>OX376372.1:127442812-127494532 GCA_947369275.1 Nemotelus nigrinus | reverse complement strand
GATTTATTTACTGAAAAAAAGGTACTTGTGTATGGACAAATGAATTTATTTCACAATTTTTACAATTTTACTCTCGTTTCTTAAACTAACTCTTTTTTTTAATAACTAGAGGTGTTTCTACGATCAGTTTTTCCCTGCAGATTCGACATAATTTATTTTCTGCTAATATTCTTGGAATTTTTCTTAGGTCATTAGCCTTCCGATGAAACTTCAAATCGGATGGATTGAAACATCGATAGCCGAACGGAGACATAATACACATAATTAAGACTCTTAAACTTATCAAACAAAGTAATAGTCATTGCAAGCGTTGAACATTAACTCAAAAAATAACGGAAAATTTGAATTGGCCTGGCGTCAAATATATTATATAAGCGTCATATATTTTAATTAGGTTTTTATGGGAAAATAAAACCTTTTTCAAATAAGAGATGGCGCTACTAATCACATTTTAAATCAATTTTTGTTTTCGAGCCAACTAGCTGCCCTAAGCAAGCTCCCGGTACACGCTCCATGCGACTTTTATGGATTGAAATTCACCTACCTCCTAAACTACTGGCCATCCCATTCTAAAACTTTCATGATAAAATAAGTATACTATAAGCTTCGTTTTGTTATAAAAATAAACAAAATTAACCTGGTCCAAATCATTCAAATTACGAGTTAAAGTGTCTACTTCCGGTTTCACACAGGAAAAAAAATTTGTTTTTCAAATCCAATTTCAAAATTAAAAAGAACAGCTAATTTTCTATACCAATCATTATGTTTAATGTTTTTTAGATTTTGTTTTGAATCTCAGAATCCGCTTCCAAAAAAACCTTTTACCAATTTCGTCAATTATTCAGAAGCCCATAACTCGGCAACGAAACTTCATAGAAACAAAAACTTGTGCATCCACATTCATATCTTCTAGAAGTACCATTATGCACAATATGAACGAAATCCAGAACCTCGATTTTTTTCGTTGTCCGCTTCACGTGAAATGCCCCATATATATATATATATATATATATATATATATATATATATATATATATATATATATATATATATATATATATATATAAATATATATATATGTATATATATATATATATATATATATATATATATATATATATATATATATATATATATATATATATATATATATATATATATATATATATATATATTTATATATATAAATAAAGAAATATGAATTTTCTGCGAAACGAGTTCTTCGAAAATTAGTAAAGAAGGAACTTTTTCCGAGCCAAAGCAAAAAAACACTCCAGCCACCCAAATGCCAATCCCGCCAACCAGTCAGTTCAGTTTTCCTAGCTAATATTTCTCCCGCATATTATTCCGTTGCCGCCATCTCCTGTAACAATCATGTCATCAAGCAACGACCGTTCATCGCCCGAGCATCGATCAACGCTGTTCAAATGCACTCAGGTTTCCATTTCACAGAATCAAGTTGCATTTGAGCTGCATTGCTTCGTTGTTGTTAATATTTGCTAAGATTTGCGATAATTGCACATCAATGACCGGCCGTCACATCTGCTTACAGATAATGCATTTTTTTCACTATCACGGTGAGTGGCGGCCAGCAGCTTTCCGTAACAGCGTTGGGACGACTCACCCCAGGAGAAGGGTCTCAAAGCCGGGCAACAACCAGTCGCAGAGAGACAGAAACGTGAGGATCCCTATCGGACATCTTTGGCGTGGTAGACGCCCATCGAGTTTTCTTTCTCGTCCTCAAGCTCGTATGCCACAAGACCTCGCAGACGACGAACTCTAGGACGAAAAAACTTCGGGGCAAGCTTGGCCGCAAAACGGTCCGCCGCACTACTGAGAGCGTGAATTCGAACGAAAAAGCCCTGGAACAAAGGATTTAAACTGACTGCACAAATTATATCTCTGTGCGCCCTTTGCGTAGGCCTGCGTTAATTTTTCCTTCACTCGATCGTGTATGAGACGCAGTCGATCACAATGAGTGCTCAGTTTCACCTCCCCATCCTCAAACGTGCTCAACTGTTGCAAAAGAGCATAATTAGATCCATCTTGGTTAGGGTGGTAACCGAACATCAGGAAATGGGGGAACATTCAGTGGCCTCATGTACAACATTTCGAAAGGCTGCACATGATTCCACTAAATGCTCATCCCAATTTCCGGTGTTCGTCCCCTATAAAGGCTCTGATTGCCTTAAGGATGCTTCGGTTTACTCGCTCTGAGGCACTGGCTTGAGGAGAATACAGGAAAGTGAATATCTGCTCGACCCCATATTCGCCTAAGAACTTAGCCAATGCCTTTGCAGTAAACTGAACACCATTGTCGGAGTGAAGAAATTCAGGCATTCCAAAGGTCAGGAAGATTTCGTTCAGATACTTGATCACACCCTCAGCAGTAGCTTTCGGCAAGGTCTTGAGCCACACAAACTTGGTGTAGTGGTCGAGCACCACGAGCACATTTCCATATTTTGACCGTGGGTATGGGCCCATACAATCCACAAACAAGCGCTGTAACGGTCGATCCGTGTCTCGAGATGAGCCCATCGGTGGTCGTGTTACAAGCTTTGACATGCTCTGCAACGTCTTGCCTTAACCGCGGCCACTAATAATAACGTTGCAGAAGCTCAATCGTTTTCCGAATGCCGAAATGAGAGCCCAATGGATCATCATGAGCACGGAGAATCAGCTCTTGCTTGTGACTTTCCGGTACCCATAATTTGGTTGTGGGAATGTCCGTGGTCAGCGCTCCTGTTGTTTTGTTGGTAATGTAAACCCGCTAATCCCGAACATAAACGTTCATGAAACGGTCAGGCTGTTTTATGATTTGATTTACCAACTCGACATATTGTGGGTCCTGGAACGCTGACTCGGGAATTATTGCAGCCACCCGAAGGTGCTCCGGCAAACATCCAGTAATGGTCATCACCTCCTCGCCGCATCCCTGTACCCTTGACAAAGCATCGGGTACGATGTGACCCTTTGCGATGCTCAGTGACAAAATCAAAGCCCTGCAGCTTCAAACTCCAACGGGCAAGTCTTCCAGAGAGGTCTTGTTGGCTAATGAGCCATTTAAGGCTAGCATGATCAGTGATGATGGTTAAAGGCAGCCCCTTCGATATATGCCCAAAATTTCTTGCTGCTTTGCGCCGCAGCCAGGAATTCTAGCTCTGTGATGCTATAGTTGCGCTGTGCAGCATTTACTTTCGTGGACATATAAGCGATGGGATGCTCTCCAACATCATCATCCTTCTGAAACAAGACGCTCCCAATACCTGAAGTGCTGGCGTCACACTGAATGTAAAAGTGTTTGGTGAAGTCAGGATTCACCAGCACTGGAGCAGAAACTAACAGTTCTTTGACTCAATCGAAAGCCACTCTCGCTTCTTAAGTCCTCTGGAAAGCCTTTTTGCTTTTCAATAAATCTGTTGGTGGTGCTGTCACGGAAGTGAAATTAGGGCCAAAATGACGATACCAACCTGCCATTCCCATGAACCTTCTCACTTCTTTCGCACTTTTCGGTACTGGGTAAGACACGATGCCAGACACTTTCTCGGGGTCTGTCTTCAGGATACCATCGTTGATCACATAGCCAAGGTATCTGATATCCCTTTGAACAAACTTACTCTTTTTGACATTGCTGGTGAGTTTAGCTGCATGTTACAGCTGTGCAACTGTGGAAAGAAGTTCCAAGTGCTCATCAAATATCGAACTTGTAATCAGTAAGTCGTCTAGGTAGACAAACACCTTGTCATGCAGCTCATGAGGTACAACTCAATGCATCAGTCTGCACATAGTTTGTGGAGCGTTACACAGACCCAAAGGCATGACCGTGAAATAGTACAAGCGCCTGCCAGGCACAGTAAATGCCGTCTTCTCCCTAGATTCCGCGTCCAAAGGAATTTGCCTAAAGGCATCCTATAAGTCCAGACTTGTGAGGAATATAGTGATCTGAAGTCACGAAAGCAGCCCCTCAATCAAGAGCAATGCATACGCATTCTTTATGGTGACCTCATTCAACCTTCGGGCATCGAGACATTGACGCACTTTACCTGGCTTGCGTACTAGCGTTACGGGTGAGCTCCACGCACTGTGGCTTTCCTCAATTACTCCCAAGGAAAGCATACGATCCAGCTCATCAAACAACAGTTTCTCGACCGCTGGAGAGACAGCATAGTGTCTCTGCTTGATAGGTTTCGATCAATGTGGTGACTTAGCAAAGAAGTTTTACCAAGCCCCAAAACATTGAACGATGGAAACTGCTGTTTGACAAGCTCTAAACGTTGCTGATCCTCAGGAAGCAAATGGTGAAAACCAACAGCGGGTGTATCGGGCAAAACCTCAACAGCGGAGATTTGCACTGGCGCAATCCGAAACGTATTTCAGAAATCAATTCCCAGATATACACGACGGGTCAAAGATGGAACAACTAAAAATCGTACCATCTTCAAACGGTCGTTGAATCACACCAGCGCACGCACGTAGCCCAGAATTGGAGCTCTTTGACCCGATGCAGTAAGGATGTCAGTCTGCAGCATTGACATCTGCAGCCCAAGATCCTTAATCAGGTCTAAAGATCCCACTCCAAGTATACTCACGCTAGCTCCACTGTCGATGAGCCCCATGAGCCTCCAACCTTTTATTTTGATTTCAGCAAAAGGCCGATTTTCTCCGTACGGTGTCAGAATTGAATCTGCGCAAGCTTGCTTCAATAATTTTCGCAAGATAAAGTTCCTCCATGATCTCCCGAAAGTAGAATTCGATGATCAATCAAAGGAACGGGTGCGACGAGAAGTTCGGCCATCTCCGGAAGCCGACCAACTAGAAGGGGTATCAAAGGATTTGGTCGGATGCTGATTTGCAGACCAAGATATTTGGGTCGCAGTGTCAGCAGTTTTTGATGTTTGAACTGCAGCTCCTGAACATTTTTGCCATCTTATTGACGACGCCACAGCTCTGAGTCCACATTGGTGGCCACATCCGTGGTCTCGGGACGCCATTGTTGTATGGAAGATGGATAAGATGGACTGCTCCAAATCCCCGTACTCGTCACGATCCGTCTGGCGTTTCCCGAGCTGTTGCATCATCCACACCTAGGCTTAACCACATCGGGAGCTCCACAACCATAGTAAAAAATTCAGGTTGGGGCTATGGAGCAATCCTGATACGAATGCCCCAGATCTTGACAATTCCAACAGATCCTCAGATCGGTGGAATATTGCGCTGAACGCGAATTCGACGATGCCACTGGTTGGGGCCTACGTGTTGTTAGAACAGCGCGAGCTGGTAGGGTTACTGCCTCCAAATAATGAGCTATTTTGTCATCTGCAGGCTCATATACTTCATGCACCACGCGTCGCGCTTGCGTGCTATCAGCTCGTTGACCCGACGGATACCATACGGCTTCGGTAGCCACACAACGTCGTAACAGTTCGCGGGCGTTACGGAATTCGAGTCCAGCCAAGTGTTCCCGTAGGCGGCGGTTCATATTGCGTAGCAATATGCTCTGCCAGTCAACATCCGACAATGGGTTGTTAAGCTGCAGTGCCATTGCCTCGAACGCATCGAAGAACAACTGGATGAACTCGTTCGGTTTTTGAGTGCGAGCGTCGATTTCGCGCCTGATGTCAACGTCACTTCGACGGTCCTCAAAACGCTGCCGCAGCTCTCGCTCCAGATCAGACCATGTCACTGAGCGATGGAGTTCCATATAACGCCTGTACCACTCTTCTGGTGGACCTTGCAGAAGCAGATGTAGGTCGTGAGCGAGTACGGCTAACGAAACTCCATAGCTCGACGCCATGGTCTTGATTCTAAACAAGAACCGAGTCACGTTGAGACCAGTCGAAGTGCCATCGAAGCGAATCGACCACTTTGACGGTGGCATAGCAGCAGCTGACCTACTAGAATTAAGGCTGGTAGCCATATCATGCCTGTCCAACTCAACATGGATTGCTGGAATTCCTGGACCCATCTCGCCTCCGTCCAAATGACCCATCAAATTAAAGTGATCAGGTGCTGATGATGATCCAGGAACGGCGCTTGGAATAATTTGCTGCGGCACCGTGAAGTTGTGCGGGGGATGCTATTCTGCTGGTGGAGTAATGGATAGTCGTTCTAATGCTCGACTTAAACGTTCAAAGCCAGAATCGTTGTTTGTTGGCCTACGTTTACGCGTCGCTCGTGGCATTTTGCTCAAAATTATAAAGCGAAGTGAGTGAAAACAAAAATAGGGAAATATATGTAAATACTTCAAATCCTAACTAAACCTAAAACCAAAAAAATACGTAAGTTTTGAAAAACAAAACTCACCGCTAACTAAATAAAACTAAAATTCATTTAAATTTGCACTAGATTACAATTTATACTATTCAATTAGACCCCCTAGCCCTGAAACAAGTGAAACTAAGGCAGGTCCAACAAAACTTAATAATAATAAAATATGGAATTCAGCTTCAATATCAAACGAAATCAAATGCAAAAACTCCAACAAATGAAATCATGTAATAATTATAATGGGTAACAAAAAAAAACGCTCAAATCGATTTTAATGAGTGTATTGCCAAAAAACTTCATAGGTTCAGTGAAACCAAGTGCCAGTGAGCAGTTAAGGATAGGAAGAAAGGTATAAACATTAGGTAAGGAAAATAAAAACAAAAGGATGGAGGAAAGATGAACCATGATTCCGGGTGGAGCAACTCAGAAAATGCCAGAAGGGAACACTCAATTCAAAATAGACGCCACTTAGGCATCGAAAGCTACTGCTGGATATGGGGCTCGCAAGATATCAACGGAATCACCCCAACCTGATGAGAGTGTAAACGCGCCACTCAATTCAAAATACTTTGTCAAGCTAAGTGACTTGCAAACAAGGATATGAGTGACGTCCAGAACCACAGTATCATCTTTCGGTCTAAAACACTTGACAAACATAACACCTGTGTAGGCGCCTTTGTTGTAGTAGCAACTGTTCACAAGCAAAGAAATAAAAAAATTGAAAATGACGCGAAAAGGAATAACAATTATTAAACGATTAAAATCCAATATGAATGATCTGATAAGAATGCCAACTACGGTCAGAGAAAATAAAAAAAAATGGCTGAGGCAACCAAGTGCTCCCGGGAACAAGTGTCACCCCAGCTTATCAGATTATCCATTCGGAGCGAGAAAAGTAAAAACAAATAATGAAATTCAAATATAAGTGAAAAATAGCGAAAAAAAATTAATCAAATACAAGTTAAAACTAATAAAATTCCTGAAACTCTAAAACCAATTGCTAGCGCGATTAAAACTACTCGAAATAATAACAAAAAAATGTGATAAAAACTAAAACCGGAATAGCCTAGTTTGGGCGCCATTTTGTTGCGGGACAGCTGTGAAAACCACAGCAGAAATTGTAACCTGGCCTGCTATGCTCGCGTGACTAATTGTGCCGGCTAGTCACCGGTTTCGTGGGTTAATTGAGGAGCAGGCCGAGCCCTAGCTGGGTCACGCAATGCGGACGCGAACCAACATAAAAATTATCAGGACAGGAGCCCACTTCATCATGGTTCCGCTGAACCAAATCGTTTGCCAAATTAAGTCACACATTTCTAACGTAACAGCCGTCCGGAAAAAAACCAAAATCTAAATGAAATAATAAAAAAATTAACCCAAGATTTACATAAAACTAGCAAATATATTGTACCATATAAGAAACAAAAGAAATCAGATCCAAATAAAAAAATTACGTATCAGTAACAATAAAATATAATTCGTTAAATAATATTTAAATTTTTACTGATTTAAGGAAAAAAAACCAATAATAACTAAAAATTGAAATATATAAATGCCATCAAAACAAAAAGAAATCATACAGAATATGAGAGGAAACAAAAAATAAAAATTTTCCACATACCAGTGCGATCTGGACGACGGTCGACCATGCTATGGAACCACTGTAAACTATTATTACGAAATTACACATTTAAGCTTCACTTTTAATTGGTTTTTTTTTATTGTAAGTATTTATGTTTATTTGAATTTGAGTTAAGGAATTTGAATCTGCAAATCTGAGTTATTTTAATATTTCTTCATGTTCAAAAAGGAGAATTTAATGAAAAAATCACGAATTTATGTTGAATTGATCGGGTTTGTTGTTCTTCCTTGCTCTACAAGCCAATACTTGGCTGCTGGTCACTTTAACTAGATTGAATTTGAATTATATGATTCAAAAACAGTTGCCCAGTGACATTTGCCAATCATTACTGCTGGTTTGTAATATTCGCTCAGCTGGAAGTACGTTCCTTCCAAATTTTCAATACGTGATGCACCACAAGTCTAAAATCTCTGCACCGACCTCTATCAGTCAATCACTCAAGACTCTTAATTATACCTTCACTGGTCCTCAGCTGCAATTCACTTCAGACGATTGTCATACAACCACAGCGTTAAATACAATGTCAGTTTCGATCGCACCAGTCCAAAACTTTAAATTCTTAAAAAATCTCTGTCATCAACTTTTTGCTCTGTCAACACTTTTGATTTATGGTGAATCAGTATGAACTTTGATTCCACTAAATCTTTCCGATCACTTGTCAATTGAGCACGGTTCCATAACTAATTAGTTAGATCCCAAATACTAGTCACTGCACTTCAAATTATCTTTCTTGCTCGGGAAACACAATAATTAAATTTCATTTGACTTAAAAAAACTGACTACTGTGCACAGCCCACTTAAAAATACTCCAACTTCTTGAATGTAATCGAACAACATTAATAAACTTCAATCGCACCGAAAAGCCAAAACTTCATCAAAACCCGTTGCTCGATACTCCCAAAATCAACCTTCTCGGTCCAGCGTTAAAACCAAAAAAAAAAAACTTTTTCCGAGCCAAAGCCAAAAAAAAAACTTTTTCCGAGCCAAAGCCAAAAAAAAAAACTTCAGCAATCCAAATGCCACTCCCGCCAACCAGTCAGTTCAGTTTTCCCAGCTAATATTTCTCCTGCATATTATTCCGTTGCAGCCATCTCCCGTTACAATCATGTCATCCATATCAAGCAACGACCGTTCATCGCCCGAGCATTGATCAATGCAGTTCAAATGCACTCAGGTGTCGATGACACACAATCAAGTTGCATTTGAACTGCACTGCTTCATTGTTGTTGTTATTTGCTAAGATTTGCGATAATTGCACAGGAAAGACCGGCTGTCACATCTGCTTACAGATAATGCATTTTTTTCGCTATTACGGTGAATGGCGGCCAACAGCTGTTCGCAACAATATATATATGTATATATATATATATATATATATATATATATATATATATATATATATATATATATATATATATATATATATATATATATATATATATATATATATATATATATATATATATATATATATATATATATATATATATATATATATATATTTTATTTATTTCCTTACCATTCCTTATTCTATTAACAAAACTCAACTATAACACAAATGATGAAAATGTTCAGTGCTGGCAACACTTTCCCAATGAAGCAGCAATAAGTTTACCTTAACAAGCTCATACTTAAATCAACTTATCCTTTGAATTTCATTCTCATCGGAGTATTTCATCGAAAGTTTTAGCGGTTAAACCTTGTTTCAGGCTGCCATCCGAAAAATGCTCAAAACTCGGAAAATTTAAAAATTAGTGTCTTATTTTTATCGCAAATGCTTTGCATATGAGTTTGTAATTTGAAGCATCTGTTGGTGCAATATTTACGAAAATGGCGAATGCTGGCTACTCTGTGTCACTAGCAAAACAAAAATTTACCAAATCTGCTTCACGTTAAGTTAAACCCAACCAATAAATTTCGTTTCGATTAAATCACTGCGCTGGAAGGTATACGGGTGAGAAGAGTTTTAGAGCTACCACCATCAAAACTTTTCAAATTTTGAAAACGTTAATATTTGTTGTTAATTTTCATTGCAGGATCATTCTCAATTGCAAATCTAATGACATAGTCACTCAGTAAAGAAATTTCACAAAATTACATAAATGGTAATAGCTGGCAGCCCTTTCATGATTTTTGTACGAAATTCCTACGAAATTTACTTCACATTAAGGTCCTTTTACTGCATGAACTTCGTTTTGATTTCTACACTGGACCGGAAGTTATAGGGAAAAAATCTTTATTTTGCTGGGCAAATTTGCAAGATTTATGAGACAAAATTCACCACAGCTGCCAGCCCTATACTAATTTTTCAACCAAATTTTCACCAAATTTTACATATAGTAACATCCAAGTACTGTGTGAATTTCGTTAAAATCTGATGGCTGAATCGGAAGTAATAGGCCAAAATCCGGTTTTTTTTCAGTGAGTTTTCAAGATGGTACCACTACCACAGGGTTGCCCGCATTTCAAAATCACTTCTATCAGACCTGGTCCTAGCTAATACCAACATGTCCTGTAAATTTCATTATGATCGGATAATCCAGTCGTCAGTTCTCGTGAACAGAACTTTCGAGTACTGCAAATAGAGGTAATTGGGTGATGGGTATCCGTTCTTGTGAAAATCGGAATTTTGAAAATTTTATCTTGACATGAAGGACAAAGGATAAAATCTATCAAAAATTTGAAATTTTTGTCAAAAATCAAAAAATTTTCAGGAAGGTCAATGATTTGAAGGATTTTTTTCAGCAGCCTGCCACAGCTACAGCGGTACCCGCTTTATGTTGAAAATCTATATGTGCTAAATTTTAGTCGACATCAATACGCTCTGTAATTTTTACGATGATCCATTGTTTTTCTTTCAAGTAATGACAAATCAAGTTTTGAAAAAGATTCCTTGCCTAGTTCTAGGCACCCTGCACCCACACATGGCTCAAAATTTCCCATTCTTTATCATTGACAAGCTTTAAACATAATTGTTTTTCATTCTCAGTACTTTTCTTTAACAAACATTTACACTGCTTGGAAATATAGGAGTACCTCAAAATTCACTAAAACGCTCGCCGCCGCCAAAAGGTTTAGGATATCTGAATTTGAGAAAGTCATAGACCTTTCTACTATATACATCTACGTTCTCCGAAAATTTCAGCTCAATCGGATCGGCCACTCCAGAGACTATCTCCCTTAATCATGTTGCTGATATATATATATATATATATATATATATATATATATATATATATATATATATATATATATATATATATATATATATATATATATATATATATATATATATATATATATATATATATATATATATATATATATATATATATATATATATATATATATATATATATATATATATATATATATATATATATATATGTTAATACATATATTCATTATAAAACATAGCCAAATATTCATTATACTAAATATATACATTATACACTATGCACTTTCTTCCACTCATTAATTTGTAATTCAGAAGTAGAATTTCACACAAACATTGTATTAAAATACCTACATTGCTAATCAATTAATTGGACTATGTTCTTGGTACAAGTGTAAAGTCCGATCCGATTTCATCGCTGAGCTGAATCGCAGAATAAGTATTTTTCATCAGCAAATATGCAATGAACTGCGAACAGACTAAAATCATATAAATATTGTAATAATATTCATACTATTCATTGTAATAAAGATACTCTGAGGTGAAACAAGCCTTTGTCGTTTTCATACCCAATGTGAGGCCGCATTGGGCACCAACAAGAGTACAGTTTGTAAAAACATTGGTGACCCCTACATATCAGAATGACTCGTTCTTCTGATATTTATCAGATCAATTCGATACCAGTTCTTGTCGTTAAATACTGGGCGAATTCTCCTACGACGCTATCAAGCAACAGGAGAACAAAGTTTGAAATTTTTTCTAATTTTTTCTTTTTATTATAGAAAGAAATTTTGGTGGGAAATAAGGAGGCATTAGCTGGGCAGCAGGTATCGGCAGGTCAAGCAATGGAGCGAATGCTGACCAACTTCTATAAAGACTCGAAATCAAGGAAGACCGGGCGATATTATGAGAATCGGCTAAAAAGCTAGAAGCTGAGTGGAGCGAGTTCGTGCGACGAGATGTAGAGCTGCAAAAATTTTGAGCCACGAACATGGAGCACCCATATTTTAGAGAAACATACTTCTTGTAAGCTCAAGAAGTTTACGAAGACCTCAAAGGGGAGTTGAAAGATGGGCTTAGTGAACTTGAAGAAGCCCACTCGATAGGTGCCACAGTACCTGACGACACAAACCTGCCGAAACCCATTTTAGTGGACGTGGCAAAGCGAGTTATAAAGCAGCAATCATTGATTGGTTCATTGAAGAAGGCAATTGAGAACGTGAATCAACTTCTCATAGACCAGCCGGATCGTTCGCTGGCCTTTTGTCAGCAGCATTTGGCAACCCTTACTAATTATTGGACAACAATATCCGATGCTCATCATGAACTGGTGGCAGAGACAACAGAATACAATTCGAGCGCTGAAATATCATCGTTTGAGAATGCCTATCAGGAATTAATGATAAGGCTAATGGAGACAACGGCGAGATTCGGTAATGCGTCCAATGAGACTTCCCAGTCAAACGTAAAACTACCAACGGTCACTATTCCAACATTCTCTGGTGATTATTTAAAATGGAGTTCATTCGCTGAGCTGGTTAAGCAAATAACTGGAGGCACAACGCTGCAAAGATACAGAAGATGTTTTATTTAAAAACCAACCTTACGGGTGAAGCTAGCCGTCTTATAGCGCATTTGCCTGTTTCTGAAGAGAATTATCAGGCGGCCTGGGATATTCTGTGTAATCGATATGAAAATCAGCGCCTTATTGTTTCAGCATTTCTGAACAGTCTTTTGGGACTATCATGTTCAAATATGGAATCTGCAGCGTATTTGAAAAGAGTGCACGATACTGTTACCGAGTCACTTTTTGGTATAAGAAACTTAGGAGTCGATACGGCAAGCTGGGATCCATTAATAGTTCACATATTGCTCCAAAAAGTGGATAAAGAAACTCATCGCTTGTTTGAACAATCTCTTCATGACCCTCGACAAGTACCGAAATTAATCACATTCCTACATTTTATTGAGTTAAGGTTCCAATTACTAGAAAGTCTTGGTGATAGCTAGGGCAGGAAAATCGAAAAGAAACAATCTACATTCTTGACAATTAAAGAGAAACAAGCGTGCGGCTGTTGCAGACAAAAATGCATAAATCTACGACAATGTTCCAAATTTCTTCAGATGTCTACCAAAGCAAGATTTGATACCGTAAAAAAGCTACAAAGGTGCATAAACTGTCTCCAAGAAGGTTCACAGTTCGAAAACTTGCCCTTCAAGGAATTGCCTCAAGTGCAATAAACGGCACCATACCTTATTGCATCATGACAACAAGAAGATACCAGATCAAGAGTCTAACCTTCAGGGAAAGGTTGGGTCGGTTGCAAGTGCCACAGAGATAAGCCATTTGGCTCTTAGCTGTTTAAAAACATTATATTATTAAAATTGAAGGTAAAGATGGACAAGCTAAAATATGTCGAGCCATACTTGACTCCGGATCACAGCTCAATTTTATAACCGAACGGTTATTTCACAAATTACGTCTATCTGGACATGAAAAACCAGTGGACATCAGAGGCATTGGAGGGTCAAAATTGTACAGACGAGGACGTGTAAATCTAACCATACTTTCTCGCTGTATGAACTTTAGCACTCCCATCGAAGCGGTGATTCTTCCGGAAATTACTTCGAATCAGCCAAGCTGTACACTTGATATAGGTTCGTGGCCAATGCCAGATAATATTGAACTTGCTGATTTAGAGTTCAATACACCACGCCGAGTAGATTGGGAGCAGATAGTAGATTGGGAGCAGATATTTATGCCAATTTGATATCCCCAGGGCAGATTAAACTCTCACCAGACTTGCCCACGCTGCAGAATTCAGTATTTGGATGGATAGTACTTGGCAAAGCCACAAATGCTAACATCCAGCAACATCATTTCTTTGCGGTATAAGCACATCCCTAGAAACTCAGTCGGAAAGATTTTGGGAGCTAGAAGAAATAAGGTATGCATCTAAGTCCCTAACACAAATAGAGAAAGACTGTGAAAAATTGTTCTACGAGACCATATCGTGAAATAAAGAAGGTCGGTTTGTTGTACGACTACCTTTCCAAGCCCAAAATGAATTGGGTACATCCAGAGAAGTCGCTGTACGCCGTTTTCTTAACCAAGAATATCGTCTCCAAAAAGATCAACAGCTTAAAAAGGAATATACAGCGTTCATGAACGAAATGTTGAGACTTGATCACATGAGCTTATAAGTTACACTGACATTCCAAAGGAACATTATTTTCTCCCTCACCATTGTGTCTTGCGACCAGAAAGTTCAACGACAAAGTTGAGAGTCGTATTTGATGGATCGTGTAAAACTTCCAACCAGAAATTACTCAATGATATACTTTTGGTAGGACGAACAGTGCAGGATGAATTATTTTCTGTCTTACTTCGTTTTAGATTACATCGCTATGTATTTACAGCGGATATCTCTAAAATGTACCGACAAATTTTAGTGGCCAATGAAGACCAAAATTACCAACTTATCGTATGGAGGGATGATCCAACAAAAAAACTCTAGTGTTTGCGGCTAAAAACAGTAACGTATGGAACAGCATGCGCACCATATCTCGCAACCAAGGTACTTCAGCATTTAACGGAAATACAGAAAGAGCATTATCCACTTCGATCAAAGGCAGCACAACAAGACTTCTACGTCGACGATATTATTACGGGCTCGAATAATCTAAAGGAAGCCATTCAAATACAAACATAACTAATCAACATGCTAGCAGAAGGTGGTTTTCATCTGCATAAGTGGTGTGCCAATAATTCGAAGCTATTGGAATCAATCCCAAAGGATGATTTGGAGAAGATGGTAACCTTCGATAAAGAAAGTGAAGCCCACACAAAATCCCTCGGAGTTATATGGTATCCGGAGACAGACACTTATTCGACTCGAGTGAATCGATCTCATCAAAAGGAAATCACCAAACGTTCCATTCTACGGGATATTGCGCTCATATATGACCCACTAGGGTAAATTAATCTTGTTGTCGTTTTGGGAAAAATCTTTCTCCAACAGCTGTGGTAGCTCAAAGTAGACTGGGATTCGACACTGGCTAGTGAATTTCAAAGCAAGTGGTCAACTTTTCGTGAACAACTCAAAGCCTTAAACAGCCTCAGTATTCCTCGTTATGTACTTCAAGAAAACATTGTAGAAATACAGCTGCATAGTTTCTGCGATGCGAACGATGACGCTTATGGGGCAGTGGTATACGTACGGTCTACCCATCAAAACGGCGAAAGCATATGCCACCTATTATGTGCACGCTCACGGGTAGCCCCACTGAAGCGACTCAGTAGGCCAAGACTAGAATTATGTTCAGCTCAATTACTGGCCACATTGGTAAGAAAAGTCAAAGAATCATTACGTATTCCCATCGACCAAACATATTATTGGACTAACTCAATGACTACATTTTCACGAATTATGAACGCTTCATCTTCACAGTTCAAAACTTTTGTAGCTAATCGAATATCATACATCCAGGAACACACAAAAGGTTCAGAATGGAAACACATAAAATCAGCTGAAAATCCAGCAGATATTCTATCCAGAGGTGCCACTCCAAACGAGTTATTTGCATCTAAAGCATGGTTTCAAGTCCCTAAATTTCTTAAAAAGAATCTAAACACATGGCCAACAACCCATATTCACCACAGTGAAGACAATACCGAAACTCGGAAACAAAAAATCGTTCTCATCTCCCATATCACAGATCAATTTCTAGAAACAGTTAATCACCGAAACTCTTTTAAATTCTTACAGCGTACTATCGCTTACGTCCAACGTTTTGTAGGCAATGCTCGAAAGACATCACCCAACCTAAAAAATGGAGCCGACTGCCTTCAGCCAGCCGAATTGCAACATTCTCTTCACACCATCTGCAAAGCCATTCAAACCACCGCATTCACCGAAGAAACCAAAACATTAAAAAAAAAAGTTGCACCTTGCCAGAAAAGAATCGACTAAGCGCTTTTAAGCCATTCATAGACGAAGAAGGTCTTATCCGAGTTGGAGGAAGAATAGAAAATTTGACAGTGGATTACACCGCAAAACACCAAATATTGCTACCTCACTCCAACAAAATCGTTCAACTCATAGTACAGCAAATCCATGAAAAAGAACAGCATGCAGGACCTCAAGCACTATTAGCAAAGGTTCGAGAACGTTTTTGGCCCCTTAAAGGAAAACAACTCACCTCATCAATTGTCCAAAAATGCATTCGATGCTGTAATGCCAAACCAAAACTATTGAAACAAGTCATGGGACCTTTACCGAAGGAACGAATTCAACCTGCACGACCATTCACAAATGTTGGTATCGACTTCTGTGGACCGATATCCATACATTACCGAATTCGAGGAAAGGCCCCCACAAAGGCTTACATATCAGTTTTTGTTTGTTTCTGTACGAAGGCAGTCCATTTAGAACTGGTCTCAGATTTGACTAAACAGGCCTTTTTGGGCGCCCTTAAAAGGTTCATTGCTAGAAGAGGCAAACCCACAAAAATATTCTGTGACAATGCCACCAACTTTGTGGGCGCTAAGAATGAATAACAAGAAGAAATTGCTTTGTTAACTGACTCCAAAACAAAACAAGAGATCGTTAAATTTTGCGCAGACGAACAGATAGAGTGGAACTTTATTCCTCGCAGGTTTCCTCATTTTGGAGGTCTCTGGGAAGCCGCTGTTAAAACAGCAAAATTTCATCTAAAGCGCGTTGCTGGCAGTGTCGCGTTAACATACGAAGAACTCCACACGATTATTATCGAAGCAGAAGCCATCCTGAATTCTAGGCCCCTATCACCACTTTCTAGCAACCCAAATGATTTACAGGCTCTAACTCCAGGACATTTCCTCATCGGAGAACCGCTGTCAACACTTCCTAATCCAAGGGCCAAGGAACGGAATATATCATTATAACAAAGAAAGGAGTTAATTGGAGCCTGTCAGATGGACTTTTGGAACCGCTGGACCAGGCCCGTGCGCAGAAATCAATTAAGGGGGGGGTTTTGAAATAACAGTTTTTTTTGAATAATATGTAAAAACACACAAACTGTTTTTTTATTTTTTAAAGACGTTTGCATGTAAAAACTTCATATTTATTTCTCATTACTTAACAGATTAATTCTTCGAGGTAACGAAAAAAATTCTTCCAGAATTTTTTGCACATTTATCTCAATTTCACGGTGTATATTGAGGGAGGCTAAGCCGGTGAGCCGATCTTCAGACATTGTCGATCTAATGTACGTTTTCAGACGACGCAATGTTGAAAAGGAGCGTTCATTTTTCGCTGTCGTCACGGGTAAAATGGCCATAATGCGAAGCATTTGGTGTACGTTCGGGAACGCGTCTGCATTGCAAATTTCAAGGGCTTCGAGAGAATTTTTGATGTCCTTTTCAATAATGCGTCGTCTCCAGAGTATGACTTAATTCACCCATGCGTCACGCGAATCATCGTGCAAAATTGAAGAGTAGGGTTCGAATAATTTTCCAGTAAAACCCTTTCCAGTAAAATCTGTGATCGGGAGAAAGCAAAGGAAATCTTCACGAATAACAAAGATGCCATCCTGTTTGTCCAAGTATCGAACGCAAATTGAGGCTTGCTCTACTCCCGCAATATCTGCCGTTTCATCTCCAAGAAAAGAGAAGCCCATTGACTTGTTGATTCGATCAATACTGTAATTGAGAATATGATTGTGGCAAATTGTGATCAGCTCATTCTGAATTCTGTTACTTATGTACATTGCATTTTTTTGTGAATTCCTCAAGTGGTCTCTCAGCTTTTCATCCGTTTTCGCTCGATACCTCAAGATAGCTCGGAAATTCCCATCATTAGTTGATGGTTCATTTTCAGAAATTCGTCCCTTGTCCTGTGAACCTCGAAGAGCTAGTCCTTGTCGACCACAAAGGATAATTGTTTCAAGAATTGGAATCAAGCGTAGTTTACTTTCATTCAGGAATTCTATTTTCTGCTTTGAGAGTTGTAAATCTACAGGAATAGTATTTTTTTCTTCGATATCCGCTCTCAATGTCCATTGCAAAAGAGATTTTTTGTGGTATTCTAATGAACCGTGACTTTCAAAAGTTTCCAATGCTTTTTTCCAGTTCCTCAATGGATTGTTAACTAACTGACCAAGGTTTTGGTGACCAACCCCTCCTCCTCGAACACCAAACAGGACGCAGAATTTGCAAAACGCGCCGTCTTCTTTTGCAGAGTACGCTAACCATGGGTATTTGTGGAGCCACGATCGTTGAAATTTCAAATTTCTAGGTCCTGACGTAGGAAAACAGTATGATTCGGTGGGAGTCCAGATTTTTTTTGCAATCCAGGGATCGAGTTTATCCCTTCAGCTGGAGATTTTTGCATGAACAACCCAATATCATAAGGATTGGTATTAGTTTTAGCAGAAGTAACCTCTGAAGACGAGATGCAAGGTGTTTCCGCAACAATATCCATGACAGCAGTCCCCTGTTAAATGGACAAATACCTTTCATTGCGTTTTCATACATTTTTCATCGTTTTCATACAAGTCAAATTATACCTGGATTGCTTCTGCCTGTGGTTCACAATAATTCGTTGCTGCAATATTAGGTTGAGTGTGTTCACGAACGTCCTGTAGATATTAATAATGTTATGTTGCTGTATTAACAATGTTATAGTTCCCTAGTAACTCAAAATGATATAAAGTTTTTATAAAAGATTTTTAAAAAACCCTTTCTAAAATGCCCTCATAGAAACTGTAACGGGTTCCTTACTCCGAATTTTAATTTCAATATCATTTTTCAAGGCCATAATAGCAACAATGCTTTGTTGGAATTTTCGGACCGAGCTCAAAGGCGCACACCGAATAGTATTTCCTCGGTCGGTCCGATAATTCATATTTGCGCTGTGAGCAAATCAATTAGTCAAGGCAAGTTGCCAACGGTAATGCCTTGATGAAGTTTCGAACCGAGCCCCAAATTTGCACAATGCATGTCGATTCCCGGTTCGGACCGAGAATTTTTGTCTGCTTTATGCGCATATTTCTATTAGCGCAAAGCGGTTCCACAACAACAATGCATTGTTGTCGAATTCGGTCCGAGAATTTTGTTTACTTGATGAACATCTTTTTACTAATGTTCGAAGAACATTAGTATTAAAATCGCTTCGCCGAAAATCGTGATATATATATATATATATATCAGCAAAACGGTTAACAGAGATAATCTCTGGAGTGGCCGATCCAATTGAGCTGAAACTTTCGGAGAACATAGATGTATATAACAGGTAGGTCCATGACTTGCTAGAATTCAGATATCTCAAACCTTTTGGCAGCAGCGGGCATTTAAGTGAAGTTTCAGGTACACCTATATTTCCAAGCAGTGTAGATTTTTGTTAAAAAAAAGTACTAGGAATGAAAACTTATTATGTTTGTAGTTTGTTTATGATAAAGAATTGAAAATTTTGAGCCAGGTGTAGGCACTGAGTGCCTAAAAGTAGGCAAGGATTTTTTTTCAAATTTCGATTTGTCATAACTTCTAAGAAAAACAATGGATCGTCGTGAAATTTGCAGGGCGTATTGATGTAAACTAGAATTTAACACACATGGACTTTCAAGACTGTGCGGGCAACTCTGTAGCTACAGCAGGCTCCTGAAAACAAATCCTTCAAATCATCGAGTCTCCTGGAAAATTTTTGATTTTTGAAAATAAATTCAAATTTTTGATAAATTTTGACTTTTGTCCACCAAGTCAAATAAAAATTTCAAAAATTCCGCGGTAAACAAGAACGGCAACCCGTGATCAAATTACCTCTATTTTCAGCACGCAAAACTTCTGTTCACGAGAACTGACAATCGGAAAATGCGATCAATATGAAATTTATAGAACATGTTGGCATTAACTAGGACCAGGTCTGATAGAAGCGATTTTTAAATACGGGCAATACTGTGGTAGTGGTGCCATTTGGAAAAATCACTGAGAAAAAAAACTGGTTTTTGGCCTATAGCTTCCGATTTAGCCACCAGATTTTAACAAAATTCACGCAGTAGATGAACCTTACTCTAAGATAGATTTCATAGAAATTTGGTTGAAAAATTAGTATATGGACGCTAGCTACGGCAATTTTTGTCTCTTAAATAATGTAAATTTGCTCAGGAAAATAAAGGTTTTTCCCTATAACTTCCGATGCAGTGATGAAATCAAAACGAAATTCATGTGAAAAGCATATCTTGTTGCGTTTCTAATTCTGTAGAAATTTCGTTTTAAAACCGTGAAAGGGTTGCCAGCTATGATGAATTTTGTAATTTATTGACATTTCTTTATCGAACGATGTTGTCATAAAATTTCCAAGTGGGGGAATGATCCTGCAATGACAGATAACATCAAATATTTACGTTTCAAAAATTTGAAAAGTTTGGACAATGGTAACCCTAAAATTTAATTCACTCCTATAACTTACAACGCAGTCATTCAATCGAAACGAAATTCATAGGGTGGGTTTAACACAACGTGAAGCAGCTATGGTGCTAGCACATGATTGCCAGCACCGGACAATTTCGTAAATATCGCACCAACAGATGCTTCCATTTTCTATTCATAAGCAAACTATTTATAATAAAATAAGCAACCGATATTTAAATATTCCGAGCTTTGGAAATTTTATTGTTTGCTACTTGAACCTATAACCGAGTTTATTAGCTTATTCATCTGCATCACCCCCTTCTATGGTAAGCATAATTTATGACAAACGACTTCGATTATATAAAAGCACTAAAAGATTATATAAAAGCAAAGCATCTAAGTTATATATCTATATGCTTTTAGAATCGTTAAAAATTGGTGCAACTGCACCAAGTTGTTTATATAATGTTATTTTATTTGAATAAAGCTCTTTGCCCTATAGCGTCCAGTACAGTCATGGTATCATAACGAAATTCATATGACAAATTTAAATTATTGTAGACAATATTCAGTATAAATCTATTTTTGAAAAACAATAATAGGGTTGCCAGCTATGATTGTTTTTGTATTTTTTTAAATAGCTTTAGTAAGCGATTTTATCATAACATTTTCAAATCGTAGTGGTCTTGTATTGAAAATACACACCAAATACTACTATCTAGAAAATGTTAAAGCTCTTGCGAATGGAAACCCTAAATTTCTTTGTATCCCTACTACTTCCAATGCAGTGATCGGATCAACACGAAATTCGCAGAGCAGGTTGACTTCACTGTGAGGCAGATACGACTGCTAGCAGGAGGTGTTTTTGTTATTTTGGTACCAATAAATGCTTGCATTAAGTATTCACTTCGCGAATATACAATATATAACAATATATATGACAATACGTACAATATATAATATATAAGACAATAACAACAGTATAACAACAATATATAACAATACACTCAAAATCTGCACAAATCCTCTACTGTTCTTCGAACATTAGTATTTCTAGCGGTTCTGATGCGCTAGGGTTTTTTTAATTAGCTCGAAGCGGATCGGCAACAGCAGTGCCTTGTTGTCAATTTCGGACCGAGCTCAAATGTAAAGACATTTGTGCATTGCTTAGTTCGGTCCGAGAATGCCATCATTTATTTATTTATATGCATCCACGGATAATAAAATCCATTATATAAAGAAAGATACGACAGTAGTTGTTAAACTAAGCTAAAGCTTACAAAAGTAAATAAATCGTTAAAAAATGAGCTACGTTATATAATCTAGGCTAGAAATTAATACAATAAGAATAACAAGGTAAAATAATAAATATATAAAGAAAGAAAAAAATATATAAAGAAAAAAAAAAGAAGAAAAATGACAAAATAAAGTAGAAATAACCAAGTTGAAAGTTAAAAATTGAAAATTGAAAATTGAAAATTGAAAAGGGGACGCAAATACCACAACGCTAGCTAGAAATGAACATTACCACATTTTTTAATTCGAGCAAATTAGTGTTGAAAAGATCTAAATGCTCCCATAATGCATTGCCCAAACGTTTCAACCTCTCCAATGGAGAAAACTGACCATGATTGGTTTTATAAGTATGTAGCATAAATAAAACGTTAGACCTCGTCATTCTCTGAGGAACTCTAAATGGTAATTCCTGTAAGATGTTGGGAGCATCCAGCTTGTTATTTAAGATTTTGTATAAGAATATGGCCTCATGGTAGGTTCTACGAACCTCAAGAGAGCTCATATTAAGCACTGACATGACATAAGCGTAATCAAAATCGCAACCGTTTATTCTAAGTTTGAAGCCAATGTACCGAAGGAATTTATTTTGGATTCTTTCCAGTGTCCTACAATGAGACTGGTAATAGGGGTTCCATACAATCGAAGAGAATTCCAATTTACTGCGAACTAGAGAAAAGTAAAGTGATTTTAAAGCGAGTATATTATGAAAACGACGGGAGTTACGTATCAAAAAACCTAACATTCTACGTGCTTGAGCAGCTATTTCATTGACATGCTCGCTAAACGATAAGTTAGCATCAAATCTCACTCCGAGGTCATTAACAGAAAAATAGGACTGAAGGGGCGTGCTGTTAATGGTATATGTAAACTGGTAATCGATTCTGTTGCGTTTAAAAACAATATAATGGCACTTGTTTATATTCAATTCCAGACTGTTATTCAAACAGTAATAATAAAAACTATTCAGATTGAACTGAAGGGTTAACAAATCAGAACTGGATGAAATGCTTTTGAAAATTTTGCAGTCATCAGCAAACAATAGAAATTCCACATTGTTGAATACTAAACTTATATCATTTATAAATAATAAAAATAAGAGCGGACCTAGATGAGAGCCTTGGGGGACTCCCGAGGATTGGAAAAATCTGTTCGAAAAATTATTGTCAATTTTCACTACAAGCGATCTACCGCTCACATAGTCACACAACCAGTTGAGCAAAGGACCATGGAAACCAAAATTCAAAAGTTTCCTAAATAATAGCTCATGATTGATTTTATCAAAAGCTTTGGTAAAATCGGTGTAAATCGAGTGCACCTGATGTGAGGACGCAAAGGAGTTGAAAATATAGCTCTGATAAGTAACAAGATTTGTGTTGACAGATTTCCCACTACAAAAGCCATGTTGATTAGGTATAATTAAAGGTCTTAAAATCGACGTTAAGTGATCAGTGACAAGGCTCTCAAATATTTTTGGAATTGTGGACAGCAGGCAAATAGGACGATAATTAGAAACCTCAGATTTATCGCCAGACTTAAAAATTGGAATCACATAACTACATTTCCATATTGAAGGAAATATACCAACTGATAGTGATTTATTGAACAGATGTAAGAGAGGTAAAGCCAAACTGCTTGCGCATTTATTTAAAAACATTGGAGGTATGCCGTCAGGCCCAGCGCTTTTACTAACATCTAAAGCCAAAAGCTTTTTCATTAACAAATCGAGACCAATTGTATAATCGAAAAGGTTAATAGGTGAGTTGAAATAAGGTGGAATATAGTTATTAGCAGTCGTCGAATAAACACTGGAAAAATGCTTAGCAAACAAGTTAGCTATTTCTGTTTTTGAAGAAGATTGAATACTATCCAGGTGCATATTAACCGGAAGAGCTGCATCAGACTTACAGGATTTAACATAATTCCAAAAATGTTTAGTATTTTGTGGTATCTGAGACTCAATTTTATAAATATAAACTTCATAATCAGCCCTCGACTTGGTTTTACATAATTTCCTAAGATTAGAGAATATATTATAGTCACTTAAGGTACCAGATATTTTATAGTTAGTGTGAGCAATCTTTTTATCACGAATGAGTTTCCTTAGATCCGAAGAAAACCAGTGAGGAAAGTGGCTGTTAGTATTGGAAACTGTAGGTACGTATCTCGTAATAATTTCATTTAATTTCGAATGAAAAAGATCAACGGCCTCATAGATTTGCAAATCATCCAGCACTTCCCAATTAACAAACATAATCTCTTCATTGATAACATCGTAATTGGCACCTTTGAAATTGTAAAAAGTATCAGCATGGCTTTCATTCTTATTATAATTATTAATCGATTTCACATACAAATCAAGTGCTGGATGATGTGGATCCAAGGGCACTAAAGGTACATTATTGTTTATGACTCTTAAACTATTGCAGTCAACCAGATTAGAAAACACTAAGTCTAAAATCCTGTCGTTGCAGTTGGTGATATTATTATGTTGAATCAAGTTCAGGTAATCAAATGATTCAATTATGGCAGTGCTCTTATCAGAATCAGAAACACTTGACCATACATCAGGGCCCCAAGTAACGTTCGGAAGATTATAATCACCAACAATAACAAGGTGGGCAGCAGGGTGCATGCAAACATGATGTGAAACATTCTCCGTGTGTTTCGTGTAACTTGCAGCTGTAGTGTCAGGAGAAAGATAGACTGTCGATAAAATCAGCTGATGAGACTCCCGGCGTAAAAGTACGAAGAGTTCTTCGACATCGTTATGAATTGAAGCAAGCTTCTCAGATTTATATGAGTTTTTAATCGCTATAATGACACCGCCGCCTTTAGTTTTCAGTGAGGAATGTTTATTTCTATCATAGCGATAAACTGTATATTGTTTAAAGCCTAGTTCAGAAGTGAAGTGTGCCGGCGACAGCCAAGTTTCAGTTAGAATGACCGCATCGTAGTTCGCGGTAGCCAGATTCACACGCAATTCATTAAGCTTTGTGGAAAGTCCCCGAACGTTTTGGTAATAAATGTTTATAGATTGTGCACAGAGTTTTTTGAATTAATAATTTTCGGCACCGCATTTACATATTTGATAGTGGCACCAGGGTCAGTTTTCTTGACTTCAATAAGTTGAGATCTAAGGCAGTTCAAGTATTTGCGCTGCTGAACAGTCAAGTCAGAAGATATGCTTACTTTTTTTGATGACAAGATACTTCTGACTTCAGGCAGCTTCTTGTTACGACAAACACTCCGTGCAGTTGCCTGGTCCGGCGTAACAACCTTCACTGGCCTTACGTGTTGAGCTCTCGGTTTTCCGATCCGAAATATTCTTACATCGGAAGAAGACACAGCCAGGGCAGACGGTCGCAGGGTGAGGTTAAGTAAATCTACAACCTCGACAATATCACCAGCACTATCCGACTCAGGAATACCATGAACAATAACGTTCGACGCTCGCTTATTTCGATCCTCCTGTTCCGCAATCACCTCCTCCATCCTAATTGGGCTATCCAGTATACCCTTTAGTCTATCAATTTCTTCTTTCAAGAATTTAACTTCATTTTTTAATGAAGTGATTACATTGAACATGTCATTCCATTGAGAATCTTTGATAGTGCAGAATGTACACAAGAAGAAGGATTTGTTTTGCTTGATGGCTAGAGTTGAAGTCCGGTTCAGTTTGGCACAGGAAGCATGTTGCGGCTTTCTACAAATCCCGCAACTGAGAAGATCGTCATTCGTGTTACCCTGGCCACAAGACGAGCATTCGGTGAGGCTGATTGAAGCCATTCTAGGTTATGTCAAGATGAGAAGTAAACAAGAGTGAGAATAAGCCAAATAATACAAATCGCCAATTATCTCCGCACTCAAAACAAAAATGAATAATAAATAAGCACTAGATGTAAACAATAACTGATTATATAATTGAATTAGTTGACATTAATTGCTAGCTACAAAAGTAAACAACCACTGCCGTGAAACGTCAAAACGTCAAAAAAACGTCAAAACGTATATCATGGCATTGTTGTTGCAGAAACGCATAACGGGTTGTATGACTGCGAGTGGAAAAGTGGCTGGCTGAGCTCGAACAAGTAGGGCTCGAGTCAGTCGAGTGACGAACATGACCAAAGTTGGTCGAGGTAGCAGCGGGGCGTGTGTTGCCGTCATCAGTGTTAAAGGGCCGTGTGTCCCCACGAATTTTATTGAATTTCGTACGAACACATATTAGCGTGCGGGAATAAATTCGAGAGTGGAGACGAAACCTTCAAAGAACCCGTTTAATTTCGACTGTTTCAATCTCAATTTGCGATAGTTTGTTAGTTTCTTGCAAATGTAATAAAAATGAAATAAAATTCGTCCAACATTATCGATTCGTGCCGAAGCGCTGTCAAAACTCAACTCGGACGGATTCGTCGATTTTATTGGGATCGGAGAGGGTTCTCGAATGGTCTCTTGCGCAGAAAGGGTGCGGTCCGGAAAACTTGTAAGTTGTGCTAACGTTAAT
The DNA here is from genome assembly GCA_947369275.1 of Nemotelus nigrinus. Lineage (NCBI taxonomy): Eukaryota > Metazoa > Arthropoda > Insecta > Diptera > Stratiomyidae > Nemotelus > Nemotelus nigrinus. Next base: position 127,468,263 of record OX376372.1, on the reverse strand, counting down.
TGGAGGTTGCTTTTCATTTTTCCCTGGAAAAATAAACTTCCAAACCGAAAAAAAAAGATCGCACAATCGTTCAGTCGGATACGCGGTAATACGGAGCTTTGCGGAGAAATGCAGCGGCTCGAGTTGAAAAATGGCGAAAAGTGTGTTTGGTCCAGTTTGATCGTGCATTATGAAAATTTGCTTGTGTAATACGCGGTGATAAGGAGCTTGCGGGGAATTGCGGCGGTCGAGGTGGAAAAATGTATTTTTTCATAGTGCAGAGTTGCCTGGTGTTCGTATAATAGTTTCCTGGTGATTCCCAACATTTGACAGCACCACATCGATCTATCCTACGACTCTATGAAATAAGTATGTATCTTAAAACGAATCTACTAGATTGATTGTTTAGAAATGCCATTGTTAATCGAAAAAAAAGGGTACATTGGACAAATGATCATTGAAACAATTTATAGTAATATTAAGAAATGAAAGAAAAATTGTAAAAAGAAAAAAATAATATTAATTTGTATATGGTTTTCAATTGCAAAAAAATAGAAATCCAAACATTTTAAATGATTTCTAATATTTTTTAAAGTTTTTTTGTTATTTCCCACATTATGCTTCGTTATCAAATCGGGTTTTTGAAAGGAAAAAGAACATAAAGATATATTGAGTGATATGCATGCATTATAGAGTCATTTGAAAGAATCGTGATTATTACTATGAGTTTTGAAAATGTGCATTGCAAAAATATCTTAATTACAAACAAAAAAATAGGGGAAAAGAAGTACAGTTGCTTTATAAGCTTATTTGAATTTACCTATGATGTTGAACTAAAAATGGAAAGCATCTTACAGATTTAGTAGATATTAGATAACAAGGCTACTCTGTCCGATACTAGGAGTATAACCATATAACCAAATACGCATTTGTTTAGTTGTGTTCCGCCTTATTGAAAGAATTAATTTCTCCTAAGTTCAAAAAAAAAAAAAAAAAATATAAATAAGATAAAAACATGAATATTTCAGTAACTACCGGGATATGTACGTACATATTAGCAGGTACTTGAGTCGTGTGTAACTTGCGCGCACGCTGTATATGGTACATTGTAAAAACATAATTTTTCTTGTGTAATACTCAAATCGAAATCCTGAATTAATTGAAATTAATGATATTATATTGCCGTAGCTCTAGAATTTATAGAATAAAACAAGATGCTTCGGGGTAGATAATCCTGTTTTTTTTTTCTTGACGTGAGAGTGGTGGTGTGGACTTCTTATATGCTTCTTATAGGGGTGGTTGTAGTGAAGGAGAGAAAAGGTAAGTACATGGCAAATTCCTAACGATCTTGTGATTGTGTTTCAGGTGGCGAGCTCTCGATGGTCGCGCACGCTTTTCTTCTCCGGTTTTCGCGATTCCTTCATTAAATTCGGTCGGGGTTTTTTTCTTCATGGGCCTTCTCGATGTTACTCGGGATTGCTTCATCCGTTTCCGTGACCAATTCATCAGCGTTCGCAGCGTCGCGCGTACTCCTTCTTTCTTACTTTCCGACCACGGCTACCAATCCGCGATCCCTCGCGCGCGTACTTAAACGGGCCGCGTGTATTGACTTCGTAGGAAGCTCAAAGACCTTTCTTGGTGGCCTTGATTTTTTTTTGATTGTTCGGCCCTGGTGATCGTCGTGTCCCAGTGGTTAATATGGTACCCCTGGTCAGGGTCAGCCTGCACGGCTCTTACTGGACTTTAATGTCCAGTATACGATCGCGGTTATTTTTTTCGGTGTTTTCTCCGTCCTATAGGCACATGAATAAACATGTGATGATTAATGGGACACGTGACAGGGAAAAGAACCCCCCCACTTCTCCCGAACAGAGCTAGAGGCAGCCAGCATGTGCCGACCTCCTTGTCACGTGAGAGTCGTAGCTACTCCGAGTGGCTCAGTCCTGCACGGACAAATGACTCGTTTCCCTTTGATGGTCATTCGAGACCATCACAATTTTCATACCTCGATTCAAAACTTCATTACAAAACTTGATAAGCTAATTTTATATCAACATTAAAAATGTTTCTGTAGGAAAAGGAATATCGGATTTCTTTTCGGCACGGGGATTTTGGTACACCCTGTATAGCAAATAGAGAAAAAAAACTCTCTGCAACTGGTCACGAGCTCAGGCGCCCGAGGTGAAAGTCTAAAACGCTACCTTTGACTCAAATCGTTGTCTGATAAACTAGAAAGAATTTTTTTCAGTTCAAAGTTAAAGAAGATACTATTGAAGTCGATAGCAGTCAATAGTCAGCAATATGAGTGAAAAGAACTTCACAGTTCCCTTTGAGAGTTTTGAAAATTCAGGTATGCTTTATAAAGGTTTTCTTTACTTTATAAAGTTTTTGTGAAAAATTTTCACATTTCATGAAATTCATTATTAAAATTAGCTACGTTTCATAGAGATCCATAAGTTTCAAAAACTTGATTTATAAAAAACCGAAATTTTGTTATCATCTGGAAATTTTATAAGGGGTTTTATAGAAACTTCATAGAACTCGAGTTACCAAGTTTGTCATTTCAACTTGTGAAAAATGCAGTACTTACATTTTCGACTTCTATCCGTGGTTTTTTGCACAAAAAACGACGGATATCCATGTAAAAATTCACGTTCAAACAAATGAACGTTAGAAATAACTGTCAACAACTTTTAATTAATGAAGAAAGTCGAGCAAACAACAAGGAAAAAAATGCACTTTCCTCATGTCATTGTCATATGAAGATTGACGATGATACAGCGACAATTGACAATCACCCACAATCGATAGAGTTCGATAGTGCGGAAATTGAAATGAAAAGTGTGTTATACTTTTTCAATCCAGTAAATTTTTCCTCGTACAAGTGTTAAGTGAATAATTTATATAAATTATTTATTTATAACAATATCTTTAGCATTGTTTTTGAATAAAAAGTACAAAGAATTATTTTGTAGAACTGTACAGTTAATCTAAGAATCCAAAATATAACTTTTGAAAATACATGAAATTTTCGTGGAAAAAAACTTTAATGATGATAGTCATAAAGTACAAGAGAGTCCTAATGGGGGGGTTCGAACCCCCAAAACCCCCTCCTTGCGCACGGGCCTGCGCTGGACTAAAAAATACCTTCAGCATTTACAAATAACCACAAAATGGAGAGGTTCAACGTCATGCCTGTCTCCGGGAACACTAGTACTATTAAAGGAAGACAATACACCACCACTCAAATGGCCGCTTGGAAGAGTAGTTGTGGAACACAAGGGTTCAGATGGATTGACCAGAGTAGTAGACGTGCAAACCAAAACCGGCATTCTCAGGCGAGCAATTCATAGCTTTTGCCCATTACCAGTAGAGGACGATGCCGGTACAAATAAGACAACAGAACAAATATCCGCGAGCCATAGTTCTTCGCAGGTACTGTAAGCCAGCACAACCAGAACCAAAAATAAGTCTACAAAACGAAAAATACATCCCACCAACACCAATTGGTTATCAAACTCGATAATGTATATTCGTCCGAATTCCCCACAAAATCAGTTACATCATGAATCGAATACACCACAACCACCGGATGTCAAGAAGAAAAAGCTTATTTCACTAGGTTCCATTGCACCGATAACGCTCGCACTACTAGTACTATTGATCCCCCCTATACTTGGTGCTTCATCAAACCAGCCAATTGACCGGGTCGTGAAAATCACACCTTTTGATGAAGACATAGCCCAGACATCAATGATAGCAGATCACTGGAACATCATAGCTTATTTTGATATGAAGCACTATTGGACTGATCTACGGGACATCCAGAACCAAATAAAAATAATGAAAGAAATGTGCGTAAATTGATTAACTGAAAATCATAAACAGTGCTTAATACTTACAATGCAATTTCAAATACGCTTAGACACGATGTCAGCAAAGAATGACCTACTTATTAACAGAAGCAGTATCCGGAAAAGAAGATCACCCTTTGATTTTGTGGGAATGATCAGTAACAAATTATTCGGTATCTTAGATCAAAATTACGCAGATCGTATGTCAGACACAATTGATAAAATAAGACTATACGAGGATCACGCAATTTCACTCATCAAAAATCAAACATCGTTAAAAGACACCACAATAAACCTAATTTCTCGAGACAGAGATTTCATTAACAGGCAGTTCCAGACCGTCAACGTATATATCGAAAGTTTCCATCGTGAACTTAATTCAACGAACCGCATCCTAAACAACCAAAACATCCTTCAAACATTCAACACTCTAGCGATTCACTTAACATTAACAATGGAAGCCTACGCTCATACCCAATCAACACTATTCAACATCGTTACCGATAGTAACAACGGGAAGGTAACTCCATGGATTATCACACCAAACCAACTTCTGGAACAGATTCGTCTAATAAGGGAACACATACCGGCTTCACTAACAATCCCAGGCCAATCGAACCCCAATGCTCTAATTCACCTGTATAATTTAGTACACGTTCGAGCTAGAATAACACCTGATATAACAATTTTTAAAATCAGTGTTCCTCTGATACTTGCAGATACTTTCCAGTTATTCAACGTTGTTTACGGTTGTCTCTTTTGACAATCCGGGCTAGTTTTGTTTCAATATCGTCGGTACTTGAACCGAGATATTGCGTGGATTTTTTATAGCCTTGATTGGATAACTACGGCACTTGTAGCCGTGATATCCTCGTAAATATATTATGATTTTAAAGACAACAACGGCACTTGTACCGTGATGTCAGTGGAAAGTTCGTAGCTAGATGTTCAATTAAACGAGTGGTGTATCAGACTAGACATTTTATTTACTTTAAGTTCTTTATATATACATTTCACTTACTTGCTAGCATAAATTGACCAAACAAAGTTCCCACGTCGTCAGCAAAATGCACATTCATTTGACTACCTAGCAATCTGGACATCGCATAACCAAGATGCAATGTGAGAACAGATGTGCGCGAGTGCAAGCAAATATGAATTTGAGAAATAATAAACAATTGGAGTGCTTTGCTAAATCTAATGCAAGAAAAGATGTGCACGAGTACAAGTAACTATGAACTTGAGAAATAGTAAACAATTAGATAGAGTGTTTTGATAAATGGTAAGCAATTAGTGCGTTTTGCTGACGACGCGTCTGGTAGCTTGTGGGAATTCTTTAATTCTTTGTCTGAATGTTGGAATTTGATAAAAAAAATGAAGATGATGATGAACAAACGTCATTCCTGTCACATTCAAACTATCTTCAGAGTCTGTCCAAATAAAAACAAGCGCTAAATTTTTAGCTTTGACTCTTCACAGGGACCAGTACTATATATTATCTGAAGATGAGGTTAGTCGGTGCATCATAAATGACAATAGGCACTACATATGTAACCAGAAACATACAGTATATGCTAAAAATGACGGACCGGTACAATGCGAACTGTCTCTTCTAAATCAAGCAACGATTCTCCCGAAAATCTTCAGAATAGAACCAGTCAACACCTACATAGCATGGACACAAATGCATAATCCAAACACATGGATATACTCATTGCAGGATTACACACCAACAAACATTGCATGCCGTAGCCAAACGTATCAAACCAAATTAAGAGGAACAGGCGTACTTCAATTCATTGATGATTGCAGTTTACGCGAAGGGTTAATTAAAATCACAGCACATCATCGCTACACTAATAAAATCACTTCATACAACATACAACTCAACGATCGCCTTCAACTTATCATCAATTGACGAGCTTCCTTTACACACCTTTGGACAAGAATTTCTGAAAATTAACATATTCAACACTAGCAACGAAATAAACCAACTGAAAAAAACTATTACCAACATCAAAGAGCAACAGGAAACAAATTGGACGACAACAGCGGCTCATACTTCAATCTCTTTTGGCCTATCCGTCACAATACTACCCATCATTTTTATTTCGACCAACTACTTCTGTAAAAAGCGCAAATCAAAGAGCACACCAACAGCAGAACCGAAATCAACAACAATAAATTACAACCTACGTCCGCAACGAACTAGATCTTTTTGAACCCAATCACTTCAAGGTCGGGGAATATGTTAATACATATATTCATTATAATCGTATCGTATCATAATCGTATCGTATCTCGTAAGGGTGTGATTGAAAAGTATCGAGACTTTTGTCGCGCTACGATTTCAAGGCGTCCAAAAAAATCAGGTGGTGGGGAAAAAGTGCGTTGAACCTTACTCTTTCAAACGCGACACTTCGCACATCGCCGGCAACAGCGGTTGAGTTAATATCGTCCAGTGCGTGAAGGCGTGGCGTGGCGCTTGGTTAGGTTCTCCGAGTTACGAAAATGTTACGATCGTTAGAGCAGCGATACGCAATAAAATTTTGCGTCAAACTCGACAAGACTTTCACTGAGACCCAGGATCTTCTTAAGCAAGCTTATGGAGATGAAGTTTTGTCCAGAGCACGAATTCACGCTTGGCACAAGGCGTTCAAAGATGGCCGCGAGGACCTCGAAGACGAACAACGCTCAGGGAGGCCGTCGACGTCGAAAACGGACGAAGACGTCGACAGAGTGCGTGAATTTTTGAACATTGACCGGCGTATAAGCCTCCGTGAGATCAGTGAAGAGTTAAATTTAACGTTTTACAACGTGAAACAAATTGTGACGGAAACACAAGCCATGCGCAAAGTGTGCGCGAAAATGGTCCCTAAGGTTTTGACCGACGAGCAAAAGGAATCACGTGTGCGACTGTCTCGTGAAGTGCTGGAAAGTGACGGACAGGAAAACATTTAAGATAAAACTATCACGGGTGATGAAACTTGGTGCTTCGAATACGACCCCGAAAGCAAAGCCCAGAGTACGGAATGGCACACAAGCACGTCACCTCGCCCCAAGAAGGCACGCATGTCGAAATCAAAAGTTTAAACAATGCTGATTGTGTTTTTTGACTGTCGAGGAATTGTGCACAAAGAATTTGTACCACCTGGGACGACTGTGAACGCAGCTTTTTACAAAGAAGTGTTGGTTCGGCTCCGCAATCGGGTCGCTCGGTGTCGGCCGCAGCTTGTTGGCGAGTGGGCGCTTCACCACGACAACGCACCTTCACACACAGCGTTTCTCTGCACCTCTTACCTGGCCAAAAAGGGCATCGCAGTGCTCCCCCACCCCCCCTACAGCCCAGACGTGTCTCCCCCGGACTTCTTTTTGTTTCCGCTCATCAAAAAAAAGCTAAAGGGAAGGCGATTCCAATCGATTGAGGACATTCAAAAAAGTGTAACCGACGAGCTGAAAGCCATACCGGAAACCGCGTTCAACCAGTGCTATGAACAGTGGAAGGACCGCTATCGCCGGTGCATCGAAGCCCAAGGAACCTACTTCGAAGAATATTAATTATATTTTAAAGAAGATTCGATTAAAGTGTTATAACAACAAAAGTCTCGATACTTTTCAATCGCACCCTGTATATTCATTTTACTAAGTATATACATTATACTGCACTATGCACTTTCTTCCACTCATTAATTTGTAATTCATAAGTAGAATTTCACTAGTTCAACGACACAAACATTGTATTAAAATACCTACATTGCTAATCAATTAATTGGACTATGTTCTTGGTACAAGTGTAAAGTCCGATCCGAGTTCATCGCAGAGCTGAATTGCAGAATAAGTATTTTTCATCAGCAAATATGCAATGAATTGCGGACAGACTAAAATCATATAAATATTGTAATAATATTCATACTACTTTATTGGGTTAAAAAAGGTTAGTACTGGAGTTCGTGTCAATTCGTTTTTAAGCTCATTAAACTCCCTTTCATGAATAAAGTCCCAATTCCAGTGCACATCCTTCTTTAACAATTGTCGTAGATGTGTGTTTTTCGAAGACAATTTTTTTATAAATGCGCCCAAATAATTTATCATGGCTAAGAAACGTTGTAGCTCAGATATATTTTTAGGTGCTGGCATTTCTAAAATGGCGTTAATTTTATCTTGATCTGGACTGACACCATTTTTATCAAAGACGTGACCAATAAATTTTATTTTTTCTACACAGATTTTAGATTTTGACTTATTAAACTTCAAGCCGACCTCTTTAGCTCGCTCGAGAACTTTACTTAATATTTTGTCATGTTCCTCAATGGAGGAGGCATGAATCAAAAAATCATCAATATAAATAATAAGACCACGAATATCTCCAAAAAGCTTAACCATTTGCGCGTGAAAAATTTCAGGCGCAGCATTTATGCCAAAAGGTAATCTCAGAAATCTGAAAGGTACACAATTTTGATGATTCTTCACTTAATGGAATCATCCAAAAGCCCAAATTTGCGTCAAGAGAAGTGAAATATTTAGATCTGCTTAATTTGGCCTTACAGTCGTCAATATTGAGAAATGGGTAATGTGGCCTGAGTATGGCTTTGTTTCAATTCCGCTGGTCTAAGCAAAGTCACAGTTTACCATTAAGTTTCTTGACTAAAACAATAGAGCTAACCCACTCCGTTGGTTCAGACACTGGTGCTATAACTTTTAAATTTTCCATTTGCTTTAGTTCTGCTATTAAATCATCATATAATGTGAATGGTTTTTTCCGTGGTGGTTCGATTATTGGTGTACAGTTTTCCTTAAGTTTTAAATTGCAGCTTTCTTTTAAAATCCCTAATCAAAACATAAATTTTAGTTTTTTCAAAACATAAATTTACCTTAACCATTCCACATACAGGTATTGTTTCTCCACTAAAGGTATGTAGCTTAAGAGCAGTTTTTTCTATTGATTTAGTTAAATTTAGTAAATAAATAGTTTTATAAGAGAAAACATTTGCCTGTCCACCGGTGTCTACCTGACATTTTACATCAATGCTATTAATTTTTGTATTAATAATCCATTCGTTTTTTGTTTTTGCTTTCTCCATTGTCATTATACGCTGCTTGCCTTGTTGGTTTCTTGGTTTGCCGCTCGCTACTAGAGTACCAACAAATAGCTCGTTAATCTCGTCGTCGTCTCCGCTCTCTGTGTCTCCAAAATTTGCTTGCTCTTCTTGTCTCATTACGTTTTTGACGAATTGTCTTTGACCTTGACGGTTGTTGTAAGACGGAATTTGTCGTTGTTGTTGTTGTTGCTGTGAGTTTGCTGAGTTTTTATAGAAGCACATTGCTGCAAAGTGGTTTTTCTTTTTGTACGCCTATTGCTGGACATTCGTTTTTGTGAATCTGGCCGCACTTTCCACACTTTTGCTTGTTATTGTAATTGTTTTGTCGGGACTTATGTACAGCGCCAATGTATTCACTGATCTTTTGATAGTCAATGTCACCTTTTAGTTCAGCCGCATTTATTCGCGCACTATCCATGATTTTTGCAGTTTCAATCGCCTTGTGCTAACAATTTTTCTTTTATATGCGATAAGTTAGATGAAAGGCTACATACAAATATGTCTTTTACCAAACTTTCACGCAGTGTTCCAAACTCACAGGATAGACTAAGATTTTTGAGGCACGTAACATATTCGTCTATGGTCTCATCACTTTTTACTAATGTTCGTTTTACTAATTAGTATTAAACTTGTTTCGCCGAAAATTCATATTTCTTATATATATATATATATATATATATATATATATATATATATATATATATATATATATATATATATATATATATATATATATATATATATATATATATATATATATATATATATATATATATTGTTTTTACAAACTGTACTCTTGTTGGTGCCCAATGCGGCCTCACATTGGGTATGAAAACGACAAAGGCTTGTTTCAACTGAGAGTATCTTTATTAATAAAGCAAATAACTTTGTCTGTCGATGCGTCCAGGTTGGCTGTGGGAGCTACTATATCCCACGGGCTAAATCCGATAGCGTACGCTTCAGCTTCACTGACAACCACCCAAACAAACTACGCACAAATCGAGAAAGGATTATTTGCAATTCTATTTGGTTGCGTGAAGTTCCATCAATATATTTACGGGTTGAAAGTTATTGTTGAGACGGACCATAAGCCACTTGTGAGTCTTTTTGATAAGCCATTACATGCCATACCAGCCAGGCTGCAAAGGTTTATGTTAAGATTACAGGCATATGATCTGAATGTAACATTCAAACCGGGAAAATTGTTGTTTATTGCTGACACACTTTCTAGAGCTCCTTTAAAAGAAACTGCCCTTACGGAATTTCATGATGATATAAAACTTCATTGCAATTTGCTAACTGAAAATATCTCCATCCCAACTGCTAAGGTTGAACAAATTAAAAACAATTATAAGTCCGATAGTACTTTTGAAATATTGTCAAAATATGTAACACATGGATGGCCACAATAAAAATCTCTGGTCGACAACAAAGCTAAGCCGTATTTCAATAATCAAGATGATATTCACATAGTCGATGATCTGTTCTTCAAAAATAAGCAACTCATTGTTCCAGTCTCACTTAGGAAAGAAATGCTTCAATACTTACACGAAAGCCATATGGAAATTCAACGAACAATAAGTTTAGCCCGACAAACATTCTACTGGCCGTCTATCTATAACGATATTTATAATCTAGTCTCTTCTTGTGAGATATGCATGACATATCGCAATGCTAATCCGAGACAAGAGTTACAATCCCATGAAGTAGTTGACATCCCATGGATAAAACTTGGTTCCGATATTTTTGAATTTGACAAGAAAAAATTTTTGTTTGTTGTCGACTATTACTCTAAATATTTAGAAATAGAAATGCTAAATAAAGGTTTTCCTAGCAGAGAAATAATACTGAAATTAAAAGCAGTTTTCGCACAGTATCTCATATCTGATAATGGTCCTCCATTTAACTCCATTGATTTTAAGATTTTTTGCGAAAATTGGAACATTCAGCATCAAACTTCAAGCCCATATATGCCGCGATCAAATGGGTTAGCTGAACGCTCGATACAAACAGTTAAAAAAATGTTTAATAAGTGCAAAGACTCCAAATGTGACCCATATCTCGCATTGCTTAATCATAGGAACACTCCAAAAGGAAATATGCCCAGTCCTGCTCAACTTCTCATGTCTAGATCTCTGAGAACAAAGATACCCACTCTATTAAGCTATATAAAGCCAGAAATTGTTGACAGTGATAACTAAAAGCGAGAAATTCAAAAATCGATGCTTAAGTCAGCAGAAATTTATAATAAAAGGGCCAAGTCGTTAAAACCAATAAATAAAGGCCAAAAAGTAATGTTTAAAAAATCGCCTACATCACTTTGGACCCCGGGTTTTATATTTGATCAATGTGAACAACCACGATCTTACTTGGTTCAGGATACTGATGGTATAGCTTTTAGAAGAAATAGAGAGCACATTTCAGAAAGACGCGAAATTATAAGTAAAAGCGAGGAATTTAGAGATTATAGTGCAAGAAGCTCTGACGAGGTAGAAGGTTACAATAATAATGATAATGATAATAATGTACAACAGAGCAACGATAATGAAAATCAGTTTGTTACAAGAACGGGTAGAGTAATCAATCCACCATCTCGACTAGAATATATATAACAAAAAAAAAAATATTTTAATAATAAATAAATAAAATAAAATATATTTAAAAAAGGAAGATGTTATATATGTACTTAATACAAGCATCCACATTGAATATAAATACATACTTATACATACTAACTTATACATACCTACTTATACATACTTACATATACTTCTAACCTAACGGCATTAGCCGGTTATCATTAGCTTTAAGTTTGATTGTACTGTACCAGTTCAGTAATAAAGCATATACAACAAAAGGTTAACAGGAAGAAGAAATGCGTCATTTTCATCGGGGATAAAACATAAGTTGGAACGATTGAAATCCACTAAGAATATTATTTTGTCTTTTTCATTTAGAGACGTTGTAATGGAAGATACTAATTGACAGAAATGGTTGTAAACTGATTCGTCCGATCTAGGTGGAATATAGACCAAACTAATAAAAAGGAAATTGTGATTCAAAGAAACATGAATAACACGGTGTTGGAACAATACATTGGGGGTGGTGTCAATAATCTCACTTAAAAGTGTGTTGCTAACCGCCAGCAAAACCCCACCGCCTCGCGTTTGACCTGTGGAACAATAGTCACGATCGCTTCTGTAAATTGTTCAACTGCTATCTAGGATCTCTTCATTCTTCTGGGAATCATTTAGCCATGTTTCTGTGAAGGCAAGATAATTGAAGTGGCAGGATTTTGCGTCAAGATATAACTTATTTAATTATCCTCTCATACCACTACAATTGTGATAAAACAGTCTGAGTCCATTTAAAGAAGGTTTTATGTTAGGGTAAATGCCTAACAGAGTTGATTGCTTTTCGATGAGAAGCAGTTGTCATCAAATTGTCAAGGGAGGCAATATTCGTAGTTGCCTCTGTAGAGGCGACAAAGGTAGTCAGCTTGCTAGAGGATTGAAATATATGTTGGTTTTTATGAAACAATGTTGCTGATGGGCTTTGGAATGCTTCTGCTTCAGTCCGTGTGGAAATTAGTTTCTTACTGTTGTGAAAGAAGTATTTTATTTAAACCCAACAGCAGAGAGCAAGATATTGCAGAATTTAACCTACCAAAGCGGCGAGGCCGCAGTTAGTGATGGCACCATGCTTAAGCTACCCTTAAACATTTGCCGTGCTTGATTTTAGCTTTGCAAGTATAACCTCGCAAGAGCAGAGATTCAGTAAAACAACTGTTTCCAGTAAGTCTACTCAAACGAATCTATTTTCCATTAATTCTTACAACTCCTTATATACGATTTTTACAAACATAACTTAACCTACTTTATTACCAAAACTCAGCATGCCCTGAAATAAATCATTAACGCATATATTTTCTCAGGACACAATATTCTACATGAATCACATGTGTTCTTCTTTCTCACGCTACACTTGACCGATATTTCTAGCGCCACTCAATCAACATGCACAAGATTTATTGCCATGTGCGCTCATTCATACTGTAACCAAAATACATAATATTTGTGTCACGTGCCATGGTGACACATAATTTATATCGATCGCAACATGACTCTACATTGCATTCGAATATACCATATGGCATGGATATTCACGGTCGCTACTCGGAAACCTGATATGGTCAGTTGAGCGCAAGAGTGTTGCATTGGATTCGACCTACATGATACGTGTGGTCTGCTAGCTCATATCCCATTACGTAGACGATATTAGTGAATTGCATGATTCATGTTTTGATTTATTTGTTTTGATTTATCTGTTTTGTTGCTCTGATTTGATTTATTTCAGGCATGGTGATGGTATATCATTACAGAATAAAGAGGAGCTAATATTGGCTACGTTGTTGTTTGTGTTTTGTACGGAAGAAACGGGAGCAACAGTAGGACGTGGTATTAATGAGTTGTTACGAGTATTTGTTATTTGAGGATTTTGAACGGATGGAGATTTGCTGGTATTAGGAACATTATTTGAAATATAATTTTTTTTTAAAGAATTTGAATGATTTTGGATGGATGGTGATTTGCGGGTATTAGGAACATTATTTGAAATATAATTTTTTTTACAGAATTAGGTACTTTCTAACGGCTATTGTTGGTCATCCGATTCTTCCAGGGAGAAAATGTAACGTCATTCCAGTCGAATTTGCTGTTACCTCCGTCTAAACTCATGAACATCCAGGCATATTTAGAAGGAATGAAAACCTTGTATCGCTTCTGTGAGTTGTGTTTCCGTTGTGGTAGTTTTGTGATAAAATAATAATTGATGTGGAATCCAGCTCCGAGAAACGTTTCAGCCATCCTTGATCAGCAGTGGGAGGAATTCCTTTCACGAAGAACGCTACTTTGTCGGTATCAACTAGTAAATGGAAGCGTGATCCTTCGTATTGGCAATTTTCATTATGTTTTTTTATTTTTTTAATGCGACTGTCCCACTCATTTTTCGACAAATATGTGCCAAATTTACATGTTGGCTTGCCTGCAGTAGAAGTCAATTCTTTGATAGGAGACGTAGCTTTGTCTTTTCTGATCCATTTCGGCATATTGCTGTTAATTTCGGCCATTGATAGCTAATGGAGAAGCGAATGCTAGAAAATAGATGGCCGATTATTCATATCTTCCAGTATGTTTTCGCGCTGGTGCTCAAAGTGTTCAAGCTTATTATGTATATTATTTAATTTTAGTGCTTGTTCCAAAAAGGCATTAGTAAGCAACGTATTTTGATTGTCGATCATTGAATAAAATTTTTGTTCAGCATTCAAGAGCATATTTGTAAAGTTTACTTGGCGAGAGCTACTTGGGACAGAAGTGGCTGAGATAATTGAAGATACTGTATCTAATTTTCCATTCGGAGAATCTATTCCCTCTTCCAGTGAGACAAGAGATTTTTTGACGCCATTATTGTTGTGGTTAGTCTTCGAAAGAGCAGATGAAAGTTCATAAAAATGTTGCGAAATGTCTGCCAGAATATTATCATTTGCTCTAGCCTGAGCTTGATTTTTCAAAATGAGATTGTCTTTTTCAGCATTTAGTGTTCCAATGTAACTGATTATGCTGTCGTGCATGCTTTTCATCAGCCGGTCTACATTTTGACAATCTAAGCATATGAATTGGCGTTCTAAGTATGGATGGTACCGATCCCAAGGAGCACCCAAGCATGCACCATGTAATTTCCTGTTGCAGAATGCTTTGCAACACACAAACTTCATGGTGTTGTCGAATGTGAGACAGTTTTCTAAGCTGCACTTGAAACTCATGATTGAACTTGAACTGCCAAGAAGTATGCAATTTTCTACGTGAAAGTTATCACGGCCACGAACCGATTAAGTGAAGTAAGAAATGTATGTAGCTTAATCCCACAAAAGCCCAGCTTGGCAGTAGTCAATGTGTTTCAAGTTGAAATGAATTATTTTTAAATCTTTATAAGCTTAATTTGATATTTGTGATTTATTAAAATCAAACAATATTAGTCAAAAAAGTTCGACACTATTGCGATACGAACCCGCAGTTCCTGTATTTGAAAGCCGACACCGTACCCACCGATCCACTTTGATTTACGTAAAAGTCAATATGAAAAGTTGATATAAATGTCCGGATGTGTGGATATAACGTTGATTGAAATTATTCAGCTTTTTATTTGAAATTTTATTTGAAATTTATATGTAATTTATAAAAATTGTCGAGTAAGTCAACAAATACTTCACACTGTTCAAAATTGAACCCGCAACATCAGTATCCGAGAGCCGGCACGGTAACGACTGGACTACGTTGATCGATAAAAGGGGCTAAAGGTAGGAAGGATATATATTGAAATATGCTAGGGTCGTCAGCAAAAATGATTGTTGACGGGCCTTGGGATACATCTCTTTTTCTCTGCGTTGACGTTGGGTCCTTATTATTGTGGAAGAAAAGTTAGTTTAACCCAACCGTGGAGAATGAAATGAACAGAGATTCAACCTACCAAAGCGGCGAGGCCGCAGTTAGTGATGGCACCATGTCTGAGCTAATCTTAGACATTTGCCGTGCTTAATTGTGCTTTGCAAGTATAACCTCGCAAGAGCAGAGATTCAGTAAAACCAACAGTGTTCTGTACGTCTACTCAAATGAATCTATTTTCCAAACATTCTTACAACTCCTTATATACGATTCTTACAAACATTACAAACATAACTTAACCTACTTTATTATCTAAACTCAGCATGCTCTGAAATAAATCATTAACGCATAAATTTCCCATGACACAATATTCTATATGAATCACATGTATTCTATTTTCTCACGCTACACTTGACCGATATTTCTAGCGCCACTCAATCAACATGTACAAGATTTATCGCCATGTGCGCTCATTCATACTGTAACCAACATACATAATATTTGGGTCGCGTGCCATGGTGACACATAATATCGATCGCAACATGACTCTGCACTGCATTTGAATATACCATATGGCATGGATATTCACGGTCGCTACTCGGAAACCTGATATGGTCAGTTGAGCGCAAGTGTTAGCATTGTACTCGACCTACATGATGCGTGTGGTCTGCTATTACGTAGGCAATATTAGTGAACTGCATGGTGTTCTATTTTGATTTATTTGTTTTGATTGCTCTGACTTGATTTATTTCATGCATGTTGATGTTATATCATTACACTTTTACCTTTTTTTTTGATTAGGGCTCATTTGCAACAAAAACAAATGAAGACTAATCACAAACATTAGGTTCAATAGTCCCAGAAGGGGTTTTTACAATAATATTCTCTTATCTTTAGTCACAACAAAGTTTATCATTCTTAATGTATTTTAAAATATAACAAAATTTTTCTATTTGTAGGTTCAATATTGTTTTTTTTTTCGTGTAGTCACAATAATGCTTACTTAGCTTAACTTAACATAATGCGTATCATTCTGAACGTTTTTATTACAAAATTGTTCTATATGTAGGTTCGTATATATATTTTTTTTATTTATCTACATTGTCGTTTATGTTACATGTGTGGTAAGGTTTTAATCTGTTCTTATGTACTAATTTACAGTTTCCTGCTATGTCTTAAGTGACATTACAGTGATCCATGTCCAATACTCTATATGGACCCTTATATGGCGGTTGATGTTTCTTTCTATTTTCATTTTTCAAAAGTACGAAATCTTCTATTTTAGGATTCAAAAGATGTATATTTGTTTGGTTCATTGTTCTCTTGATTTTAACTTTTTCAATCAAACTTCGTGCTCTATTGATCGACATCCTCAATCTTGCCTTTAACTCGTTGGCATAATCATCTAAATCGTGAAATACATCTTGATTATCAACTATGTCATTTGGTAAATATGGAAGTTTACCGAAAATCAATTCAAATGGAGTATTGTTTGTATCTACATTTGGGGTTGTATTGTACGCAAATGTGTAATATGGTACCCATTTGTCCCATTGTTGGTCATCAGCAAACGAATACATATACTCGTTTAGTACTCGATGATTCCTTTCTACTACTCCTAAAGTCTGGTGGTGATATGGTGTTGAAAATATTTGTTTTATTTTTAGCAAATCACAGATGTTGCTCATAAGCTTATTTGTAAATTCAGTACCTAAATTAGACTTGAGTACTTTGAAATGTCCATACTTTACTATAAACTCATTAACTATTCCTACAGCTATGGTTTGTGCTTCTTTATTCTCTATTGGGAACGCTACTACAAATTTAGTCAGTTCACATTGTAAGGTTAATATGTATCTATAGTTATTAGATATTCTGAGTGGACCTACGGTATCTATTTGTATTGTTTCAAAACTCGTTGTTGGTGTGTCGGTTTTCATCATTTCATCATTTCTTCTTTTGTGTGTCTCACCTGTTTGTTTATTTGACAAGGTGTGCAATTCTTTATGTGGGATTTAACCATACCGTTCATGTTCTTCCAGCAATACCTTTGTTTTAGCTTTAACAAAGTTTTGCGAATCCCTAAATGTCCTCCGTGTGGTGAATTGTGATATTCTTCTATTAATTTCACCTGTTCATCTTTATTCGTTATTTTAGCGGGTGGCTTGTATATCATTATTCGTAGCTTCGTATGCGCATTATCTTTACCTTTTCGTTGCAACAGGTTAAATACTTTCTTAAATTTTTCCTTGTCTATAGACTTCAATATAATATCATCACTTGCCAATGAGAGTTCTTGGATTTTGTTACGTCTAGCAAAATATAATAGGTTCTCCATAATCAAAACGTGTTCTGAATGTGGATTATCACTATTATTCTCATTACTTTTGTGTCTGCGGGTACCCCTATTTATTGTTAGCTTTGCATTAACGGAAACTGGTTTCACGTTAGATATATCGTTACAATATACTTTTACAATATCTTTCGTACGTACGATATCAATACTTTTATTTTCATCATTGCGCAGGATAAATTTTAACTTCATAACACCGGTGATATCCGACAAGCTAGTGCAATCCCAACAATAGAATTGATCAGGTTCTACTTTTACGTGGTTGCTTTCGCTGCGGGTTTCTTGCTTTTTATCCTCTGTTTTGTTTGCCATGCCCCTTGTAATTGCTAATAGTTTACGCTTTGCTGTTTCATCTATAACTGGAGGTATCAATGCTTTTAAAGAGTCAGAATCCAACTCAATTCTTGACAAAGCATCAGCATTCGTGTTCATGCTGCCTTTCTTGTACACAATCGTGAAATCATAATCCGATAAGTCAACTCTAATTCTAGTGAGTTTTGATGAAGGATTTGCATGGGTGAATAAAGATACTAGTGGTCTATGGTCTGTGACAACTACGAACTTCCTTCCGTAGAGATAAGGTCTGAAAAAGTTTATGCCCCGATGTATGGCTAAAAGTTCTTTTTCTATGACTGGTTTGTTGATGTCGTGCTTTGCTAGCGACTTGCTTGCATACGAAATTGGTAAATCCTGTCCAATTTCACCTTGCGATAATACAGCGCCTAATGCGTAATTAGATGCATCAGTTGTTAAAATGAATGGTTTTTCGAAATTTGGATACTGCAAACTTTTTGGCTCAATTAATTTATTCTTAAGTGTCTCATACGCTTTTTGACATTCTTCGGTCCATTCAAATGTAACGTTCTTTTTCAATACCGAGTTCAAACTTTTGGCAATTCCCGCAAAATTCGGAATAAAACGCCTGTAGTAGTTGCAAAACGCAACAAATCTGCGTACTTCATCTGCACATTTCGGAACCGGATAGTTTCTGATCGTCTCAAATTTAGATGGGTCTGTTTTAACACCTTCACTGGTTATCAAATGCCCTAAATACACTACTTCCGATTTCAAAAAGTGACACTTCCCAGGGTTCAACTTCAAGTTGTACTGTCGCATTCGCTGTAACACTTTGCGAAGATTATCATTGTGGTGTTTGACACTGCATCCAAAAACTATGATGTCATCTACGTATAGGAATGCCTCATGACTTAAACCACTCAAAGCTATCGTCAACATCCGTTGGAAACTGTTGGACGAAATCTTTAATCCAAATGGTAGTCTCTTGAATTGATAGTGACCATCACTGGTCGAAAACGCGGTGACGGGTCGTTTTTTTTTTTTCGTCGTTGGAAGGTGGAAATCTTCCAGAAGATGCTTCAAGGCTCCTGCCCTGGAACATGCCGGATTTTTACCGACTAAAACCACCTCCTTCTTCTTCCACACTCCCCCACGGGACTACTTATTCAGCATTACTTCGTGGGGGTGGATCAGCCATTAGCTGCTTCTACGCATCCTTTCTTCTTCGTTCTTTCTGTCCCTTTCCGCGTCACGCAGTTTGCGGTGAATATTTTTTAACGTTTTTTCGACGGCATTCCACGCAGTTTGGGATTTCAGCATGCAGCTCACGATATTTACCGCTGATATCCTTGTGCCTAGTTCCGTCTCTAGGCTACTTCTACATACATCAAAGCGGGGACAGGTGAACATAACGTGTTCCGCATCCTCGGGTACATTTTTGCAGGCTGGACAGTCCGGTGAGGTGTCGAGTCCAAAGCGATGCAGATAATACCGATAACCGCCATGTCCGCTCAAGAATTGGGTTAGGTCATAGCTTGTTTCTCCGTGGCTTCTTGAAACCCATTGCGGAACGTTGGGGATTAATTTGTACGTCCAACGTCCGTTTTGTGCCTCTTCCCAGTTACTCTGCCATGAGCGCATTGACACTAGCCTTTGAATCTCTCGCGTGCTCGCTGTCCGTGCTTCGTTTTTAAAGAGTCGAAGCGCTTCATCCGCAACAATTTCGATGGGCAGCATACTGGCTATAACACACGTTGCCTCATAGGACGTTGTTTGAAAGGCACAGCAAGTTTGAAGTGCAATCAGTCGGTAGGCTGCTTGCATTTTTCGGCGATTCGATTTTATGTGTAGTGCTGGTGCCCACACTGGTGCTGCGTACATTAGAATAGAGGTCACCACTCTTGAAATCAAAAGCCTTCGGGTTTGCTTCGGGCCGCCAATATTGGGTAGCATTCTAGCGAGTACTGAACCGACAACGGATGCCTTCTTACCAGCTTTCTCCAGATGAGGTTTGAAGCTCAGTCTGCTGTCGATAGTTTCGCCTAGGTATTTAATAGCAGGCTGCGAGGTAATTATACAGTCACCAACCTTTATTCGTACTACTGGTAGTTTCTTCCGCTTCGTGATTAGTACCATTTCAGTCTTATGGTCGGCTAGTTTGAGCCCAGCGCAACTAAGCCATGATTTAACAGCCCAGATTGCTTCGGTTGCGTAAATTTCAACCTCTTCAAGGTGACGGGTTGGAATCACGATGCCAATATCGTCGGCGAAGCCTACCACCACCACGTTTCTGGGTACTCGTAGCCTTAGTATCCCGTCGTACATTACGTTCCAGAGTAGGGGGCCAAGAACAGATCCCTGAGGTACTCCCACCGTTACTAGGTAGAGTTTTGGTCCTTCGTCTGAGTCGTAGCGTAATGTTCTTTCGTTGAAGTAGTTGACGATTATAGATGCCAAATAGCGTGACACTCCATTATCGACCAGAGCGGCTATAATACGGCTCCACCTCGCGGAGTTAAAGGCGTTCTTTACGTCTAACGTGACCACGGCGCAGCATCCTCCTTTACCCCTCGCGTTCATTGCCATGTCTGACACCATTCTGACAGCGTCCAAAGTTGATCGCCCTCTCCGAAAACCGAATCGTCGCTCCGATAGTCCGTTTTTGCTTTCGATTTCTGACAGCAATCGTTCGTATATCACTCGCTCGAAAATCTTCCCCATCGTATTCAGCAGGCATATTGGCCTATAAGATGATGCCTCCCTAATAGGTTTATCCTGCTTGGGCAGGAGCTCCAGTTTCTGCTGCTTCCATTGTTTGGGAAAAACGCCTTCCCGTAGGCACGTTGTGAAAGTATCAGCGAAGACATTTGGCATCCCTTTTACTGCCAGCTTAAGTGCTTTGTTCGGTATCGCATCCAATCCGGGCGCTTTTTCGTCACCGATTTTGCGTATGGCTGCCAATACTTCTTCTCTGCTTACCGCCGGCACGTTTTGAGGGTCTACTTGTATTACCGGTAGGCTATCGTCTCGGTTCTGTGGGAATAACGTTGTGACTATTTCCTGGAGCATCTTCGGACACTTTATTTGAGGAGAATTCTTTTGCTTTATTTTAGTCATAACGGCTTTGTACGCTCCACCCCATGGATCGGAATTGGCCTCGTTACACAGCTTTCTGAAGTGCTCTCTCTTGCTCTTAGCGATCGCAAGTTGTAGGTTCTTCCGGGCGTATTTGTATTGGTTGTGCAAGTCTTCGTAGTCTGGAGTATTCCTCCGGCGCTGGCTACGTCGTCTAGCTTTAAGACATTTTTTCCGAAGCTCCTGGATTTCCGCATTCCACCAATAATTTGCCTTCCTGGCCTTGTGGAGAGAACGCCGTGGCATGGAGGCATCACATGCCCGCTGTATCACGCTGATGATTCGCGCGGCCTTCGTCAATGCAGTTCCGTCCATTTCCATATCTGGAGGTAGCATTTCCCGGAACATTTCTTCATCTAGCTTTTTTGATGACCAGCTAAGCATGCTTTTTTCCTAAGAACTCGCACACATTGTGTTTTTGTTACGTACACAGTTCACCGTAGCTATTATGGCCTGATGGTCACTGTGCGTGTAGTGCTTGCTAACCAACCACTGCAAGTTCTTCACTAGAGCGTCGCTCACAAAAGTGAGGTCTACGATGGATCCAAGCTCTCGCCTTCTGAAGGTGTTGGCATTCCCATTGTTTGCGAGGACGATATTTAGTCGCGAAAAAGTTTCCAGTAAAACTAGTCCCTTAGCGTTGGTTTTCTTGCTTCCCCACTCCTCAGACCAGGCGTTGAAGTCGCCGCCTATGAGCTTCGGATTGTGCCATTTTGCCTCCATTGCTACGCTGTCCAACATCCGTTTATATTCTGCCAACGTCAAACTTGGTGCTGCGTAACAGCTATATACATAGATGCCATCAATTTTAGCCCATACGTATCCATTCCCCGGTTGTTGCATTACATCCTGGAACGCCCGATCCCCGCACGCCCATACTGCTGCTTTACCACTTGCATCCGTCGTCCAGACGCCACTATGAAGATTTTGATGTTGCTCGCAATTTATGGCGACGTCTGCTTTTAGCTCGTTAACCGACTGTGAAAGCAAATCCTGCGCTGCTCGACAATGATTGAGATTCAGTTGTATGATCTTCACTTTCGTCTGGAGCTTAACGCCTTCTTGAAAACTGAACACCTGCTGCTACCCGCTAAGTGCTTGTTATCGCAACCTTCGGTTTCCCTGCAGAAGAGACAATTCGGATCCTTATTGCAATTTTTGGCAACGTGACCTTCTTCTCCACATCTTCGACACAGCTTTGATCGATCCTGTGGGTTTCTGCAGTTGTTCGCTATGTGTCCAAATTCGAGGCATTTGAAACACCTTTTCATTGAAATCTGCTCCCGTAATCTACAAATTACCCACCCGATTCGGGCTTTACCTGCTGCTAAGGCCTTACGTGCTTAGTCAACCGCAAGATGTATAGTGGCTGTTTGAGTACCCCTGAAAGATCTTCTAAGACTCGCGACATTTGATTCGTCCACGTTTGACAGCCCCAGTTGGTCCTTTAGAGCACTGCAGATTTCCTCTTTTGTAGTGATCTCATCTAGATCTCGGCATTCAACTGCTACTCGCTGGCAGTTCACTCGTACGTTAGCCTGTTCTCCAAGAGAGGTCTGAATTTTCGCCTTGAATTCTTCATGTTCGGATCCGCCAGATTTGAGTTTGAGCAGCAGGCAGCCTGTCTGTGTCCGTCGGATGCGGGTCACGTTGTCACTTAAGTCCTTTAAAGTAGGGTCACCCTTAACTGTTCGCAGGACGTCCGCGTATGTAACACCCTCCTTAGCAGTGATAATCATTGCCTCCGGGCGAGGTCTCCGTTGCAGTTGTTTTTTTTGTTTTTTTTTTATCTCTCGACCTTGGTCCACTTTTCACTTATTTGCTTGGCGTTTCCACCCACTAGTTGCACAGGTTCTTTGCTGCTTTCTCGCCCCAGTTTGGCACTGGAAAGAATCTTCTTTGGTGTCCTCACCCTCTTTCTTTTAGGTGTAGTTTGTCGCTCGCGTAAATCAGCCGCTTCCTCTCTTGGCCGCTTTTGCACTTCTATTTTTTCTGTGCGTCGACCAGCACTAGCCATAGGGCCTAGCGGAGTGGATTTTTCTCTGGAAGGTGCCGTTGGTGTAGTTTGCGTACCCGTTTCTACCTTGCCCTGAACTTGCATTGTCCGATGTGCCATTTGCTCATCTCTCACCTTGTTGTAGGTCGATCTTATTGCCCGTATCCGCTCCTTAATCGCGTTGTGAACGTTATGACGCGGATTTACATACTCCATCAGGTCAACAATGAGGGTCCCTAGTTTTGTGAACACATCCGTTATAGGTTGCTTGCTGTCCTCAGAAAGGGTGTTACTCAGTTTTGAGAGTGCACTGTCCTGTGATGTCGGAGATCGACGTAGAAGCGCGCTGCGTTGAAACGGATTCTCCATTTGTACACTGGTGTTTTGCCTTGTAGTATTGAGCGTTGAAGGAGCCAAGCTGCCCGCTCCTTTAACGTTAGGGTCCGCTGGCGACTCCCTTCCAGCTGTGCTGGAAGAGAGCCCGCCGGAAGTCACGGTTCCTTCCGACGTTTGAACGTATATCCCCGTTCGAATTTTCTGCTCCTTTACTTCCATCGTTGGTTTATTATTCTGGGTTCCTTCCCATAGCCTTTTATACCTGCGGCCAGGTTAGACGCATAGTTGAAGGACGGCGCCAACTCGTCCTGTCATAGAGAGCTCATTGGGTTTCTAAGGCATTTCCGCCCCACCCTCCTTCTCTACCGCTCACGGTCGGGGACTGCTTATTTGTTATTCGCAGCTAACCTACATTACTGTAGGCCGTCCATGATCCGCCACCTATGACCCCCACAGTAGCTTGAGCTACGCCCTGTAGCGGTGACGGGTCTAGATTCTTTCTCAAGTTCGATTTGGTGGAATGAACTAGTCATGTCCAAAGTTGAGAAATACTTCGCTCTACCGAGCCTATCTAGAACGTCTTCCAATCTAGTCTAAGGAAACTTATCATTGATGATTTTGTCGTTCAATCTACGAAAATCCATAACAAGTCTCCACTTAGCTTTACCATCTGAAGTCTTCTTCGGTACAACCAAAAGTGGTGAATTGTATGGGCTTACTGACGGTTCGACAATATCATTGTCTTCTAAGTCTCTGACTTGTTGTAATATTTCTTCGTTTTGAGCTTGAGGTAGCCTATAATTCTTAATGTAGACCGGACTATCGTCTGCCATCTGCAGCTTTTGTCTGTAGAAATTGTTTGTTGTCAACTTCTCTTCCTCCAAGTGAAAAACATCCTGATACTCTTTGATTATCTCAAGCAAGCTGTCCATAGATCTTTTGTCCAAATTATCTTTATCTATAACTCCCAGCAGTTTCTCAAAACGCTTCTGATCACCTCTCTGTTGTTTTCCTGCATATACCTTGTAGTTTTCCAGTGGTTCAACCTCTATGTTGAAGTTGTTTGTGACTACATCTCTATCAGTTGTGTTCAGAACCTTTACGTGTCGAACGCCTTTGGCTGGTATAATAGTGTTTCCGATGAAAACACCCTTCTCAATTTCTGCGTTCAGCACAATGCTATCCTCATCGATGCTTACATTTATCGGAACTATTGCTTCAGTTCTCGCGGATATATTAATTCCCGAATGGTTCTGACGTTTTGTATCCATGGATTATACAATTTCTTCATCTGACACACTAAAAGAAATGGTGAATGTTTCATAATCTATTTTACTCATGCAACTAACTAATAAATCTCTACCGATAATACCGTCTGTACTAATCGGAAAATTGTCGTCTACAATGTGAAATAGTTCTGTTATCCTTTTGTTCCCAATTAATAAATTAAATTTCGAAGTACCTAAAGACGTAGTTACTTCCTTAGTAATACCAGTTAACTTAATTTTATCCTTGCTATTCACTCTATGTTCTAACGCCTTAAATATACCTACTTTACAAATTGATACGTCTGCACCTGTATCTATTAAGAACGATAGTTGTCTATTCGCTCCATCATTATAAATTCTTACGTAATTCGTGCAGCCATCTGTTATTCTGTAAATTTTACACTCTTTACTCGTATTATTTGTTCCGGGAGGTTCCTCATTTCCTCTCCGGAACCTAGGACGTTTCCCTGCTCCGAAATTACATGTAGGCTTCTATTATTGTTATTGCGTTGATTACCATGGTTGTTGGCATATCTGTTATTCCTACAGTGATTATCTCTGTTATCATCATTATTTCTATAATGATTTGATCTACTATCTGTCTTTCTATTAAAATTTCTATGGTTATCGTTTCTATTATTCCTAACATCTCTTCGACTGTCTCTATTCCTATAACCATTGCTATTTCTATCAT
>OX376372.1:127325219-127442612 GCA_947369275.1 Nemotelus nigrinus | reverse complement strand
ACCTTCATACTTATGACAGCGCTAAATTTTAGCAGCGCTAAAGTAGCGTAGCCAAAATAGCAAGCTCGGTTAATTTAAAAGTGATTTATACCGCTGGTAAATAAGCAGAGCTCAGTATTTTGGCTACGGCATAAACGCACTCATATTGTAATATATTCGAAATAATGTTTATGTTTTTGACAGTTAGAAACTACATTATTTCAAATGGAATTTCCCGAATTTCCCCAGTAAATTGCATTATCTTCTCCGTAGATAGTGCGACAATCGATAAGAGCAAATGAGCATTAGCTTCCAAATGATAATTCGTAGAAACTCATTGATGATGTTATAAATGATGATTAACCATGACACACGTAATGGATAATGATCATTGGGCTCGAAATGATAATTAACTTGTGTCGTCTGTCTAGGCTCTTACATTAGTTAAAAAAAGAAAATGTTTAGTGCTTGCAACACTTTCTCATCACTGCAACTTAAAGTCTCCTACAATTGTCTCACGTCAAAATCAAATAACTCTATCGATTTTATCCGATGATTTCGTCGAAAGTTACAGGGATAGAAAGATTTTGTGGGTAAAAAAACGAAAGATATTTGGAGCCAAACATTTTCTAGAACTTCGACAATTTAAACACTCATTGTAAATGTTCTCGATATGAATACTTAATGCAAGCATATTAAGATACGAAAATTACAAAAGACGCCTCGCGCTAGCTACCCTTTGCTAGCATCAAAGCAAAAATCTATCAAACCTGACTCACTTTGAAATCAACTTACTCTGTGATTTTCGTTTTAATCCGAAGACTGCATTTGAAGTTATAGGAGTACAAAGAAATTTAGGGTAACCAGTGGCAAAAGTTTTCAAATTTTCGAAAACTTACTATATATTGAAAGTGGAATTGTTTTTGCGGGATGATTAAAATTAAAAATTATATTGAATTTTTTTTTGACAAAGTGGTTTCGAAGGTATGCACTGAGTCTCATCAGACAACAGCTCACAGTTAACATTATTGGGGCAATAGAAACCAAGATAACCGCAAAAAACTGTTTTTTTTTCTCATTTGACCTTGAATAGCTTACGACGAAGACACGAAATTCTATGAGATTTTTGAGGCAACTTTGAGAGCCCTAAAATGAAGGTTTATACGAAAATTCAGCTTATTATCTTTAATTCCTAGGCTGATTGCTAATTTACTGGGCCATAAACCGTATCAAACTCTTCGGTCTCAATTAACTCAAAAGCAAATAATGAATCAAAACGAACTTCATATAGTTGGCTGATCTCAAAATAAGCCAAAATGTCCCTGTTTCCTGGTTGGTCTGAAATGAGGCCTACACGTTTCGTCGGCTCAGTTTTGCTTGCTTTCTTTTTTTGGTTTGATACACGTTTCATCGGCTTTTCTTCGATATTCAGTTTTTCTAACGGTGTCTATTTCACTTGGGTCTTTTTTGCATTATAGAAAGGTTATTTCACTTACGCATCACTTTCAGCCTGTCTGCAGCTACTTCTTTTATTTGTATATCTTCTTTTTGATATCCCTTTCTTTGATGCAGGTTGTTGCAACCAACAGAACTCTTTCAAACCAACGTCAGTGCAGCATAATTTAGTTTTTTAAGACCTTCTTCTTTCAATAGATCAGCGTGCCCTACTTTGCCGACTAGCTCAGTCCGGGCGTGGGGTTTGTGTCAGAAGAAGATCTTCTTGCTACAGCACGCTTACGTATAACTTGAAACAAATAAACAAACACCAACATAAAACATTCATACAGCAGGGGAAAGAAAAGAAACTCAGATCGGGAATCATTATTTTTTTTTATAAGAAAAAGTTATTCCATTTTTATTATTTCATAAATAAATTAACACAAAAAAAAAAATACCGATAAAATCAAAAGATAAGCAACACAGAAAAAAAACAGTTAATAATTCAGATCAAATCCAAAATAACCAAAAATTATAAAGTCGGTGTGGGTATTTAACTAATTGTTACCCAAACCCGGCCGGGATTGGTTTACACCAATCTTCACATGCACACAGTAATTCATAGAATATTAAAAAAAAAATAAATCAGGAAATAAACAGCAAATATACATAAATAGATGTTAATGAAAATAATAAGATCAACCATGTAGCGAAAAGAAAATATAAAATAAGTCGGATCTGCAAAAATTTCCCCACACCGATAAAGTATGAAAATGAATGTATTTAAAAAAATTTGTTCAATTTCATGTTTAAATAACTTTTTTTTTTCTCAAAAAAACATAATCAAAAGAAAATTAATATTTGAGTATTATGAGGAAAAAAACATAAAAAAACTCTAGCGCACCTGAACCGCTAGAAAACTAATTTTCGAAGATATTGTCTTTGAGTGACCAAAAAATTGGGAAAGACGTAATACACTTTTTTGTAGAATCATATCAACCATTCCTTATCTCATGCAACAAAACTCAACTATAACACAAATGATGAAAATGTTCAGTGCTGGCAACACTTTCCCAACGAAGCAGCAAAAAGTTTACCATAACAAGCTCATACTTAAATCAACTTATTCTTTGAATTTCGTTCTCATCGGAGGATTTCATCGAAAGTTTCAGCGGTTAAACGTTGTTTGAGGCTGCCATCCGAAAAATGTTCAAAACTCGGAAAATTTAAAAATTGGTTTCTTATTTTTATCGCAAATGCTTTGCATATGAGTATGTAATTTCAAGCATCTGTTGGTGCAATATTTACGAAAATGGCTAATACTGGTTAGCCTGTGTCAGCAGCAGAGCAAAATAGATACAAAATCTGCTTCACGTTAAGTTAAACCCAACCAGTAAATTTCGTTTCGATTGAATCACTGCGCTGGAAGCTTTAAGGGTGAAAAGAATTTTAGGGTTGCCACCCTCAAAACTTTTCAAATTTTTAAAACATTAATATTTGTTGTTAATTTTCATTGCAGGATTATTCCCATTTGCAAATCTAATGACATAATCGCTCAGTAAAGAAATTCCACAAAATTACAAAAATTGTCATAGCTGGCAGCCCTTTCATGATTTTTGTACAAAATTCCTACGACATTTACTTCACATTAAGGTCCACTTACTGCATGAACTTCGTTTAGATTTCTGCACTGGACCGGAAGCTATAGGGAAAAAAGCTTTATTTTGCTTAGCAAATTTGCAAGGTTTATGAGACAAAAACCACCATAGCTGGCAGCCCTATTCTAATTTTTCAACCAAATTTTTAACAAATGTTACATAGAGTAAGATTCAAGTACTGTGTGAGTTTTGTTAAAATCTGATGGCTGAGTCGGAAGTTATAGGCCAAAAAGCTGTTTATTTTTCTCAGTGATTTTTCAAGATGGTACCACTGCCACAGGGTTGCCCGCATTTCAAAATCACTTCTATCAGACCTGGTCCTAGTTAATACCAACATGTCCTGTGAATTTCATCATGATCGAATAATCCGGTCGTCAGTTCTCGTGAACAGAACTTTCGAGTGCTGAAAATAGAGGTAATTTGGTGATGGTTTGCCGTTCTTGTGCAAATCGGAATTTTCAAAATTTCAATTTGACATGATGGACAAAGGTCAAAATTTATCAATGATTTGAAACTTTTGCCAAAAATCAAAAATTTTTGAGGAGGGTCAGTGATTTGAAGGATTTCTTTTCAGGAGCCTGCCGTAGCTACAGGGTTACCCGTGCAACCTTGAAAACCCATACATGCTAAGTCCTCGTTACCATCAATACGCTCTGCAATTTTCACGATGATTCGATGTTTTGATCACAAGTAATGACAAATCAAAATTTGAAAAAAAATCCTTGCCTACTTTTAGGCACTTAGCACCCACGCACGGCTCAAAAATTTCAATTCTGTATCATGGACAAGCTAAGAACATAATAAGTTTTCATTCTCAATACTTTTTTTCAACAAAAATTTACACTGCTTGGAAATATAGGAGTCCCTCAAAATTCACTAAAACGCTCGCCGCCGCCAAAAGGTTTAGGATATCTGAATTTGAGAAAGTCGTGGACCTACCTCCTATTAACATCTACGTTCTCCGAAAGTTTCAGCTCAATCGAATCGGCCACTCCAGAGATTATCTCCATTAATCATTTTGCTGATATATATATATATATATATATATATATATATATATATATATATATATATATATATATATATATATATATATATATATATATATATATATATATATATATATATATATATATAAGAAATATGAATTTTCGGCGAAACGAGTTTAATACTAATGTTCTTCGAACATTAGTAAAAATATGCCTGTTACTGATGTTTAAGTATTGCAATCTTTACTCACGAACTTTCGTTGATATGATGAATTTTGTTTCATAAAATGTGCATATGTATACTTCGGTATTTATCATTTGGGTTCCGGTTTTAGGTGGTTCGTAAAACTCTCCTTTCTACATTTACCTCCAATCAACTTGAATTGAACCTGCTGTATTTAGCATTTGGATTTCGGTATTAGGTGCTCCAATCGACCTGAATTTAACCTTCTGTAGGTTATCGTCTGCCTCAATCGCCAATTCAAAATTTTTGTTTTCTTCCACCAAATTCCCTTTATTGCGAACACTTATTATTCTTTCCTTAAGTGGACATACTTAACCGCCTTGGTCTCAGCATACAATTGATTCTGCCGCCAACACGAACATTTTGTTTTCTTCACTCACACTTTCAACAACTTTTCTTTTACTGTTAATAGTACAAGTCACTTTTAATAATATCAGTTTAAATTTGCTTAACACCAATTCAAATTTTCAATTCTTTTTCAAACAGAACTCTTTCAAACCGCCGTCAGTGCAGCATAATTTAGTTTTTTAAGACCTTCTTCTTTCAATAGATCAGGGTGCCCTACTTTGCCGACTAGCTCAGTCCGGGCGAGGGGTTTGTGTCAGAAGAAGATCTTCTTGCTACAGCACGCTTACGTATAACTTGAAACAAATAAACAAACACCAACATTAAACATATATACTTTCTTTTCTTTAGGGGAAAGAAAAGAAACTCAGATCGGGAATCATAATTTTTTTTTATAAGAAAAAAATATTCCATTTTTATTATTTCATAAATAAATTAACACAAAAAAAAATATCTATCAAATCAAAAGATAAGCAAGACCGAAAAAAAACAGTTAATAATTTAGATCAAATCCAAAATAACCTAAAATTATAAAGTCGGTGTGGGTATTTAACTAATTGTTACCCAAACCCGGCCGGGATTGGTTTACACCAATCTTCACATGCACACAGTAATTCATAGAATGTTCAAAAAAAAAAAAATCAGGAAATAAACAGCAAATATACATAAATAGATGTTATTGAAAATAATAAGATCAATCATGTAGCGAAAAGAAAATATAAAATAAGTCGTATCTGCAATAATTTTCCCCACACCGATAGAGTATGAAAATGAATGTATTTAAAAAAATTTGTTCAATTTTATATTTAAATAACTTTTTTTTCTCAAGAAAACATAATCAAAAGAAAATTAATATTTGAGTATTATGAGGGAAAAAAACAAAAAATATGTCTGTTACTGATGTTTAAGTATTGCAATCTTTACTCACGAACTTTCGTTGATATGATGAATTTTGTTTCATAAAATGTGCATATGTATACTTCGGTATTTATCATTTGGATTCCGGTATTAGGTGGTTCGTAAAACTCTTCTTTCTACATTTACCTCCAATCGACTTGAATTGAACCTGCTGTATTTATCATTTGGATTTCGGTATTAGGTGCTCCAATCGACCTGAATTGAAGAAAAGCGCTCTGCCTCGATCGCCAATTCAAAATTTTTGTTTTCTTCCATCAAATTCCCTCTATTGCAAACACTTATTATTCTTTCCTTAAGTGGCCATACTTAACCGCCTTGGTCTCAGCATACAATTGATTCTACCACCAACACGAACATTTTGTTTTCTTCACTCACACTTTCAACAACTTTTCTTTTACTTTTAATAGTACAAGTCACTTTTTACTAATGTTCGAAGAACAATAGTATTAAACTCGTTTCGCCGAAAATTCATATTTCTTTTTTATATATATATATATATATATATATATATATATATATATATATATATATATATATATATATATATATATATATATATATATATATATATATATATATATATATATATATATATATATATATATATATATATATATATATATATATATATATATATATATATATATATATATATATATATATATATATATATATATATATATATATATATATATATATATATATATATATATCAGCAAATCGGTTAATAGAAGTAATCTTTGGAGTGGCCGATCCGATTGAGCTGAAATTTTTAGATGTCGTAGATGTATATAATAGGTAGGTCTATGACTTGTTTGAATTCAGTTATCTTTAACCTTTTGGCGGCGGCGGGCATTTTAGTGAATTTTCAGGTACTCCTATATTTCCAAGCAGTGTAAAATTTTTGTAACAAAAAGTATAGGAAATTAAAACTTTTTATGTTTTAGGTTTGTTCATGATAAAGAATTGGAAATTTTGAGCCGTGTGGGGGTGCTGAGTGCCTAAAAGTGGGCAAGGAATTTTTCTCAAAATTTGATTTGTCATAGCTTCTGACAGGAACATTCGATCATCGTGAAATTGATAGAGCGTATTGATATAAGCTAGAACTTAGCACATGTGGATTTTAAAGACAGTGTGGGTAACCCTGTAGCTATGGTAGGCTCTTAAAAAAAAATCCTTCAAATCATCGACCTTCCTGAAAAATTTTTGCTTGTTGCCAAAAAACTCAAATCATTGATAAATCTAAATCTTTGTCCATCACGTCAGATTAAAATTTTCCAAATTCCGATTCGCACAAGAACGGCAACCCATCACCAAACTACCTCTATTTTCAGCACTCGAAAGTTCTGTTCACGAGAACTGACGACCGGGTTATCCGATCATAGTGAAATTTACATGACATGTTAATATTAGCTAGGACCAGGTCTGATAGAAGTGATTTTGAAATGCGGGCAACCCTGTGCCAGTGGTACCATCTTGAAAAATCACTGAGCAAAAAAAAACGGGTTTTTGGCCTATAACTTCTGATTCAGCCATCAGATTTTGACAAAATTCATACAATACTTGGATCTTACTTTATGTAACATTTGGTCAAAATTTGGCTGAAGAATTAGAAAAGAGTTGCCAGCTATGGTGATTTTTGTCACCTAAATCTTGCAAATTTGCTAAGCAAAATAAAGCTTTTTTCCCTATAACTTCCGGTCCAGTGTAGAAATCAGAACGAACTTCACGCAGTAAATGAACCTTAATATGAACCAAATGTCGTAGAAATTTCGTACGAAAATCATGAAAGGGCTGCCAGCTATGACCATTTTGTAATTTTGTTTAATTTCTTTACTGAGCGATTATGTCATTAGATTTGCAAATGGAAATGATCCTGCAATGAAAATTAGCAACAAATATTAACGCTTTAAAAACTTTAAAAGTTTTGAGGGTGGTAACCCTAAATTTCTTTTCACCCGTATAACGTCCAGCGCAGTGATTCAATTGAATCGAAATTTACTGGTTGGGTTCAACTTAAGGGGTTACATGGGTTTGGAATGGTGAAAAAATCGATTTTTTTTTTTGTTTTTTCTTAAAGAACAACTCATCGAAAGTACTCTTTGAAAATTTGAAGTCAATCCGAGCTATATATTAGAAGGGAGAGCGATTTCCCCACTTTGATCTGTCCGACCTGTGTAAGTAATATATCTCATTTCACGCAACTTCTTTTACTTTCTTTTCTATCGAGGAGGGAAAATAATAATGGTAAGGTAATGAAATACTGAGTTTAGATTTATTATTATGTACTGGCTTTGGACATAATCAATGAAGGGCAATTATTGTATGGGCCTGGTATCGATGATTCTATGTAAGTTCAAACAAAAAATTGTTTTATTCTTACTTTAAACTTTAAACGCGTTTTTCTCGAAACGGTATATTTCTAGTCGGTGCCAACGATAACTCAAAAACTAATGCACCAATCTTAACCAAATTTTGCTCACTTCTTTTAAATAGTATTTTCTTGTACTTAAACGAAGGATATTGTGTTTCGTTCATTGGAATTTAATACACATGGCATTATTTATTGAATTTTTGGGTCACAAATTAAAGTTTTTACTCGCGACGTTGCCAAAAGTTCAGATTTCAATATTTTTACAAATCCTTCGTTCAAGTACAAGTCAAACTCATACTCTAACAGAAACAATTTGATTTTTTTGTTTCAAATGAATCCAGCTAAAGATATCGTTGGCACCGCATTTTTCGAGTCTTTTCGTAAAATAGCTGCTAGAGGGCGTATTAACAATATTTTTGTCTAAAATTTTTTTTACATATAGCTCAAGAGTTACTTTAGTTGATAACAATAATTTATAATAATTTAGAACATTATTTTTTATTTTTGAAACATTTAAAAATGGCGTTTTTTTTATTCTCTGAAACCCATGTAACCCCTTAACGTGAAGCAGATTTGGGATGTGTTTTGCTTTGCTGCTTACACAGGGTTACCAGCATTAGCCATTTCCGTAAATATTGCACCAACAGATGCTTCAAATTACGTTCTCATAATAAACCAATTTCGAAATTTTCCGAGTTTTGAACATTTTTCGGATGGCAGCCTCAAACAACGTTTAACCGCTGAAAATTTCGATAAAATCCTGCGATGAGAACGAAATTCAGAGGATAAGTTGATTTGAGTAGGAGTTTGTTATGGTAAACTTATTGCTGCTTCGTTCGGACTGCCGAACGGACGCTTCGTTCGGACTACTTCGTTCGGGTTGCCAGCACTGAACATTTTCATCATTTGTGTTATAGTTGAGTTTTGTTGCTTTGGATAAGGAATGGTTGATATGATTCTACAAAACAGTGTTTTACGTCTTTCCACACTTTTTTGTCACTCAAAGAAAATTTTTTCGAAAATTAGTTTTCTAGCAGTTCAGGTGCGCTAGAGTTTTTTATAATATCAGTTTAAATTTGCTTAACACCAATTCAAATTTTCAATTCTTTTCTTTTAAAACCTTCATTCTTTCCAAAAAGTTCTTTTTAATAGTACAAGTCACTTTTCTAATATCCGTTTAAATTTGCTTAGCACCAATTCAAATTTTCAATTCTTTTCTTTTTTTCCCAATAATTCACCACAATTCTCTCTACTTGCGTCTGTTAGCTGGCCCTGCTCCAATCAGAATCCCGTTTGTCTTTTTCGAAAAAAAATTTCATTTCACCGCAAGAGCGGTTCACTTCCAAACCCTCTAGCGTGATTCTTATCTATTCCATAACTTAGTGGATTCCCGAATTCCAGGTACAGTGCCAAACACAAGTACCAGCTGATCGGACATTTTTCATCGGAACGTTTCATCTGTCAGAATGTCAGACGTTTCTGTATTTGTTGGCTCTTGATTCAAGACTACGGTGCAATATGGACACCTGTTCTTTTGTTGCAAGAACAGAAGATGAATTGATGCATCACTTTGGCGAACGGCATCGTATCATATTGGACGGAATGTATTCATGTCCACATTGTTCTTACAATATGGGCACCGCTCAATTGAACATAAATCGCATTAAAAATCATCTACTGTACCATGGACCAACGATCGGCGTGTGCAATGTTTGCAATTACTACCATTACAATCGGAGTCGTGTTCTTAGTCATATCGCCAGCTGTCATCCGTATAACTTCGTGACGCTTACACGCGCAGCTCAAGCGGAATTAAGTCAAAATCGAAATTTTATACAACAAGAATGTAAGAAGTCCAGAAGATAATTACAAATGTACAATATGCGACGCGATTTGAACTGAATGCGAAGAACGGTTCCATCACATGAGAGAATCGCATCAGCTGAATGTGGGATTCAAATGTGATGCTTGTCCATTTTTCGACAATTCACAGGCAGAAGTAGACGCACACGCTAGAAAGTTAGTACAACGCTAAATTTGTCACAAATCGTGGGGCCAACCTACCCTGAGAAGAGTCCTCAAATGCCGGGCAACTTTCATTAGTCCATCACTGTCTAATGTCCTTGGCATGATAGACACCTATTATTTTTCCATTTCCATCAGCAAGCTCGTATGTCACTTCCCCCAACTTCCGACGCACAAAGGCTTTAATAAATTTCGGCGCGAACTTAGCAGCGAATCGATCCGCTGCCTTGCTAATTACAAAATTCAGCACATATACCTGCTGACCAGGAACAAAAGATTTAACGCGACTTCGGAGATTATACACACGGACCCCCTTGGCATGAGCCTCAGACAGTTTATTTTTCATCCTTTCTTGCATCCACCGCAGCCTGTCTGTATGTGAGCATAGTTCAACTTCTCCATTCTCCAATGCTTGCAAATTTCCGATCAATTCATATTCGCTACCATGCTGGACCTGGTGGAAACCAAATAGAAGGAAATGGGGTGAACAGCCAGTCGCCTCATGAACCACATTCCGAAATGCGGCACATGATTCAACCAACAGCTCAACCCAAGTCCTGTGGTCCTCACCGATGTAGGCACGAATGGCATTGAGTATAGATCGGTTGGCACGCTCCGATGCGTTAGCTTGCGGTGAATATATAAAAGTGTGGTAATGTGCTGAACCCCGTGCTCAAGAAGAAAAGTCTTGAAGGCTTTGGAAACAAATTGCACTCTATTATCCGAGTGAATAAGCTCCGGAACTCCATAGGTCAGAAAGATTTCATCCCTCAAAACCTTGATAACTGCGTCTGAAGTTGCTTTGGGGAGGGCCTTAAACCAAACAAATTTGCTAAAATGATCTAACATTACAAACAACTGAGTATTTCCCCTTTTCAAACTCGGATATGGGCCCACGAAGTCAAT
Source organism: Nemotelus nigrinus (assembly GCA_947369275.1). Lineage (NCBI taxonomy): Eukaryota > Metazoa > Arthropoda > Insecta > Diptera > Stratiomyidae > Nemotelus > Nemotelus nigrinus. The sequence goes on along the minus strand of OX376372.1, from coordinate 127,431,737 downwards.
GAAAAGCCTTAGCAATGGCCGACTTGCTTCCCGCTGATTTCCCATCGGTGGCTTCATAGTGTGGCTCGGAGGCTTGATCTGCTTGCAAATGCTACAGGAGGAAATATAATCTTTAACATGCTTCCTCAACTGCGGCCAATAATAGTAACGTTGCAACAGCTCTAAAGTTTTCCGAACAACACAATAAGACCCCAGAAGGTCATCATGTGCCTGCATGATGAGTTGTTTCCTTGCGCTCTCAACGACCCGTAATTTTGTTTTCGGAATGTCGGTGCGCCAAGCGTTTTGAGTTCCGGTTGTGATGAACACACGACCCTCCCTATCGTGCATGTTCTTGTACACCTCGGGGCTCTTCTCAATTTGGGATATGAGATCCAAATACTCAGCTATTTGAAATGATGCATCAGTCAATATTCCAGCAATTCTATTGCGTTCAGGCAACTGACTAATTCCGGACTGATCCGTCTCGATCGACCCACAGACTCTCGACAACGCATCTAGAACGACGTTTTGAGTTCCCTTTCGATGCTCGATGGTAAAATCAAAAGACTGCAACTTCAAACTCCAGCGAGCCAATCTACCAGAAAGGTCCTGTTGTCCCATGAGCCACTTAAGACTAGCAACGTCAGTGATGATATTGAAAGGCAGCCCTTCGATGTATGCTCTGAACCTCTTAACGCTTTGCACCGCAAGATAGATTGGCCAAGCAGTCCAGTTCAGTAACACTATAGTTGCGCTGCGCAGCGTTAAGCTTTACAGACATAAACGCGATTGGGTGTTCTCCGCCATCATCATCTTTTTGGAACAGGACGCTCCCGATTCCGGTGGCACTAGCATCACACTGAATGAAAAATCTTCGGGAGAAATCGGGATTTGCTAGCACTGGTGCAGAAATCAACAATCTTATAATCTCCAAGAAAGCATTATTCGCAGCGTCTGTCCACTGGAACGAGCGCTTACCCTTCAACAGATCCGTCAGGGCTGATGATACTGCCGCAAAATTAGGGATAAACCGCCGATACCACCCAGCCATTCCCATGAATCGCCGGACCTCTTTCGCAGACTTAGGTGTAGGATAGCCTACAGTTCCAGAGATTTTATCTGGCTCAACCTTTAGGATTCCATCACTAACCACCTAGCCAAGATACTTGATCTCTCGCTGCACGAACTTACTCTTCTCGACGTTAATGGTCAATTTAGCTGCGTGAAGCAACTGCGCCACCTTTGAAAGTAAATCCATATGTTCATCAAAAAAGAGCTAGTAACGAGCAGATCATCGAGATAGACAAACACCTTGTCGTGTAGCTCGTGAGGAATCACTTTATGCATTAGTCTGCACATGGTCTGAGGAGCATTGCACTGACCAAACGGCATCACGGTAAAATGGTATAATGGGCGACCAGGAACAGTAAAAGCGGTCTTCTCCCTAGATTCTACGTCCAACGGTATCTGCCAAAAGGCATCTTTGAGGTCCAAACTCGTTATGAATTTAGTGGACTGCAGACGTGCCAATAAGCCTCCAGTAAGAGGCAGTGGCTAGGCATCTTTTAATGTAACCTCATTCAGTCGTCTGGCATCTAGGCATAGGCGTACTTTGCCAGGCTTCCGCACGAGTGTGACTGGTGAACTCCAAGCGCTTCTACTTTCTTCGATCACTCCTTAGGACAACATGCGATCCAGCTCGTCATACATCAGTTTCGGAATGACCGGGGACACCGAATAATGTCGCTGTTCAATTGGTTTAGCGGGACCGGTGTCAATGTCATGGGATACTAGAGTAGTCTTACACAAGCCATTAATGTTGTACGAGGGAAACTGATGCATAACTCTCTGCAATCGGGACTGCTCCTCAGGAGACAGAAAGTGAAACGCTGGGTTTGGGACTTCGGAGAGGGATGCAACCATCAGCTGCTGAATTGGTGAAATTTCGAACGCGTCCCAGAAATCTATTCCAAGATAAACTGGGTTGGTCAAAGATGGAACGACCAAAAACTTGATCATACACGATTGTGAGTTGAATCTCACCAGAGTCTCAACATATCCTAGCACAGAAGCCCTATGACCTGACGCCGTCTGAACATCTGCCTGCATGGTATGAATGTACAGCTTTAGTTCCGCAATCAAGTCTAAGGCTCCTGCTCCCAGAATGCTGACGCTTGCCCTGCTATCCAACAACCCTTGAAGTTCTCGTCCTTTGATGGATATTATAGCAAAAGGACAGTTATCTCCATGCGGTGTCAGTATCGTGTCGACACATGCCTTGCGAAGCCATCGTCTATTGGCAAAATATTTCCATGCCCGATGAAAACGCGAAGTCGAGCTTCTGCGGACCGATCGAGGACAATCATACTCAGAATTAATGGGATGTTGCGTACCGAATGGAAATTCAATGGGGTTTTTAAATTCATAGGGGTCTAACCAGTTCGACGAAGTTCTGGGTCTACGTTGGTCGCCGCATCTGTCGTTTCTGGTCTGGATGGTGGACGAATGAGAGGAATACGTCGCGTCTCCATATTCGGCGTACTCCGCCGCCCATTTCCCGACTGATAACGCGGACACTGTGGTTTTAAAACATTTGCCGTACCACACCCGAAACAAAAAACTCCCCGAGCTGGCTTATCACAATCCATAAAAGAATGCCCTAGGTCCTTACAGTTCCAGCAGTTTTCTTCTTCAAGGGCACCGTAGCTCCTGGTACCACCGTTTGAATTGATCTATTCAATGGCGGAGGGCTGTCAGCTGAGAGACTAAGACGTCGTATCTCTCGGTCTAAAGGAGTATCACTGGGGTCCCAGCTCATCGTTCTACGACGCATTGTATTAACAAAAAAAATACGATACTAGATTCAAAAAATAATAGAAAAAAGTAAAACTCGCGTAATTCAAAAATAAATATTATTCTCTCCTCGAATCTCCAAAATAGTGAACCGAAACCCAAAACAGAGACTTATATTCAAAACTTTGATTCAAACCAATATTTATGGTGTAAAACTGAATTTAAATAATAATATTATATCCTTATAGCAAATCTAAACGATTTATAGCATAAGTAACTATATTGCTATAAATACACAAATGCAAAGAAATTATATATAGCCAATAAATAGCCAATAGAAATATATTATTATTCTTTCTGTAAAATAAAATTTCCCAAAATTTTGATTGACAATTAAGCATAGAAGAAAAAAAAATAATGATTCCCTCTCTTCGTTATAAGGATGGGAACAAGTGCTAAGAAGGAAAAGGATAAAAATTTAACAAAAAATTAAGAAAGAGGAAAGGAAAACAATTACGACTAACAGATTCTTGTGGTTGTTCCAGGATGACTAACCAATCTTTTGTCTCGCATCTTGCTCAACAAGTTATAAGCAAACAACACCTAAAAAAGTGGACAAAGATTGTGACCAGAACGGACAGAAATCCCAGAGAATACCTGTTCACAGGTGTACAAGAAAACTCAAACTACAACTTTTCATAAAAGCGATCCTACTCATGAGGAGATATCTTTGTATGACCTTTGAATCTGATTTCAACAACCACAAAAATCTGGATTAAATAAGTAGAGACTTGCTCTGTTCAACACATAAAGACATACACAGTAGCACGAGATGGGTGCCAATGCTGCACTGACAACCGCTCGACGTGATTATTTATAACGTAATTGAAGAATAAGGCCAATGACAGACAGTTCGGTTTCACCGAAGTGTTTAACGCTTCGGTTTGGCGCGTCGGCTGCCACACACAGCGGTTTTCAGAAGCGTTTATCGAGTCGGTTTAGTTACAAATTACGTCAGAGTATCATATTTTCCTTCCCCTATCCCATGCATTCATCAATGCATCCAGAAAATTTCAGCTCGATCGGACTACGCAGCAATGAACTCATCGAAAAACGCTCGAAAAACGAGTCGGTGGGTCCTTTCTCTCATCAACCGATGCGATTCTGATACCGAGAAGCGGTTCGCACCGCGGTGTGTATCACCACAATGCTAAAGTAATGTACGACTATACCGAATCAGTTTTCCTCTCGGGAAACGCCTCGCAAAAACCGCTCTGTTTGTCATTGGCCTAAATCCGTAAAGTAACTCGACAGAAACACTCCAATCACGTACCGATTATGCCATATGAAATAACTAAAAAAAATGAATTATCGAAACTGAAAGCTAAACAAATATTGATATTCAAGCTAGTAGAAAATTAAACAAAAGTGAGAACGAAGAAAATTTAATCTATTGCGACCCTAAGAAGAAAAATATTAATCAAGTTTATAAAATACATACAATGTGGTAAAAAGAAATTTAATAAAAGTAGGAGCTAAGCAAAAATAATTCAAACATCAATGTCATAAAGAAAACCCAGAAGACAAAACCTGGGTTTGAGCGCCCTTTGTTGCAACCAACAGAATTCTTTCGAGCCACCGTCAGTGCAGCATAATTTAGTTTTTTAAGACCTTCTTCTTTTAATAGATCAGCGTGCCCTACTTTGCCGACTAGCTCAGTCCGGGCGTGGGCTTTGGGTCAGAAGAAGATCTTCTTGCTACAGCACGCTAATGTATAACTTGAAACAAATAAACAAACACCAACATAAAACATACATACAGTAGGGGAAAGAAAAGAAACTCAGATCGGGAATCATAATTTTTTTGTATAAGAAAAAATTATTCCATTTTTATTATTTCATAAATAAATTAACACAAAAAAAAATATCTATAAAATCAAAAGATAAGCAACACAGAAAAAAAAACAGTTAATAATTCAGATCAAATCCAAAATAACCTAAAATTATAAAGTCGGTGTGGGTATTTAACTAATTGTTACCCAAACCCGGCCGGGATTGGTTTACACCAATCTTCACATGCACACAGTAATTCATAGAATATTAAAAAATAAATAAATCAGGAAATAAACAGCAAATATAAATAAATAGATGTTATTGAAACTAATCAGATCAGCCATGTAGCGAAAAGAAAATATAAAATAAGTCGGATCTGCAATAATTTCCCCCACACCGATAGAGTATGAAAACGAATGTATTTAAAAAAATTTGTTCAATTTTATATTTAAATAAATTTTTTTTCTCAAGAAAACATAATCAAAAGAAAATTAATATTTGAGTATTATGAGGAAAAAAACAAAAAATATGTCTGTTACTGATGTTTAAGTATTGCAATCTTTACTCACGAACTTTCGTTGATATGATGAATTTTGTTTCATAAAATGTGCATATGTATACTTCGGTATTTATCATTTGGATTCCGGTATTAGGTGGTTCGTAAAACTCTCCTTTCTACATTTAGCTCCAGTCGACTTGAATTGAACCTGCTGTATTTATCATTTGGATTTCGGTATTAGGTGCTCCAATCGACCTGAATTGAAGGAAAGCCCTCTGCCTCGATCGCCAATTCAAAATTTTTGTTTTCTTCCATCAAATTCCCTTTATTGCAAACACTTATTATTCTTTCCTTAAGTGGCCAAACTTAACCGCCTTGGTCTCAGCATACAATTGATTCTGCCGCCAGCACGAACATTTGGTTTTCTTCACTCATACTTTCAACAACTTTTCTTTTACTTTTAATAGTACAAGTCACTTTTTACAATATCAGTTTAAATTTGCTTAACACCAATTCAAATTTTCAATTCTTTTCTTTTAAAACCTTCATTTTTTCCAAAAAGTTCTTTTTAATAGTACAAGTCACTTTTCTTATATCCGTTTAAATTTCCTTAGCACCAATTCAAATTTTCAATTCTTTTCTTTTTTTCCCAATAATTCACCACAATTCTCTCTTCTTGCGTCTGTTAGCTGGCCCTGCTCCAATCAGAATCCCTTTTGTCTTTTTCGAAAAAAAATTTCATTTCACCGCAAGAGCGGTTCACTTCCAAACCCTCTAGCGTGATTCTTATCTATTCCATAACTTAGGGGATTCCCCAATTCCAGGTACAGTGCCAAACACAAGTACCAGCTGATCGGACATTTTTCATCGGAACGTTTCATCTGTCAGAATGTCAGACGTTTCTGTATTTGTTGGCTCTTGATTCAAGACTACGGTGCAATATGGACACCTGTTCTTTTGTTGCAAAAACAGAAGATGAATTGATGCATCACTTTGGCGAACGGCATCGTATCATATTGAACGGAATGTATTCATGTCCACATTGTTCTTACAATATGGGCACCGCTCAATTGAACATAAATCGCATTAAAAATCATCTACTGTACCATGGACCAACGATCGGCGTGTGCAATGTTTGCAATTACTACCATTACAATCGGAGTCGTGTTCTTAGTCATATCGCAAGCTGTCATCCGTATAACTTCGTGACGCTTACACGCGCAGCTCAAGCGGAACCAAGTCAAAATCGAAATTTTATACAACAAGAATGTAAGAAGTCCAGAAGATAGTTACAAATGTACAATATGCGACGCGATTTTAACTGAATGCGAAGAACGGTTCCATCACATGAGAGAATCGCATCAGCTGAATGTGGGATTCAAATGTGATGCTTGTCCATTTTTCGACAATTCACAGGCAGAAGTAGACGCACACGCTAGAGAGTTAGTACAACGCTAAATTTGTCACAAATTGTGGGGCCAACCTACCCTGAGAAGAGTCCTCAAATGCCGGGCAACTTTCATTAGTCCATCACTGTATAATGTCCTTGGCATGATAGACAACTATTCTTTTTCCATTTCCATCAGCAAGCTCGTATGTCACTTCCCCCAACTTCCGACCCACAAAGGCTTTAATAAATTTCGGCGCGAACTTAGCAGCGAATCGATCCGCTGCCTTGCTAATTACAAAATTCAGCACATATACCTGCTGACCAGGAACAAAAGATTTAACGCGACTTCGGAGATTATACTCACGGACCCCCTTGGCATGAGCCTCAGACAATTTATTTTTCATCCTTTCTTGCATCCACCGCAGCCTGTCTGTATGTGAGCATAGTTCAACTTCTCCATTCTCCAATGCTTGCAAATTTCCGATCAATTCATATTCGCTACCATGCTGGACCCCGTGGAAACCAAATAGAAGGAAATGGGGTGAACAGCCAGTCGCCTCATGAACCACATTCCGAAATGCGGCACATGATTCAACCAACAGCTCAACCCAAGTCCTGTGGTCCTCACCGATGTAGGCACGAATGGCATTGAGTATAGATCGGTTGGCACGCTCCGATGCGTTAGCTTGCGGTGAATATAAAAGTGTGGTAATGTGCTGAACCCCGTGCTCAAGAAGAAAAGTCTTGAAGGCTTTGGAAACAAATTGCACTCTATTATCCGAGTGAATAAGCTCCGGAACTCCATAGGTCAGAAAGATTTCATCCCTCAAAACCTTGATAACTGCGTCTGAAGTTGCTTTGGGGAGGGCCTTAAACCAAACAAATTTGCTAAAATGATCTAACATTACAAACAACTGAGTATTTCCCCTTTTCAAACGCGGATATGGGGCCACGAAGTCAATGAAAAGCCTTAGCAATGGCCGACTTGCTTCCTGCTGATTTCCCATCGGTGGCTTCATAGTGTGGTTCGGAGGCTTGATCTGCTTGCAAATGCTACAGGAGGAAATATAATCTTTAACATGCTTCCTCAACTGCGGCCAATAAAAGTAACGTTGCAACAGCTCTAAAGTTTTCCGAACCCCACAATGAGACCCCAGAAGGTCATCATGTGCCTGCATGATGAGTTGTTTCCTTGCGCTCTCAGCGACCCGTAATTTTGTTTTCGGAATGTCGGTGCACAAAGCGTTTTGAGTTCCGGTTGTGATGAACACACGACTCTCCCTAACGTGCATGTTCTTGTACACCTCGGGTCTAATCTCAATTTGGGATATGAGATCCAAATACTCAGCTATTCGAAATGATGCATCAGTCAATTTTCCAGCAATTCTATTGCGTTCAGGCAACTGACTAATTCCGGACTGATCCGTCTCGATCGACCCACAGACTCTCGACAACGCATCTGGAACGACGTTTTGAGCTCCCTTTCGATGCTCGATGGTAAAATCAAAAGACTGCAACTTCAAACTCCAGCGAGCCAATCTACCAGAAAGGTCCTGTTGTCCCATGAGCCACTTAAGACTAGCAACGTCAGTGATGATATTGAAAGGCAGCCCTTCGATGTATGCTCTGAACCTCTTAACGCTTTGCACCGCAGCCAAGCAGTCCAGTTCAGTAGCACCATAGTTGCGCTGCGCAGCGTTAAGCTTTACAGACATAAACGCGATTGGGTGTTCTCCGCCATCATCATCTTTTTGGAACAGGACGCTCCCGATTCCGGTGGCACTAGCATCACACTGAATGAAAAATCTTCGGGAGAAATCGGGATTTGCTAGCACTGGTGCAGAAATCAACAATCTTATAATCTCCAAGAAAGCATTATTCGCAGCAATTCACAGGCAGAAGTAGACGCACACGCTAGAGAGTTAGTACAACGCTAAATTTGTCACAAATTGTGGGGCCAACCTACCCTGAGAAGAGTCCTCAAATGCCGGGCAACTTTCATTAGTCCATCACTGTATAATGTCCTTGGCATGATAGACAACTATTCTTTTTCCATTTCCATCAGCAAGCTCGTATGTCACTTCCCCCAACTTCCGACCCACAAAGGCTTTAATAAATTTCGGCGCGAACTTAGCAGCGAATCGATCCGCTGCCTTGCTAATTACAAAATTCAGCACATATACCTGCTGACCAGGAACAAAAGATTTAACGCGACTTCGGAGATTATACTCACGGACCCCCTTGGCATGAGCCTCAGACAATTTATTTTTCATCCTTTCTTGCATCCACCGCAGCCTGTCTGTATGTGAGCATAGTTCAACTTCTCCATTCTCCAATGCTTGCAAATTTCCGATCAATTCATATTCGCTACCATGCTGGACCCCGTGGAAACCAAATAGAAGGAAATGGGGTGAACAGCCAGTCGCCTCATGAACCACATTCCGAAATGCGGCACATGATTCAACCAACAGCTCAACCCAAGTCCTGTGGTCCTCACCGATGTAGGCACGAATGGCATTGAGTATAGATCGGTTGGCACGCTCCGATGCGTTAGCTTGCGGTGAATATAAAAGTGTGGTAATGTGCTGAACCCCGTGCTCAAGAAGAAAAGTCTTGAAGGCTTTGGAAACAAATTGCACTCTATTATCCGAGTGAATAAGCTCCGGAACTCCATAGGTCAGAAAGATTTCATCCCTCAAAACCTTGATAACTGCGTCTGAAGTTGCTTTGGGGAGGGCCTTAAACCAAACAAATTTGCTAAAATGATCTAACATTACAAACAACTGAGTATTTCCCCTTTTCAAACGCGGATATGGGGCCACGAAGTCAATGAAAAGCCTTAGCAATGGCCGACTTGCTTCCTGCTGATTTCCCATCGGTGGCTTCATAGTGTGGTTCGGAGGCTTGATCTGCTTGCAAATGCTACAGGAGGAAATATAATCTTTAACATGCTTCCTCAACTGCGGCCAATAAAAGTAACGTTGCAACAGCTCTAAAGTTTTCCGAACCCCACAATGAGACCCCAGAAGGTCATCATGTGCCTGCATGATGAGTTGTTTCCTTGCGCTCTCAGCGACCCGTAATTTTGTTTTCGGAATGTCGGTGCACAAAGCGTTTTGAGTTCCGGTTGTGATGAACACACGACTCTCCCTAACGTGCATGTTCTTGTACACCTCGGGTCTAATCTCAATTTGGGATATGAGATCCAAATACTCAGCTATTCGAAATGATGCATCAGTCAATTTTCCAGCAATTCTATTGCGTTCAGGCAACTGACTAATTCCGGACTGATCCGTCTCGATCGACCCACAGACTCTCGACAACGCATCTGGAACGACGTTTTGAGTTCCCTTTCGATGCTCGATGGTAAAATCAAAAGACTGCAACTTCAAACTCCAGCGAGCCAATCTACCAGAAAGGTCCTGTTGTCCCATGAGCCACTTAAGACTAGCAACGTCAGTGATGATATTGAAAGGCAGCCCTTCGATGTATGCTCTGAACCTCTTAACGCTTTGCACCGCAGCCAAGCAGTCCAGTTCAGTAGCACCATAGTTGCGCTGCGCAGCGTTAAGCTTTACAGACATAAACGCGATTGGGTGTTCTCCGCCATCATCATCTTTTTGGAACAGGACGCTCCCGATTCCGGTGGCACTAGCATCACACTGAATGAAAAATCTTCGGGAGAAATCGGGATTTGCTAGCACTGGTGCAGAAATCAACAATCTTATAATCTCCAAGAAAGCATTATTCGCAGCGTCTGTCCACTAGAACGAGCGCTTGCCCTTCAACAGATCCGTCAGGGCTGATGATACTGCCGCAAAATTAGGGATAAACCGCCGATACCACCCAGCCATTCCCATGAATCGCCGGACCTCTTTCGCAGACTAAGGTGTAGGATAGCCTACAGTTCCAGAGATTTTATCTGGCTCAACCTTTAGGATTCCATCACTAACCACATAGCCAAGATACTTGATCGCTCGCTGCACGAACTTACTCTTCTCGACGTTAATGGTCAATTTAGCTGCGTGAAGCAACTGCGCCACCTTTGAAAGTAAATCCATATGTTCATCAAAAAAGAGCTAGTAACGAGCAGATCATCGAGATAGACAAACACCTTGTCATGTAGCTCGTGAGGAATCACTTTATGCATTAGTCTGCACATGGTCTGAGGAACATTGCACTGACCAAACGGCATCACGGTAAAATGGTATAATTGGCGACCAGGAACAGTAAAAGCGGTCTTCTCCCTAGATTCTACGTCCAACGGTATCTGCCAAAAGGCATCTTTGAAGTCCAAACTCGTTATGAATTTAGTGGACTGCAGACGTGCCAATAAGCCTCCAGTAAGAGGCAGTGGCTAGGCATCTTTCAATGTAACCTCATTCAGTCGTCTGGCATCTAGGCATAGGCATACTTTGCCAGGCTTCCGCACGAGTGTGACTGGTGAACTCCAAGCGCTTCTACTTTCCTCGATCACTCCTTAGGACAACATGCGATCCAGCTCGTCATACATCAGTTTCGGAATGACCGGGGACACCGAATAATGTCGCTGTTTAATTGGTTTAGCGGGACCGGTGTCAATGTAATGGGATACTAGAGTAGTCTTACCCAAGCCATTAATGTTGTACGAGGGAAACTGATGCATAACTCTCTGCAATCGGGACTGCTCCTCAGGAGACAGAAAGTGAAACGCTGGGTTTGGGACTTCGGAGAGGGATGCAACCATCAGCTGCTGAATTGGTGAAATTTCGAACGCGTCCCAGAAATCTATTCCAAGATAAACTGGGTTGGTCAAAGATGGAACGATCAAAAACTTGATCATACACGATTGTGAGTTGAATCTCACCAGAGTCTCAACATATCCTAGCACAGAAGCCCTATGACCTGACGCCGTCTGAACATCTGCCTGCATGGTATGAATGTACAGCTTTAGTTCCGCAATCAAGTCTAAGGCTCCTGCTCCCAGAATGCTGACGCTTGCCCCGCTATCCAACAACGCGAAGTCGAGCTTCTGCGGACCGATCGAGGACAATCATACTCAGAATTAATGGGATGTTGCGTACCGAATGGAAGTTCAATGGGGTTTTTAAATTCATAGGGGTCTAACGAGTTCGACGAAGTTCTGGGTCTACGTTGGTCGCCGCATCTGTCGTTTCTGGTCTGGATGGTGGACGAATGAGAGGAATACGTCGCGTCTCCATATTCGGCGTACTCCGCCGCCCATTTCCCGACTGATAACGCGGACACTGTGGTTTTAAAACATTTGCCGTACCACACCCGAAACAAAAAACTCCCCGAGCTGGCTTATCACAATCCATAAAAGAATGCCCTAGGTCCTTACAGTTCCAGCAGTTTTCTTCTTCAAGGGCACCGTAGCTCCTGGTACCACCGTTTGAATTGATCTATTCAATGGCGGAGGGCTGTCAGCTGAGAGATTAAGACGTCGTATCTCTCGGTCTAAAGGAGTATCACTGGGGTCCCAGCTCATCGTTCTACGACGCATTGTATTAACAAAAAAAATACGATACTAGATTCAAAAAATAATAGAAAAAAGTAAAACTCGCGTAATTCAAAAATAAATATTATTCTCTCCTCGAACCTCGAAAATAGTGAACCGAAACCCAAAACAGAGACTTATTTTTTAATTTAAACCAATTTTTCCTTTAGAAGCTAGATTTATTTTTATTTTGACATACATATATCGATATTTCGAGGGTAATCTGCCCTCTTCGTCAGTGTCTTTTGGTCTGATCTTAAAATAGCTTAGATATCTTATTTAAGGTGCTTGCTTTTAAGGGGTTATTCTACTGTTAAACGGGTAAAAAGCAGTATCATTTTAAAAGTGTTGTAAAAAAAAAACTATTAAAGGTATCAATTTGTGATCTGCAATCAATTTAATGATAAAATTCTTTTAGTTTAGCTACAAACACACAAAGTGAACCTAAATTGAGCCATAAAAATTGAAATCTGGTTATTTGGGAGCACTTTTTTCATCGATATAAACGTCCAAAATCGAGTTTGCTATTTTCCAACACTTGTCAAATCGCGAAAATTTAATATTTATGGCTCAATTTAGGTTCACTTTGTGTGTTTTTAGCTAAACTAATAGAATTTTATCGTTAAATTGATTGCAGATCACCTGGACGACCTGGGCAATGTGCCGCGCAATCGACTCTGGCCGTCAGCGTGCGCTCCATCAATTGCATACAGAAGCCGCCATTTTGTTTTTTTGAAAAATTCAACTATACGATTTTATACTTTTTTTGTTAATAAAGATGCATGCAAAATTTCAAATTGATATCTTTAATAGTTTTTTTTTTACAACACTTTTAAAATGATACTGCTTTTTACCCGTTTAACAGTAGAATAACCCCTTAAAGTATTTACTAATACTAATTACCTGCTAATTACCCGCTAATCCGTCTTTACGTCTGCGAGTTTGACAGCGTGCGGCGTGTCATTCCACAAATCATCTTATTTCGTTTTTCCGAAAAATCTGCTTGATTTCTTCCAAAAACATGTATAATAACGAAGAATATGGCTCTGCGGATTACCCGCAAGACTACTATGATGACTACGGGCACACCGGTGACCCTCATCTCGACATGGAATACGAGCGATCTTTCTACTCGAATCGTATGCCAGAAAATGTGAAAACATTTATCTTGACCTTCAGGGCTGCTATTAACGAAAGCGCTATGTTCGAAATACAGAATATGTATGAAAATACATTTCCGCAGCTCAGCGACCATCACTTCGATAAGAGCGCCTGGCCCGACGAGGCTGAAGTTGCCGGGTTAATCGAAGAAGACAAAGTCTTTATGATTCTCTACAAGGAGTTGTATTACCGCCACATTCATGCAAGAATCCCAGGTGGGCATAGGCTTGAACAACGTATAAATTCGTTCTTCAATTATTGTGACTTCTTCAATTTGATTTTGTCGTCGGAAAAGCCAGTTCTGCTCGAGTTGCCTGATATTTGGCTCTGGGAACTGGTCGATGAGTTTGTGTACCAGTTCCAAAACTTCGCCCAGTATCGGGCACGTTTGACCGATTGGACTCAGGAGGAGATGGACCAGCTTTTGAACAACAACAGCAACGTGTGGAATATTTTGTGTATTCTGAACGTACTTCATTCGCTCGTTGATATTTCGAACATAAAACAGCAGTTGGAAGTAGAATCGAACGGAGGAGATCCGACAACAGTGGCAGGAGAATTCGGGAGCCAGTCGCTGTACAAAATGTTAGGCTACTTTTCGCTTGTCAGCTTGTTGCGTGTACATTCGCTGCTCGGCGATTATTACCAGGCAATCAAGGTCTTAGAGCCCATCGAAATCCACAAGAAATCGCAGTACTCGCATATACCATCATGCCAGATTTCCACCTCTTACTACGTCGGGTTCGCGTACATGATGATGAGGCGTTACGCAGATGCCATTCGAACATTCTCATCGATCCTCCTGTACATTCAGCGCACCAAGCAACTCTACAGTGCCCGATCGTATCAAAACGATCAGATCAACAAGCAAACCGAACAGATGTACCACCTTTTGGCAATCTGCTTGGTCCTACATCCTCAGTGCATCGATGAGTCGATTCAGCAAGTGCTCCGCGACAAGAATTATCATGACAACATGTGTAGAATGCAATGCGGCGAATTGGACGCCTTTAAGAGCTTTTTCATGTTCGCATGTCCGAAATTCGTAAGTCCATGTCCACCACCCCCCGATGCCCAAATGGATGATTACGTGAAGGATCCACTCGAGCATCAACTGCAAGTTTTCCTCGACGAGGTCAACCAACAAAAGGAGCTTCCAACTATACGTTCATATTTGAAACTCTACACAACTTTGCCGCTGGGCAAATTGGCCGCATTTATGGACCAGAATGCAAATGATGCCGATGCACGAAAAATCGCCAATTTGATGATTCATCTGCTGTGCTTCAAGCACAAAATGAAGAATATTGTATGGACCAAAGGTTCGAGTGGACTGGAGGGTAAATTCCAGTCAGGATCAGAGTTGGACTTTTATATCGACAACGATATGATCCACATTGCGGATACGAAAGTGGCACATCGCTATGGAGACTTCTTCATTCGCAAAATCATAAAGTTTGATGATCTAAATCGCAGGCTACGTAACATCAACATCAAATGAACTACCACATGCATATTTAAATTCGTGACTTTATGTATGATTCAAAACGTTTTGTAAAACGTCAGTTTCTTGTCGTAATTATCTATTGATTATATACTTAAATACATTTTACTATCTATTATTAATAACATTATCATCATAAAGTATCTGTTTAAATTAACCTAAACAATGGTGATACACAGTTTCCTTGGTCTGTGTTTAGTCGCCTATCCATCGGGGTTTTCCATATGTTCAGGCTTTCGTATGCATCCAGTTTTCGTACCTGCTGTACTTCCTTAATCACATCCACGTTGTCCCACGTTATGCTGTGCTCTTCCTCCAGGATGTGTTTCGCTACTGCTGATCGTACTATCGTTGAATTCTTTTTCCTTGCTGAGACTGCTTCGCGCTTATGTTCGGTTAGTCCAACACCAACTAACCGTTTCGTTTGTCCAATATATATTTTGTTGCATTCTGGGCAAGTAATTCTGTATATTCCACATTATTCCTTCTTATCTTTTTTGTCTTTCACGTGACATAATATTGTACTTAATTTCTTAGCCCTACTGGTTGGAACTGCTTTAATATCAAAGCGTTCAAAGAGTTCCTGAATTTGCTTAAATATTGACGTAAAAATTATTGGAACTCTTATGGCTGGTTTTTGTTTTTCTTGTATAAAGAGCGTCGTTAACAGATCACGCTGTATTCTGTCCTTCTTCTTTTTGACAAGGTTTCCAATTATTTTCTCGTCAAATCCATTTTTTCTCGCGGTGTCTTTAATATATTTAACTTCTAAGTTAAAACTTTCCTGATCCATGGGTACTGTTAATAGTCGGCGGATCATTGAGTTAAAGGGCGCCATTTTTTGGGAATGCCAATGATCAGACGTAGAAGGTGTTGTTCTCTGGGTGTGTGGGCTTCCGGTAGATATTAAACCTAAGAGAACCTTCTTTCCGTATGACCATTAGATCCAAGAATGGTAGTTTTCCATTGTTTTCGACTTCCATTGAAAATTGGATATCCTTGTGTGCTTGGTTCAACTTTTTCAAAGTTTCTGCCAAAGCATCCTTTTTCACGATAGCTAGAATGTCGTCCACATATCTCATCCAGACACGAGGAAGCGATCCTTCTTCATGAAGTTTCTTCTCCAGTCTGTCCATAAATATCTCGCTCATTAGTGGGGACAAAGGATTTCCCATGGCAACACCTTTCATAGCTTTAAAGTATTTCCCACTGAAAGTAAAGTAACTTTCATTCATGCAGACTGAGGCAAGTTTCAAAAAGTCTTTAGCCCTCTTCCTCCCTTCCGGTGAGCTATTCTTCTCTAATAGCCAGTCCTCAAAGAACGCGAGTGCTTGTTTTACCGGCACGCTTGGGAATAGAGCCTTGACATCAAATGATACAACTAACTCATCTTCCCCTATTGCTGCTATTCTTCCAAGTTGCTCTATCACCTCGTCACGATTTTTGACTGTTCTAACGCTAATCTTCCCCAACGCCCTACACTCGTCTACAATCCACTTTGCGATTCTCCTTGTCGGAGCGTTTGTGGCGGTTACAATTTCCCTTAGCTCATTTCCTTCCTTGTGTATCTTCGGAAGGCACCTAATGCTTGGCAACGCCGGGTTTGAAACCCGCAGCTTGTTGATTTCTCCAATCGTCCCTTTGCACTCTTTCAAGATTCTTTCAACTCGTTTGATAGAGTCTGGTAAGGGGTCTTTCCTTAGCTCATGGTAATCCCCGTTGTTGAGCTTTTCCATTACTAATCGGTCATATTCATTTTTATCCATTATAACCACGGCATTCCCTTTATCTGCTTTGGTATAAGAGACAGGTTTAGTGGCCAACTCTTTAAGCACTCTTTGTGCCTTGCCCGTGTTCCCCTTCTTACGGTTTTCCTTCCTGATGAGTCTAGCAACATTGCCTCTAATTTGTGTCTTCACCTGTTCGGGAAGGTTTTTAACCGCGGCTTCGACTTCCACTACCAAGTCTTCTGTAGGAAATTTTGTTTCCTTGACAGCAAAATTCAGACCTTGGTTAAGCAATTCCATTTGCTCTTCTGTGAATCGTACCGTGGATTTGTTCACCACATAGTTGGGGATGGTCTCTACAGTATACTTTTTCTTTTCCATAGTATCTTTTTCTCTTGTCAGCTCCTTCAATTTTCTTGTGAGAATTATCCTCTTTCTATCTTTCTCACATTCAAAAGCCCTGTTTGCTTTCCCTATAATGTCTAGAATGTCCCCTTTTCTACCTAAAGAATCACTAGCCATTTTTAAATGCAGAGAATAAACTTTTAGTGTAATTTCCCCTAATTTTTTATACAGCCTACTTACGGAATTTCTACTGAGATTTCTTTCAGCTAGCACTATTTGTTTTTCCGCTCGTAACAGATGGGACCTAAATTTAATAGAATGACTTTTAGGAGTCACATTCTTTTTCTTATATTCAGAAAAGACTTATATTCAAAACTTTGATTCAAACCAATATTTATGGTGTAAAACTGAATTTAAATAATAATATTATATCCTTATAGCAAATCCAAACGATTTATAGCATAAGTAACTATATTGCTATAAATACACAAATGCAAAGAAATTATATATAGCCAATAAATAGCCAATAGAAATATATTATTACTCTTTCTGTAAAATAAAATTTCCCAAAATTTTTATTGATAATTAAACATAGAAGAAAAAAAATAATGATTCCCTCTCTTCGTTATAAGGATGGGAACAAGTGCTAGGAAGGAAAAGGGTAAAAATTTAACACAAAATGAAGAAAGAGGAAAGGAAAACAATTACGACTAACAGATTCTTGTGGTTGTTCCAGGATGACTAACCAATCTTTTGTCTCGCATCTTGTTCAACTAGTTATTAACAAACAACACCTAAAAAAGTGGACAAAGATTGTGACCAGAACGGCTAGAAATCCCAAAAAATACCTGTTCACAGGTGTACAAGAAAACTCAAACTACAGCTTTTCATAAAAGCGATCCTACTCATGAGGAGATACCTTTGTATGACCTTTGAATCTGAATTCAACAAATTAGGGATAAACCGCCGATACCACCCAGCCATTCCCATGAATCGCCGGACCTCTTTCGCAGACTAAGGTGTAGGATAGCCTACAGTTCCAGAGATTTTATCTGGCTCAACCTTTAGGATTCCATCACTAACCACATAGCCAAGATACTTGATCGCTCGCTGCACGAACTTACTCTTCTCGACGTTAATGGTCAATTTAGCTGCGTGAAGCAACTGCGCCACCTTTGAAAGTAAATCCATATGTTCATCAAAAAAGAGCTAGTAACGAGCAGATCATCGAGATAGACAAACACCTTGTCATGTAGCTCGTGAGGAATCACTTTATGCATTAGTCTGCACATGGTCTGAGGAGCATTGCACTGACCAAACGGCATCACGGTAAAATGGTATAATTGGCGACCAGGAACAGTAAAAGCGGTCTTCTCCCTAGATTCTACGTCCAACGGTATCTGCCAAAAGGCATCTTTGAGGTCCAAACTCGTTATGAATTTAGTGGACTGCAGACGTGCCAATAAGCCTCCAGTAAGAGGCAGTGGCTAGGCATCTTTCAATGTAACCTCATTCAGTCGTCTGGCATCTAGGCATAGGCGTACTTTGCCAGGCTTCCGCACGAGTGTGACTGGTGAACTCCAAGCGCTTCTACTTTCTTCGATCACTCCTTAGGACAACATGTGATCCAGCTCGTCATACATCAGTTGACCGGGGACACCGAATAATGTCGCTGTTTAATTGGTTTAGCGGGACCGGTGTCAATGTCATGGGATACTAGAGTAGTCTTACCCAAGCCATTAATGTTGTACGAGGGAAATTGATGCATAACTCTCTGCAATCGGGACTGCTCCTCAGGAGACAGAAAGTGAAACGCTGGGTTTGGGACTTCGGAGAGGGATGCAACCATCAGCTGCTGAATTGGTGAAATTTCGAACGCGTCCCAGAAATCTATTCCAAGATAAACTGGGTTGGTCAAAGATGGAACGACCAAAAACTTGATCATACACGATTGTGAGTTGAATCTCACCAGAGTCTCAACATATCCTAGCACAGAAGCCCTATGACCTGACGCCGTCTGAACATCTGCCTGTATGGTATGAATGTACAGCTTTAGTTCCACAATCAATTCTAAGGCTCCTGCTCCCAGAATGCTGACGCTTGCCCCGCTATCCAACAACGCGAAGTCGAGCTTCTGCGGACCGATCGAGGACAATCATACTCAGAATTAATGGGATGTTGCGTACCGAATGGAAGTTCAATGGGGTTTTTAAATTCATAGGGGTCTAACGAGTTCGACGAAGTTCTGGGTCTACGTTGGTCGCTGCATCTGTCGTTTCTGGTCTGGATAGTGGACGAATGAGAGGAATACGTCGCGTCTCCATATTCGGCGTACTCCGCCGCCCATTTCCCGACTGATAACGCGGACACTGTGGTTTTAAAACATTTGCCGTACCACACCCGAAACAAAAAACTCCCCGAGCTGGCTTATCACAATCCATAAAAGAATGCCCTAGGTCCTTACAGTTCCAGCAGTTTTCTTCTTCAAGGGCACCGTAGCTCCTGGTACCACCGTTTGAATTGATCTATTCAATGGCGGAGGGCTGTCAGCTGAGAGATTAAGACGTCGTATCTCTCGGTCTAAAGGAGTATCACTGGGGTCCCAGCTCATCGTTCTACGACGCATTGTATTAACAAAAAAAATACGATACTAGATTGAAAAAATAATAGAAAAAAGTAAAACTCGCGTAATTCAAAAATATATATTATTCTCTCCTCGAACCTCGAAAATAGTGAACCGAAACCCAAAACAGAGACTTATTTTTTAATTTAAACAAATTTTTCCTTTAGAAGCTAGATTTAATTTTATTTTGACATATATCGATATTTCGAGGGTAATCTGCCCTCTTCGTCAGTGTCTTTTGGTCTGATCTTAAAATAGCTTAGATATCTTATTTAAGGTGCTTGCTTTTAAAGTATTTATTAATACTAATTACCTGCAAATTACCCGCTAATTATCTATTGATTATATACTTAAATACATTTTACTATCTATTATTAATAACATTATCATCATAAAGTATCTGTTTAAATTAACCTAAACAATGGTGATACACAGTTTCCTTGGTCTGTGTTTAGTCGCCTATCCATCGGGGTTTTCCATATGTTCAGGCTTTCGTATGCATCCAGTTTTCGTACCTGCTGTACTTCCTTAATCACATCCACGTTGTCCCACGTTATGCTGTGCTCCTCCTCCAGGATGTGTTTCGCTACTGCTGATCGTACTATCGTTGAGTTCTTTTTCCTTGCTGAGACTGCTTCGCGCTTATGTTCGGTTAGTCTAACACCAACTAACCGTTTCGTTTGTCCAATATATATTTTGTTGCATTCTGGGCAAGTAATTCTGTATATTCCACATTTTTCCTTCTTATCTTTTTTGTCTTTCACGTGACATAATATTGTACTTAATTTCTTAGCCCTACTGGTTGGAACTGCTTTAATATCAAAGCGTTCAAAGAGTTCCTGAATTTGCTTAAATATTGACGTAAAAATTATTGGAACTCTTATGGCTGGTTTTTGTTTTTCTTGTATAAAGAGCGTCGTTAACAGATCACGCTGTATTCTGTCCTTCTTCTTTTTGACAAGGTTTCCAATTATTTTCTCGTCAAATCCATTTTTTCTCGCGGTGTCTTTAATATATTTAACTTCTAAGTTAAAACTTTCCTGATCCATGGGTACTGTTAATAGTCGGCGGATCATTGAGTTAAAGGGCGCCATTTTTTGGGAATGCCAATGATCAGACGTAGAAGGTGTTGTTCTCTGGGTGTGTGTGGGCTTCCGGTAGATATTAAACCTAAGAGAACCTTCTTTCCGTATGACCATTAGATCCAAGAATGGTAGTTTTCCATTGTTTTCGACTTCCATTGAAAATTGGATATCCTTGTGTGCTTGGTTCAACTTTTTCAAAGTTTTTGCCAAAGCATCCTTTTTCACGATAGCTAGAATGTCGTCCACATATCTCATCCAGACACGAGGAAGCGATCCTTCTTCATGAAGTTTCTTCTCCAGTCTGTCCATAAATATCTCGCTCATTAGTGGGGACAAAGGATTTCCCATGGCAACACCTTTCATAGCTTTAAAGTATTTCCCACTGAAAGTAAAGTAACTTTCATTCATGCAGACTGAGGCAAGTTTCAAAAAGTCTTTAGCCCTCTTCCTCCCTTCCGGTGAGCTATTCTTCTCTAATAGCCAGTCCTCAAAGAACGCGAGTGCTTGTTTTACCGGCACGCTTGGGAATAGAGCCTTGACATCAAATGATACAACTAACTCATCTTCCCCTATTGCTGCCATTCTTCCAAGTTGCTCTATCACCTCGTCACGATTTTTGACTGTTCTAACGCTAATCTTCCCCAACGCCCTACACTCGTCTACAATCCACTTTGCGATTCTCCTTGTCGGAGCGTTTGTGGTGGTTACAATTTCCCTTAGCTCATTTCCTTCCTTGTGTATCTTCGGAAGGCACCTAATTCTTGGCAACGCCGGGTTTGAAACCCGCAGCTTGTTGATTTCTCCAATCGTCCCTTTGCACTCTTTCAAGATTCTTTCAACTCGTTTGATAGAGTCTGGTAAGGGGTCTTTCCTTAGCTCATGGTAATCCCCGTTGTTGAGCTTTTCCATTACTAATCGGTCATATTCATTTTTATCCATTATAACCACGGCATTCCCTTTATCTGCTTTGGTATAAGAGACAGGTTTAGTGGCCAACTCTTTAAGCACTCTTTGTGCCTTGCCCGTGTTCCCCTTCTTACGGTTTTCCTTCCTGATGAGTCTAGCAACATTGCCTCTAATTTGTGTCTTCACCTGTTCGGGAAGGTTTTTAACCGCGGCTTCGACTTCCACTACCAAGTCTTCTGTAGGAAATTTTGTTTCCTTGACAGCAAAATTCAGACCTTGGTTAAGCAATTCCATTTGCTCTTCTGTGAATCGTACCGTGGATTTGTTCACCACATAGTTGGGGATGGTCTCTACAGTATACTTTTTCTTTTCCATAGTATCTTTTTCTCTTGTCAGCTCCTTCAATTTTCTTGTGAGAATTATCCTCTTTCTATCTTTCTCACATTCAAAAGCCCTGTTTGCTTTCCCTATAATGTCTAGAATGTCCCCTTTTCTACCTAAAGAATCACTAGCCATTTTTAAATGCAGAGAGTAAACTTTTAGTGTAATTTCCCCTAATTTTTTATGCAGCCTACTTACGGAATTTCTACTGAGATTTCTTTCAGCTAGCACTATTTGTTTTTCCGCTCCTAACAGATGGGACCTAAATTTAATAGAATGACTTTTAGGAGTCACATTCTTTTTCTTATATTCAGAAAAGACTTATATTCAAAACTTTGATTCAAACCAATATTTATGTTGTAAAACTGAATTTAAATAATAATATTATATCCTTATAGCAAATCCAAACGATTTATAGCATAAGTAACTATATTGCTATAAATACACAAATGCAAAGAAATTATATATAGCCAATAAATAGCCAATAGAAATATATTATTATTCTTTCTGTAAAATAAAATTTCCCAAAATTTTTATTGATAATTAAACATAGAGGAAAAAAAAAATAATGATTCCCTCTCTTCGTTATAAGGATGGGAACAAGTGCTAGGAAGGAAAAGGGTAAAAATTTAACACAAAATGAAGAAAGAGGAAAGGAAAACAATTACGACTAACAGATTCTTGTGGTTGTTCCAGGATGACTAACCAATCTTTTGTCTCGCATCTTGTTCAACTAGTTATTAACAAACAACACCTAAAAAAGTGGACAAAGATTGTGACCAGAACGGCCAGAAATCCCAGAGAATACCTGTTCACAGGTGTACAAGAAAACTCAAACTACAGCTTTTCATAAAAGCGATCCTACTCATGAGGAGATACCTTTGTATGACCTTTGAATCTGAATTCAACAAATTAGGGATAAACCGCCGATACCACCCAGCCATTCCCATGAATCGCCGGACCTCTTTCGCAGACTAAGGTGTAGGATAGCCTACAGTTCCAGAGATTTTATCTGGCTCAACCTTTAGGATTCCATCACTAACCACATAGCCAAGACACTTGATCGCTCGCTGCACGAACTTACTCTTCTCGACGTTAATGGTCAATTTAGCTGCGTGAAGCAACTGCGCCACCTTTGAAAGTAAATCCATATGTTCATCAAAAAAGAGCTAGTAACGAGCAGATCATCGAGATAGACAAACACCTTGTCATGTAGCTTGTGAGGAATCACTTTATGCATTAGTCTGCACATGGTCCGAGGAGCATTGCACTGACCAAACGGCATCACGGTAAAATGGTTTAATTGGCGACCAGGAACAGTAAAAGCGGTCTTCTCCCTAGATTCTACGTACAACGGTATCTGCCAAAAGGCATCTTTGAGGTCCAAACTCGTTATGAATTTAG
Organism: Nemotelus nigrinus; assembly: GCA_947369275.1. Taxonomy (NCBI): domain Eukaryota; kingdom Metazoa; phylum Arthropoda; class Insecta; order Diptera; family Stratiomyidae; genus Nemotelus; species Nemotelus nigrinus. The sequence goes on along the minus strand of OX376372.1, from coordinate 127,408,608 downwards.
TGGACTGCAGACGTGCCAATAAGCCTCCAGTAAGAGGCAGTGGCTAGGCATCTTTCAATGTAACCTCATTCAGTCGTCTGGCATCTAGGCATAGGCGTACTTTGCCAGGCTTCCGCACGAGTGTGACTGGTGAACTCCAAGCGCTTCTACTTTCCTCGATCACTCCTTAGGACAACATGTGATCCAGCTCGTCATACATCAGTTTCGGAATGACCGGGGACACCGAATAATGTCGCTGTTTAATTGGTTTAGCGGGACCGGTGTCAATGTCATGGGATACTAGAGTAGTCTTACCCAAGCCATTAATGTTGTACGAGGGAAATTGATGCATAACTCTCTGCAATCGGGACTGCTCCTCAGGAGACAGAAAGTGAAACGCTGGGTTTGGGACTTCGGAGAGGGATGCAACCATCAGCTGCTGAATTGGTGAAATTTCGAACGCGTCCCAGAAATCTATTCCAAGATAAACTGGGTTGGTCAAAGATGGAACGACCAAAAACTTGATCATACACGATTGTGAGTTGAATCTCACCAGAGTCTCAACATATCCTAGCACAGAAGCCCTATGACCTGACGCCGTCTGAACATCTGCCTGCATGGTATGAATGTACAGCTTTAGTTCCGCAATCAAGTCTAAGGCTCCTGCTCACAGAATGCTGACGCTTGCCCCGCTATCCAACAACGCGAAGTCGAGCTTCTGCGGACCGATCGAGGACAATCATACTCAGAATTAATGGGATGTTGCGTACCGAATGGAAGTTCAATGGGGTTTTTAAATTCATAGGGGTCTAACGAGTTCGACGAAGTTCTGGGTCTACGTTGGTCGCTGCATCTGTCGTTTCTGGTCTGGATGGTGGACGAATGAGAGGAATACGTCGCGTCTCCATATTCGGCGTACTCCGCCGCCCATTTCCCGACTGATAACGCGGACACTGTGGTTTTAAAACATTTGCCGTACCACACCCGAAACAAAAAACTCCCCGAGCTGGCTTATCACAATCCATAAAAGAATGCCCTAGGTCCTTACAGTTCCAGCAGTTTTCTTCTTCAAGGGCACCGTAGCTCCTGGTACCACCGTTTGAATTGATCTATTCAATGGCGGAGGGCTGTCAGCTGAGAGATTAAGACGTCGTATCTCTCGGTCTAAAGGAGTATCACTGGGGTCCCAGCTCATCGTTCTACGACGCATTGTATTAACAAAAAAAATACGATACTAGATTCAAAAAATAATAGAAAACAGTAAAACTCGCGTAATTCAAAAATAAATATTATTCTCTCCTCGAATCTCGAAAATAGTGAACCGAAACCCAAAACAGAGACTTATATTCAAAACTTTGGTTCAAACCAATATTTATGGTGTAAAACTGAATTTAAATAATAATATTATATCCTTATAGCAAATCCAAACGATTTATAGCATAAGTAACTATATTGCTATAAATACACAAATGCAAAGAAATTATATATAGCCAATAAATAGCCAATAGAAATATATTATTATTCTTTCTGTAAAATAAAATTTCCCAAAATTTTTATTGATAATTAAACATAGAAGAAAAAAAAATAATGATTCCCTCTCTTCGTTATAAGGATGGGAACAAGTGCTAGGAAGGAAAAGGGTAAAAATTTAACACAAAATGAAGAAAGAGGAAAGGAAAACAATTACGACTAACAGATTCTTGTGGTTGTTCCAGGATGACTTACCAATCTTTTGTCTCGCATCTTGTTCAACTAGTTATTAACAAACAACACCTAAAAAAGTGGACAAAGATTGTGACCAGAACGGCCAGAAATCCCAGAGAATACCTGTTCACAGGTGTACAAGAAAACTCAAACTACAGCTTTTCATAAAAGCGAACCTACTCATGAGGAGATACCTTTGTATGACCTTTGAATCTGATTTCAACAACCACAAAAATCTGGATTAAATTAGTAGAGACTTGCTCTGTTCAACACATATAGACATACACAGTAGCACGAGATGGGCGCCAATGCTGCACTGACAACCGCTCGACGTGATTATTTATAACGTAATTGAAGAATAAGGCCAATGACAGACAGTTCGGTTTCACCGAAGCGTTTAACGCTTCGGTTTGGCGCGTCGGCTGCCACACACAGCGGTTTTCAGAAGCGTTTATCGAGTCGGTTTAGTTACAAATTACGTTAGAGTATCATATTTTCCTTCCCCTATCCCATGCATTCATCAATGTATCCAGAAAATTTCAGCTCGATCGGACTACGCAGCAATGAACTCATCGAAAAACGCTCGAAAAACGAGTCGGTGGGTCATTTCTCTCATCAACCGATGCGATTCCAAAACCAAAAGGCGGTTCGCACCGCGGTGTGTGTCACCACAATGCTAAAGTAATGTACGACTATACCGAATCGGTTTTCCTCTCGGGAAACGCCTCGCAAAAACCGCTCTGTTTGTCATTGGCCTAAATCCGTAAAGTAACTCGACAGAAACACTCCAATCACGTACCGATTATGCCATATGAAATAACTAAAAAAAATGAATTATCGAAACTGGAAGCTAAACAAATATTGATATTCAAGCTAGTAGAAAATTAAACAAAAGTGAGAACGAAGAAAATTTAATCTATTGCGGCTCTAAGAAGAAAAATATTAATCAAGTTTATAAAATACATACAATGTGGTTAAAAGAAATTTAATAAAAGTTGGAGCTAAGCAAAAATAATTCAAACATCAATGTCATAAAGAAAACCCGGAAGACAAAACCTGGGTTTGAGCGCCCTTTGTTGCAACCAGCAGAATTCTTTCGAGCCGCCGTCAGTGCAGCATAATTACGCTTTTAAAGACCTTCTTCTTTTAACAGATCAGCGTGCCCTACTTTGCCGACTAGCTCAGTCCGGGCGTGGGCTTTGGGTCAGAAGAAGATCTTCTTGCTACAGCACGCTAATGTATAACTTGAAAATCAGGAAATAAAAAGCAAATATACATAAATAGATATTATTGAAAATAATAAGATCAATCATGTAGCGAAAAGAAAATATAAAATAAGTCGGATCTGCAATAATTTCCCCCACACCGATAGAGTATGAAAATGAATGTATTTAAAAAAATTTGTTCAATTTTATATTTAAATAACTTTTTTTTCTCAAGAAAACATAATCAAAAGAAAATTAATATTTGAGTATTATGAGGAAAAAAACAAAAAATATGTCTGTTACTGATGTTTAAGTATTGCAATCTTTACTCACGAACTTTCGTTGATATGATGAATTTTGTTTCATAAAATGTGCATATGTATACTTCGGTATTTATCATTTGGATTCCGGTATTAGGTGGTTCGTAAAACTCTCCTTTCTACATTTAGCTCCAGTCGACTTGAATTGAACCTGCTGTATTTATCATTTGGATTTCGGTATTAGGTGCTCCAATCGACCTGAATTGAAGGAAAGCCCTCTGCCTCGATCGCCAATTCAAAATTTTTGTTTTCTTCCATCAAATTCCCTTTATTGCAATCACTTATTATTCTTTCCATAAGTGGCCATACTTAACCGCCTTGGTCTCAGCATACAATTGATTCTGCCGCCAACACGAACATTTTGTTTTCTTCACTCACACTTTCAACAACTTTTCTTTTACTTTTAATAGTACAAGTCACTTTTTATAATATCAGTTTAAATTTGCTTAACACCAATTCAAATTTTCAATTCTTTTCTTTTAAAACCTTCATTCTTTCCAAAAAGTTCTTTTTAATAGTACAAGTCACTTTTCTAATATCCGTGTAAATTTGCTTAGCACCAATTCAAATTTTCAATTCTTTTATTTTTTTCCCAATAATTCACCACAATTCTCTCTAGTTGCGTCTGTTAGCTGGCCCTGCTCCAATCAGAATCCCCTTTGTCTTTTTCGAAAAAAAATTTCATTTCACCGCAAGAGCGGTTCACTTCCAAACCCTCTAGCGTGATTCTTATCTATTCCATAACTTAGGGGATTCCCGAATTCCAGGTACAGTGCCAGCTGATCGGACATTTTTCATCGGAACGTTTCATCTGTCAGAATGTCAGACGTTTCTGTATTTGTTGGCTCTTGATTCAAGACTACGGTGCAATATGGACACCTGTTCTTTTGTTGCAAAAACAGAAGATGAATTGATGCATCAATTTGGCGAACGGCATCGTATCATATTGAACGGAATGTATTCATGTCCACATTGTTCTTACAATATGGGCACCGCTCAATTGAACATAAATCGCATTAAAAATCATCTACTGTACCATGGACCAACGATCAGCGTGTGCAATGTTTGCAATTACTACCATTACAATCGGAGTCGTGTTCTTAGTCACATCGCAAGATGGCATCCGTATAACTTCGTGACGCTTACACGCGCAGCTCAAGCGGAACCAAATCAAAATCGAAATTTTATACAACAAGAATGTAAGAAGTCCAGAAAATAATTACAAATATACAATATGCGACGCGATTTTAACTGAATGCGAAGAACGGCTCCATCACATGAGAGAATCGCATCAGCTGAATGTGGGATTCAAATGTGATCCTTGTCCATTTTTCGACAATTCACAGGCAGAAGTAGACGCACACGCTAGAAAGTTAGTACAACGCTAAATTTGTCACAAATCGTGGGGCCAACCTACCCTGAGAAGAGTCCTCAAATGCCGGGCAACTTTCATAAGTCAATCACTGTCTAATGTCCTTGGCATGATAGACACCTATTATTTTTCCATTTCCATCAGCAAGCTCGTAGGTCACTTCCCCCAACTTCCGACGCACAAAGGCTTTAATAAATTTCGACGCGAACTTAGCAGCGAATCGATCCGCAGCCTTGCTAATTACAAAATTCCGCACATATACCTGCTGGCCCGGAACAAAAGATTTAACGCGACTTCGGAGATTATACACACGGACCCCCTTGGCATGAGCCTCAGACAATTTATTTTTCATCGTTTCTTGCATCCACCGCAGCCTGTCTGTATGTGAGCATAGTTCAACTTCTCCATTCTCCAATGCTTGCACATTTCGGATCAATTCATATTCGCTACCATGCTGGACCCGGTGGAAACCAAATAGAAGGAAATGGGGTGAACAGCCAGTCGCCTCATGAACCACATTCCGAAATGCGGCACATGATTCAACCAACAGCTCAACCCAAGTCCTGTGGTCCTCACTGATGTAGGCACGAATGGCATTGAGTATAGATCGGTTGGCACGCTCCGATGCGTTAGCTTGCGGTGAATATAAAGGTGTGGTAATGTGCTGAACCCCGTGCTCAAGAAGAAAAGTCTTGAAGGCTTTGGAAACAAATTGCACTCTATTATCCGAGTGAATAAGCACCGGAACTCCATAGGTCAGAAAGATTTCATCCATCAAAACCTTGATAACTGCGTCTGAAGTTGCTTTGGGGAGGGCCTTAAACCAAACAAATTTGCTAAAATGATCTAACATTACAAATAACTGAGTATTTCCCCTTTTCAAACCCGGCTATGGGCCCACGAAGTCAATGAAAAGCCTTAGCAATGGCCGACTTGCTTCCCGCTGATTTCCCATCGGTGGCTTCATAGTGTGGTTCGGAGGCTTTATCTGCTTGCAAATGCTACAGGAGGAAATATAATCTTTAACATGCTTCTTAAGCTGCGGCCAATAATAATAACGTTGCAACAGCTCTAAAGTTTTCCGAACCCCACAATGAGACCCCAGAAGGTCATCATGTGCCTGCATGATGAGTTGTTTCCTTGCGCTCTCTGTTGAAAATAATGCTTATTTTCCGTAAAACACCCGGCTAATTACAAGTTGTATCAGATACTCGTTTTTCCATCGTTTCCAAAAAATTTGAAGAGTTCTCTGTCGGAAGTTCCACTTGCGACGCAATACGTTACATGTAAAGGTTTCCGAAGAAAGCTGGCTAGGATCATTAAGCACTGATGTTCCACTTGAATATACTCGAAGAAAATGCATTGGAGTCAAAGGTGCAAGGTCCTTTGGATCGTCCAATATATACGTAAGAGGACGAGAATTTATTAACGGTTCTACTTCAATCAATACTGTGTGGAATTCATCGTTGCTGAGAATGGAACGCATCATTGTAGCCTTTAATGCATTTTTGATACTACGGATGAGGCGCTCCCAGAAACCACCCCACCACGGTGCTCGTTCAACTATGAACTTCCAACGAATTCTATTCTCAGAAAGGAATTTGTTAGTCCGACTGTCTCGTGCAAACTCGTTCAAAGCATTTAAATCCTTTGCTGCTCTTTTAAAAGTCTGAGCATTATCCGAGTTAATAATACCAGGTTTTCCTCGACGTGCTACAAACCTTTTCAAGGCCATAATAAACGATTCGGTAGACAAGGTAGGTACAAGCTCCAAATGAATAGTTCTTACTGCAGCGCACGTAAAAAGTAAAAAATTCACCTTTTGGCTATTTTGAGTTAAAGGTTCTTTGACGTAAAGAGGACCCTTGAAATCCACTCCAGTAACTTCGAATGGTCGGCTTTGTGCCATTCTATCCCGCGGTAACGGCGCGAATGGCTGTGCTGCAGGTTTTGAAAATAGCACTTTGCAAGTGAAACATTTACTGACAACATTTTTTATAAGCTGCCTAGCCTTCGGAATCCAGAATCTGGATCGTTACTCTGCTAAAACCGTGTTTACTCCACTATGTAGCGAACGGCAATGTATGTCCATTACTATTAGTTTGGTAATGTGAGATCCCTTTGGAAGCAATATTGGTTGAGCAACATCTTCATCATCCGCTTCTATGTTTTGTAATCTACTCCGGGCTCGCAGTACATTAATTTGATCCAACGTTGGATTTAACGTTAAGAGAGGAGAGTTTTTCTCCACCTTCCCTTTCTTTCGTAAAGAACAAATATCCTCATAGTAATACACCCCTAGCACGTGCTTAATCCAATAAATTTCAGCTTCAGCAATTTCTTCTGTATTGGCATCAATCGTTGAGGCGATTTCTTGTTTTCTAAGTGACTTTGTGAAGCGTAGTATATCTACTGTAACTCTGAGTACGCGTGTCCAGCTATTGAATCGTTCAGGTTGGAATAAAGGATCCTTGAAAGTAAAGCTATTATTATTGGGTTCAATTAATAAAGAGATTACCACTAGCTGGGAACAATCTGCTCCCATATCTTCTTGAGGCCAGTCACATTTATTACACCTTAGCCATTCAAGACCCGACATCCATAGATGAGAATTTAAAAGCACGACTGCTTGTACAACTCGTGTTAAAAAGTCGGCTGGGTTTGACTTGCCAGAAACATGCCTCCAAGCAGAAATCATTGTGAACCTTCTAATTTCCGCTACCCTACTTTCTACATACGGCATCCACCTTTTAGAACCTCGAATCCAATGAAGAGTTATTTTCGAATCTGTCCAGAAATACACTTTCGAGGGCATCATATTTAAATTAGTTCTCAGATAAGCATATAAACGCGCACCTATTAATGCCGCGGTTAACTCTAACTTTGGTAATGTCAAATCATCACATTTGCCTGTCTTTATTGGGGCTACCCGATTTTTCGCACAAACTATTCGAGTGTCTATAAACCCGTCTTCATTAACGATTCGTAAATACGCGACGACACCATACCCCGGAGGACTAGCATCCGTAAATAAATGCAGCTCAATTGCACGAACGTGAATACTACTCAGCAAGCACCGAGAAATCGCGAACCTTTCAAGTTTTTCGATATCAACGCAACACGACGTCCACACCGACATTAGATCTGCAGGTAGCGGCTCATCCCAACTCAGTTTCAATTTCCAGGTATTCTGAAACAACACCTTAAGCTTGATCAGAAATGGTCCGATAAATCCAAATGGATCGAAAATTTTTGCCATTACTGAGAGAATAAGTCGTTTTGTTCCAGTTGGTGCTGTGCTCACCACATCCTTTGCAGCTTTCACATCCACTGCGATTTCATCACTGAAAACTCTCCACCAAACTCCTAAGATCTTTTGTGACTCGGACCGACATCCATTCTCAAAAAGAGCATCCCTTACTTGTCCATTATTAGAGTTCCATTTTCTCAAGTTCATAGACGCGTTCTTCAATATTACTTTAGCCTCTTCGTACAAGAGAATGGCTTCTTCTTCAGTTTTGACACTGCACACAAAGTCATCCATATAACAACTTTCCTTAAGGACTGTACACGTTCTTGGATATGTCATACTTTCCTCCTCAAAATGTTTTTTCAAGGTGGCAGTCAGTAAGAAAGGGCTTGACGTTACTCCAAAGGTCACCCTAGTCATTCGGTAAGTTTGTACAGAAGGAATTCTTTCAGCAGATGTTATTTTTTGCGAGTACCAGAAGAATCTGTGGACGTCTCTTTCCGAAGAATGCAATTCTAGCTGTAAAAAGGCTTTTTCGATATCTGCGACCAGGGCAATGGGGCCTACGCGAAAATTCAATAGTATTTTTAGTACATCTGGCAGCAGATTGGGCCCGGTATTCAAACAATCATTCAACGATGGACAATTGGCAGCGTGAGCTGATGCGTTAAATACAATGCGAAGCTTGGTAGTGGACTTATCATATCGATATACTGGGTGATGAGGTAAATAGTATGATCGAGATTTGTTTGAATTATTTTCATCTTCAACAGGCTCAGCTATTCCGTTGTCAATTAATTCTCTCATAGCTTTGTCATATTCGTAAAGCTTATTAGGACATCGTTTAAGAGACGTTATTAGTGATTTTAAATTGTTTGCAGCTCCAGCCTTGTGATTATCTGTAAGTATTTTATCCGTTCTCCAAGGCAAACAAACAACAAACCTGCCATTTTGTTTCGTTATTAAAGAACTGCAATAACTATCAAAACATGAATTTGCTTCGTCAGATGGCGATTTAATTCCGATAACTTCCAGTTCCCACAAACGTTGATAATCAAAATCTTCCACAAAAGTCGCGCCTACCGAACAGAACATTATTACACCTCTATTGCCGTTGGATTTTTGAATAGGAGCAGGTCCATGTAACGTCCAACCGAAAATCGTATCGATAGCCGTGAACTTATCAGTTAGCCTTTTTATTTTCCCAGTACTACATTTCCAATAATTATCAGCACCTATAAGCAACCCGATTCCGTGTTCTGGTTGATAGCAAAACGGTCGAGCATCGGCTAGCAATAATGACTCAAATTCCTTATCTACCTTGGGCACAGTCAACACGTCGACACAGATCTCTGGTACGACGACGGCTTCGAATGTAATGCTTTCCGCATTATGTTGATTTGCTAAACAAATACAAACAATATCGTGTTCTCTGGCAGGAGCTTTTTCATAGCTACCAAATGTAACGACACTGACTGTTCGTTTTCCAATAGTTGCCAAGTTCAACCTTTTCGCAAGACTTTCCTTGATGAACGTCATCTGGCTTCCGCCATCCATTATGATACGCACATATATTTTACGTTTCTCTGTTGGGTTGAAGGCAAATACAGCAGCGGTTTGCAAGTACACTTCTGATGCTCTCTTGTGTATTTCGTTAGCAGTGTAAAGATTTAGCATTAGATTATCATTGCCCTTGATCGGTTTGGCAGTCTCTGGTTTTCCCTTCGAAGATCTTGCTCGATAGTTTGGGTCACACAGCGATGTAGCATGCCTACCACTACACCTTGCACAAGTCAATTGTCGGTAAGAACACGTTTTGGAAGTATGTCCTCGACCCGTACATCGAAAACATCGGCCGTCGCGTTTCAGCATTGCCTTTCGTTGAGACACAGTGATGCTATTATCGCATTCTCGCGAATTATGAGATTTCGATTTACAAAAAAAGCAGGCGCTATTTGCATTAGAAGCAAACAATCCAGCAGCCGTAGCGAAAACTTTATTTTTTTTTCGTGTTTCTCTCTCATCCGAGGCATTCTCCAAAGATTCAGCTTCTCGTTTGATGAATCTCAGTAAAGCTTTGAGTTGGCGTTCACTGCTACAATCGAACTCATTACTCACAACTGATGCGGTACTGTCCAAAGGCATTTCTTCTTTCTGGTTGATATCAGAGTCATCTTGAACACGATAAAAACTCACTCGGAGTTCATTTGGTAGGCAATGTAGGAGCTTCGATTTGAGCATGACCGAATATGTGCTTAATGAGACCTGCATTGCGGTTAATGATCGGGAACACGCTAAGACCGTATTGTATAGTTTGCGCAATGCTTTAGCATCGGTTTTAGAACTAACTGCCGGTAAATTCATTAAGGTTTGCATGTTTTTATCAATCAGTTTCTCCGATCTTCCAAATTCTTCTTGAAGTAATGCTATGGCAGATTCATAGCACTGTGGCGTTAGCGTGAAGCCAGCTATAATTTCGCTTGCTTTACCTTTGACAGCTGATTGTAAATAATTAAATTTATTAGCTCCACTTAACGCATCATTTTCATGAATTGTTGTCTTGAATTGCTCCCAAAATGGAAGCCATTCACGAAAATCTCCCGAAAAGCTTTTCAATTCTAGTTTCGGCAGTCTAACTGTATTACTGCTTTCAATATGCGTCGGTATGGGATTTACTTGCACTACACGTGATTGTTGAACCGAATTAAATTTACCGATACGCTGATCCAGCCTAGCAAGTGTGCTTATGGCTCTATCCTCATAATCCACAATTGCTTCACTTTCTTTTAAAAGTTCATCTGGTTTTAAAAAGGAACGTACCTCAATATTAGCTTTAAAAAGGCTTCCATGTGCAGCCGTTAATCGTTGCTTTAAAACCATTAACTCCTCCAAAATACTTTCACAGTCTTGGACAATTTCATCTTGCGTTTTACCTTTAATATCGTTAAATAGGTCATTTGTCGCGTTAACCACTTTTGTCACTTGACCTCGGTAGACTGCACGACTTGCTAATTCCATTTTCGAAAAACCAAGCGATGTCGTTTCACAATTGAGTTACCACGTTTTCGTTCCCGGGTTTCGGCACCAAATGTTGAAAATAATGCTTATTTTCCGTAAAACACCCGGCTAATTACACAAATGATTTATTCAATTCTAAATAATCCAAATGATTCGCACTAGGCGATAGCTTATTGGTAACTAACAATATCATAACTACATTAAAGTAAGTAATTGAGCGGGAGTAAGCATTTAAAGCTTTTGAGAGAAATTTCTACACTCTCAGCGACCCGTAATTTTGTTTTCGGAATGTCGGTGCACAAAGCGTTTTGAGTTCCGGTTGTGATGAACACACGACCTTCCCTAACGCGCATGTTCTTGTACACCTCGGGGCTCTTCTCAATTTGGGATATGAGATCCAAATACTCAGCTATTCGAAATGATGCATCAGTCAATATTCCAGCAATTCTATTGCGTTCAGACAACTGACTGATTCCGGACTGATCCGTCTCGATCGACCCACAGACTCTCGACAACGCATCTGGAACGACGTTTTGAGTTCCCTTTCGATGCTCGATGGTAAAATCAAAAGACTGCAACTTCAAACTCCAGCGAGCCAATCTACCAGAAAGGTCCTGTTGTCCCATGAGCCACTTAAGACTAGCAACGTCAGTGATGATATTGAAAGGCAGCCCTTTGATGTATGCTCTGAACCTCTTAACGCTTTGCACCGCAAGATAGATTGGCCGAGCAGTCCAGTTCAGTAACACTATAATTGCGCTGCGCAGCGTTAAGCTTTACAGACATAAACGCGATTGGGTGTTCTCCGCCATCATCATCTTTTTGGAACAGGACGCTCCCCATTCCGGTGGCACTAGCATCACACTGAATGAAAAATCTTCGGGAGAAATCGGGGTTTGCTAGTACTGGTGCAGAAATCAACAATCTTATAATCTCCAAGAAAGCAATATTCGCAGCGTCTGTTCACTGGAACGAGCGCTTACCCTTCAACAGATCCGTCAGGGCTGATGATACTGCCGCAAAATTAGGGATAAACCGCCGATACCACCCAGCAATTCCCATGAATCGCCGGACCTCTTTCGCAGACTTAGGTGTAGGATAGCCTACAGTTCCAGAGATTTTATCTGGCTCAACCTTTAGGATTCCATCACTAACCACATAGCCAAGATACTTGATCTCTCGCTGCACGAACTTACTCTTCTCGACGTTAATGGTCAATTTAGCTGCGTGAAGCAACTGCGCCACCTTTGAAAGTAAATCCATATGTTCATCAAAAAAGAGCTAGTAACGAGCAGATCATCGAGATAGACAAACACCTTGTCATGTAGCTCGTGAGGAATCACTTTATGCATTAGTCTACACATGGTCTGAGGAGCATTGCACTGACCAAACGGCATCACGGTAAAATGGTATAATGGGCGACCAGGAACAGTAAAAGCGGTCTTCTCCCTAGATTCTACGTCCAACGGTATCTGCCAAAAGGCATCTTTGAGGTCCAAACTCGTTATGAATTTAGTGTACTGCAGACGTGCCAATAAGCCTCCAGTAAGAGGCAGTGGCTAGGCATCTTTCAATGTAACCTCATTCAGTCGTCTGGCATCTAGGCATAGGCGTACTTTGCCAGGCTTCCGCACGAGAGTGACTGGTGAACTCCAAGCGCTTCTACTTTCCTCGATCACTCCTTAGGACAACATGCGATCCAGCTCGTCATACATCAGTTTCGGAATGACCGGGGACACCGAATAATGTCGCTGTTTAATTGGTTTAGCGGGACCGGTGTCAATGTCATGGGATACTAGAGTAGTCTTACCCAAGCCATTAATGTTGTACGAGGGAAACTGATGCATAACTCTCTGCAATCGGGACTGCTCCTCAGGAGACACAAAGTGAAACGCTGGGTTTGGGACTTCGGAGAGGGATGCAACCATCAGCTGCTGAATTGGTGAAATTTCGAACGCGTTCCAGAAATCTATTCCAAGATAAACTGGGTTGGTCAAAGATGGAACGACCAAAAACTTGATCATACACGATTGTGAGTTGAATCTCACCAGAGTCTCAACATATCCTAGCACAGAAGCCCTATGACCTGACGCCGTCTGAACATCTGCCTGCATGGTATGAATGTACAGCTTTAGTTCCGCAATCAAGTCTAAGGCTCCTGCTCCCAGAATGCTGACGCTTGCCCCGCTATCCAACAATCCTTGAAGTTCTCGTCCTTTGATGGATATTATAGCAAAAGGACAGTTATCTCCATACGGCGTCAGTATCGTGTCGACACATGCCTTGCGAAGCTATCGTCTATTGGCAAAATATTTCCATGCCCGATGAAAACGCGAAGTCGAGCTTCTGCGGACCGATCGAGGACAATCATACTCAGAATTAATGGGATGTTGCGTACCGAATGGAAGTTCAATGGGGTTTTTAAATTCATAGGGGTCTGACGAGTTCGACGAAGTTCTGGGTCTACGTTGGTCGCCGCATCTGTCGTTTCTGGTCTGGATGGTGGACGAATGAGAGGAATACGTCGCGTCTCCATATTCGGCGTACTCCGCCGCCCATTTCCCGACTGCTAACGCGGACACTGTGGTTTTAAAACATTTGCCGTACCACACCCGAAACAAAAAACTCCCCGAGCTGGCTTATCACAATCCATAAAAGAATGCCCTAGGTCCTTACAGTTCCAGCAGTTTTCTTCTTCAAGGGCACCGTAGCTCCTGGTACCACCGTTTGAATTGATCTATTCAATGGCGGAGGGCTGTCAGCTGAGAGATTAAGACGTCGTATCTCTCGGTCTAAAGGAGTATCACTGGGGTCCCAGCTCATCGTTCTACGACGCATTGTATAAACAAAAAAAATACGATACTAGATTCAAAAAATAATAGAAAAAAGTAAAACTCGCGTAATTCAAAAATAAATATTATTCTCTCCTCGAATCTCGAAAATAGTGAACCGAAACCCAAAACAGAGACTTATATTCAAAACTTTGATTCAAACCAATATTTATGGTGTAAAACTGAATTTAAATAATAATATTATATCCTTATAGCAAATCCAAACGATTTATAGCCTAAGTAACTATATTGCTATAAATACACAAATGCAAAGAAATTATATATAGCCAATAAATAGCCAATAGAAATATATTATTATTCTTTCTGTAAAATAAAATTTCCCAAAATTTTGATTGATAATTAAACATAGAAGAAAAAGAAAATAATGATTCCCTCTCTTCGTTATAAGGATGGGAGCAAATGCTAGGAAGGCAAAGGATAAAAATTTAACACAAAATGAAGAAAGAGGAAAGGAAAACAATTACGACTAACAGATTCTTGTGGTTGTTCCAAGATGACTTACCAATCTTTTGTCTCGCATCTTGTTCAACTAGTTATTAACAAACAACACCTAAAAAAGCGGACAAAGATTGTGACCAGAACGGCCAGAAATCCCAGAGAATACCTGTTCACAGGTGTACAAGAAAACTCAAACTACAGCTTTTCATAAAAGCGATCCTACTCATGAGGAGATATCTTTGTATGACCTTTGAATCTGATTTCAACAACCACAAAAATCTGGATTAAATTAGTAGAGACTTGCTCTGTTCAACACATATAGACATACACAGTAGCACGAGATGGGCGCCAATGCTGCACTGACAACCGCTCGACGTGATTATTTATAACGTAATTGAAGAATAAGGCCAATGACAGACAGTTCGGTTTCACCGAAGCGTTTAACGCTTCGGTTTGGCGCGTCGGCTGCCACACACAGCGGTTTTCAGAAGCGTTTATCGAGTCGGTTTAGTTACAAATTACGTCAGAGTATCATATTTTCCTTCCCCTCTCCCATGCATTCATCAATGCATCCAGAAAATTTCAGCTCGATCGGACTACGCAGCAATGAACTCATCGAAAAACGCTCGAAAAATGAGTCGGTGGGTCATTTTTCTCATCAACCGATGCGATTCCGAAACCGAGAGGTGGTTCGCACCGCGGTGTGTGTCATCACAATGCTAAAGTAATGTACGACTATACCGAATCGGTTTTCCTCTCGGGAAACGCCTCGCAAAAACCGCTCTGTTTGTCATTGGCCTAAATCCGTAAAGTAACTACACAGAAACACTCCAATCACGTACCGATTATGCCATATGAAATAACTAAAAAAAATGAATTATCGAAACTGAAAGCTAAACAAAGATTGATATTCAAGCTAGTAGAAAATTAAACAAAAGTGAGAACGAAGAAAATTTAATCTATTGCGACTCCAAGAAGAAAAATATTAATCAAGTTTATAAAATACATACAATGTGGTAAAAAGAAATTTAATAAAAGTAGGAGCTAAGCAAAAATAATTCAAACATCAATGTCATAAAGAAAACCCGGAAGACAAAACCTGGGTTTGAGCGCCCTTTGTTGCAACCAACAGAATTCTTTCGAGCCGCCGTCAGTGCAGCATAATTTAGTTTTTTAAGACCTTCTTCTTTTAATAGATCAGCGTGCCCTACTTTGCGACTAGCTCAGTCCGGGCGTGGGCTTTGGGTCAGAAGAAGATCTTCTTGCTACAGCACGCTAATGTATAACTTGAAACATATAAACAAACACCAACATAAAACATACATACAGTAGGGGAAAGAAAAGAAACTCAGATCGGGAATTTAAAAAAAAAAAAACTCTAGCGCACCTGAACCGCTAGAAACACTAATGTTCGAAGAACAGTAGAAGAATCGTGCAGGTTTTGAGTGCATATTCCACCACATGTGCTGCTTATTACGGCCAAACTGTTTCAAATGCCACGTTTTACTTTCGTCTTAAGAATGCATTATAACTCATATGGTGCAAGGTTTCAGATATTACCACTGGCATGAATTTCAACGTTTATGAGAGCAAAACACGGGTTAATTATATTCGTTATCAGTTGCTTATTTCACATAATTTTGAAAGCAGCATCTCATATAACATCAATGAAGAAAATGCTCAGTGCCTGCAGCACTGTAACTGAAGTTGGTGTTTGGGGCTGCGATCCGAAAAATTTGCAGAACTTTGCGAATTGTAACATCGGTTATTTATTTTCATTGTAAATGTTTCCGGTATGTATACTAACTGTAAGCATTTATTGATACAAAAGTAGCACAACCGACTCGTGCTGGCAACCTTTCGCCAGTATCAAATCCAAGAATATATCAAATCTGCTTCACGTTGTTTAATTACATTCGAAGTTATAGGAGTATAAAGAAATTTAGGGTTACCTGCAGCGAGTTTTTTCAAATGATCGAAAGCTTAATATTTGCTGTTTATTGTCACTACAATATCATTACCATTTGAAAATTCTACGATAAAACCGCTTAATAAAGATATTGCAATTAAACACAAAACCAACAATAGCTGGCAACCCTATCGTGTCTTTTCAACCAAATTTGGCCTGAATAATGTTTATGACAGGTTTCATTAATTGTATGAAATTCGTATTGATTTCATGACTGCACTGGAAGTTATAGTACAAAAAGTTTTATTTTCCTGAGCGAATTTTCAAAACCAAAGACACAAAAATTACCATAGCAGGTAGCACCAATCAAATTTTTCAACCAAATTTCCACCAAACAGAGATTAGAGTTAGGTTTAGCTTCTGTGTCAATTTCATGAAAATCTGGTTACTAATTCACATTTCATAAGGCAAAAAGCAGTTTTTTTTCTTTGTAATTTTTCAAGATGGCACCACTGGCACAGAGTTGCCCACAATTCAAAATCGCTTCTATCAAATCTGGTCTTACTTAAGTCCAATGCATTCTGTAAATTTTAGCTGTATCTGATTATTGGTTCGTGAGTTTCCGTGAACAGAAGTTTTTGATGCTAAAAATATAGGTTAACTGGGAGAGGGTTACCGTTCTTGTCCGACATGAAATTTCCAAAGTTTTATTTTGAACGTGTAGATAAAACATAAGATTTATATACAGATTGGTTTTATTGTAAGAAACGGACATTTTTTTGAATATTCGATGGTTTGAATGTTTTTACTTCCAAATTTTTTTTTTCAAAATGAAGACACCAAAATTATCATAGCTGGCAGCTCCAATCGAATTTTTCGACCAAATTTCTACCAAACGTGGCTTAAAGTAAGGTCCAGCAATTGTGTAAGTTTCGTCAAAATCGAACGATTCAATCAGAATTTATAGGGCTAAAAACAGTTATCTTTTTTAGTGGTTTTTCAAGATGGCACCACTGGCACAGAATTGCCCGCATTTCAAAATCACTTCTATCAGACCTGGTCCTATTTAAGGTCAATACATGCTGTGAATTTCAAATAATTCTGCCCATCGGATCGTGAGTTTCCGTGAACAGAAGTTTTTGATGCTAAAAATATAGGTAAATTGGGCAAGGGTTGCCAGGCGTGCCCGTTATACCATATCTTTTTTTTTTTTTTGGTTATGTAAACAAAGCACAAGATTTACATATGAAAGGCTTATTTTTGAAGAAACTGCATTTTTTCAAGAGAGACGATGATTTGGAGGTTTTCACTTTCAGTGCCTGCCCTAGCTACAGGGTTGCCAGCACGCTCATTCAAAGCCACATAAATCTACAACTAAATAATATCAATATGTCCTGAAAATTTGGTAATGATTGAATAGCTCTGTCAAAAGTTATCGAAATTTAAAAATTTTCAAATTTTCCCGTCCTCTTTTTAGGCACCCAGCGCACACATAGGGTTAAAATATTCCAAAGCATTATCCGATTCATATGTAAAACACGTTAGAAATTTATTTTATTAACTTTATTTTTGCGAAAATCATTTGTGCACGAAATAATAGGTATATTAAAAATATCACTTAAATGCCCGCCGGCGCGAAAAGGTTTACAATAACTGACATTTAAAGAGACCTGGACCTATTCTGCATATACACCAATGTATCCTGAAAGTTTCAGCTCAATCGAATGGCGCGTTCCCGAGATTATCTCACTGAAATTTTTTGTACATATATATATATATATATAAAGAAATATGAATTTTTGGCCGAATCGATTTTAATACTAATGTTCTTCGAACATTAGTAAAAAATCAGGAAATAAACAGCAAATATACATAAATAGATGTTATTGAAAATAATAAGATCAACCATGTAGCGAAAAGAAAATATAAAATAAGTCGGATCTG
Source organism: Nemotelus nigrinus (assembly GCA_947369275.1). Classification (NCBI taxonomy): domain Eukaryota; kingdom Metazoa; phylum Arthropoda; class Insecta; order Diptera; family Stratiomyidae; genus Nemotelus; species Nemotelus nigrinus. Next base: position 127,390,617 of record OX376372.1, on the reverse strand, counting down.
CAATAATTTCCCCCACACCGATAGCGTATTAAAACGAATGTATTTAAAAAAATTTCTTCAATTTTATATCTAAATAACTTTTTTTTCTCAAGAAAACATAATCAAAAGAAAATTAATATTTGAGTATTATGCGGAAAAAAACAAAAAATATGTCTGTTACTGATGTTTAAGTATTGCAATCTTTACTCACGAACTTTCGTTGATATGATGAATTTTGTTACATAAAATGTGCATATGTATACTTCGGTATTTATCATTTGGATTCCGGTATTATGTGGTTCGTAAAACTCTCCTTTCTACATTTACCTCCAGTCGACTTGAATTGAACCTGCTGTATTTATCATTTGGATTTCGGTATTAGGTGCTCCAATCGACCTGAATTGAAGGAAAGCCCTCTGCCTCGATCGCCAATTCAAAATTTTTGTTTTCTTCCATCAAATTCCCTCTATTGCAAACACTTATTATTCTTTCCTTAAGTGGCTTTCCTTAACCGCCTTGGTCTCAGCATACAATTGATTCTGCCGCCAACACGAACATTTTGTTTTCTTCACTCACACTTTCAACAACTTTTCTTCTACTTTTAATAGTACAAGTCACTTTTTATAATATCAGTTTAAATTTGCTTAACACCAATTCAAATTTTCAATTCTTTTCTTTTAAAACCTTCATTCTTTCCAAAAAGTTCTTTTTAATAGTACAAGTCACTTTTCTAATATCCGTTTAAATTTCCTAAGCACCAATTCAAATTTTTAATTCTTTTCTTTTTTTCCCAATAATTCACCACAATTCTCTCTACTTGCGTCTGTTAGCTGGCCCTGCTCCAATCAGAATCCCCTTTGTCTTATTCGAAAAAAAATTTCATTTCACCGCAAGAGCGGTTCACTTCCAAACCCTCTAGCGTGATTCTTATCTATTCCATAACTTAGGGGATTCCCGAATTCCAGGTACAGTGCCAAACACAAGTACCAGCTGATCGGACATTTTTCATCGGAACGTTTCATCTGTCAGAATGTCAGACGTTTCTGTATGTGTTGGCTCTTGATTCAAGACTACGGTGCAATATGGACATCTGTTCTTTTGTTGCAAAAACAGAAGATGAATTGATGCATCACTTTGGCGAACGGCATCGTATCATATTGAACGGAATGTATTCATGTCCACATTGTTCTTACAATATGGGCACCGCTCAATTGAACATAAATCGCATTAAAAATCATCTACTGTACCATGGACCAACGATCGGCGTGTGCAATGTTTACAATTACTACCATTACAATCGGAGTCGTGTTCTAAGTCATATCGCAAGCTGTCATCCGTATAACTTCGTGACGCTTACACGCGCAGCTCAAGCGGAACCAAGTCAAAATCGAAATTTTATACAACAAGAATGTAAGAAGTCCAGAAGATAATTACAAATGTACAATATGCGACGCGATTTTAACTGAATGCGAAGAACGGTTCCATCACATGAGAGAATCGCATCAGCTGAATGTGGGATTCAAATGTGATGCTTGTCCATTTTTCGACAATTCACAGGCAGAAGTAGACGCACACGCTAGAAAGTTAGTACAACGCTAAATTTGTCACAAATCGTGGGGCCAACCTACCCTGAGAAGAGTCCTCAAATGCCGGGCAACTTTCATTAGTCCATCACTGTCTAATGTCCTTGGCATGATAGACACCTATTCTTTTTCCATTTCCATCAGCAAGCTCGTATGTCACTTCCCCCAACTTCCGACCCACAAAGGCTTTAATAAATTTCGGCGCGAACTTAGCAGCGAATCGATCCGCTGCCTTGCTAATTACAAAATTCCGCACATATACCTGCTGACCAGGAACAAAAGATTTAACGCGACTTCGGAGATTATACACACGGACCCCCTTGGCATGAGCCTCAGACAATTTATTTTTCATCCTTTCTTGCATCCACCGCAGCCTGTCTGTATGTGAGCATAGTTCAACTTCTCCATTCTCAAATGCTTGCAAATTTCGGATCAATTCATATTCGCTACCATGCTGGACCCGGTGGAAACCAAATAGAAGGAAATGGGGTGAACAGCCAGTCGCCTCATGAACCACATTCCGAAATGCGGCACATGATTCAACCAACAGCTCAACCCAAGTCCTGTGGTCCTCACCGATGTAGCACGAATGGCATTGAGTATAGATCGGTTGGCACGCTCCGATGCGTAAGCTTGCGGTGAATATAAAGGTGTGGTAATGTGCTGAACCCCGTGCTCAAGAAGAAAAGTCTTGAAGGCTTTGGAAACAAATTGCACTCTATTATCCGAGTGAATAAGCTCCGGAACTCCATAGGTCAGAAAGATTTCATCCCTCAAAACCTTGATAACTGCGTCTGAAGTTGCTTTGGGGAGGGCCTTAAACCAAACAAATTTGCTAAAATGATCTAACATTACAAACAACTGAGTATTTTCCCTTTTCAAACGCGGATATGGGCCCACGAAGTCAATGAAAAGCCTTAGCAATGGCCGACTTGCTTCCTGCTGATTTCCCATCGGTGGCTTCATAGTGTGGTTCGGAGGCTTGATCTGCTTGCAAATGCTACAGGAGGAAATATAATCTTTAACATGCTTCCTCAACTGCGGCCAATAATAGTAACGTTGCAACAGCTCTAAAGTTTTCCGAACCCCACAATGAGACCCCAGAAGGTCATCATGTGCCTGCATGATGAGTTGTTTCCTTGCGCTCTCAGCGACCCGTAATTTTGTTTTCGGAATGTCGGTGCACAAAGCGTTTTGAGTTCCGGTTGTGATGAACACACGACCCTCCCTAACGTGCATGTTCTTGTACACCTCAGGGCTCTTCTCAATTTGGGATATGAGATCCAAATACTCAGCTATTTGAAATGATGCATCAGTCAATATTCCAGCAATTCTATTGCATTCAGGCAACTGACTAATTCCGGACTGATCCGTCTCGATCGACCCACAGACTCTCGACAACGCATCTGGAACGACGTTTTGAGTTCCCTTTCGATGCTCGATGGTAAAATCAAAAGACTGCAACTTCAAACTCCAGCGAGCCAATCTACCAGAAAGGTCCTGTTGTCCCATGAGCCACTTAAGACTAGCAACGTCAGTGATGATATTGAAAGGCAGCCCTTCGATGTATGCTCTGAACCTCTTAACGCTTTGCACCACAGCCAAGCAGTCCAGTTCAGTAGCACCATAGTTGCGCTGCGCAGCGTTAAGCTTTACAGACATAAACGCGATTGGGTGTTCTCCGCCATCATCATCTTTTTGGAACAGGACGCTCCCGATTCCGGTGGCACTAGCATCACACTGAATGAAAAATCTTCGGGAGAAATCGGGATTTGCTAGCACTGGTGCAGAAATCAACAATCTTATAATCTCCAAGAAAGCATTATTCGCAGCGCCTGTCCACTAGAACGAGCGCTTACCCTTCAACAGATCCGTCAGGGCTGATGATAATGCCGCAAAATTAGGGATAAACCGCCGATACCACCCAGCCATTCCCATGAATCGCCGGACCTCTTTCTCAGACTTAGGTGTAGAATAGCCTACAGTTCCAGAGATTTTAACTGGCTCAACCTTTAGGATTCCATCACTAACCACATAGCCAAGATACTTGATCTCTCGCTGCACGAACTTACTCTTCTCGACGTTAATGGTCAATTTAGCTGCGTGAAGCAACTGCGCCACCTTTGAAAGTAAATCCATATGTTCATCAAAAAAGAGCTAGTAACGAGCAGATCATCGAGATAGACAAAAACCTTGTCATGTAGCTCGTGAGGAATCACTTAATTTAGTCTACACATGGTCTGAGGAGCATTGCACTGACCAAACGGCATCACGGTAAAATGGTAGAATGGGCGACCAGGAATAGTAAAAGCGGTCTTCTCCCTAGATTCTACGTCCAACGGTATCTGCCAAAAGGCGTCTTTGAGGTCCAAACTCGTTATGAATTTAGTGGACTGCAGACGTGCCAATAAGCCTCCAGTAAGAGGCAGTGGCTAGGCATCTTTCAATGTAACCTCATTCAGTCGTCTGGCATCTAGGCATAGGCGTACTTTGCCAGGCTTCCGCACGAGTGTGACTGGTGAACTCCAAGCGCTTCTACTTTCCTCGATCACTCCTTAGGACAACATGCGATCCAGCTCGTCATACATCAGTTTCGGAATGACCGGGGACACCGAATAATGTCGCTGTTCAATTGGTTTAGCGGGACCGGTGTCAATGTCATGGGATACTAGAGTAGTTTTACCCAAGCCATTAATGTTGTACGAGGGAAACTGATGCATAACTCTCTGCAATCGGGACTGCTCCTCAGGAGACAGAAAGTGAAACGCTGGGTTTGGGACTTTGGAGAGGGATGCAACCATCAGCTGCTGAATTGGTGAAATTTCGAACGCGTCCCAGAAATCTATTCCAAGATAAACTGGGTTGGTCAAAGATGGAACGACCAAAAACTTGATCATACACGATTGTGAGTTGAATCTCACCAGAGTCTCAACATATCCTAGCACAGAAGCCCTATGACCTGACGCCGTCTGAACATCTGCCTGCATGGTATGAATGTACAGCTTTAGTTCCGCAATCAAGTCTAAGGCTCCTGCTCCCAGAATGCTGACGCTTGCCCCGCTATCCAACAACCCTTGAAGTTCTCGTCCTTTGATGGATATTATAGCAAAAGGACAGTTATCTCCATGCGGTGTCAGTATCGTGTCGACACATGCCTTGCGAAGCCATCGTCTATTGGCAAAATATTTCCATGCCTGATGAAAACGCGAAGTCGAGCTTCTGCGGACCGATCGAGGACAATCATACTCAGAATTAATGGGATGTTGCGTACCGAATGGAAGTTCAATGGGGTTTTTAAATTCATAGGGGTCTAACGAATTCGACGAAGTTCTGGGTCTACGTTGGTCGCCGCATCTGTCGTTTCTGGTCTGGATGGTGGACGAATGAGAGGAATACGTTGCGTCTCCATATTCGGCGTACTCCGCCGCCCATTTCCCGACTGATAACGCGGACACTGTGGTTTTAAAACATTTGCCGTACCACACCCGAAACAAAAAACTCCCCGAGCTGGCTTATCACAATCCATAAAAGAATGCCCTAGGTCCTTACAGTTCCAGCAGTTTTCGTCTTCAAGGGCACCGTAGCTCCTGGTACCACCGTTTGAATTGATCTATTCAATGGCGGAGGGCTGTCAGCTGAGAGATTAAGACGTAGTATCTCTCGGTCTTAAGGAGTATCACTGGGGTCCCAGCGCATCGTTCTACGACGCATTGTATTAACAAAAAAAATACGATACTAGATTCAAAAAATAATAGAAAAAAGTAAAACTCGCGTAATTCAAAAATTAATATTATTCTCTCCTCGAATCTCGAAAATAGTGAACCGAAACCCAAAACAGAGACTTATATTCAAAACTTTGATTCAAACCAATATTTATGGTGTAAAACTGAATTTAAATAATAATATCATATCCTTATAGCAAATCCAAACGATTTATAGCATAAGTAACTATATTGCTATAAATACACAAATGCAAAGAAATTATATATAGCCAATAAATAGCCAATAGAAATATATTATTATTCTTTCTGTAAAATAAAATTTCCCAAAATTTTGATTGATAATTAAACATAGAAGAAAAAAAAATAATGATTCCCTCTCTTCGTTATAAGGATGGGAACAAGTGCTAGGAAGGAAAAGGATAAAAATTTAACACAAAATGAAGAAAGAGGAAAGGAAAACAATTACGACTAACAGATTCTTGTGATTGTTCCAGGATGACTAACCAATCTTTTGTCTCGCATCTTGTTCAACTAGTTATTAACAAACAACACCTAAAAAAGTGGACAAAGATTGTGACCAGAACGGCCAGAAATCCCAGAGAATACCTGTTCACAGGTGTACAAGAAAACTCAAACTACAGCTTTTCATAAAAGCGATCCTACTCATGAGGAGATACCTTTGTATGACCTTTGAATCTGATTTCAACAACCACAAAAATCTGGATTAAATTAGTAGAGACTTGCTCTGTTCAACACATATAGACATACACAGTAGCACGAGATGGGCGCCAATGCTGCACTGACAACCGCTCGACGTGATTATTTATAACGTAATTGAAGAATAAGGCCAATGACAGACAGTTCGGTTTCACCGAAGCGTTTAACGCTTCGGTTTGGCGCGTCGGCTGCCACAAACAGCGGTTTTCAGAAGCGTTTCTCGAGTCCGTTTAGTTACAAATTACGTCAGAGTATCATATTTTCCTTCCCCTATCCCATGCATTCATCAATGCATCCAGAAACTTTCAGCGCGATCGGACTACGCAGCAATGAACTCATCGAAAAACGCTCGAAAAATGAGTCGGTGGGTCATTTCTCTCATCAACCGATGCGATTCCGAAACCGAGAGGCGGTTCGCACCGCGGTGTGTGTCACCACAATGCTAAAGTAATGTACGACTATACCGAATCGGTTTTCCTCTCGGGAAACGCCTCGCAAAAACCGCTCTGTTTGTCATTGGCCTAAATCCGTAAAGTAACTCGACAGAAACACTCTAATCACGTACCGATTATGCCATATGAAATAACTAAAAAAAATGAATTATCGAAACTGAAAGCTAAACAAATATTGATATTCAAGCTAGTAGAAAATTAAACAAAAGTGAGAACGAAGAAAATTTAATCTATTGCGACTCTAAGAAGAAAAATATTAATCAAGTTTATAAAATACATACTATGTGGTAAAAAGAAATTTAATAAAAGTAGGAGCTAAGCAAAAATAATTCAAACATCAATGTCATAAAGAAAACCCAGAAGACACATCCTGGGTTTGAGCGCCCTTTGTTGCAACCAACAGAATTCTTTCGAGCCGCCGTCAGTGCAGCATAATTTAGTTTTTTAAGACCTTCTTCTTTTAATAGATCAGCGTGCCCTACTTTGCCGACTTGCTCAGTCCGGGCGTGGGCTTTGGGTCAGAAGAAGATCTTCTTGCTACAGCACGCTAATGTATAACTTGAAACAAATAAACAAACACCAACATAAAACATACATACAGTAGGGGAAAGAAAAGAAACTCAGATCGGGAATCATAATTTTTTTGTATAAGAAAAAATTATTCCATTTTTATTATTTCATAAATAAATTAACACAAAAAAAATATCTATAAAATCAAAAGATAAGCAACACAGAAAAAAAAAAGTTAATAATTCAGATCAAATCCAAAATAACCAAAAATTATAAAGTCGGTGTGGGTATTTAACTAATTGTTACCCAAACCCGGCCGGGATTGGTTTACACCAATCTTCACATGCACACAGTAATTCATAGAATATTCAAAAAAAAGAAAATCAGGAAATAAACAGCAAATATACATAAATAGATGTTATTGAAAATAATAAGATCAACCATGTAGCGAAAAGAAAATATAAAATAAGTCGGATCTGCAATAATTTCCCCCACACCGATAGAGTATGAAAACGAATGTATTTAAAAAATTTTGTTCAATTTTATATTTAAATAACTTTTTTTTCTCAAGAAAACATAATCAAAAGAAAATCAATATTTGAGTATTATGAGGAAAAAAACAAAGAATATGTCTGTTACTGATGTTTAAGTATTGCAATCTTTACTCACGAACTTTCGTTGATATGATGAATTTTGTTTCATAAAATGTGCATATGTATACTTCGGTATTTATCATTTGGATTCCGGTATTAGGTGGTTCGTAAAACTCTCCTTTCTACATTTAGCTCCAGTCGACTTGAATTGAACCTGCTGTATTTATCATTTGGATTTCGGTATTAGGTGCTCCAATCGACCTGAATTGAAGGAAAGCCCTCTGCCTCGATCGCCAATTCAAAATTTTTGTTTTCTTCCATCAAATTCCCTTTATTGCAAACACTTATTATTCTTTCCTCAAGTGGCCATACTTAACCGCCTTGGTCTCAGCATACAATTGATTCTGCCGCCAACACGAACATTTTGTTTTCTTCACTCACACTTTCAACAACTTTTCTTTTACTTTTAATAGTACAAGTCACTTTTTATAATATCAGTTTAAATTTGCTTAACACCAATTCAAATTTTCAATTCTTTTCTTTTAAAACCTTCATTCTTTCCAAAAAGTTCTTTTTAATAGTACAAGTCACTTTTCTAATATCCGTTTAAATTTGCTTAGCACCAATTCAAATTTTCAATTCTTTTCTTTTTTTCCCAATAATTCACCACAATTCTCTCTACTTGCGTCTGTTAGCTGTTCCTGCTCCAATCAGAATCCCCTTTGTCTTTTTCGAAAAAAAATTTCATTTCAACGCAAGAGCGGCTCACTTCCAAACCCTCTAGCGTGATTCTTATCTATTCCATAACTTAGGGGATTCCCGAATTCCAGGTATAGTGCCAAAACACAAGTACCAGCTGATCGGACATTTTTCATCGGAACGTTTCATCTGTCAGAATGTCAGACGTTTCTGTATTTGTTGGCTCTTGATTCAAGACTACGGTGCAATATGGACACCTGTTCTTTTGTTGCAAAAACAGAAGATGAATTGATGCATCAATTTGGCGAACGGCATCGTATCATATTGAACGGAATGTATTCATGTCCACATTGTTCTTACAATATGGGCACCGCTCAATTGAACATAAATCGCATTAAAAATCATCTACTGTACCATGGACCAACGATCAGCGTGTGCAATGTTTGCAATTACTACCATTACAATCGGAGTCGTGTTCTTAGTCATATCGCAAGCTGGCATCCGTATAACTTCGTGACGCTTACACGCGCAGCTCAAGCGGAACCAAATCAAAATTGAAATTTTATACAACAAGAATGTAAGAAGTCCAGAAGATAATTACAAATGTACAATATGCGACGCGATTTGAACTGAATGCGAAGAACGGTTCCATCACATGAGAGAATCGCATCAGCTGAATGTGGGATTCAAATGTGATGCTTGTCCATTTTTCGACAATTCATAGGCAGAAGTAGACGCACACGCTAGAAAGCTAGTACAACGCTAAATTTGTCACAAATCGTGGGGCCAACCTACCCTGAGAAGAGTCCTCAAATGCCGGGCAACTTTCATTAGTCCATCACTGTCTAATGTCCTTGGCATGATAGACACCTATTATTTTTTCATTTCCATCAGCAAGCTCGTATGTCACTTCCCCCAACTTCCGACGCACAAAGGCTTTAATAAATTTCGGCGCGAACTTAGCAGCGAATCGATCCGCTGCCTTGCTAATTACAAAATTCCGCACATATACCTGCTGACCTGGAACAAAAGATTTAACGCGACTCCGGAGATTATACTCACGGACCCCCTTGGCATGAGCCTCAGACAACTTATTTTTCATCCTTTCTTGCATCCACCGCAGCCTGTCTGTATGTGAGCATAGTTCAACTTCTCCATTCTCCAATGCTTGCAAATTTCGGATCAATTCATATTCGCTACCATGCTGGACCCGGTGGAAACCAAATAGAAGGAAATGGGGTGAACAGCCAGTCGCCTCATGAACCACATTCCGAAATGCGGCATACGATTCAACCAACAGCTCAACCCAAGTCCTGTGGTCCTCACCGATGAAGGCACGAATGGCATTGAGTATAGATCGGTTGGCACGCTCCAATGCGTTAGCATGCGGTGAATATAAAAGTGTGGTAATGTGCTGAACCCCGTGCTCAAGAAGAAAAGTCTTGAAGGCTTTGGAAACAAATTGCACTCTATTATCCGAGTGAATAAGCTCCGGAACCCCATAGGTCAGAAAGATTTCATCCCTCAAAACCTTGATAACTGCGTCTGAAGTTGCTTTGGGGAGGGCCTTAAACCAAACAAATTTGCTAAAATGATCTAACATTACAAACAACTGAGTATTTCCCCTTTTCAAACTCGGATATGGGCCCACGAAGTCAATGAAAAGCCTTAGCAATGGCCAACTTGCTTCCCGCTGATTTCCCATCGGTGGCTTCATAGTGTGGTTCGGAGGCTTGATTTGCTTGCAAATGCTACAGGAGGAAATATAATCTTTAACATGCTTCCTCAACTGCGGCCAATAATAGTAACGTTGCAACAGCTCTAAAGTTTTCCGAACAACACAATAAGACCCCAGAAGGTCATCATGTGCCTGCATGATGAGTTGTTTCCTTGCGCTCTCAACGACCCGTAATTTTGTTTTCGGAATGTCGGTGCACAAAGCGTTTTGAGTTCCGGTTGTGATGAACACACGACCCTCCCTAACGTGCATGTTCTTGTACACCTCGGGGCTCTTCTCAATTTGGGATATGAGATCCAAATACTCAGCTATTCGAAATGATGCATCAGTCAATATTCCAGCAATTCTATTGCGTTCAGGCAACTGACTAATTCCGGACTGATCCGTCTCGATCAACCCACAGACTCTTGACAACGCATCTGGAACGACGTTTTGAGTTCCCTTTCGATGCTCGATGGTAAAATCAAACTTCAAACTCCAGCGAGCCAATCTACCAGAAAGGTCCTGTTGTCCCATGAGCCACTTAAGACTAGCAACGTCAGTGATGATATTGAAAGGCAGCCCTTCGATGTATGCTCTGAACCTCTTAACGCTTTGCACCGCAAGATAGATTGGCCAAGCAGTCCTGTTCAGTAACACTATAGTTGCGCTGCGCAGCGTTAAGCTTTACAGGCATAAACGCGATTGGGTGTTCTCCGCCATCATCATCTTTTTGGAACAGGACGCTCTCGATTCCGGTGGCACTAGCACCACACTGAATGAAAAATCTTCTTGAAAAATCGGGATTGGCTAGCACTGGTGCAGAAATCAACAATCTAATAATCTCCAAGAAAGCATTATTCGCAGCGTCTGTCCACTGGAACGAGCGCTTACCCTTCAACAGATCCGTCAGGGCTGATGATACTGCCGCAAAATTAGGGATAAACCGCCGATACCACCCAGCCATTCCCATGAATCGCCGGACCTCTTTCTCAGACTTAGGTGTAGGATAGCCTACAGTTCCAGAGATTTTAACTGGCTCAACCTTTAGGATTCCATCACTAACCACATAGCCAAGATACTTGATCTCTCGCTGCACGAACTTACTCTTCTCGACGTTAATGGTCAATTTAGCTGCGTGAAGCAACTGCGCCACCTTTCAAAGTAAATCCATATGTTCATCAAAAAAGAGCTAGTAACGAGCAGATCATCGAGATAGACAAACACCTTGTCATGTAGCTCGTGAGGAATCACTTTATGCATTAGTCTACACATGGTCTGAGGAGCATTGCACTGACCAAACGGCATCACGGTAAAATGGTATAATGGGCGACCAGGAACAGTAAAAGCGGTCTTCTCCCTAGATTCTACGTCCAACGGTATCTGCAAAAAGGCATCTTTGAGGTCCAAACTCGTTATGTATTTAGTGCACTGCAGACGTGCCAATAAGCCTCCAGTAAGAGGCAGTGGCTAGGCATCTTTCAATGTAACCTCATTCAGTCGTCTGGCATCTAGGCATAGGCGTACTTTGCCAGGCTTCCGCACGAGTGTTACTGGTGAATTCCAAGCGCTTCTACTTTCCTCGATCACTCCTTAGGACAACATGCGATCCAGCTCGTCATACATCAGTTTCGGAATGACCGGGGACACCGAATAATGTCGCTGTTCAATTGGTTTAGCGGGACCGGTGTCAATGTCATGGGATACTAGAGTAGTCTTACCCAAGCCATTAATGTTGTACGAGGGAAACTGATGCATAACTCTCTGCAATCGGGACTGCTCCTCAGGAGACAGAAAGTGAAACGCTGGGTTTGGGACTTCGGAGAGGGATGCAACCATCAGCTGCTGAATTGGTGAAATTTCGAACGCGTCCCAGAAATCTATTCCAAGATAAACTGGGTTGGTCAAAGATGGAACGACCAAAAACTTGATCATACACGATTGTGAGTTGAATCTCACCAGAGTCTCAACATATCCTAGCACAGAAGCCCTATGACCTGACGCCGTCTGAACATCTGCCTGCATGGTATGAATGTACAGCTTTAGTTCCGCAATCAAGTCTAAGGCTCCTGCTCCCAGAATGCTGACGCTTGCCCCGCTATCCAACAACCCTTGAAGTTCTCGTCCTTTGATGGATATTATAGCAAAAGGATAGTTGTCTCCATGCGGTGTCAGTATCGTGTCGACACATGCCTTGCGAAGCCATCGTCTATTGGCAAAATATTTCCATGCCCGATGAAAACGCGAAGTCGAGCTTCTGCGGACCGATCGAGGACAATCATACTCAGAATTAATGGTATGTTGCGTACCGAATGGAAGTTCAATGGAGTTTTTAAATTCATAGGGGTCTAACGAGTTCGACGAAGTTCTGGGTCTACGTTGGTCGCCGCATCTTTCGTTTCTGGTCTGGATGGTGGACGAATGAGAGGAATACGTCGCGTCTCCATATTCGGCGTACTCCGCCGCCCATTTCCCGACTGATAACGCGGACACTGTGGTTTTAAAACATTTGCCGTACCACACCCGAAACAAAAAACTCCCCGAGCTGGCTTATCACAATCCATAAAAGAATGCCCTAGGTCCTTACAGTTCCAGCAGTTTTCGTCTTCAAGGGCACCGTAGCTCCTGGTACCACCGTTTGAATTGATCTATTCAATGGCGGAGGGCTGTCAGCTGAGAGATTAAGACGTCGTATCTCTCGGTCTAAAGGAGTATCACTGGGGTCCCAGCTCATCGTTCTACGACGCATTGTATTAACAAAAAAAAATACGATACTAGATTCAAAAAATAATAGAAAAAAGTAAAACTCGCGTAATTCAAATGAAATATTATTCTCTCCTCGAATTTCGAAAATAGTGAACCGAAACCCAAAACAGAGACTTATATTCAAAACTTTGATTCAAACCAATATTTATGGTGTAAAACTGAATTTAAATAATAATATTATATCCTTATAGCAAATCCAAACGATTTATAGCATAAGTAACTATATTGCTATAAATACACAAATGCAAAGAAATTATATATAGCCAATAAATAGCCAATAGAAATATATTATTATTCTTTCTGTAAAATAAAATTTCCCAAAATTTTGATTGATAATTAAACATAGAAGAAAAAAAAATAATGATTCCCTCTCTGCGTTATAAAGATGGGAGCAAGTGCTAGGAAGGAAAAGGATAAAAATTTAACACAAAATGAAGAAAGAGGAAAGGAAAACAATTACGACTAACAGATTCTTGTGGTTGTTCCAGGATGACTAACCAATCTTTTGTCTCGCATCTTGTTCAACTAGTTATTAACAAACAACACCTAAAAAAGTGGACAAAGATTGTGACCAGAACGGCCAGAAGTCCCAGAGAATACCTGTTCACAGGTGTACAAGAAAACTCAAACTACAGCTTTTCATAAAAGCGATCCTACTCATGAGGAGATACCTTTGTATGACCTTTGAATCTGATTTCAACAACCACAAAAATCTGGATTAAATTAGTAGAGACTTGCTCTGTTCAACACATATAGACATACACAGTAGCACGAGATGGGCGCCAATGCTGCACTGACAACCGCTCGACGTGTTTATTTATAACGTAATTGAAGAATAAGGCCAATGACAGACAGTTCGGTTTCACCGAAGCGTTTAACGCTTCGGTTTGGCGCGTCGGCTGCCACACACAGCGGTTTTCAGAAGCGTTTATCGAGTCGGTTTAGTTACAAATTACGTCAGAGTATCATATTTTCCTTCCCCTATCCCATGCATTCATCAATGCATCCAGAAAATTTCAGCTCGATCGGACTACACAGCAATGAACTCATCGAAAAACGCTCGTAAAACGAATCGGTGGGTCATTTTTCTCATCAACCGATGCGATTCCCAAAACGAAAGGTGGTTCGCACCGCGGTGTGTGTCACCACAATGCTAATGTAATGTACGACTATACCGAATCGGTTTTCCTCTCGGGAAACGCCTCGCAAAAACCGCTCTGTTTGTCATTGGCCTAAATCCGTAAAGTAACTCGACAGAAACACTCCAATCACGTACCGATTATGCCATATGAAATAACTAAAAAAAATGAATTATCGAAACTGAAAGCTAAACAAATATTGATATTCAAGCTAGTAGAAAATTAAACAAAAGTGAGAACGAAGAAAATTTAATGTATTGCGACTCTAAGAAGAAAAATATTAATCAAGTTTATAAAATACATACAATGTGGTAAAAAGAAATTTAATAAAAGTAGGAGCTAAGCAAAAATAATTCAAACATCAATGTCATAAAGAAAACCCAGAAGACAAAACTTGGGTTTGAGCGCCCTTTGTTGCAACCAACAGAATTCTTTCGAGCCGCCGTCAGTGCAGCATAATTTAGTTTTTTAAGACCTTCTTCTTTTAATAGATCAGCGTGCCCTACTTTGCCGACTAGCTCAGTCCGGGCGTGGGCTTTGGGTCAGAAGGAGATCTTCTTGCTACAGCACGCTAATGTATAACTTGAAACAAATAAACAAACACCAACATAAAACATACATACAGTAGGGGAAAGAAAAGAAACTCAGATCGGGAATCATAATTTTTTTGTATAAGAAAAAATTATTCCATTTTTATTATTTCATAAATAAATTAACACAAAAAAAAATATCTTTTAAATCAAAAGATAAGCAACACAGAAAAAAAACAGTTAGTAATTCAGATCAAATCCAAAATAACCTAAAATTATAAAGTCGGTGTGGGTATTTAACTAATTGTTACCCAAACCCGGCCGGGATTGGTTTACACCAATCTTCACATGCACACAGTAATTCATAGAATATTCAAAAAAAAATAAATCAGGAAATAAACAGCAAATATACATAAGTAGATGTTATTGAAAATAATAAGATCAACCATCTAGCGAAAAGAAAATATAAAATAAGTCGGATCTGCAATAATTTCCCCCACACCGATAGCGTATTAAAACGAATGTATTTAAAAAAATTTGTTCAATTTTATATCTTAATAACTTTTTTTTCGTCAAGAAAACATAATCAAAAGAAAATTAATATTTGAGTATTATAAGGAAAAAAACAAAAAATATGTCTGTTACTGATGTTTAAGTATTGCAATCTTTACTCACGAACTTTCGTTGATATGATGAATTTTGTTTCATAAAATGTGCATATGTTTACTTCGGTATTTATCATTTGGATTCCGGTATTAGGTGCTCCAATCGACCTGAATTGAAGAAAAGCCCTCTGCCTCGATCGCCAATTCAAAATTTTTGTTTTCTTCCATCAAATTCCCTTTATTGCAAACACTTATTATTCTTTCCTTACGTGGCCATACTTAACCGCCTTGGTCTCAGCATACAATTGATTCTGCCGCCAACACGAACATTTTGTTTTCTTCACTCACACTTTCAACAACTTTTCTTTTACTTTTAATAGTACAAGTCACTTTTTATAATATCAGTTTAAATTTGCTTAACACCAATTCAAATTTTCAATTCTTTTCTTTTAAAACCTTGATTCTTTCCAAAAAGTTCTTTTTAATAGTACAAATCACTTTTCTAATATCCGTTTAAATTTGCTTAGCACCAATTCAAATTTTCAATTCTTTTCTTTTTTTCCCAATAATTCACCACAATTCTCTCTACTTGCGTCTGTTAGCTGGCCCTGCTCCAATCAGAATCCCCTTTGTCTTTTTCGAAAAAAAATTTCATTTCACCGCAAGAGCGGTTCACTTCCAAACCCTCTAGCGTGATTCTTATCTATTCCATAACTTAGGGGATTCCCGAATTCCAGGTACAGTGCCAAACACAAGTACCAGCTGATCGGACATTTTTCATCGGAACGTTTCATCTGTCAGAATGTCAGACGTTTCTGTATTTGTTGGCTCTTGATTCAAGACTACGGTGCAATATGGACACCTGTTCTTTTTTTGCAAAAACAGAAGATGAATATATGCATCACTTTGGCGAACGGCATCGTATCATATTGAACGGAATGTATTCATGTCCACATTGTTCTTACAATATGGGCACCGCTCAATTGAACATAAATCGCATTAAAAATCATCTACTGTACCATGGACCAACGATCGGCGTGTGCAATGTTTTCAATTACTAACATTACAATCGGAGTCGTGTTCTTAGTCATATCGCAAGCTGTCATCCGTATAACTTCGTGACGCTTACACGCGCAGCTCAAGCGGAATTAAGTCAAAATCGAAATTTTATACAACAAGAATGTAAGAAGTCCAGAAGATAATTACAAATGTACAATATGCGACGCGATTTTAACTGAATGCGAAGAACGGTTCCATCACATGAGAGAATCGCATCAGCTGAATGTGGGATTCAAATGTGATGCTAGTCCATTTTTCGACAATTCATAGGCAGAAGTAGACGCACACGCTAGAAAGTAAGTACAACGCTAAATTTGTCACAAATCGTGGGGCCAACCTACCCTGAGAAGAGTCCTCAAATGCCGGGCAACTTTCATTAGTCCATCACTGTCTAATGTCCTTGGCATGATAGACACCTATTATTGTGGAAACCAAATAGAAGGAAATGGGGTGAACAGCCAGTCGCCTCATGAACCACATTCCGAAATGCGGCATACGATTCAACCAACAGCTCAACCCAAGTCCTGTGGTCCTCACCGATGTAGGCACGAATGGCATTGAGTATAGATCGGTTGGCACGCTCCGATGCGTAAGCTTGCGGTGAATATAAAAGTGTGGTAATGTGCTGAACGCCGTGCTCAAGAAGAAAAGTCTTGAAGGCTTTGGAAACAAATTGCACTCTATTATCCGAGTGAATAAGCTCCGGAACTCCATAGGTCAGAAAGATTTCATCCCTCAAAACCTTGATAACTGCGTCTGAAGTTGCTTTGGGGAGGGCCTTAAACCAAACAAATTTGCTAAAATGATCTAACATTACAAACAACTAAGTATTTCCCCTTTTCAAACGCGGATGTGGGCCCACGAAGTCAATGAAAAGCCTTAGCAATGGCCGACTTGCTTCCCGCTGATTTCCCATCGGTGGCTTCATAGTGTGGTTCGGAGGCTTGATCTGCTTGCAAATGCTACAGGAGGAAATATAATCTTTAACATGCTTCCTCAACTGCGGCCAATAATAGTAACGTTGCAACAGTTCTAAAGTTTCCCGAACCCCACAATGAGACCCCAGAAGGTCATCATGTGCCTGCATGATGAGTTGTTTCCTTGCGCTCTCAGCGACCCGTAATTTTGTTTTCGGAATGTCGGTGCACAAAGCGTTTTGAGTTCCGGTTGTGATGAACACACGGCCCTCCCTAACGTGCACGTGCTTGTACACCTCAGGGCTCTTCTCAATTTGGGATATGAGATCCAAATACTCAGCTATTCGAAATGATGCATCAGTCAATATTCCAGCAATTCTATTGCGTTCAGGCAACTGACTTATTCCGGACTGATCCGTTTCGATCGACCCATAGACTCTCGACAACGCATCTGGAACGACGTTTTGAGTTCCCTTTTGATGCTCGATGGAAAAATCAAAAGACTGCAACTTCAAACTCCAGCGAGCCAATCTACCAGAAAGGTCCTGTTGTCCCATGAGCCACTTAAGACTAGCAACGTCAGTGATGATATTGAAAGGCAGCCCTTCGATGTATGCTCTGAACCTCTTAACGCTTTGCACCGCAGCCAAGCAGTCCAGTTCAGTAGCACCATAGTTGCGCTGCGCAGCGTTAAGCTTTACAGACATAAACGCGATTGGGTGTTCTCCGCCATCATCATCTTTTTGGAACAGGACGCTTCCGATTCCGGTGGCACTAGCATCACACTGAATGAAAAATCTTCGGGAGAAATCGGGATTTGCTAGCACTGGTGCAGAAATAAACACTCTTATAATCTCCAAGAAAGCATTATTCGCAGCGTCTGTCCACTAGAACGAGCGCTTACCCTTCAACAGATCCGTTAGGGCTGATGATACTGCCGCAAAATTAGGGATAAACCGCCGATACCACCCAGCCATTCCCATGAATCGCCGGACCTCTTTGACAGACTAAGGTGTAGGATAGCCTACAGTTCCAGAGATTTTATCTGGCTCAACCTTTAGGATTCCATCACTAACCACATAGCCAAGATACTTGATCTCTCGCTGCACGAACTTACTCTTCTCGACGTTGATGGTCAATTTAGCTGCGTGAAGCAACTGCGCCACCTTTGAAAGTAAATCCATATGTTCATAAAAAAAGAGCTAGTAACGAGCAGATCATCGAGATAGACAAACACCTTGTCGTGTAGCTTGTGAGGAATCACTTTATGCATTAGTCTACACATGGTCTGAGGAGCGTTGCACTGACCAAACGGCATCACGGTAAAATGGTATAATGGGCGACCAGGAACAGTAAAAGCGGTCTTCTCCCTAGATTCTACGTCCAACGGTATCTGCCAAAAGGCATCTTTGAGGTCCAAACTCGTTATGAATTTAGTGGACTGCAGACGTGCCAATAAGCCTCCAGTAAGAGGCAGTGGCTAGGCATCTTTCAATGTAACCTCATTCAGTCGTCTGGCATCTAGGCATAGGCGTACTTTGCCAGGCTTCCGCACGAGTGTGACTGGTGAACTCCAAGCGCTTCTACTTTCCTCGATCACTCCTTAGGACAACATGCGATCCAGCTCGTCATACATCAGTTTCGGAATGACCGGGGACACCGAATAATGTCGCTGTTTAATTGGTTTAGCGGGACCGGTGTCAATGTCATGGGATACTAGAGTAGTCTTACCCAAGCCATTAATGTTGTACGAGGGAAACTGATGCATAACTCTCTGCAATCGGGACTGCTCCTCAGGAGACAGAAAGTGAAACGCTGGGTTTGGGACTTCGGAGAGGGATGCAACCATCAGCTTCTGAATTGGTGAAATTTCGAACGCGTCCCAGAAATCTATTCCAAGATAAACTGGGTTGGTCAAAGATGGAACGATCAAAAACTTGATCATACACGATTGTGAGTTGAATCTCACCAGAGTCTCAACATATCCTAGCACAGAAGCCCTATGACCTGACGCCGTCTGAACATCTGCCTGCATGGTATGAATGTACAGCTTTAGTTCCGCAATCAAGTCTTAGGCTCCTACTCCCAGAATGCTGACGCTTGCCCCGCTATCCAACAACCCTTGAAGTTCTCGTCCTTTGATGGATATTATAGCAAAAGAATAGTTATCTCCATGCGGTGTCAGTATCGTGTCGACACATGCCTTACGAAGCCATCCTTTATTGGCAAAATATTTCCATGCCCGATGAAAACGCGAAGTCGAGCTTCTGCAGACCGATCAAGGACAATCATACTCAGAATTAATGGGGTGTTGCGTACCGAATGGAAGTTCAATGGGGTTTTTAAATTCATAGGGGTCTAACGAGTTCGACGAAGTTCTGGGTCTACGTTGGTCGCCGCATCTGTCGTTTCTGGTCTGGATGGTGGACGAATGAGAGGAATACGTCGCGTCTCCATATTCGGCGTACTCCGCCGCCCATTTCCCGACTGATAACGCGGACACTGTGGTTTTAAAACATTTGCCGTACCACACCCGAAACAAAAAACTCCCCGATCTGGCTTATCACAATCCATAAAAGAATGCCCTAGGTCCTTACAGTTCCAGCAGTTTTCTTCTTCAAGGGCACCGTAGCTCCTGGTACCACCGTTTGAATTGATCTATTCAATGGCGGAGGGCTGTCAACTGAGAGATTAAGACGTCGTATCTCTCGGTCTAAAGGAGTATCACTGGGGTCCCAGCTCATCGTTCTACGACGCATTGTATTAACAAAAAAAAATACGATACTAGATTCAAAAAATAATAGAAAAAAGTAAAACTCGCGTAATTCAAAAATAAATATTATTCTTTCCTCGAATCTCGAAAATAGTGAACCGAAACCCAAAACAGAGACTTATATTCAAAACTTTGATTCAAACCAATATTTATGGTGTAAAACTGAATTTAAATAATAATATTATATCCTTATAGCAAATCCAAACGATTTATAGCATAAGTAACTATATTGCTATAAATACACAAATGCAAAGAAATTATATATAGCCAATAAATAGCCAATAGAAATATATTATTATTCTTTCTGTAAAATAAAATTTCCCAAAATTTTATTGATAATTAAACATAGAAAAAAAAAATAATGATTCCCTCTCTTCGTTATAAGGATGGGAACAAGTGCTAGGAAGGAAAAGGATAAAAATTTAACACAAAATGAAGAAAGAGGAAAGGAAAACAATTACGACTAACAGATTCTTGTGGTTGTTCCAGGATGACTAACCAATCTTTTGTCTCGCATCTTGTTCAACTAGTTATTAACAAGCAACACCTAAAAAAGTGGACAAAGATTGTGACCAGAACGGCCAAAAATCAAAGAGAATACCTGTTCACAGGTGTACAAGAAAACTCAAACTACAGCTTTTCATAAAAGCGATCCTACTCATGAGGAGATACCTTTGTATGACCTTTGAATCTGATTTCAACAACCACAAAAATCTGGATTAAATTAGTAGAGACTTGCTCTGTTCAACACATATAGACATACACAGTAGCACGAGATGGGCGCCAATGCTGCACTGACAACCGCTCGACGTGATTATTTATAACGTAATTGAAGAATAAGGCCAATGACAGACAGTTCGGTTTGGCGCGTCGGCTGCCAGACACAGCGGTTTTCAGAAGCGTTTATCGAGTCGGTTTAGTTACAAATTACGTCAGAGTATCATATTTTCCTTCCCCTATCCCATGCATTCATCAATGCATCCAGAAAATTTCAGCTCGATCGGACTACGCAGGAATGAACTCATCGAAAAACACTCGAAAAATGAGTCGGTGGGTCATTTCTCTCATCAACCGATGCGATTCCGAAACCGAGAGGCGGTTCGCACCGCGGTGTGTGTCATCACAATGCTAAAGTAATGTACGACTATACCGAATCGGTTTTCCTCTCGGGAAACGCCGCGCAAAAACCGCTCTGTTTGTCATTGGCCTAAATCCGTAAAGTAACTCGACAGAAACACTCCAATCACGTACCGATTATGCCATATGAAATAACTAAAAAAAATGAATTATCGAAACTGAAAGCTAAACAAATATTGATATTCAAGCTAGTAGAAAATTAAACAAAAGTGAGAATGAAGAAAATTTAATCTATTGCGACTCTAAGAAGAAAAATATTAATCAAGTTTATAAAATACATACAATGTGGTAAAAAGAAATTTAATAAAATTAGGAGCTAAGCAAAAATAATTCAAACATCAATGTCATAAAGAAAACCCAGAAGACAAAACCTGGGTTTGAGCGCCCTTTGGTGCAACCAACAGAATTCTTTCGAGCCGCCGTCAGTGCAGCATAATTTAGTTTTTTAAGACCTTCTTCCTTTAATAGATCAGCGTGCCATACTTTGCCGACTAGCTCAGTCCGGGCGTGGGCTTTGGGTCAGAAGAAGATCTTCTTGCTACAGCACGCTAATGTATAACTTGAAACAAATAAACAAACACCAACATAAAACATACATACAGTAGGGGAAAGAAAAGAAACTCAGATCGGGAATCATAATTTTTTTGTATAAGAAAAAATTATTGCATTATTATTATTTCATAAATAAATTAACACAAAAAAAATATCTATAAAATCAAAAGATTAGCAACACAGAAAAAAAAACAGTTAATAATTCAGATCAAATCCAAAATAACCTAAAATTATAAAGTCGGTGTGGGTATTTAACTAATTGTTACCCAAACCCGGCCGGGATTGGTTTACACCAATCTTCACATGCACACAGTAATTCATAGAATATTCAAAAACAATTAAATCAGGAAATAAACAGCAAATATACATCAATAGTTGGTATTGAAAATAATAAGATCAACCATGTAGCGAAAAGAAAATATAAAATAAGTCGGATCTGCAATAATTTCCCCCAAACCGATAGAGTATGAAAATGAATGTATTTAAAATAATTTGTTCAATTTTATATTTAAATAACTTTTTTTTCTCAAGAAAACATAATCAAAAGAAAATAAATATTTGAGTATTATGAGGAAATAAACAAAAAATATGTCTGTTACTGATGTTTAAGTATTGCAATCTTTACTCACGAACTTTCGTTGATATGATGAATTTTGTTTCATAAAATGTGCATATGTATACTTCGGTATTTATCATTTGGATTCCGGTATTAGGTGGTTCGTAAAACTCTCCTTTCTACATTTAGCTCCAGTCGACTTGAATTGAACCTGCTGTATTTATCATTTGGATTTCGGTATTAGGTGCTCCAATCGACCTGAATTGAAGGAAAGCCCTCTGCCTCGATCGCCAATTCAAAATTTTTGTTTTCTTACATCAAATTCCCTTTATTGCAAACACTTATTATTCTTTCCTTAAGTGGCCATACTTAACCGCCCTGGTCTCAGCATACAATTGATTCTGCCGCCAACACGAACATTTTGTTTTCTTCACTCACACTTTCAACAACTTTTCTTTTACTTTTAATAGTACAAGCCACTTTTTATAATATCAGTTTAAATTTGCTTAACACCAATTCAAATTTTCAATTCTTTTCTTTTAAAACCTTCATTCTTTCCAAAAAGTTCTTTTTAATAGTACAAGTCACTTTTCTAATATCCGTTTAAATTTGCTTAGCACCAATTCAAATTTTCAATTCTTTTCTTTTTTTCCCAATAATTCACCACAATTCTCTCTACTTGCGTCTGTTAGCTGGCCCTGCTCCAATCAGAATCCCCTTTGTCTTTTTCGAAAAAAAATTTCATTTCACCGCAAGAGCGGTTCACTTCCAAACCATCTAGCGTGATTCTTATCTATTCCATAGCTTAGCGGATTCCCAAATTCCAGGTACAGTGCCAAACACAAGAACCAGCTGATCGGACATTTTTCATCGGAACGTTTCATCTGTCAGAATGTCAGACGTTTCTGTATTTGTTGGCTCTTGATTCAAGACTACGGTGCAATATAGACACCTGTTCTTTTGTTGCAAAAACAGAAGATGAATTGATGCATCACTTTGGCGAACGGCATAGTATCATATTGAACGGAATGTATTCATGTCCACATTGTTCTTACAATATGGGCACCGCTCAATTGAACATAAATCGCATTAAAAATCATCTACTGTACCATGGACCAACGATCAGCGTGTGCAATGTTTGCAATTACTACCATTACAATCGGAGTCGTGTTCTTAGTCATATCGCAAGCTGGCATCCGTATAACTTCGTGACGCTTACACGCGCAGCTCAAGCGGAACCAAATCAAAATCGAAATTTTATACAACAAGAATGTAAGAAGTCCAGAAGATAATTACAAATGTACAATATGCGACGCGATTTTAACTGAATGCGAAGAACGGTTCCATCACATGAGAGAATCGCATCAGCTGAATGTGGGATTCAAATGTGATGCTTGTCCATTTTTCGACAATTCACAGGCAGAAGTAGACGCACACGCTAGAAAGTTAGTACAACGCTAAATTTGTCACAAATCGTGGGGCCAACCTACCCTGAGAAGAGTCCTCAAATGCCGGGCAACTTTCATTAGTCCATCACTGTCTAATGTCCTTGGCATGATAGACACCTATTATTTTTCCATTTCCATCAGCAAGCTCGTATGTCACTTCCCCCAACTTCCGACGCACAAAGGCTTTAATAAATTTCGGCGCGAACTTAGCAGCGAATCGATCCGCTGCCTTGCTAATTACAAAATTCCGCACATATACCTGCTGACCAGGAACAAAAGATTTAACGCGACTCCGGAGATTATACACACGGACCCCCTTGGCATGAGCCTCAGACAATTTATTTTTCATCCTTTCTTGCATCCACCGCAGCCTGTCTGTATGTGAGCATAGTTCAACTTCTCCATTCTCCAATGCTTGCAAATTTCGGATCAATTCATATTCGCTACCATGCTGGACCCGGTGGAAACCAAATAGAAAGAAATGGGGTGAACAGCCAGTCGCCTCATGTACCACATTCCGAAATGCGGCACATGATTCAACCGACAGCTCAACCCAAGTCCTGTGGTCCTCACCGATGTAGCACGAATGGCATTGAGTATAGATCGGTTGGCACGCTCCGATGCGTTAGCTCACGGTGAATATAAAGGTGTGGTAATGTGCTGAACCCCGTGCTCAAGAAAAAAAGTCTTGAAGGCTTTGGAAACAAATTGCACTCTATTATCCGAGTGAATAAGCTCCGGAACTCCATAGGTCAGAAAGATTTCATCCCTCAAAACCTTGATAACTGCGTCTGAAGTTGCTTTGGGGAGGGCTTTAAACCAAACAAATTTGCTAAAATGATCTAACATTACAAACAACTGAGTATTTCCCCTTTTCAAACGCGGATATGGGCCCACGAAGTCAATGAAAAGCCTAAGCAATGGCCGACTTGCTTCCCGCTGATTTCCCATCGGTGGCTTCATAGTGTGGTTCGGAGGCTTGATCTGCTTGCAAATGCTACAGGAGGAAATATAATCTTTAACATGCTTCCTCAACTGCGGCCAATAATAGTAACGTTGCAACAGCTCTAAAGTTTTCCGAACCCCACAATGAGACCCCAGAAGGTCATCATGTGCCTGCATGATGAGTTGTTTCCTTGCGCTCTCTGTTGAAAATAATGCTTATTTTCCGTAAAACACCCGGCTAATTACACAAATGATTTATTCAATTCTAAATAATCCAAATGATTCGCACTAGGCGATAGCTTATTGGTAACTTACAATATCATAACTACATTAAAGTAAGTAATTGAGCGGGAGTAAGCATTTAAAGCTTTTGAGAGAAATTTCTACATCCTCCCCGGCAGCCTGGAACAACTTCAATGCAACTCCAATGGGTACAAGTGCTGTACTGCTCTTCGTGTCTTTATCCCGTTGCTGAATCGTATTTGACAAGCTCGTACCTTTCCGTCACGACCTGGAAAGGTTTCTTCAACCACCGCCAATTTCCATTGCAGCCTCGGCGTTAAATTATCATATACCAAAACAACTTCGTCACGTTGAATGTTTGACGATGATGATAGTCGAGAGTGCATCAGCGATCGAAGTTGTATCAGATACTCGTTTTTCCATCGTTTCCAAAAAATATGAAGAGTTCTCTGTCGGAAGTTCCACTTGCGACGCAATACGTTACATGTAAAGGTTTCCGAAGAAAGCTGGCTAGGATCATTAAGCACTGATGTTCCACTTGAATATACTCGAAGAAAATGCATTGGGGTCAAAGGTGCAAGGTCCTTTGGATCGTCCGATATATACGTAAGAGGACGAGAATTTATTACCGCTTCTACTTCAATCAATACTGTGTGGAGTTCATCGTTGCTGAGAATGGAACGCATCATTGTAGCCTTTAATGCATTTTTGATACTACGGATGAGGCGCTCCCAGAAACCACCCCACCACGGTGCTCGTTCAACTATGAACTTCCAACGAATTCTATTCTCAGAAAGGAATTTGTTAGTCCGACTGTCTCGTGCAAACTCGTTCAAAGCATTTAAATCCTTTGCTGCTCTTTTAAAAGTCTGAGCATTATCCGAGTAAATAATACCAGGTTTTCCTCGACGTGCTACAAACCTCCTCAAGGCCATAATAAACGATTCGGTAGACAAGGTAGGTACAAGCTCCAAATGAATAGCTCTTACTGCAGCGCACGTAAAAAGTAAAAAATACACCTTTTGGCTATTTTGAGTTATAGGTTCTTTGACGTAAAGAGGACCCGCGAAATCCACTCCAGTAACTTCAAATGGTCGGCTTTGTGCCATTCTATCCCGCGGTAACGGCGCGAATGGCTGTGCTGCAGGCTTTGAAAATAGCACTTTGCAAGTGAAACATTTACTGACAACATTTTTTATAAGCTGCCTAGCCTTCGGAATCCAGAATCTGGATCGTTACTCTGCTAAAACCGTGTTTACTCCACTATGTAGCGAACGGCAATGTATGTCCATTTCTATTAGTTTGGTAATGTGAGATCCCTTTGGAAGCAATATTGGTTGAGCAACATCTTCATCATCCGCTTCTATGTTTTGTAATCTACTCCGGGCTCGCAGTACATTAATTTGATCCAACGTTGGATTTAACGTTAAGAGAGGAGAGTTTTTCTCCACCTTCCCTTTCTTTCGTAAAGAACAAATATCCTCATAGTAATACACCCCTTGCATGTGCTTAATCCAATAAATTTCAGCTTCAGCAATTTCTTCTGTATTGGCATCAATCGTTGAGGCGATTTCTTGTTTTCTAAGTGACTTTGTGAAGCGTAGTATATATACTGCAACTCTGAGTACGCGTGTCCAGCTATTGAATCGTTCAGGTTGGAATAAAGGATCCTTGAAAGAAAAGCTATTATTATTGGGTTCAATTAATAAAGAGATTACCACTAGCTGGGAACAATCTGCTCCCATATCTTCTTGAGGCCAGTCACATTTATTACACCTTAGCCATTCAGGACCCGACATCCATAGATGAGAATTTAAAAGCACGTCTGCTTGTACACCTCGTGTTAAAAAGTCGGCTGGGTTTGACTTGCCAGAAACATGCCTCCAAGCAGAAATCATTGTGAACCTTCTAATTTCCGCTACCCTACTTTCTACATACGGCATCCACCTTTTAGAACCTCGAATCCAATGAAGAGTTATTTTCGAATCTGTCCAGAAATACACTTTCGAGGGCATCATATTTAAATTAGTTCTCAGATAAGCATATAAACGCGCACCTATTAATGCCGCGGTTAACTCTAACTTTGGTAATGTCAAATCATCACATTTGCCTGTCTTTATTGGGGCTACCCGATTTTTCGCACAAACTATTCGAGTGTCTATAAACCCGTCTTCATTAAAAATTCGTAAATACGCGACGACACCATACCCCAGAGGACTAGCATCCGTAAATAAATGCAGCTCAATTGCACGAACGTGAATACTACTCAGCAAGCACCGAGAAATCGCGAACCTTTCAAGTTTTTCGATATCAACGCAACACGACGTCCACACCGACATTAGATCTGCAGGTAGCGGCTCATCCCAACTCAGTTTCAATTTCCAGGTATTCTGAAACAACACCTTAAGCTTGATCAGAAATGGTCCGATAAATCCAAATGGATCGAAAATTTTTGCCATTACTGAGAGAATAAGTCGTTTTGTTCCAGTTGGTGCTGTGCTCACCACATCCTTTGCAGCTTTCACATCCACTGCGATTTCATCACTGAAAACTCTCCACCAAACTCCTAAGATCTTTTGTGACTCGAACGGACATCCATTCTCAAAAAGAGCATCCCTTACTTGTCCATTATTAGAGTTCCATTTTCTCAAGTTCATAGACGCGTTCTTCAATATTACTTTAGCCTCTTCGTACAAGAGAATGGCTTCTTCTTCAGTTTTGACACTGCACACAAAGTCATCCATATAACAACTTTCCTTAAGGACTGTACACGTTCTTGGATATGTCATACTTTCCTCCTCAAAATGTTTTTTCAAGGTGGCAGTCAGTAAGAAAGGGCTTGACGTTACTCCGAAGGTCACACTAGTCATTCGGTAAGTTTGTACAGAAGGAATCCTTTCAGCAGATGTTATTTTTTGCGAGTACCAGAAGAATCTGTGGACGTCTCTTTCCGAAGAATGCAATTCTAGCTGTAAAAAGGCTTTTTCGATATCTGCGACCAGGGCAATGGGGCCTACGCGAAAATTCAATAGTATTTTTAGTACATCTGGCAGCAGATTGGGCCCGGTATTCAAACAATCATTCAACGATGGACGATTGGCAGCGTGAGCTGATGCGTTAAATACAATGCGAAGCTTGGTAGTGGACTTATCATATCGATATACTGGGTGATGAGGTAAATAGTATGATCGAGATTTGTTTAAATTATTTTCATCTTCAACAGGCTCAGCTATTCCGTTGTCAATTAATTCTCTCATAGCTTTGTCATATTCGTAAAGCTTATTAGGACATCGTTTAAGAGACGTTATTAGTGATTTTAAATTGTTTGCAGCTCCAGCCTTGTGATTATCTGTAAGTATTTTATCCGTTCTCCAAGGCAAACAAACAACAAACCTGCCATTTTGTTTCGTTATTAAAGAACTGCAATAACTATCAAAACATGAATTTGCTTCGTCAGATGGCGATTTAATTCCGATAACTTCCAGTTCCCACAAACGTTGATAATCAAAATCTTCCACAAAAGTCGCGCCTACCGAACAGAACATTATTACACCTCTATTGCCGTTGGATTTTTGAATAGGAGCAGGTCCACGTAACGTCCAACCGAAAATCGTATCGATAGCCGTGAACCTATCAGTTAGCCTTTTTATTTTCCCAATACTACATTTCCAATAATTATCAGCACTTATAAGCAACCCGATTCCGTGTTCTGGTTGATAGCAAAACGGTCGAGCATCGGCTAGCAATAATGACTCAAATTCCTTATCTACCTTGGGCACAGTCAACACGTCGACACAGATCTCTGGTACGACGACGGCTTCGAATGTAATGCTTTCCGCATTATGTTGATTTGCTAAACAAATACAAACAATATCGTGTGCCCTGGCAGGAGCTTTTTCATAGCTACCAAATGTAACGACACTGACTGTTCGTTTTCCAATAGTTGCCAAGTTCAACCTTTTCGCAAGACTTTCCTTGATGAACGTCATCTGGCTTCCGCCATCCATTATGATACGCACATATATTTTACGTTTCTCTGTTGGGTTGAAGGCAAATACAGCAGCGGTTTGCAAGTACACTTCTGATGCTCTCTTGTGTATTTCGTTAGCAGTGTAAAGATTTAGCATTAGATTATCATTGCCCTTGATCGGTTTGGCAGTCTCTGGTTTTCCCTTCGAAGATCTTGCTCGATAGTTTGGGTCACACAGCGATGTAGCATGCCTACCACTACACCTTGCACAAGTCAATTGTCGGTAAGAACACGTTTTGGAAGTATGTCCTCGACCCGTACATCGAAAACATCGGCCGTCGCGTTTCAGCATTGCCTTTCGTTGAGACACAGTGATGCTATTATCGCATTCTCGCGAATTATGAGATTTCGATTTACAAAAAAAGCAGGCGCTATTTGCATTAGAAGCAAATAATCCAGCAGCCGTAGCGAAAACTTTATTTTCTTTTCGTGTTTCTCTCTCATCCGAGGCATTCTCCAAAGACTCAGCTTCTCGTTTGATGAATCTCAGTAAAGCTTTGAGTTGGCGTTCACTGCTACAATCGAATTCATTACTCACAACTGATGCGGTACTGTCCAAAGGCATTTCTTCTTTCTGGTTGATATCAGAGTCATCTTGAACACGATAAAAACTCACTCGGAGTTCATTTGGTAGGCAATGTAAGAGCTTCGATTTGAGCATGACCGAATATGTGCTTAATGAGACCTGCATTGCGGTTAATGATCGGGAACACGCTAAGACCGTATTGTATAGTTTGCGCAATGCTTTAGCATCGGTTTTAGAACTAACTGCCGGTAAATTCATTAAGGTTTGCATGTTTTTATCAATCAGTTTCTCCGATCTTCCAAATTCTTCTTGAAGTAATGCTATGGCAGATTCATAGCACTGTGGCGTTGGCGTGAAGCCAGCTATGATTTCGCTTGCTTTACCTTTGACAGCTGATTGTAAATAATTAAATTTATTAGCTCCACTTAACGCATCATTTTCATGAATTGTTGTCTTGAATTGCTCCCAAAATGGAAGCCATTCACGAAAATCTCCCGAAAAGCTTTTCAATTCTAGTTTCGGCAGTCTAACTGTATTACTGCTTTCAATATGCGTCGGTATGGGATTTACTTGCACTACACGTGATTGTTGAACCGAATTAAATTTACCGATACGCTGATCCAGCCTAGCAAGTGTGCTTATGGCTCTATCCTCATAATCCACAATTGCTTCACTTTCTTTTAAAAGTTCATCTGGTTTTAAAAAGGAACGTACCTCAATATTAGCTTTACAAAGGCTTCCATGGGCAGCCGTTAATCGTTGCTTTAAAACCATTAACTCCTCCAAAATACTTTCACAGTCTTGGACAATTTCATCTTGCGTTTTACCTCTAATATCGTTAAATAGATCATTTGTCGCATTCACCACTTTTGTCACTTGACCTCGGTAGACTGCACGACTTGCTAATTCCATTTTCGAAAAACCAACCGATGTCGCTTCACAATTGAGTTACCACGTTTTCGTTCCCGGGTTTCGGCACCAAATGTTGAAAATAATGCTTATTTTCCGTAAAACACCCGGCTAATTACACAAATGATTTATTCAATTCTAAATAATCCAAATGATTCGCACTAGGCGATAGCTTATTGGTAACTAACAATATCATAACTACATTAAAGTAAGTAATTGAGCGGGAGTAAGCATTTAAAGCTTTTGAGAGAAATTTCTACACTCTCAGCGACCCGTAATTTTGTTTTCGGAATGTCGGTGCACAAAGTGTTTTGAGTTCCGGTTGTGATGAACACACGACCCTCCCTAACGTGCATGTTCTTGTACACCTCGGGGCTCTTCTCAATTTGGGATATGAGATCTAAATACTCAGCTATTCGAAATGATGCATCAGTCAATATTCCAGCAATTCTATTGCGTTCAGACAACTGACTGATTCCGGACTGATCCGTCTCGATCGACCCACAGACTCTCGACAACGCATCTGGAACGACGTTTTGAGTTCCCTTTCGATGCTCGATGGTAAAATCAAAAGACTGCAACTTCAAACTCCAGCGAGCCAATCTACCAGAAAGGTCCTGTTGTCCCATGAGCCACTTAAGACTAGCAACGTCAGTGATGATATTGAAAGGCAGCCCTTCGATGTATGCTCTGAACCTCTTAACGCTTTGCACCGCAAGATAGATTGGCCAAGCAGTCCAGTTCAGTAACACTATAGTTGCGCTGCGCAGCGTTTAGCTTTACAGACATAAACGCGATTGGGTGTTCTCCGCCATCATCATCTTTTTGGAACAGGACGCTCCCGATTCCGGTGGCACTAGCATCACACTGAATGAAAAATCTTCGGGAGAAATCGGGATTTGCTAGCACTGGTGCAGAAATCAACAATCTAATAATCTCCAAGAAAGCATTATTCGTAGCGTCTGTTCACTGGAACGAGCGCTTACCCTTCAACAGATCCGTCAGGGCTGATGATACTGCCGCAAAATTAGGGATAAACCGCCGATACCACCCAATCATTCCCATGAATCGCCGGACCTCTTTCGCAGACTTAGGTGTAGGATAGCCTACAGTTCCAGAGATTTTATCTGGCTCAACCTTTAGGATTCCATCACTAACCACATAGCCAAGATACTTGATCTCTCGCTGCACGAACTTACTCTTCTCGACGTTAATGGTCAATTTAGCTGCGTGAAGCAACTGCGCCACCTTTGAAAGTAAATCCATATGTTCATCAAAAAAGAGCTAGTAACGAGCAGATCATCGAGATAGACAAACACCTTGTCGTGTAGAATCGTGAGGAATCACTTTATGCATTAGTCTACACATGGTCTGAGGAGCATTGCACTGACCAAACGGCATCACGGTAAAATGGTATAATGGGCGACCAGGAACAGTAAAAGCGGTCTTCTCACTAGATTCTACGTCCAACGGTATCTGCCAAAAGGCATCTTTGAGGTCCAAACTCGTTATGAATTTAGTGGACTGCAGACGTGCCAATAAGCCTCCAGTAAGAGGCAGTGGCTAGGCATCTTTCAATGTAACCTCATTCAGTCGTCTGGCATCTAGGCATAGGCGTACTTTGCCAGGCTTCCGCACGAGTGTGACTGGTGAACTCCAAGCGCTTCTACTTTCCTCGATCACTCCTTAGGACAACATGCGATCCAGCTCGTCATACATCAGTTTCGGAATGACCGGGGACACCGAATAATGTCGCTGTTTAATTGGTTTAGCGGGACCGGTGTCAATGTCATGGGATACTAGAGTAGTCTTACCCAAGCCATTAATGTTGTACGAGGGAAACTGATGCATAACTCTCTGCAATCGGGACTGCTCCTCAGGAGACAGAAAGTGAAACGCTGGGTTTGGGACTTCGGAGAGGGATGCAACCATCAGCTGCTGAATTGGTGAAATTTCGAACGCGTCCCAGAAATCTATTCCAAGATAAACTGGGTTGGTCAAAGATGGAACGACCAAAAACTTGATCATACACGATTGTGAGTTGAATCTCACCAGAGTCTCAACATATCCTAGCACAGAGGCCCTATGACCTGACGCCGTCTGAACATCTGCCTGCATGGTATGAATGTACAGCTTTAGTTCCGCAATCAAGTCTAAGGCTCCTGCTCCCAGAATGCTGACGCTTGCCCCGCTATCCAACAAGCCTTGAAGTTCTCGTCCTTTGATGGATATTAAAACAAAAGGACAGTTATCTCCATACGGCGTCAGTATCGTGTCGACACATGCCTTGCGAAGCCATCGTCTATTGGCAAAATATTTATATGCCCGATGAAAACGCGAAGTCGAGCTTCTGCGGACCGATCGAGGACAATCATACTCAGAATTAATGGGATGTTGCGTACCGAATGGAAGTTCAATGGGGTTTTTAAATTCATAGGGGTCTAACGAGTTCGACGAAGTTCTGGGTCTACGTTGGTCGCCGCATCTGTCGTTTCTGGTCTGGATGGTGGAAGAATGAGAGGAATACGTCGCTTCTCCATATTCGGCGTACTCCGCCGCCCATTTCCCGACTGATAACGCGGACACTGTGGTTTTAAAACATTTGCCGAACCACACCCGAAACAAAAAACTCCCCGAGCTGGCTTATTACAATCCATAAAAGAATGCCCTAGGTCCTTACATTTCCAGCAGTTTTCTTCTTCAAGGGCACCGTAGCTCCTGGTACCACCGTTTGAATTGATCTATTCAATGGCGGAGGGCTGTCAGCTGAGAGATTAAGACGTCGTATCTCTCGGTCTAAAGAAGTATCACTGGGGTCCCAGCTCATCGTTCTACGACGCATTGTATTAACAAAAAAAATACGATACTAGATTCAAAAAATAATAGAAAAAAGTAAAACTCGCGTTATTCAAAAATAAATATTATTCTCTCCTCGAATCTCGAAAATAGTGAACCGAAACCCAAAACAGAGGCTTATATTCAAAACTTTGATTCAAACCAATATTTATGGTGTAAAACTGAATTTAAATAATAATATTATATCCTTATAGCAAATCCAAACGATTTATAGCCTAAGTAACTATATTGCTATAAATACACAAATGCAAAGAAATTATATATAGCCAATAAATAGCCAATAGAAATATATTATTATTCTTTCTGTAAAATAAAATTTCCCAAAATTTTGATTGATAATTAAACATAGAAGAAAAAAAAAATAATGATTCCCTCTCTTCGTTATAAGGATGGGAGCAAATGCTAGGAAGGAAAAGGATAAAAATTTAACACAAAATGAAGAAAGAGGAAAGGAAAACAATTACGACTAACAGATTCTTGTGGTTGTTCCAGGATGACTTACCAATCTTTTGTCTCGCATCTTGTTCAACTAATTATTAACAAACAACACCTAAAAAAGTGGACAAAGATTGTGACCAGAACGGCCAGAAATCCCAGAGAATACCTGTTCACAGTTGTACAAGAAAACTCAAACTACAGCTTTTCATAAAAGCGATCCTACTCATGAGGAGATACCTTTGTATGACCTCTGAATCTGATTTCAACAACCACAAAAATCTGGATTAAATTAGTAGAGACTTGCTCTGTTCAACACATATAGACATACACAGTAGCACGAGATGGGCGCCAATGCTGCACTGACAACCGCTCGACGTGATTATTTATAACGTAATTGAAGAATAAGGCCAATGACAGACAGTTCGGTTTCACCGAAGCGTTTAACGCTTCGGTTTGGCGCGTCGGCTGCCAGACACAGCGGTTTTCAGAAGCGTTTATCGAGTCGGTTTAGTTACAAATTACGTCAGAGTATCATATTTTCCTTCCCCTATCCCATGCATTCATCAATGCATCCAGAAACTTTCAGCTCGATCGGACTACGCAGCAATGAACTCATCGAAAAACACTCGAAAAATGAGTCGGTGGGTCATTTCTCTCATCAACCGATGCGATTCCGAAACCGAGAGGCGGTTCGCACCGCGGTGTGTGTCATCACAATGCTAAAGTAATGTACGACTATACCGAGTCGGTTTTCCTCTCGGGAAACGCCTCGCAAAAACCGCTCTGTTTGCCATAGGCCTAAATCCGTAAAGTAACTCGACAGAAACACTCCAATCACGTACCGATTATGCCATATGAAATAACTAAAAAAAATGAATTATCGAAACTGAAAGCTAAACAAATATTGATATTCAAGCTAGTAGAAAATTAAACAAAAGTGACAACGAAGAAAATTTAATCTATTGCGACTCTAAGAAGAAAAATATTAATCAAGTTTATAAAATACATATAATGTGGTAAAAAGAAATTTAATAAAAGTAGGAGCTAAGCAAAAATAATTCAAACATCAATGTCATAAAGAAAACCCAGAAGACAAAACCTGGGTTTGAGCGCCCTTTGTTGCAACCAACAGAATTCTTTCGAGCCGCTGTCAGTGCAGCATAATTTAGCTTTTTAAGACCTTCTTCTTTTAATAGATCAGCGTGCCCTACTTTGCCGACTAGCTCAGTCCGGGCGTGGGCTTTGGGTCAGAAGAAGATCTTCTTGCTACAGCACGCTAATGTATAACTTGAAACAAATAAACAAACACCAACATAAAACATACATACAGTAGGGGAAAGAAAAGAAACTCAGATCGGGAATCATAATTTTTGTGTATAAGAAAAAAATATTCCATTTTTATTATTTCATAAATAAATTAACACAAAAAAAAATATGTATAAATTCAAAAGATAAGCAACACAGAAAAAAAACAGTAAATAATTCAGATCAAACCCAAAATAACCTAAAATTATAAAGTCGGTGTGGGTATTTAACTAATTGTTACCCAAACCCGGCCGGGATTGGTTTACACCAATCTTCACATGCACACAGTAATTCATAGAATATTTTAAAAAAAATAAATCAGGAAATAAACAGCAAATATAAATAAATAGATGTTATTGAAAATAATAAGATCAACCATGTAGCGAAAAGAAAATATAAAATAAGTCGGATCTGCAATAATTTCCCCCACACCGATAGAGTATGAAAATGAATGTATTTAAAAAAATTTGTTCAATTTTATATTTAAATAACTTTTTTTTCTCAAGAAAACATAATCAAAAGAAAATTAATATTTGAGTATTATGAGGGAAAAAACAAAAAATATGTCTGTTACTGATGTTTAAGTATTGCAATCTTTACTCACGAACTTTCGTTTATATGATGAATTTTGTTTCATAAAATGTGCATAAGTATACTTCGGTATTTATCATTTGGATTCCGGTATTAGGTGGTTCGTAAAACTCTTCTTTCTACATTTACCTCCAATCGACTTGAATTGAACCTGCTGTTTTAATCATTTGGATTTCGGTATTAGGTGCTCCAATCGACCTGAATTGAAGGAAAGCCCTCTGCCTCGATCGCCAAATCAAAATTTTTGTTTTCTTCCATCAAATTCCCTTTATTGCCAACACTTATTATTCTTTCCTTAAGTGGCCATACTTAACCGCCCTGGTCTCAGCATACAATTGATTTTGACGAAAACACGAACATTTTGTTTTCTTCACTCACACTTTCAACAACTTTTCTTTTACTTTTAATAGTACAAACCACTTTTTATAATATCAGTTTAAATTTGCTTAACACCAATTCAAATTTTTAATTCTTTTCTTTTAAAACCTTCATTCTTTCCAAAAAGTTCTTTTTAATAGTACAAGTCACTTTTCTAATATCCGATTAAATTTGCTTAGCACCAATTCAAATTTTCAATTCTTTTCTTTTTTTCCCAATAATTCACCACAATTCTCTCTACTTGCGTCTGTTAGCTGGCCCTGCTCCAATCAGAATCCCCTTTGTCTTTTTCGAAAAAAAATTTCATTTCACCGCAAGAGCGGTTCACTTCCAAACCCTCTAGCGTGATTCTTATCTATTCCATAACTTAGGGGATTCCCGAATTCCAGGTACAGTGCCAAACACAAGTACCAGCTGATCGGACATTTTTCATCGGAACGTTTCATCTGTCAGAATGTCAGACGTTTCTGTATTTGTTGGCTCTTGATTCAGGACTACGGTGCAATATGGACACCTGTTCTTTTGTTGCAAAAACAGAAGATGAATTGATGCATCACTTTGGCGAACGGTATCGTATCATATTGAACGGAATGTATTCATGTCCACATTGTTCTTACAATATGGGCACCGCTCAATTCAACATAAATCGCATTAAAAATCATCTACTGTACCATGGACCAACGATCGGCGTGTGCAATGTTTGCAATTACTACCATTACAATCGGAGTCGTGTTCTATGTCATATCGCAAGCTGTCATCCGTATAACTTCGTGACGCTTACACGCGCAGCTCAAGCGGAACCAAGTCAAAATCGAAATTTTATACAACAAGAATGTGAGAAGTCCAGAAGATAATTACAAATGAACAATATGCGACGCGATTTTAACTGAATGCGAAGAACGGTTCCATCACATGAGAGAATCGCATCAGCTGAATGTGGGATTCAAATGTGATGCTTGTCCATTTTTCGACAATTCACAGGCAGAAGTAGACGCACACGCTAGAAAGTTAGTACAACG
This sequence comes from Nemotelus nigrinus, assembly GCA_947369275.1. Classification (NCBI taxonomy): domain Eukaryota; kingdom Metazoa; phylum Arthropoda; class Insecta; order Diptera; family Stratiomyidae; genus Nemotelus; species Nemotelus nigrinus. The sequence continues at coordinate 127,353,923 of OX376372.1, read as the reverse complement.
CTAAATTTGTCACAAATCGTGGGGCCAACCTACCCTGAGAAGAGTCCTCAAATGCCGGGCAACTTTCATTAGTCCATCACTCTCTAATGTCCTTGGCATGATAGACACCTATTATTTTTCCATTTCCATCAGCAAGTTCGGACTCCCCGCTGATTTCCCATCGGTGGCTTCATAGTGTGGTTCGGAGGCTTGATCTGCTTGCAAATGCTACAGGAGGAAATATAATCTTTAACATGCTTCCTCAACTGCGGCCAATAATAGTAACGTTGCAACAGCTCTAAAGTTTTCCGAACCCCACAATGAGACCCCAGAAGGTCATCATGTGCCTGCATGATGAGTTGTTTCCTTGCGCTCTCACCGACCCGTTATTTTGTTTTCAGAATGTCGGTGCACAAAGCGTTTTGAGTTCCGGTTGTGATGAACACACGACCCTCCCTAACGTGCATGTTCTTGTTCACCTCGGGGCTCTTCTCAATTTGGGATATGAGATCGAAATACTCAGCTATTCGAAATGATGCATCAGTCAATATTCCAGCAATTCTATTGCGTTCAGACAACTGACTGATTCCGGACTGATCCGTCTCGATCGACCCACAGACTCTCGACAACGCATCTGGAACGACGTTTTGAGTTCCCTTTCGATGCTCGATGGTAAAATCAAAAGACTGCAACTTCAAACTCCAGCGAGCCAATCTACCAGAAAGGTCCTGTTGTCCCATGAGCCACTTAAGACTAGCAACGTCAGTGATGATATTGAAAGGCAGCCCTTCGATGTATGCTCTGAACCTCTTAACGCTTTGCACCGCAAGATAGATTGGCCAAGCAGTCCAGTTCAGTAACTCTATAGTTGCGCTGCGCAGCGTTAAGCTTTACAGACATAAACGCGATTGGGTGTTCTCCGCCATCATCATCTTTTTGGAACAGGACGCTCCCGATTCCGGTGGCACTAGCATCACACTGAATGAAAAATCTTCGGGAGAAATCGGGATTTGCTAGCACTGGTGCAGAAACCAACAATCTTATAATCTCCAAGAAAGCATTATTCGCAGCGTCTGTCCACTGGAACGAGCGCTTACCCTTCAACAGATCCGTCAGGGCTGATGATACTGCCGCAAAATTAGGGATAAACCGCCGATACCACCCAGCCATTCCCATGGATCGCCGGACCTCTTTCGCAGACTAAGGTGTAGGATATCCTACAGTTCCAGAGATTTTATCTGGCTCAACCTTTAGGATTCCATCACTAACCACATAGCCAAGATACTTGATCTCTCGCTGCACGAACTTACTCTTCTCGACGTTAATGGTCAATTTAGCTGCGTGAAGCAACTGCGCCACCTTTGAAAGTAAATCCATATGTTCATCAAAAAAGAGCTAGTAACGAGCAGATCATCGAGATAAACAAACACCTTGTCATGTAGCTCGTGAGGAATCACTTTATGCATTAGTCTGCACATGGTCTGAGGAGCATTGCACTGACCAAACGGCATCACGGTAAAATGGTATATTGGGCGACCAGGAACAGTAAAAGCGGTCTTCTCGCTAGATTCTACGTCCAACGGTATCTGCCAAAAGGCATCTTTGAGGTCCAAACTCGTTATGAATTTAGTGGACTGCAGACGTGCCGATAAGCCTCCAGTAAGAGGCAGTGGCTAGGCATCTTTCAATGTAACCTCATTCAGTCGTCTGGCATCTAGGCATAGGCGTACTTTGCCAGGCTTCCGCACGAGTGTGACTGGTGAACTCCAAGCGCTTCTACTTTCCTCGATCACTCCTTAGGACAACATGCGAGTTTTCTTCTTCAAGGGCACCGTAGCTCCTGATACCACCGTTTGAATTGATCTATTCAATGGCGGAGGGCTGTCAGCTGAGAGATTAAGACGTCGTTTCTCTCGGTCTAAAGGAGTATCACTGGGGTCCCAGCTCATCGTTCTACGACGCATTGTATTAAGAAAAAAAATACGATACAAGATTCAAAAAATAATAGAAAAAAGTAAAACTCGCGTAATTCAAAAATAAATATTATTCTTTCCTCGAATCTCGAAAATAGTGAATCGAAACCCAAAACAGAGACTTATATTCAAAACTTTGATTCAAACCAATATTTATGGTGTAAAACTGAATTTAAATAATAATATTATATCCTTATAGCAAATCCAAACGATTTATAGCATAAGTAACTATATTGCTATAAATACACAAATGCAAAGAAATTATATACAGCCAATAAATAGCCAATAGAAATATATTATTATTCTTTCTGTAAAATAAAATTTCCCAAAATTTTGATTGATAATTAAACATAGAAGAAAAAAAAAATAACTATTCCCTCTCTTCGTTATAAGGATGGGAACAAGTGCTAAGAAGGAAAAGGATAAAAATTTAACACAAAATGAAGAAAGAGGAAAGGAAAACAATTACGACTAACAGATTCTTGTGGTTGTTCCAGGATGACTAACCAATCTTTTGTCTCGCATCTTGTTCAACTAGTTATTAACAAACAACACCTAAAAAAGTGGACAAAAATTGAAACCAGAACGGCCAGAAGTCCCAGAGAATACCTGTTCACAGGTGTACAAGAAAACTCAAACTACAGCTATTCATAAAAGCGATCCTACTCATGAGGAGATATCTTTGTATGACCTTTGAATCTGATTTCAACAACCACAAAAATCTGGATTAAATTAGTAGAGACTTGCTCTGTTCAACACATATAGACATACACAGTAGCACGAGATGGGCGCCAATGCTGCACTGACAACCGCTCGACGTGATTATTTATAACGTAATTGAAGAATAAGGCCAATGACAGACAGTTCGTTAACGCTTCGGTTTGGCGCGTCGGCTGCCACACACAGCGGTTTTCAGAAGCGTTTATCGAGTCGGTTTAGTTACAAATTACGTCAGAGTATCATATTTTCCTTCCCCTATCCCATGCATTCATCAATGCATCCAGAAAATTTCAGCTCGATCGGACTACGCAGCAATGAACTCATCGAAAAACACCCGAAAAATGAGTCGGTGGGTCATTTTTCTCATCAACCGATGCGATTCCGAAACCGAGAGGCGGTTCGCACCGCGGTGTGTGTCATCACAATGCTAAAGTTATGTACGACTATACCGAATCGGTTTTCCTCTCGGGAAACGCCTCGCAAAAACCGCTCTGTTTGTCATTGGCCTAAATCCGTAAAGTAACTCGACAGAAACACTCCAATCACGTACCGATTATGCCATATGAAATAACTAAAAAAAAATGAATTATCGAAACTGAAAGCTAAACAAATATTGATATTCAAGCTAGTAGAAAATTAAACAAAAGTGAGAACGAAGAAAATTTAATCTATTGCGACTCTAAGAAGAAAAATATTAATCAAGTTTATAAAATACATACAATGTGGTAAAAAGAAATTTAATAAAAGTAGAAGCTAAGCAAAAATAATTCAAACATCAATGTCATAAAGAAAACCCAGAAGACAAAACCTGGGTTTGAGCGCCCTTTGTTGCAACCAATAGAATTCTTTCGAACCGCTGTCAGTGCAGCATAATTTAGTTTTTTAAGACCTTCTTCTTTTAATAGATCAGCGTGCCCTACTTTGCCGACTAGCTCAGTCCGGGCGTGGGCTTTGGGTAAGAAGAAGATCTTCTTGCTACAGCACGCTTATGTATAACTTGAAACAAATAAACAAACACCAACATAAAACATACATACAGTAGGGGAAAGAGAAGAAACTCAGATCGGGAATCATAATTTTTTTGTATAAGAAAAAATTATTCCATTTTTAATTATTTCATAAATAAATTAACACAAAAAAAAATATCTATAAAATCAAAAGATAAGTAACACAGAAAAAAAACAGTTAATAATTCAGATCAAATCCAAAATAACCTAAAATTATAAAGTCGGTGTGGGCATTTAACTAATTGTTACCCAAACCCGGCCGGGATTGGTTTACACCAATCTTCACATGCACACAATAATTCATAGAATATTCAAAAAAAAATAAATCAGGAAATAAACAGCAAATATACATAAATAGATGTTATTGAAAATAATAAGATCAACCATGTAGCGAAAAGAAAATATAAAATAAGTCGGATCTGCAATAATTTCCCCCACACCGATAGAGTAACAAAATGAATGTATTTAAAAAAATTTGTTCAATTTTATATTTAAATAACTTTTTTTTCTCAAGAAAACATAATCAAAAGAAAATTAATATTTGAGTCTTATGAGGGAAAAAACAAAAAATATGTCTGTTACTGATGTTTATATATTGCAATCTTTACTCACGAACTTTCGTTTATATGATGAATTTTGTTTCATAAAATGTGCATAAGTATACTTCGGTATTTATCATTTGGATTCCGGTATTAGGTGGTTCGTAAAACTCTCCTTTCTACATTTACCTCCAATCGACTTGAATTGAACCTGCTGTATTTATCATTTGGATTTCGGTATTAGGTGCTCCAATCGACCTGAATTGAAGGAAAGCCCTCTGCCTCGATCGCCAATTCAAAATTTTTGTTTTCTTCCATCAAATTCCCTTTATTGCCAACACTTATTATTCTTTCCTTAAGTGGCCATACTTAACCGCCCTGGTCTCAGCATACAATTGATTCTGCCGCCAACAAGAACATTTTTTTTCCTTCACTCACACTTTCAACAACTTTTCTTTTACTTTTAATAGTACAAGCCACTTTTTATAATATCAGTTTAAATTTGCTTAACACCAATTCAAATTTTCAATTCTTTTCTTTTAAAACCTTCATTCTTTCCAAAAAGTTATTTTTAATAGTGCAAGTCACTTTTCTAATATCCGTTTAAATTTCTTAGCACCAATTCAAATTTTCAATTCTTTTCTTTTTTTCCCAATAATTCACCACAATTCTCTCTACTTGCGTCTGTTAGCTGGCCCTGCTCCAATCAGAATCCCCTTTGTCTTTTTCGAAAAAAAATTTCATTTCACCGCAAGAGCGGTTCACTTCCAAACCCTCTAGCGTGATTCTTATCTATTCCATAACTTAGGGGATTCCCGAATTCCAGGTACAGTGCCAAACACAAGTACCAGCTGATCGGACATTTTTCATCGGAACGTTTCATCTGTCAGAATGTCAGACGTATCTGTATTTGTTGGCTCTTGATTCAGGACTACGGTGCAATATGGACACCTGTTCTTTTGTTGCAAAAACAGAAGATGAATTGATGCATCACTTTGGCGAACGGTATCGTATCATATTGAACGGAATGTATTCATGTCCACATTGTTCTTACAATATGGGCACCGCTCAATTCAACATAAATCGCATTAAAAATCATCTACTGTACCATGGACCAACGATCGGCGTGTGCAATGTTTGCAATTACTACCATTACAATCGGAGTCGTGTTCTTAGTCATATCGCAAGCTGTCATCCGTATAACTTCGTGACGCTTACACGCGCAGCTCAAGTGGAACCAAGTCAAAATCGAAATTTTATGCAACAAGAATGTGAGAAGTCCAGAAGATAATTACAAATGAACAATATGCGACGCGATTTTAACTGAATGCGAAGAACGGTTCCATCACATGAGAGAATCGCATCAGCTGAATGTGGGATTCAAATGTGATGCTTGTCCATTTTTCGACAATTCACAGGCAGAAGTAGACGCACACGCTAGAAAGTTAGTACAACGCTAAATTTGTCACAAATCGTGGGGCCAACCTACCCTGAGAAGAGTCCTCAAATGCCGGGCAACTTTCATTAGTCCATCACTCTCTAATGTCCTTGGCATGATAGACACCTATTATTTTTCCATTTCCATTTGCAAGTTCGGACTCCCCGCTGATTTCCCATCGGTGGCTTCATAGTGTGGTTCGGAGGCTTGATCTGCTTGCAAATGCTACAGGAGGAAATATAATCTTTAACATGCTTCCTCAACTGCGGCCAATAATAGTAACGTTGCAACAGCTCTAAAGTTTTCCGAACCCCACAATGAGACCCCAGAAGGTCATCATGTGCCTGCATGATGAGTTGTTTCCTTGCGCTCTCACCGACCCGTTATTTTGTTTTCAGAATGTCGGTGCACAAAGCGTTTTGAGTTCCGGTTGTGATGAACACACGACCCTCCCTAACGTGCATGTTCTTGTTCACCTCGGGGCTCTTCTCAATTTGGGATATGAGATCGAAATACTCAGCTATTCGAAATGATGCATCAGTCAATATTCCAGCAATTCTATTGCGTTCAGACAACTGACTGATTCCGGACTGATCCGTCTCGATCGACCCACAGACTCTCGACAACGCATCTGGAACGACGTTTTGAGTTCCCTTTCGATGCTCGATGGTAAAATCAAAAGACTGCAACTTCAAACTCCAGCGAGCCAATCTACCAGAAAGGTCCTGTTGTCCCATGAGCCACTTAAGACTAGCAACGTCAGTGATGATATTGAAAGGCAGCCCTTCGATGTATGCTCTGAACCTCTTAACGCTTTGCACCGCAAGATAGATTGGCCAAGCAGTCCAGTTCAGTAACACTATAGTTGCGCTGCGCAGCGTTAAGCTGCGTGAAAAAACACTGCATGAAAAATCTTCGGGAGAAATCGGGATTTGCTAGCACTGGTGCAGAAATCAACAATCTTATAATCTCAAAGAAAGCATTATTCGCAGCGTCTGTCCACTGGAACGAGTGCTTACCCTTCAACAGATCCGTCAGGGCTGATGATACTGCCGCAAAATTAGGGATAAACCGCCGATACCACCCAGCCATTCCCATGAATTGCCGGACCTCTTTCGCAGACTTAGGAGTAGGATAGCCTACAGTTCCAGAGATTTTATCTGGCTCAACCTTAAGGATTCCATCACTAACCACATAGCCAAGATACTTGATCGCTCGCTGCACGAACTTACTCTTCTTGACGTTAATGGTCAATTTAGCTGCGTGAAGCAACTGCGCCACCTTTGAAAGTAAATCCATATGTTCATCAAAAAAGAGCTAGTAACGAGCAGATCATCGAGATAGACAAACACCTTGTCATGTAGCTCGTGAGGAATCACTTTATGCATTAGTCTGCACATGGTCTGAGGAGCATTGCACTGACCAAACGGCATCACGGTAAAATGGTATAATGGGCGACCAGGAACAGTAAAAGCGGTCTTCTCCCTAGATTCTACGTCCAACGGTATCTGCCAAAAGGCATCTTTGAGGTCCAAACTCGTTATGAATTTAGTGGACTGCAGACGTGCAAATAAGCCTCCAGTAAGAGGCAGTGGCTAGGCATCTTTCAATGTAACCTCATTCAGTCGTCTGGCATCTAGGCATAGGCGTACTTTGCCAGGCTTCCGCACGAGTGTGACTTTTGAACTCCAAGCGCTTCTACTTTCCTCGATCACTTCTTAGGACAATATGCGAGTTTTCTTCTTCAAGGGCACCGTAGCTCCTGATACCACCGTTTGAATTGATCTATTCAATGGCGGAGGGCTGTCAGCTGAGAGACTAAGACGTCGTATCTCTCGGTCTAAAGGAGTATCACTGGGGTTCCAGCTCATCGTTCTACGACGCATTGTATTAAGAAAAAAAATACGATACAAGATTCAAAAAATAATAGAAAAAAGTAAAACTCGCGTAATTCAAAAATAAATATTATTCTTTCCTCGAATCTCGAAAATAGTGAATCGAAACCCAAAACAGAGACTTATATTCAAAACTTTGATTCAAACCAATATTTATGGTGTAAAACTGAATTTAAATAATAATATTATATCCTTATAGCAAATCCAAACGATTTATAGCATAAGTAACTGTATTGCTATAAATACACAAATGCAAAGAAATTATATACAGCCAATAAATAGCATATAGAAATATATTATTATTCTTTCTGTAAAATAAAATTTCCCAAAATTTTAATTGATAATTAAACATAGAAGAAAAAAAAAATAATTATTCCCTCTCTTCGTTATAAGGATGGGAACAAGTGCTAAGAAGGAAAAGGATAAAAATTTAACACAAAATGAAGAAAGAGGAAAGGAAAACAATTACGACTAACAGATTCTTGTGGTTGTTCCAGGATGACTAACCAATCTTTTGTCTCGCATCTTGTTCAACTAGTTATTAACAAACAACACCTAAAAAAGTGGACAAAAATTGAGACCAGAACGGCCAGAAGTCCCAGAGAATACCTGTTCACAGGTGTACAAGAAAACTCAAACTACAGCTTTTCATAAAAGCGATCCTACTCATGAGGAGATATCTTTGTATGACCTTTGAATCTGATTTCAACAACCACAAAAATCTGGATTAAATTAGTAGAGACTTGCTCTGTTCAACACATATAGACATACACAGTAGCACGAGATGGGCGCCAATGCTGCACTGACAACCGCTCGACGTGATTATTTATAACGTAATTGAAGAATAAGGCCAATGACAGACAGTTCGGTTTCACCGAAGCGTTTAACGCTTCGGTTTGGCGCGTCGGCTGCCACACACAGCGGTTTTCAGAAGCGTTTATCGAGTCGGTTTAGTTACAAATTACGTCAGAGTATCATATTTTCCTTCCCCTATCCCATGCATTCATCAATGCATCCAGAAAATTTCAGCTCGATCGGACTACGCAGCAATGAACTCATCGAAAAACACTCGAAAAATGAGTCGGTGGGTCATTTCTCTCATCAACCGATGCGATTCCGAAACCGAGAGGCGGTTCGCACCGCGGTGTGTGTCATCACAATGCTAAAGTAATGTACGACTATATCAAATCGGTTTTCCTCTCGGGAAACGCCTCGCAAAAACCGCTCTGTTTGTCATTGGCCTAAATCCGTAAAGTAACTCGACAGAAACACTCCAATCACGTACCGATTATGCCATATGAAATAACTAAAAAAAAATGAATTATCGAAACTGAAAGCTAAACAAATATTGATATTCAAGCTAGTAGAAAATTAAACAAAAGTGAGAACGAAGAAAATTTAATGTACTGCGACTCTAAGAAGAAAAATATTAATCAAGTTTATAAAATACATACAATGTGGTAAAAAGAAATTTAATAAAAGTAGGAGCTAAGCAAAAATAATTCAAACATCAATGTCATAAAGAAAACCCAGAAGACAAAACCTGGGTTTGAGCGCCCTTTGTTACAACCAACAGAATTCTTTCGAGCCGCTGTCAGTGCAGCATAATTTAGTTTTGTAAGACCTTCTTCTTTTAATAGATCAGCGTGCCCTACTTTGCCGACTAGCTCAGCCCGGGCGTGGGCTTTGGGTCAGAAGAAGATCTTCTTGCTACAGCACGCTTATGTTTAACTTGAAACAAATAAACAAACACCAACATAAAACATACATACAGTAGGGGAAAGAGAAGAAACTCAGATCGGGAATCATAATTTTTTTGTATAAGATAAAATTATTCCATTTTTAATTATTTCATAAATAAATTAACACAAAAAAAAATATTTATAAAATCAAAAGATAAGTAACACAGAAAAAACAAACAGTTAATAATTCAGATCAAATCCAAAATAACCTAAAATTATAAAGTCGGTGTGGGTATTGAACTAATTGTTACCCAAACCCGGCCGGGATTGGTTTACACCAATCTTCACATGCACACAGTAATTCATAGAATATTCAAAAAAACTCTAGCGCACCTGAACCGCTAGAAACACTTATGTTCGAAGAACAGTAGAAGAATCGTGCAGATTTGGAGTGCATATTCCACCACATGAGCTGCTTATTGCGGCCAAGCTGTCTCAAATGCCACGTTTTACTTTTGTCTCAAGAATGCATTATAACTCATATGGTGGAAAGGTCTCAGATATTACCACTGGCATGAATTTCAACGTTTATGAGAGCAAAACACGGGTTAATTATATTCGTTATCAGTTGCTTATTTCACAAAATTTTGAAAGCAGCATCTCATATAATATCAATGAAGAAAATGCTCAGTGCCTGCAGCACTGTAACTGAAGTTGGAGTTTGGGGCTGCGATCCGAAAAATTTGCAGAACTTTGGAAATTGAAACATCGGTTATTTATTTTGATTGTAAATGTTTCCGGTATGAAAACTAACTGTAAGCATTTATTGATACAAAAGTAGCACAACCGACTCGTGCTGGCAACTTTTCGCCAGTATCAAAGCCACGAATATATCACATCTGCTTCACGTTGTTATATTACATTCGAAGTTATAGGAGTATAAAGAAATTTAGGGTTACCTGCAGCGAGTTTTTTCAAATAATCCAAAGCTTAATATTTGCTGTTTATTGTCACTAGAATATCATTACCAATTGAAAATTCTAAGATAAAACCGCTTAATAAAGATATTGCAAGCAAACACAAAACCAACAATAGCTGGCAACCATATCATGGCTTTTAAACCAAATTTAACCTGAATTATGCCTATAATAGAATCCATTAAATGTTTGAAATTCGTAATGATTTCATGACTGCACTGGAAGTTATAGGGCAAAAAGTTTTATTTTGATGAGCGAATTTTCACAAAAAGACACAAAAATTACCATAGTTGGCAGCACCAATCGAGTTTTTCAACCAAATTTCTATCAAACAGAGTTTAGAGTAAGGTTCAGCCCTTAAGTGGCCATACTTTACCGCCTTGGTCTCAGCATACAATTGATTCTGCCACCAACACGAACATTTTGTTTTCTTCACTCACACTTTCAACAACTTTTCTTTTACTTTTAATAGTACAAGTCACTTTTTATAACATCAGTTTAAATTTGCTTAACACCAATTCAAATTTTCAATTCTTTTCTTTTGAAACCTTCATTCTTTCCAAAAAGTTATTTTTAATAGTACAAGTCACTTTTCTAATATCCGTTTAAATTTGCTTAGCACCAATTCAAATTTTCAATTCTTTTCTTTTTTTCCCAATAATTCACCACAATTCTCTCTACTTGCGTCTGTTAGCTGGCCCTGCTCCAATCAGAATCCCCTTTGTCTTGTTCGAAAAAAATTTTCATTTCACCGCAAGAGCGGTTCACTTCCAAACCCTCTAGCGTGATTCTTATCTAATCCATAACTTAGGGCATTCTCGAATTCCAGGTACAGTGCCAAAAAAAAGTACCAGCTGATCGGACATTTTTCATCGGAACGTTTCATCTGTCAGAATGTCAGACGTTTCTGTATTTGTTGGCTCTTGATTCAAGACTACGGTGCAATATGGACACCTGTTCTTTTGTTGCAAAAACAGAAGATGAATTGATGTATCACTTTAACGAACGGCATCGTATCATATTGAACGGAATGTATTCATGTCCACATTGTTGCTACAATATGGGCACCGCTCAATTGAACATAAATCGCATTAAAAATCATCTACTGTACCATGGACCAACAATCGTCGTGTGCAATGTTTGCAATTACTACCATTACAATCGGAGTCGTGTTCTTAGTCGTATCGCCAGCTGTCATCCGTATAACTTCGTGACGCTTACGCGCGAGTTACGGTAACACCTGCTGTACCATACTACACCCGCCGTCCGTTTCATACAAACACCTGACACACCAAGCACGTGCCCAAGACGACCTCCAGTTAACTTTATCGAAACCTAAATCAACACATTATAAATTGCAATACGATGCATTTCCTGTTTTTCCAAATTGATCCAGAAACAGCAATGTAATTTTGTACTGCTGTTCTTGCACTTTGCAATTTCCATAAATTAATCAGCATAAGCTTGTATTCAGTTTAGTTGTTACTCAATAAAGCTCAAATTAACACCAAATTTGTTTATTTTTACTGACCACTGGTTTCGTGGTCATAAGTGTTGCAGTCGTGCGGATTCCTAAAATACGTTTATCGACGGTTAATCGGTTAAAAAGAAAAGTGTTCAAGTTCGACAGAATATCGTATCGAGCCTACAAAGAAAATCGTGCGGTGTTGTTAATTAAAGTGCGTCATTGGAGAAACTTTTCGATTTCGGCGGATTACCGAAAAATACAGTGCTAAAACTCGACAGAATATCGAGTCTGCTGCATCCTGTTGAAAAATTACTGGCAGTAACAACATGTATCATTGGATAATATTTTGGGAGTAAGCTCGTTGACACTACATAATTTGCATATATATTCCCTTCCTATTCCTTAAATAACTAACCGTGAACAAATCTTTGTCATATATTATACTATCTACATCTATATATATATATATATATATATATATATATATATATATATATATATATATATATATATATATATATATATATATATATATATATATATATATATATTTATATATATATGTATATATATATATATATATATATATATATATATATATATATATATATATATATATATATATATATATATATATATATATATATATATATATATATATATATATATATATATATATATATAAATATATATTTATATATATATATATATATATATATATATATATATATATATATATATATATATATATATATATATATATATATATATATATATATATATATATACGTACTATTTATATATTATCTATATTAAATAACGATTTCAAAACTAAAAATTATCATAAATTAATGAATAGACCTAGACCATACCCTAGAGTAAGGCATTTAAAATTAGTACTATTAACCAATAGACTAATTAGTGAAAGTGAAAGTGAAAATTGTGTTGTGCCAAATTTGTGTGAAAATTCGAGTAACGAAAATCTTGAAAAGTGAAAATTTCAATAATTCTTTTTCAAATTCTCACCGAATTGATTCAGCTATGGCTGACGCAAACACGTCAGTTGTAGACATATTTAACGCACTTCGGGTCCCAGACGCGGTTAAAGATATACCAAAATTTAACGGAAATCCTAGATTACTCTATGATTTCATAAATAACGTAGAAGAAATACTTTCTCTGGCCCACGCCGTAGAACCCACGTACGCAAGAGTGCTACTTCGGGCCATACGTAATAAGATTTATGGACCCGCTTACGAAGTTTCAAATATGTACGGTACGCCGCTTGAGTGGAAAGAGATTAAGAACAATCTAATTCTCCACTACAGCGACAAACGTAATGAAACTTCGTTAATTAGAGACCTCTGTAGTACTAAACAACGTGATAAAACGGTAGAGAAGTTTTACAGCGAAATAGTTGAAATCTTATCAACCATTTTAGCTCATGTTCAAATTCATGAACAAAATTTTGATGTGATTGAAGCGAAATGCAAACTTTATTCGGACATGTGCCTCAATACTTTCTTGGCAGGGCTTCGTGAGCCACTCGGCTCCACTATCAGAGCCATGCAGCCAGAGACACTTGCCGTAGCATTTTCATACTGCATTAAAGAGCAGAACATTTTTTACGCGAAAAACGATTCAAAATTCGAGATTTCGAATAATCAAAAGAAGCCACAGCTTCTAATGAATACTAATCAAAAGTCTAATTCAATATTTGGCCAACCGTCTTATTTAGCTGGAAATTCTTTCCCACAAACATTCCGACCTAATCTCCAACAATCTTCGGTTAATCCGTTCCAGCAACAATTTGGCAACCAGGTACCAAATGCATTCAAACCAAGACCAAAAATTTCAGAATATCTTTAATAGACCAAACCCATTTAACCAACAACCTAGAACACAATTGACTTCCGGTACCAACCCTCAACAAGGCCCACCATTCAATAGACAATCACTACCACGCCCCGAGCCAATGGACACAAGCTCTGGCAACTCGCGCTTCAGACAGGGATAAATCAGACCCATAGCATCCCAACCGAATCTGACGGGTAACAATTTATTTCGCTCCACAGGTCCTCCCAGGTTTGTAAGCAAAGAACTTTTCAACATTTGTGAGACAAAGAACCTTGACAATGAAAATAACACCTCATCAACCTTCGTGCCAACCCCTAATGAGTCCTATCAACAGAGTCTTGATCATACGAAGATGCAAGTAACACCGACGAGCAACTATACGGAACTTACGACAATAACAGACAAGAATTCTCAGATGACACCTATGAACGAAACGACAACCAATATGAATACCATCCTGATGCTCAGGAAATCGATGACGGAAATTTTCCACTAACCGCCTCGACAAACCTACAGGTTACATAGATATAATCGTGCATGGATGCAATCTACCATACATCCAAATTGCTTCTCCTTTTAATCGCCACCTCAAATTCCTTATAGACACAGGATCCTCATCGTCCTTCATAAATCCCGAATTCATTAACCCAGACGATATTCAGAAAACAAAACCAATCATTATCAATACTGTTCTTTACAAACACAAACTAGAGGAGACAGTGACTCTCCCAATCTTTACTGAATTTAGACAACCAGGAGAGATCAGATTTCTAATATTTAAATTTCATAAGTATTTCGATGGACTCCTTGGATTAGATGCTTTTACTAATTTAAATGCTAAGGTAGACATAGCCAATTAAGTTCTTATCACAAATCACTCCGCCATTCCCTTAAGTTTTAAACCAAATCTGACATCCGAAAAATACATTGTACCCTCCAATTCAAAGTTCGTCGCAAAACTACCTGTTGATGTCCGTAACGGAGACATAATCAAAAAAAAACAGAAGTGGCTCCTAATTTAATAATTTCAGAAGGAATCTATGAAGCTAATTATTGGTATTGTCCTATAGGAGTTACAAATTATGCTTAGAAGGATCAACCTCTATATATTGAACAACCTCTCAAAGTCTCTAAACTACTAAAAGACGAAATCAATATTTTAACATAGATTGCACCTATGAGACCAATTGCTTTATTCCACCCAAAGATATAACCGAACTAATCCGAATGTCGCACCTAAACAAAGAAGAGCGGGATCTTATTATTCAGGCCAAAAGTTGACTTTCACTAATCAAATTAAACACCGTATACCGACCTCAGATGATGTGCCAGTCTACACAAAATCATACAGGTATCCTCACGTCCATAAAGACGAAGTAAAGAAACAAATTTCCGATTTACTCGAACAAAGCATAATCCGACCCAGCTATTCACCCTGGAGCTCGCCAGTGTGGATAGTCCCGAAAAAAAAGGATGCCAGTGGCAAACAAAAGTGGCGGCTAATCAAAGACTACCGTAAGTTGAACGAAAAAACCGTCACTGATCGTTACCCTTTACCTAACATCTCAGATATATTAGAAAAACTTGGCAAATGCTTATACTTCTCCACAATAGATCTCGCCAGCGGGTTCCACCAAATAGAAATGGACCCCAGAGACGTCAACAAGACAGCGTTCACGGTTGAAGGTGGACACTATGAGTTTATCCGAATGCCTTTCGTGCTAAAAAATGCCCCATCAACATTCCAACGCGTGATGGACAATGTTCTCCAAGACCTGCAAGGCAAAATATGTCTCGTATACCTGGACGACATCATTCTACAGCTGCAGCGAGGGTCAAGCTTCATGCCAAGATATTTAACGGTTTTCGAAGAGCCTATAATCTCCAAGAGCATAGAGAAAATCTACGAAAAGTCTTTAAAAGGTTGCGTGACGCTAATTTTAAAATACAGCTCGATAAATCTGAGTTTCTACATCGAGAAGTTGCTTTTCTAGGGCATATAGTATCTGCGGATGGGATTAAACCTAATCCGGACAAAATAAAGGCTATTATTTATTCATTGACCAAAACAAGGTACAAAATCACATATTAAAAAAAGGACATCAAATAAAAATAAAAATAGAAAAGTAAAGTAAAGTAAAGGAAAAGTAAAAACAAACAAGTTAAATAAGTAAAAAACAAACAAATTAAAGAAAAAAGAGTAACAAATAAATTAATAAATAGCAATCAATAAGTAAACATTGACAAAAAAGCTATAGCTTAAGGTTAAGGGTACGGATGGCATGGAAAAGAGAGGACTTGAAGGATGATTTGGAAATCGTAGGGGAATATAAATTGCTTATTCTGTTGAATACTCTGCAGCATCTATTTACTGGCTCATTAGCTCCATATGTGGTCGAATGAGAATATTCTTTTAGGAAACGATTGGACCTGGTGTTCCTCACAGGTATATTTATCAAAATTTTATTAGTCAGGAATTCTACATTAATAGCGCCTCTAATGACGTCGAATGTGAAGCAGGCCGATATCACCATTCTTCTGGAGGCTAGTGTGGATAGGTTTAAATGACCCAGTCGAAACTCATAAGGGGGTAGGCTATTAAAATCATAAGGGTTGTATAGCTCTCGCAAGGCGAAAAGTAAAAATTGCTTTTGTATTGACTCGAGTCTGTCACTGTGGATTTCAAAAGCAGGATTCCAGCTAATACAAGCGTATTCGAGAATAGGACGTACGAGTGAAGTGTATAAAGATCTTGTGACCCACAGACTACGAAATTCTTTGGCTCGTCTTTTGATGAAGCCAAGTTGTTTGTTTGCACGAGAAAGTATTTTATCGTAGTGTAAAGTGAAACGGAGTTTTTCATCTAAGATAACACCGAGGTCAACAATGTTATCAATTCTAGTTAGCACATTATTACCGAGGAAGTACGAATTGCGTGTGACCGTGCATTTTCTGGAAAAACTAATAACCTGGCATTTATTAATGTTGAGAGAGAGCTTATTTACATTGCACCATTGATCAAGGGAATCAAGTTTGGATTGGAGAAAGAGGGCATCCGATTTCGATTCAATGGTCAGATAAAGTTTGAGGTCGTCTGCATAGAGTAAATGAGGTACGCCTGCTAGGACGTCAGATAGATCGGAAATAAATATATTGAAGAGAAGTGGACCAAGATGGCTACCTTGGGGTACACCAGAGGTAGCACTAACGTTTTTCGATAAAAACCCTTGAAATTTTACACATTGTGTTCGATCGCAAAGGTAGGAAGTCAGCCAGCTGAGTAGAGACCCGGTAATACCGAATTTCTGTAGCTTAAGAATTAAGGTAGAATGGTCAACTCTGTCAAATGCCTTACTGAAGTCTGTGTAGACTGCGTCAATTTGGTAACCTTTTTCCATTTTGCATAGGACGTCTGAGATTAGGATTGTCAAATTCGTGGTAGTTGAGCGACCTTTTCTAAAGCCATGTTGTTGCTCGTTCAGACGGGAATCAACTAGCGGAGACAATTTGTAGTATACTATCTTTTCGAAAAGTTTCGGAATCGAAGACAAAATGGCAATGCCCCTATAGTTTTCAATACAGCGTCGATCACCATTCTTGAATATGGGTGTGACATGAGAAAGCTTCCAACTGGATGGAAAAACTCCTGACGAGAGTGATCTATTAAAAAAAATATGCAAAGGAGTTATAAGCTGCTCTACACACTTGCATAAAAAGATCGGAGGAAGAAGATCGGGCCCAGGACCTTTGTTGCAGTTGAGTTCCAAAATAGTTTTACGTATTTCATCGCGGGAGATTTCTAAATGGTTGACAAAAGCCGTTGGAGTTGAATCAGAGGAAGAAAGGTGTGAGTTTGTTAGGTCTGCTGCACTAAAAACTTTTTGGAAACTATCTGCGAATAGGTCACATATCTCTTTAGGAGAAGAAGACGTTGTATTATTCAGAAACATCGACGATGGATAGCCAGTAGTTTTTCGCTTCACATTAACAAAATCGAAGAATTTTTTCGGGTCGCGGACTATATTTTCGCCGGTTGACCTAATGTAAGTATCATAAGCCTCACACACATTAGAGATTAGAGATTTCAACTTCACTCCAAGAGCATGGAAAAAATCTACGAAAAGTCTTTAAAAGGCTGCGTGACGCTAATTTTAAAATACAGCTCGATAAATCGGAGTTTTTACATCGAGAAGTTGCTTTTCTATGGCATATAGTATCTGCGGATGGGGTTAAATCTAATCCGGACAAAATAAAGGCTATTAGAGATTTCCCAATTCCCAAAAACCAAAAAGAGCTCAAAGGATTTCTCGGCTTATTAGGCTATTACCGGAAATTTATAAAAGATTTCGCAAAACTAACTAAACCCCTAACAAGTTGCTTGAAAAAGGGAAACGGTGTTCAGCTCACGGAAAAATATGTCAAAATATTCGAATTCTGTAAAGATTTATTAATGAATGAGCATGTGCTGCAATATCCAGATTTTACCAAACCTTTTGTGTTGACAACTGACGCCAGTGACTGCGCAATAGGAGCGGTATTATCGCAAGGACCCATCGGCAGTGATAGACCCATCTGTAACGCTAGTCGCACATTGACAGACTCCGAATCAAACTACTCCACCATAGAAAAGGAGCTACTGGCAATAGTATGGGCCGTTAAATACTTTAGGCCGTACCTGTTTGGAAGAAAATTTCAAATTGTTACGGACTACAAACCACTAACATGGCTAATGAGTTTAAAAGACCCAAACTCAAAACTTGTTAGATGGCGCCTCAAACTAGAAGACTTCGACAAGTCATATATAATAAGGGGACTCAAAACTCCAACGCAGATGCATTGAGTAGGATCAAACCTACAAAAATATGAATAACCGGGAAATAGAAGTAAACGTAGGTGAAACTACACCGGCGGACAATGCATCGGTTCAAGCCGAAATGGGATCAACTGTGCTTCTGCGGACGAAAACCTTGACGACGGTATCCCTATTTCAGAACGACCCTTAAACGAATTTTCTCTTCAGATCATCCTTGAAGAATCCACCAGAACCCCACATACATGCCTAGAAATGCCATTTAAAAACAAACAGAGAAGAATAATCCGAATGTGGGACTTCACTGAAAGTAATGTAACAGAAATTTTTAAGAAATATTTGGAACCAAATAAAATTAATGCTATATTCACCACAGATAAAATATTTAACGTCGTACAAACCGCCTATTCCAAATTTTTCTCACACTCCCCAATTTTCAAATTATCCGCTGCATGGAATTCTTACGAGACATTACAGACTCAGACGAAGAAGACAAAATCATGAAAGAATATCATGTAAACAATAACCATAGAGGTATCAACGAGACCGTTTTGCACCTCAAGAGAACTTGTTACTTTCCCTTCCTCAAAGACAAAACTACCAAAATTATAAATAATTGCGAAATCTGCCAAACGCAGAAATATGACAGAAACCCTCCTAAATTGCAATATGAAGCTTCCGAAAGCCCTCAAAAACCTTTAGACCATATATACGTTGATGTTTACACAGTCAAGGGCAAACCTATTTTGACAATTATAGACCGTTTTTCCAAATTTGCAGCTGCATATACATTAGAAACCAAGAACAGTTTAAATATAGTAAAATCTTTCAAACATTTTATTAGCATCCACGGAATGCCAAAGAAACTGACCGCTGACCAAGGGACTGAAATGACATCCACCTTATTTAAAGACTTTTGCAGCCAATACAGAATCATTGTCCACCTTACCTCATTTCAACAAACCAGTAGCAATTCCTACGTAGAAAGGTGGCATTCAACTTTAACAGAAACATACCGAATAATTCTAGAAAAACGAAAAAAAAACTTAACTTCGACCTAGATCACGAAGAAATACTTAATGAAGCAATAATAACTTACAATAATGCTATTCACTCCACAACCAAACTAACACCATTTGAGCTATTCACAGGTAGAACCCATACATTTAATAAAAACATAACGTTTAACAACGAACACGAATACCTCAATAAATTGAACGAATTTAGATCACAACTCTACCCAAAAATTAAAAATGAAGTAGAGAAACTAGTAAATAAAAACTTGCAGAAATTAAATTCAAACCGTGAAACCCCTCAAACTTTCCAAGAAAACGATATTATCTTCCGAAAATAGTGTAGGCGAAATAAAATTACCCCTAGATTTAGCAAACAGAAAGTCCGAAAAGATAAAAAATTAACACTAATTACATACAGAAACCAAAAACTACACAAAGGGAAAATTAAAAGAAAACGTAAATTTCAGATTAATTCTGGTGGTCCAAGCGAAGAACATGGAAATACAATTCCTCAACAACAGCCAGGGAATTCTGCCTCTACAACTGGGGATGGTTAGAATCATACGCTCATTTGAAAACTTGGTGCACATAGCAAGACTAGACAAGTACGAACAGACATTGAACAACATCCAATCCACCCTAAACAACTATAACGATACGCTGACGTCCGAAACACTAGCAGTACTTCAAATTAAACTTGACGAATTAACCCATAGACTAAATACCCTCAAACCCATTGGAAGACTAAAACGAGGACTTATCAACGGAATCGATTCACTCATCAAAGGTATAACAGGAAATTTGGATGCGGACGATGCCGTTAAAATAAATAAAGAAATTGAGCAGCTTACGTTGAATCAATCCGGGCTTAATAATAAAATTAACAGCCAAACACGATTAAATAATGCATTCATGGAAATATTTAGTAACATTACCGACCACATCAATAGCCAAACACAAACAATTAATAAACATTTTAAAGATTTTCAAAACCAAATAAAACAGGAATTGCAACACTTAAACCAAATGAGCTACAATATCGGTCTACTAAATAATCATCTCGGTAATATCGCAGAAGCCGTAGTTCTTACTCGTTTAAATATAATATCAAAACAGATTTAAGGAACCGATGAGCTAACAAAAATTTCACAAACTCTTCAAAAACAATCAGTGAGTATCGAGACCAATGAACAAATCTATGAACTATTAAACTTACAAGCATACTATAATCATTCGAATATCATTTTCAACATCCAAATCCCAATCCTCACTAACGAAACCTCTTCCTTCTTCCACATAATTCCTCTCCCAATAAACCATACCCACAGCATAAAAACTAAACCCTACGCAATTCCCATCCTAAAAAGTGTTCAACTACTTGATGCAAAATGCCCTAAAATCGAAGGAGTCTTTTACTGTCAAGAACAAATAGTTCACAAAAAATAGAGTAATTCCAGGTGCATTGCTGACGTTATGAATGGACAACCAACATCCTGTCGACTCGAAGCCATCCCTGGTGCACCAGAAGTATTCGAACCTGAGCCGAACTACGTAGTTTTCATCAACATGCCGGAAACCATGATACAATAAGAACAAGGTAGTCTATTCCGAGTACCAAAATGCGTTCGTTCTGCGCTGGTGACAACTGTGAGTGATTTGCCTTTAAGCCAATGTAAAATTGGGCAACTTCGAGGAGGGCGTTTGGGGTGTTAGTAGAGGGATATTTCGATTTTGATGATGGGGATTGAATGACTAGTATGTGCTTATAAATGTCCAAGAAAATCTCAATGAAAAAGCTATTCTACAAAGCACAATGATGGAAAACCCAATAGCTTATTTTTCTCAAGAAAATGTTGAATGCACTCACTTTAACGAATCATTTAGAGTGTTTTTATGGGTACGGTGCTAGTTGTATGTACGTGCGATGTTGGGTTGCAGATTCATGCAGCTCGATAGATGCAAACGGGCATAGATGGAAACGTGCATTGAAAAATTATGATGTACTTGATGTACTTGAATTATGTTCATTGCGGCTGTTGGTCAGCTGCAATTTGAAAATATTGGAACAGTTTGAAAAAATGTTGGTATTTTCTTATTAGCATCGCACATTTGGGAAATGCTTAATTGAAAAAGTTAAAAAACTTGTTGTTAAGATGCGGTTTCTTCCAGCCCGGTAGGGTATTAGATGTAAATATGGATTGAGAAATAATGCTGCAGTGAGATATATATGTATGTGCGTATGCATATAAGACATGGCAATGGGCTAATTGAGGATATAAGGTTGTTCAATTATGCGCAAAGTGCATGCATATGATATAATTGTTGTTTAATAATTGTGTTGATTGACGTTGTTTGTGAGGTGCATTTTCAAGATATCGGTAGAGTTTGAAAATAGATTTGTATTGTGTTATTATGTATGGAAATGCTTTATTGACATATAAACAAGCATTTGAATGGCCAGCGAAAGCGAGTTGATAGTGGCGAAAAAATTAATAAAGTAATTGTTAAGATGGGTATTCTTGCAGCCCGGTAGGGTAATAGATAAATCGGTACAGTTCCAAAATAGATATGTATTGTGTTATTAACACCGCACAGTTTGGAAATGCTTTGTTGAATTTGACCACCGAAAGGATGTTGATTAAGCGGGCAAATAATAAATTTGATGTTAAGAAGGTGATTTGTGTAACCGGAGAGGGTCATAGATGCAAATATCCATTTATAAATTATACTTCAGCGAGATATATGTGTATGTGCGTATGCATATCAGAAAATTACGATAAGCTTATTGAAGATTTAAAGTTTTTGAATTATGCGCGAAGTGTATACATATGATTTAATTTATGTATAACAATTATGTTTATTTAGTTTGTTGGTAAGGTGGATTTTGAAGATATCGGTACAGTTTGAAAATATATTTGCATTGTGTTATTAACACCGCACAGTACTGAAATGCTTTATTGACTTAGAAATAATAATTTTAATGGCCACCGAAAGGGAATTGATAGTGATAAAATAATATAGCGATATAATATAATAGCGATAAAATAGTAAATTTGATGTTAAGATGCGGATTAATGCAACCGGAGAGGGTCATAGAGGTAAATATGCATTGTGAAATTATGCTTCAGTGAGATATATGCGTATGTGCGTATGCATATAAGTCAAAGCCGATGAGGTAATTGAGGATTTAGGGTTGTTGAATTATGGGCAAAGTGTATACGTATGGGTTAATTGATGTATGATAATTATCTTGATTGACATAGAAATAAGCATTTGAATGGCCACCGGAGGGGTATGGATCATGGGCCCAGACATTAATATTGTAAATGATATATATTTACAACATTTGATTTGTTTCACTGCACTCAGAGGAATATATGTTCGCGAATGCAACAAAGTATTTACTTGTTCAGTTGTGAATGCGAGCAATTATTTACTTGTTTACTTGTAAATGGAACAATTTCTATTTTCTTTAAAATTAAAGACATCTGCCCGCATTTTAAAACAGTATACCAAACAAAGACACGTTTTATGTTGGAATCGACACCTTATTCATGTCTTGTATGTTTTACAATTTTCAATATTGATATGAAAAATGTGTTTTTGATCTGACGTTAACATGTTTTCAGTTAAAAGAAAATACTTACCTATTCAAAATTAATCACTTCATCTAACACTTGTATTGTATTCATTTTTATTGCAATCTAATACGATATCTGATTCAAAACGCGGTCAAAATATATTTTGGTCTTCGAAAACAATAATGGCGTTTGAAAAAACTATGTCAATATTGAAAATGTGCAAAACATACAATACATGCAGAAGTTGTCGCATGTAAATGAGAACGTGTCTTTGTTTGCTATACTGTTTGAATGAGAACAGATCTCTTCAATCCAAGTAATAATAAAAAAAATTTCTTGCATTCACAAGTATGCTAGTAAATAGTTTCTCGCATTTGCGAATAAACAAGTAAATACTTTTTTGGATTCGCGGACATATATTCCCCTGACTGTTGCCAAACAAATCAAATGTTCTAAATCTATATTATTCACAATATTAATTTCTGCGCCAATTATCCAATTTCCACCGATGGCCAATCAAATGCTTATTTCTATGTCAATAAAGCATTTCCTTGTTGTGTAGTGTTAATAACAAAATTAAAATCTATTTTCAAACTGTAGCAATATATTCAAAATGTATCTCACAAATAACCTCAACCAACATATTTATCCTACATCTATTAAATCATATGTATGCACTTTGCGCATTGTCAAAAACTTAACATTTTCAATTTACTGATCGACATTTTGTTATATGCATACGCACATACACAAACATCTCCCTTAAGCATAGTTTATAAATGCATATTTACATCTATAACCCTCTCCGGTTACATAAAACCAGTTGTTAACATCAAATTTATTATTTTTCCGCTCACAATCAACTCCCTTTCGGTGGCCAAACTCAACAAAGCATTTCCAAACTGTGCAGTGTTATTAACACAATACAAATCTTTTTTCGAACTGTACCGTAACATATATTACCCTACCGGGCTGCAAGAATCCCCACCTTAACATAAACTTTATTAATTTTTTGCGCTCTTCATCAATTCCGTTTCGCTGCCCATTTAAATGCTTATTTCTATGTCAATAAAGCATTTCAGTACTGTGCGGTGTTAATAACACAATTCAAATATATTTTCAACCTGTACCGATATCTTCAAAATCCCCCTCACCAACAAACTAAATAAACATAATTGTTATGCATAAATTAAATCATATGCATGCACTTTGCGCATAACTGAACAACCTTATATCCTCAATTAGCTCATTGGCATTGTCTTATATGCATACGCACATTCACATATATCTCACTGAAGCATAATTTCACAATTCATATTTACATCTATGACTCTCTCCGGTTGCATTAATCCGCATCTTAACATGAAATTTATTATTTTATCGCCCACTATCAATTCCCTTTCGCTGGCCATTCAAATGCTTATTTCTATGTCAACAAAGCATTTACATACTCTGCGATGTTAATAACACAATGTAAATATATATTTTCAAACTGTACCGATATCTTCGAAATCCACCTCACCAAAAACCGAAATCAACATAATTGTTATACATCAATTAAATCATATGTATACACTTTGCGCAGCACTCAAAAACTTTAAATCTTCAATTAGCTCATCGGCATTATCATATATGCATACGCACATACACATATATCTCGCTGAAGTATAATTTATAAATGGATATTTGCATCTATGACCCTCTCCGGTTACACAAATCACCTTCTTAACATCAAATTTATTATTTGCCCGCTCAATCAACATCCTTTCGGTGGTCAAATTCAACAAAGCATTTCCAAACTGTGCGGTGTTAATAACACAATACATATCTATTTTGGAACTGTACCGATTTATCTATTACCCTACCGGGCTGCAAGAATACCCATCTTAACATCTACTTTATTAATTTTTTCGCCACTATCAACTCGCTTTCGCTGGCCATTCAAATGCTTGTTTATATGTCAATAAAGCATTTCCATACATAATAACACAATACAAATCTATTTTCAAACTCTACCGATATCTTGAAAATGCACCTCACAAACAACGTCAATCAACACAATTATTAAACAACAATTATATCATATGCATGCACTTTGCGCATAATTGAACAACCTTATATCCTCAATTAGCCCATTGCCATGTCTTATATGCATACGCACATACATATATATCTCACTGCAGCATTATTTCTCACTCCATATTTACATCTAATACCCTACCGGGCTGGAAGAAACCGCATCTTAACAACAAGTTTTTTAACTTTTTCAATTAAGCATTTCCCAAATGTGCGATGCTAATAAGAAAATACCAACATTTTTTCAAACTGTTCCAATATTTTCAAATTGCAGCTGACCAACAGCCGCAATGAACATAATTCAAGTACATCAAGTACATCATAATTTTTCAATGCACGTTTCCATCTATGCCCGTTTGCATCTATCGAGCTGCATGAATCTGCAACCCAACATCGCACGTACATACAACTAGCATCGTACCCATAAAAACACTCTAAATGATTCGTTAAAGTGAGTGCATTCAACATTTTCTTGAGAAAAATAAGCTATTGGGTTTTCCATCATTGTGCTTTGTAGAATAGCTTTTTCATTGAGATTTTCTTGGACATTTATAAGCACATACTAGTCATTCAATCCCCATCATCAAAATCGAAATATCCCTCTACTAACACCCCAAACGCCCTCCTCGAAGTTGCCCAATTTTACATTGGCTTAAAGGCAAATCACTCATTGTTGTCACCAGTGTGCGAATGGGATAGAGATAGACATGCGCAATGGATTACCTTGTTCTCATTGTATCATGCCGGAAACTACAGTCAAATCGACATGCGGCCCCACTGATCGAACAATTTACGGTACAGGCTTGATCCGGTTAGAAAATTGCAACATCGAGATTTTCGACACTACATACTATGGCGCAAAAACAACATTTTGGGACAAAATAAACATCTTCCCCGTCATCAAAACTAACGCAACATTCACCTTGAGAAAAGCCGACATGCACTTCCTGGAGCAATACAGCTTCCCGAAACCAGAAGAAATCGAAGTAATGGACAACAGCACTTACCAAAGGAGTATCACCCTGGACGTAACAACGATATTACTAATCATCATCGTCCTTTTGGTCATATGGCTACGAGTCAAGCAACAGCCTCCTGTAGCCAAAGAAATCGTTTTTACCCAGTTCCTTTAGAGCCACCCACTTAGGGGGGAGGAGTTACGGCAACACCTGCCGTACCATACTACACCTGCCGTCCGTTTCATACAAACACCTGACACACCAAGCACGTGCCCAAGACGACCTCCAGTTAACTTTATCGAAACCTAAATCAACACATTATAAATTGCAATACGACGCATTTCCTGTTTTTCCAAATTGATCAAGAAACAGCAATGTAATATTGTACTGCTGTTCTTGCACTTTGCAATTTCCATAAATTAATCAGCATAAGCTTGTATTCAGTTTAGTTGTTACTCAATAAAGCTCAAATTAACACCAAATTTGTTTTTTTTTACTGACCACTGGTTTCGTGGTCATAAGTCGCGCAGCTCAAGCGGAACCAAGTCAAAATCGAAATTTTATTTAACAAGAATGTAAGAAGTCCAGAAGATAATGACAAATGTACAATATGCGACGCGATTTTAACTGAATGCGAAAAACTGTTCCATCACATGAGAGAATCGCATCAGCTGAATGTGGGATTCAAATGTGACGCTTGTCCATTTTTTGACAATTCACAGGCAGAAGTAGACGCACACGCTAGAAAGTAAGTACAACGCTAAATTTGTCACAAGGTGCACCTGGGAGAATTTGCGTGGGAACCGCGTCTTCTTTCAAAATACGACACCTATTTGGCCACGAGGCACTCGCTTCATCACTTTGCTGCTCTTCAGGCTGAAATTGTCATATCTTCCACACTTTGCCACCCACACGCGTCGAACAATTTTTTCAACCAGGGAAACATTTCAATTTTTTATTATTGTTGCTTATGCAACCGAAAATTGCACAACCAACCATATCTAAAAACACAAAACGCGATCTAATACACATCTTTCTTTGCTGGTTACGAGCTAAATGATTGATAATGGAATTTCCTATTCAATGTTTTTACTTAAATTAGGGCAGGTGCCTACCTTGAGATTGAGCTGTGGCTAGTTAATGACTTAAAGACTTCTTAAATATCCTTAAATTTGTTTCTAAACAATATCAAACAGCAATGTTTTCATTCCTAGTATTTTGCTTGAATTAGTAGTTTATTGTATAATGACCTACTAAGTATCTTTAGTTTCAGAATTATCCAACATTTCGCACAAAAAAGATAAG
The DNA here is from genome assembly GCA_947369275.1 of Nemotelus nigrinus. NCBI lineage: Eukaryota > Metazoa > Arthropoda > Insecta > Diptera > Stratiomyidae > Nemotelus > Nemotelus nigrinus. Next base: position 127,326,641 of record OX376372.1, on the reverse strand, counting down.
GGGTCAGAGTCATAACCTACAATTTCTCGCTACGAGGTGATTTCGCCCTTCTAGTCATGAGATTAAAAAAAAAACATATATGTGCACCATAAATTGGAATCTTTAGCTTTATATCCTCAGTAATAAAAACATTATTATTATATTCGTTAGTTTTACCTGAACTTGGCCTGAAAAGATATTCAGGTGCCTGGAATTTTAAATATCTGTCAGGAAAATATCAAAATTTACACCTCCAAATCCACCAAAAACCAGTTGGTTTGTTGGACTGTGAAAGTTTTAATGATCACAAATGTAACACATTCTTTATTGTAGACCAGGGGTGGGCAAACGGTCGATCGCGATCGACCGGTCGATCGCAAACAGTTCGACAGTCGATCACAGACATTTTAAATAATTTACTAGGTTAATTTAAAATGTGAACTAAATATTTAGTAGACAATTTATTCAGTACATTTTGGAATCGGACAGTTCACGCACTTTCAGTTCACATAAAAGGACTCCTGGTGGCGGAGAAGCCAAAGGGAAAATCCAAGATAGCTATGATCTTGATTTGTTCAATTTATAGATTTATATCATTGTAGGAAAACTGCTTCACTAAATCTTGTATACGTATACGGTTGTTTCATTTCCTTACATCTCTCGGTTCTAAAGTACACACTTTATATTATTGCTTCCCGCTATACACGTTGCCTGCATTTGCAGTCGTCTCCCTGCTACCGAGGTAGTAAATTGTCGCACACAGCGCAACAAAGGTTAATCTCAATTTTAGATGAAATACAATTTTAAATTAAAATCTTTTTACGCCAATTTAGTTTGTCCAGTTCATTCTTTCGAGTTAAAAAGTGACATTTGGTGTTTGAATTTGAAAATTTAATTGTGTCTTTTCAATAACAAAATTGATCAAAAATTGAAATTCTTGATATTTTATCCGTCAGATATGATACGTGTCTCCGCTTTTCTCCATTTTCAAAATTTTCGCTCGAAAGAATGAACAGATAATGGATACATGTTAAAATTTAGCTTCACGAATAACTCAGTACTAGCCTAAAGAATGAACTGCACATATTAAATTGGCGTGAAATGATTGGAGACATATGCCAAAACCATCTGCATTTTCAAAGCGAAAGCATCTTCCAAGCAATTTTTAACACTTAAAAGTGAGCACAACGCTTGTTTATTTTCAAACTGAATTTTCGCCGAAATAAATTTTACGTGAAAATTTGCATGAACATTTAACGTGAAATCGAAAACAGTACTAAGCCTTAGATGGCTCAGCTGAGGAAGCTTTTTGCAAAGATTTCTAAATCTTGGGTAAAAAAAATTTGCATTTCTTACGGATTTTATGAGGCATTACAGCTCGCTCAATTTACAATTACAAGGAAAAGGAAAATATTGTTGACTTGTTGAGTTCGGTAAATGTTT
>OX376372.1:127317719-127320219 GCA_947369275.1 Nemotelus nigrinus | reverse complement strand
AATAAGAAATATTATCTTTTGATTAAACATGTTTCCCTCTCACAATTTTTCACGCGAACCAAGAGGTATTGCGATGGCGCGTTAACCTTTTGTTTAAGATGGAAGGCTTCTATCCATCAAATTAGAAAAGTAGGAAGCAGTAGAAACTCTTGTTATTAAAATTACTTTAAACTTTTATGCATAAGCTTGCATTTTACGAACCTACCTAGTCTTGAATTTGGTTTAAAAGAAATAAATAGGGACTATTTATAAAATTCGGCAAACGCTTTTAATATACCTTTATCAAGTCATCGTTCGCTTGAGACCATATCCCAGTGCGGTAATTTCAAAGCCAACATTTGTAGTGCCCTTCGTTAAAAGTATCTCCATAATGACATACTGGAGAGTTGATTTCATGTATGCCACCATTTATCTCCAGCTGTTTCCTTAAAACAGTTGTTTTATGTTCAATTGCACATTCTCGCACAACATTTCCAATCTGCCCAGGAAATGGAATAATTTGAATCAACATCAAATTACCAAGGCTTAAAATCTGGCATTTTTGATTTCGTTCACCTATAACCTCGCAATTTTCACAATGGGAGTTTGATATACGCTCCCATTTATTAAACTGGTGTTTCAAAATGTCAAGTGAAACTGCTCCTATGAGATCTTTATTCACAAAAATAGTGAAACACAATAGTGGTTCAACGCAGCTACTCTGAAAACCACAATTAAAACAAAGTAAGGTATATTCTACTTGGAAAATGAAATTTTCCTACAAAATTGGTGACATGTTAAGGATTTCCAGGAACAAATCATAAGCGTCTTGCTGTTGGCGATCAGTAAAATAGCCGCCTACTTTGGATCGGATGTGCCAAGATGTAAAACAATGAGCTTGGTCATTATTGATAGTGAACAAAGGTAGGTTAACGTCACACAAATTTTGCATGAACGTATCTTCGTGCATGCCATAGAATATATAGCTTGAATGGTTGTTCAACAAAACGGGAGACACTACATTTGCGTAGCATGATACTCTGTCTCTATTTTCAAACTTTTGTACGGTGTATTCAGGGGCACATAGCTTATTTGATACTTGCCCCTCCTCAGTTGGTACTTTGTCAGCACATACGCTAATATTTTGCATAAATACATCTTTAAGTGAACTCGCGTGCCCACAAAAAGTGTCAGAAAGGATGCCTAGCTGAAGTACGACTCATAAAAAGCACACTTATCGTTAGCAACAATGTTACAAAAAGTAATATCGAGCTTGGTTTTGCCATTTGTTGAAAATTCTCCTGACGGCATGGCATACCTCAAGCCATAGCTACCAAGTATTTTGTATAAAGTGTGGTTGGGAACACAATTAAAGTCTATATTAATATCTCCTACAAGAACAACTTTGTTTTCCTTACTAGTCGCTGCATTAAGCATTTTGACAAATTTATCTTCAATTGTCGAAAAAGCAGTTGTAGGAGACTTGTAGTATATACAAAACGGTATTCTTCACACCCGAAACAAACAAAGTTTACAGATTTTTTTTTATCATTGTAAATATATTTCACAGTGCATGAGCTAATGCTATCCTGACAATACAACAACACACAAAATGACTTTCGTCGGCGGTGGCAGTCGTGACGAAAAATTATCCTGTAATTTGGTATTTCTAATGAATCTTTTGGCAGAGGCCACGTTTCTATTAAAAATATAAAAGAAGCTGAAATAAAGCCTTCATCACATGCTTATTTCAGAACTGGACGTCATGGCAAATAGACAGAATCAGAAAGATCCTGTAGGAAAGGCAAACTTAATCGTATTAGCTTCTCTCAAAATAATCGATTCATTTCATTTACAACAATAATATTGATTCTACCCTCATATCCACGATAAAACTTTGCCACAATATGCAACCTAGTTAGTTTTGTAGCTCTACTTAACCCCACATAGAGCTCATTTTTGGTCAATCCTCTTCGCATATTTATTGCGACATCCTCATATGTTCCACTTTGACTCTTACGTATAGTTATCCCCTCTGCGCATATTATGGGAAACTGCTTTCTTAATATGTTAGAAATTAGACTCTTCTTCAATTGTATGGTTTAAGCAATAGCTTCAATTGGTGTTAAATGAGCACTTATCTCATTTTGCTTCATATAGGCAGAGTATGTGGCCCTTGTTTGGCGACCTGTTTTGGAGTCATCAAATTCTAGCCATAATCTGACAGGGCAACGCTGGGATATTTCAATAAGTTTCGAAACTCCAATGGCTCCTTTGAAAACTCTTTCACTTATTGAAACATTGACAGTCACAATGTATTTGACAGCAACTGCTAATGCCATAAGTCAGGTGAGAAGGTGCAGTTGGCAGTTTTTAAAATACTTTCCCGCCTTTTCATAGAAATGTTTTTAGTAGGCACTGTATCAACTGTATCAGAGATAATGCACTCTTTAGTTGATAATATTTTACTATTGTAACTGTTCACCTCGGCATAAGTGCGGAAAAAACGAATTGTTGGATA
>OX376372.1:127285219-127315219 GCA_947369275.1 Nemotelus nigrinus | reverse complement strand
TCAAATACTTCTCGTCACCGGGAATTCAACTGGAAATGGAGTCGTCTTGGTTTTGGTTCAGGAATTTCTTTGCCTTTGTCATTTGGATGGGTCGTACAGTATTTCCTTCCGATGTAGATCAGGATAGAAGTTATTGCTGCTATTAAAGCTAAATAGCTTATGGTCAAGTGGTGGGCTTCATTTTTCGACATGTCTGCCAAATGCTGCTGCTGTTCCACTATCTTCAATGCTGCTTTTAGACCATGGATTGTTGCTGAATTGTTTTTAATGACGATGTTGTGTGCCTTATGAATTTCTTGATGCCAAAGGTGATCATCAATTGAGGTGATATTTATTGTGATTGATTGATGGTAAGATTGGTTTACTTTGCTCTTGTGCTCATAATGTGATGAAATTGTTAAATCATCTTGTTGAATAGTGCACCTGTCCTGGAATTTTAGTAGTCCTTGGCCTTCCAAAATGAGATTGTAGGTTCGTTTCCCACAAAGTACAAGTAAGTTCGCCTTCTTAATTGAGTAGATCCAGTTATTGGGGTTGTATAATTGAATCCATGTGTTGATGTTGGTGAGACGTTCTAATTCACAAGTCTTCGGAAGAATGGTCTCTTGATTAAATAGTGAGATTTCACATTTTGCTGGACCAGTATTTTTCTTAAAGTTGGCATGTTTTTTGGTGCATATAAGTGTTTCGTCGAGCATTGAAATGCAGCTTGTTATTTCGTCGGTTGATAGAAGGTAGTACTTGTCTCTTTGTAATGGGATTGCAATAAATTCCGAACTGCCTTTGATATGAACGATGGTGGCGTTGATTTCGAAGGGAATCGGTACTACCTTGAAAGTTTGGTAAATGTTTGAGGTCAGTAATGGTAGATTGAGTTTGAAAATTATTGCCTCTTCTGTAACCCTGGATTGAACGCTCATAAGATTGTAAACTTGAATGAGCGTGTTGTGGTCACCATATCCAGGAATTGTCACTGTGGCTGGAATGTTGTCCTTGATAATTCGGAGTTCCTTGGTTAGTTGTGTTGGAGTTAGAATGAGAGGATTGATGCGCCCCTTCTGGCTATCAGTTATAATGTTGATGAGTGCTGCTTGTGTTTGCTGATAGGAAGACATAATTAGAGCTAAATTTGTGACTCTAATGTTTAATATTTGTGTTGTTTGCTGAGAACTTAATACTTGGTTCGTAGTGTTTAACTCGGAGTGGAGTTCGTTCAAAATACCAATAATTTCCGAAAAGTGGCTGTTGTTTGTTTCTTCATCTTTTTTTATCAGATTTTCTGTAGAATCAATAATTGACGTTTGATTTTTTATAAGATTCAATAGATGATTTTCGTTTTGTTTAACATTGTCAATTGTTTCAGCTACGTGATCAGCGTACTCTTGGTCTAAGATGCCAAACAATTTGTTTCCAATTGTGCCAATGATGTCAAAGGGAGATGTTTTTAGTCGAGCTGGATTTTTATTCTGATCCTTTAGTATGGTGTTATTGTTTTCGATCATGTTAAGTTGTTGCTGAAGTTGGGCTGTCGTGGCTAAACAATAACTCTTATACCTGCCGTTTAATTGTTGGTGGCACATTTCCTTCAAATTTTTTAATTGTGCTTTGAGGGTAAATGATTCCTTCCAGTAATTCTTCAGATTGTAGTAAACGATGATATTCCAATTATCGACTGCCATAGACATTTGATTTATATGTTCGAAATAGAGTGGGGTGTTCCTTTCAATTGGGATTAGCTCAATGACCTTGTTCGTAGATTGTTCTAGTGGAGCTGTTTGGAGTGGAGGTATAAATAACACGAGTAGTGCCATTGCAATTTGTGATTTGTGATAAAGTGACCAGGTGTTAACGCTTGTTAGTCATTTGGGTCGTGTGAGAGAGGAGTCAAAGGTCTTGAATTTAGTATGGCTTCAACTTCAGTTATAATTGTATGAAGCTCTTCATAGGTAAGTGACGTGCTGTCGATGACTCGCTTCAAATGGTGTTTAGCTGACTTTACGGCAGCTTCCCACAGCCCTCCGAAGTGAGGGGATCTTGGGGGAATGAATTGCCATTCTATAAATTCCTCTGAGCAATGCTTGATTATATGGTCTTGTGTCTCGGAATCGACAAGTAGTGTTTTTAGCTCTTTAAGGTCGTTACTTGCGCCGGTGAAGTTGGTGGTGTTGTCACAGAAGATTTTTGATGGCCGACCTCTTCGAGCTACAAATCTTCTTAGCGCTCCAATGAATGCATCCTTTGTCAGGTCGGAGTCCAATTCCAAATGAACGGCCTTTGTACAGAAGCATACAAAAACAGCAATGTATGTCTTGGTGGGAACTTTGTAAACGACGTTTGTAAAGGTCCGACGTTTGTAAAGGTCCGAGCTGGCTGGATTCTTTCTTTCGGAAGAGTACCCATAATTTGTTTCAACAATTTTGGTTTAGCTTTGCAGCATCGGATGCACGACTTGACAATTGATTGTGCAAGGGATTTGCCTCGTAGTGGCCAAAATCACTGCCTCATTATTGCTAAAAGTGCTTGTGGGCCGGCGTGAAGGTTTTTCTCATGTAACTGCCTTGCTAGAAGAGTAACAATTTCGTTTGAGTGTGGTAATAATATTTGATGTTTTGCATCGTACGGTAAGGTTGACTGATGCAATCTTCCGCCCACACGGATTAAACCATTGTCACATATGAAGGGTGTTAATCCAGTGAGTTGATTATTTGTGGATACGGACTGTGATTTCTTTATTTGCCTTAATTCGTCAGCAAATGCATTTTTCTGGACTTCCCTTAACGAAAAATACATTGAGTCTTGGAGTTCTCTGGGGCTCAGTGTGATACTCATTATTCGGTCTTCTTTCATTTGCCTTGAGCTATGTGCGAATAGTTTAACATATGCTACTATGTGTTGTAGATGTTTGAACGAATTATGATGATTAATTGAGTCGATGACAGAGGATGCGCTTGCTGATGCAATGAGTGATGATTTTGCAGGACGTTTCTCTTCCTCTACTTCGATGTTTGGACAGTTCGTATTTGGCCAGTGTTCGGGTGATTTTAATAAGAATGGTGGTCCGTGGAACCAGATCGCTGATTCTAACAGTGCCTTTGGTGTCGTTCCCCTTGATAAGAGATCGGCAGGGTTCTGCTTCGTGGGAACATGTCTCCATTGGCTTGCTACGGTTTTCTCTTGAATGTATGAGACTCTATTTGCGACGAATGTTTTGAATGACGTCGAGAAAGATTTTATCCAAGACAGTGTTATTGATGAATCTGTCCAAAAGAATATTTCATCTGTCCTGAGTGTATCCTTTAGTTTGTTCACTAGTTCCACCATCAGATGCACCGCGCATAACTCCAGACGGGGTAGCGTTGTGACCTTGATTGGAGCTACTCTAGATTTTGCACATACCAAACGAACTGTAATGGTTCCTCGTGAATCAATAGATCGAATGAAAACCACCACTCCGTAGGCCCTTTCACTCGCATCTGAAAATGCGTGGAGCTGAGTTGATTTGGTTATATTTCGCGAAAATAGATGGCGCGGGAGTATTATGGCAGATCATGATTTGAGTTCTTCTCGAAACCTTTGCCACTTCTGGGCCAAATCCTCTGGTATTTGGTCATCCCAGTCTAGCTTCATTTGCCACAGCTCTTGAATAAATATCTTCGCCTTAGAAATGACTGGATTTATAAGCCCAAGAGGATCATAAATGTGAGCGATGTCAGCCAGAATGGTTCGTTTTGAAACCTGTTTTGTTGCGGTTAATTTTACTTTAATGGCAAACGAATCTGAATGTGGGTACCAAATGAGTCCCAATGATTTGGTATATGATTCACCATCATTTTGAAAACTGGTTAGTGTTTCTAGGTCTTCGCTTGGAGCTGACTTCAGTAGCTCGCGATGGTTTGCGCACCATTTCCTTAGAGGCATCCCGGCCTCCTGAAGTAGGGACCTTACTTCAGTTTGTATTTGTATCGCCTCAGATAAATTATTTGCTCCCGTGATCAAGTCGTCAACGTTGAAATCTTGTTTAACTATTTTAGCCCCTAAAGGATACTGTGATTCATATTGCTCAGACAAGTACTGCAGTGTTTTTGTCGCTAAGTACGGTGCGCATGCAGTGCCATATGTTACGGTCCGAAGTTTGTAACACTGGATTGGATCTATGTGGTTTTCTCTCCACAAGATGAGTTGAAAGTACTGGTCATCGTCTGTTACCTGAATTTGCCTATACATCTTAGTAATATCTGCCGTAAAGGCGTATTTGTGCATCCGAAATCGAACCAGTATCGTAAATAGATCATTTTGTATCGTTGGACCAACTTGCAAAATGTCATTGAGTGATATGTTGCTAGATGTCTTGCATGATGCATCGAAGACAACTCTTAGCTTTGTTGTGGTACTTTCAGGCTTGATGACGCAATGGTGAGGCATAAAATAATGATTTTTTGGTATTTCGTTGAAAGAAATTGGCGTCATATGCTGTAATTGAATTAGTTCATCCATGAAGTGCTTATATTCTCGTTTGAGCCTTTGATCTCTATCCAATCTTTTTTCTAATTGTGTAAATCTACGCATCGCTATCTCTCTTGAGTTTCCAAGACAATCCGGTTCCTTTTTGAAGGGTAGTTTTACCACAACACGGCCTGTGATTTCACGACGTGTGTTCTGATTGTAATAATGATCACACTCCCTTTCTAGCGTTGTCATAGGGCGACTTGACGTGTGACATTCTTCCAGATTCCAGAACCTCTGAAGATGATCGTCCAGTGAGCTTGTACTGATTCCACAGAAATAAGACTGTTCAAGTGCCGTTTTTCCAACTCTTCCTAGCACAACCCATCCAAACACCGAGTTTTGCAGTGTTGGTAAGTTGGCTGACATTTTGATCTGACCATTAGACATAAGATCGGAGTATATGTCCGCGCCGAGGAAAAGATCCACAGTTTTAGACTGGTAAAATTCAGGATCGGCTAATTTAATGTTCTGGGGTAATGGCCAGGACTCTATATAGAACGTTTGGGATGGTTGCAAGCTTGTTATTTCAGGTATGATTACCGCTTCAATATTTGCAGAGAACTTCGCATCTCCTGAATTGATGTTTGAATGAAGAACTCCTTGAGAATTGAATCGCGAAGTTCCAATTCCGCTTATCTGAATTTTTTGCTGCTTTCCTTTCAGACCTAACCTTTGAACAAGCCGTTCAGTGACGAAATTTAATTGCGATCCAGAGTCTAAAATGGCACGGCATTTGATTGATTGTCCATATTTGGCTTTTACAATAATAATGGCTGTGCCAAGGAACACATAATTCGGAGTCAACATGTCGGTCGTCGATGTAATTGCAGTATGAACAGTCGGCGGTTCTGTAACTGCATTTAGTTCATTTAACATCGGAACTGTCTTTTTTGTTTCTGCTTCAAAATGCAATAGGGTATTGTGCCGTTTGTTACATTTATGACGCGCTTGTGACTTACATTCTCTCCTTGAATGTCCCTTCTTTAAACAATTTATGCAGTACTGCAATTTTTTCGCCATCTCAAATTGTTTTGCTGGCGTAAGTTTAAGAAATTGAGCGCACTGATGAATACCGATATGGTATTTTTTGCATAGTTCATACACAGAATTAGTTGTTAATAATGAATATTTCGAGCCTTTTTTTTGCTTTGATTGTGATTCCTCTTTGCTTTCTCCTAGAGTTTCCAGTAATTGAAATCTGGCTTCGATGAATTTAAGGAATATATTCAGGCTAGGAATCTCACGAGAATGTTCTAGACCCTGCTCGAAGAGTCGATGCGTCTCTTTGTCAACCTTTTGTAACAACAAATGTAGTAGCATTGCATCCCAGTTTGAAGTGTCTAAGCCTTGGTTCTTGATTCCAAGCAATGCCTCTTGTACAATGTCATGCAACCTCTTGAGTGATTGTGCCGTATCAAAACTTGAGATCGGTATTAGAAAAATGCTCTTAAGAAATGAAAAAACTATCAACCGTTTGTTGTCGTATCGGCTTTCAAGTAGCTTCCAAGCAGTATTGTAATTGGCATCAGATATTTCTAAATGCTGTATTATGCGTTCCGCTTCTCCAGCTAAATTCGACTTGAGGTAAAACATTTTTTGAGAGTTTGCCATTGGTTGACCCTCTACCAAGTTATAAAATAAATCATGAAATTGCTTCCATTTTGAATACTCTCCCGAAAATGTTGGAATAGATATTTTTGGTAATCGTACGGTTAGTCGGTTAGCTGATATCGCACCATCAGCTTGTTGAGAATGATTCCCTAAATATTCCAGCAATCTTATGCTCATGGATTTGTAGCGTTTTTCGAGTTGAATATACGCTTCTTCGTCGTACTCGGGTGTCTCTATTTCAGCCATTATAAATGGTGTATTTCTGAAATTGACTTCCACAAATGAGAGATATCTGTTAAATTTTGTTCACAGAATGCTCGTGATTTCACTGGCTCAATGTCGATTTCTAAATCTCGCAATAGTCTTTCTTGAGATTTTATCAAGGCCTTTTGTGTTCTCATTTGTTTAAGCGTTAAGGCTTCTCCTTCACTTGCACCAAGTAAAACTTGCTCCTCTTCCTTAGCTAGTGAGGTAATATTATATTCAATTTCTGCTTTGAAATCGTCATATGCAGATTTCACTTGACCAAAGAAGTCCTCCGTAAAATATAAATGTGAAGAGTTGGTCGACTCAAGCCTTTGCAAATCTGAATGATTTTTCAGGAATGTCGACCACTCTCCATCCAGTAGCTCTAACTGGGTTCGAAAATACCGGAGATTTTTCCTGGTCTTTGATGTTTTATAGTAATTTTCGGCCCGACGCTCAATAGCCTTTCGGATAGTGGATTGGTCTTTGGTCAGCTTCTCCATATCCAAATCTATTTTGGATATGGAGGAATTTTGGATTTGGAAAAATTTCTGGTTTAAATGTAATGATCAAATATGTACTGAAACTGTGTCAGCGCTTGTATGAGCTGTGTTTAAGATGGTGCCCAATGCAGCCTCACACTGAGATCCACAAAAAGGCTTGGTTCACCACCTGACGACGATGTTCAGTTGTATATATTAGTTCAAACTTTAACTTTATGTTGCGATTCTTACTGAATCGGACTGTAATAATCAAAAGTAGTACTGTGTACAGACAAAACTTTAACTTTTATGTTGCGTTTCTTGCTGAATCGGGGCCACCAATGTATTGATCAACTAAATAACTGTTACGGTGCCCAGTGCGATCTCACAGCTGGGTTAAGAATAAAAACACTTATTCACCGTGGAATAGTAAGTGATGATTTATTGATTTCGTTATTGGTCTTTTATATGGTTTAAAATTTATAATTTGTGCTTATGTTGCACACGCGCATCGATGGCATATTTCCGAAGTGCAATTCTTTCGTCGCGAGTGCAATTACAGTTTTCGATCAAAGATCAATGCTGTTGAAATAGCAGTAGCTAGCAAAATTGAATGTGCAAATAATATGTATTACAAAAGTGCAAAAATGATGATTTTAAACTTAGGTTTTTTTTACAGATGATTTAGCAATAAACTAATAGATTTACGGAGTTAACACACGGGTTCAATATATTCGTTATCAGTTGCTTATTTCACAAAATTTTGAAAGCAGCATCTCATATAACATCAATGAAGAAAATGCTCAGTGCCTGCAGCACTGTAACTGAAGTTGGTATTTGGGGCTGCGATCCGAAAATTTTGCAGAACTTTGGGAATTGAAACATCGGTTATTTATTTTCATTGTAAATGTTTCCGGTATGAATACTAACTGTAAGCATTTATTGATACAAAAGTAGCACAACCGACTCGTGCTGGCAACCTTTCGCCAGTATCAAAGCCAAGAATATATCACATCTGCTTCACGTTGTTATATTACATTCGAAGTTATAGGAGTATAAAGAAATTTAGGGTTACCTGTAACGAGTTTTTTCAAATAATCGAAAGCTTAATATTTGCTGTTTATTGTCACTACAATATCATTACCAATTGAAAATTCTACGATAAAACCGCTTTATAAAAATATTGCAAATAAACACAAAACCAACAAAAGCTGGCAACACTATCGTGGCTTTTCAACCAAATTTGGCCCGAATAATGTTTGTAATAAGTTCCATTAACTGTATGAAATTCGTATTGATTTCATGACTGCACTGGAAGTAATAGGGCAAAAACTTTTATTTTTCTGAGCGAATTTTCAAAACCAAAGACAAAAAAATTACCATAGCTGGCAGCACCAATCGAAATTTTCAACCAAATTTCTACCAAACAATGTTTAGGTTCAGCTACTGTGTCAATTTCATGAAAATCTGGTAACTAATTCACATTTCATAGGGCAAAAAGCAGTTTTTCTTCTATGTAATTTTTCAAGATGGCACCACTGGCACAGAGTTGCCTATAATTCAAAATCGCTCCTATCAGACCTGGTCCTCTTTAAGTCTAATGCATTCTGTAAATTTCAATTGTATCTGATTATTGATTCGTGAGTTTCCATGAACAGAAGTTTTTGAATCTAAAAATATAGGTTAACTGTGAAAGGGTTTTATTGGAAGAAACGGACATTTTTTAGAATATTCGATGGTTGAATTTTTGATGCTAAAAATATAGGTAAATTGGGCAAGGGTTACCAGGCGTGCCCGTTATACCATATCAAATTTTTTTTATTGTCTATGTAAACAAAGCAAAAGAACTACATGTAAGCGGCTTTTTTTTGAAGAAACGGCATTTTTTCAGAAGAGACGATGATTTGGAGGTTTTGACTTTCAGTGCTTGCCCTAGGGTTGCCAGCACGCTCATTAAAAGCTACACAAATCTACAACTAAATAATACCAATATGTTTTGAAAATTTCATAATGTTTGAATAGCTGTGTCAAAAGCTATCGCAATTTAAACATTTTCAAGTTTTCCCGTTCTCTATTTAGGCACCCAGCGCACACATGGTGTTAAAAAATTCATAAACATTATCTGATTCACATGTAAAACACGTTCAAAATTTATTTCGTTAACTTTAGTTTGGCGAAAATTATTTGTGTACGGAATAATAGGTATATTAAAAATATCACTAAAATACCGCCAGCGCCAAAGGGTTAAAGATTTTGAACTTTTTTTGAGACCCGGCACTATTCTGCATATACACCAATGTATCCTGAAAATTTCAGTTCAATCGGATAGCGTGTTCCTGAGATTTTTTCACTGAAATTTTTTGATGATATATATATATATATATATATATATATATATATATATATATATATATATATATATATATATATATATATATATATATATATATATATATATATATATATATATATATGTATATATATACATATATATATATATATATATATATATATATATATATATATATATATATATATATATATATATATATATAAGAATTTTTGGCCAAAGTGATTTTAATACTAATGTTCTTCTTCGAACATTAGTAATAAAAAAAACTAACCCACTCATTCATATCTAAGTTTCTGTCCATCTAATCTAACTTAAACTAACCCTTAAGCCCTAACCAAAGATGAGTCTGCGGCCGTAATCGTCACTCAAAACCGACCGGTTTTAGAGCAAAAAAGGCACTTTTTGACGTACGCAAACATGAGTGAATTTAAGTGCCCATACAACGCATAAGCGAACGTATGTCAAGTCGTATCTCATTACCACTTTACGTACGGACAGCTCATAGTAAAAATTGAGCAAAAGGTTGCTTAAGGAGCATGCCACTTTTCTGGCTGTTCGGTAAGTTATGTTTGGGTGCAACATATGCTTTGCACGGTTTCCCTCGGCGCATACGTTAACGTACGGGCGCAGACTCATCACTAGTTGGACCTTTATGTAAACTCATAACTCTAAATTCTGGGATAACCACCACATAATCTATACGGCAAAACCACCCCATAAAGCACAGTACTGAGTTCGATTTCACATGAAATTTTCATACAAGATTTCACGTGAAATTTGTTTCGGCGAAAATTTAGCTTGAAAATGAACAAGAGTTGTATTCGGTTCATAGCATGAAAAGTTGCTTCGAAGTCGCTTTCGCGTCATAATCGTTGATGGCACTGAAACATGTCTCTCATCATTTCACGCCAGTTTAGTTTGTGCAGTTCATTCCTTCAAGCTAAGAAGTGACATTTGGTGTTTTCATTTGAACATGGAGCAGTGCCAATGCCTTTCCAATAAGGAAAACGATCGGTTAATGAAATTCTGGGCATTGTATCTGTCAGAAATGAGCAGTGTCTCTGCTTCTCTCCATTGCCCAAATTTTCGCTCGAAAGAATGACTACATAATGGAGACATGTCGGAATTTAGCTTCACGGTTAACTCAGTACCAGCCTTAATCTAAACCCCCTATGCTAAAGTTTGAATACTTTTACACCGCCACCACTAATCTACCCCTCTTATATTCTTGTTCCACCACCACTCATTAGTACCCTAGCAAAATACCTCGGAGGTTTTTTTTTTTTTTTTGCTAGTTGACGAATACTTCGTCTCCTACTATAATTTCAGGACTTTACTCCATGACCTCATACCACGTAGCGCTTGAGATCTTTGATGTGCCACACGCCCATAACTTTCCCGTCGGAATCTTCAAGCTCGTACGACCAACCGGACACCTTCCTTCTCACCGTGAACGGTCCTACATACTCTGGTGCTAGTTTGGCAGAAAAGTACTTTGCCGCGTTCGACAGGACATACTTTCGGCGCCATACCAGATCCTTTGGTAAAAATTGCTCGTTCCGATGCCGCAGATCATAGCGTGATTTTGATTCCCGTGCCGCCATCTTCAAACATTCGCGAACCTCTTCTCGGACCTTTCTTAACAGCTTCGCCTTCTTGGTTCCATCGTTCACACTACGGCCGTTCTCATGCGCATTTGGGCCTTAAATAATCCCCGGGTGGAAGATCATTTCCCTTCCAAAATTCAGGAAATAGGGAGTTACCTTCATATTTTCGTGGGTGCATGTTCGTAGAGTACAACCGACCTTCGGTAGCACCTTAACCCATTCTCTGTGATTCTCAGACACGTATGATCTTAGCAGGCGCTTGATGTTCTGATTCACGTGTTCCGCTGCATTCGCTTGCGGGTGATACAGTGCAGTGAACTTTAATGTAATGCCAAGAGGCTCTGCGGCTCGCGCGAGTTCTTTGGATCGAAAACACCATTGTCACATACACCATTGTCACATACAATGACTCGCGGAACACCAAACAAAAACACGACGTGTTCCTCGAGCAAACGAACGACAACGTCCGTTGCTTTCCTCAAGGGGAATAGTAGTGGCATCTTGGTGGCATAGTCCACCACTGTCAGGATGTAGGCATGACCACGCGGAGATCGTGGTAGAGGTCCAACTAAATCAACGCAGATCGTTTCCCATGGGGAAGTCGCCTCTTCACTCCTTGACACCATCTGCCCCATAGGAGACCTCCGCTCTACTTTAACCGCTTGGCAGACTTTGCAGCTCCAAACATACTTCTCCACATCTCCTGCCATCTTTGGCCAATAGAAATGTTGTGTCAGTCGATCCAAGGTCTTTTTTATTCCCATGTGTCCAGCCGTAGGTTCGTCATGGTACCGAACCAAAAGCCCTGCTCTCTCGGATGAGGGAACCACCCTCTTCCACCTGTTGACTTCCTGGAGCTCGGGATGCCGATCTTCCACCCGCTTCCATGGCACATCTCAATCGACCTTCCATTTCGGGTATTGGTCCGGGTTCCCTCGTACCTTCTCCCTCATGTTCCCAAACCACATATCCTTCTCTGGATTGGTAGAAACGCAGCTCACGTTAACAACAGCCCGTGAGAGTGCGTCTGGCATCATATGGTCCTTCCCCTTTCGATGTACCACTTCGAAATCGAACTGCTGGAGACGAACAGCCCATCTCGCCAATCTTCCGGTTGGATCTTTCAACCTATGTAGCCAAACCAAAGAATGGTGATCGGTAATCACTACAAATCGGGTGCCTTCAATATACGGACGGAGTTTCTCAATAGACCACAACACCCCTAAGCACTCCTTTTCAGTGGTCGAATACTGCCTTTCGAGTTTGGATAGTGACTGACTTAGGTAGCACACTACCTTCTCCCCTGTTGGATGTGCCTGGCTCAAAACCACCCCGATCTCCACGTCAGATGCATCCGTCTGCACTTTGAACGACAGTTTGAAATCGGGACATGCCAAAATTGGTGCGGTAGTCAATTTTGTCCGGCAATCAACAAACGCCTGTTCGCTTTGCTTCGTCCAAACAAACGTCCTGCCTTTCTTCAAAAGATCGTTAAGAGTTGCCACTAACGTCGCATGGTTAGGTATAAATTTCCGGTACCAAGATACCATACCCAGAAATTGCCTGACCTGCTTGACCGAAGTTGGTCGCGGGAAGTCACTCACCGCCTGCACCTTTTCTGGGTCCACGTGGAGGCCCTCTTAGTCCACCAGATATCCCAGATACCGAAGCTTCACCCGGCAGAAATGACACTTTTCCTTAGACACACGTAGACCCGCCTCCCTCAGACGACCGAAAACCTCACGCATATTCTCGATATGTTGCTCAAATGCCTGAGTGACCACAATAATTTCGTCGAGGTAAGTGAACACATATGGTTCTAGTGCGAGATCCAACACCGTATCAATCAGGCGTTGCCATGTCGCACCCAAGTTGTGTAGAACAAACGGCATTCTCAAGAAGTGCAAAAGACCCCTACCCGGCACGGTGAAAGCTGTATATTGGCGAGAATCCTCCGCCATTGGCACCTGCCAGTAAGCTGACTTAACATCCAATGTCAAAAGGTATTTTGCATTGCGTAACTTATCTTATGTGGTAGAAATATGGGGCAGCGGATAAGCGTCTTTCTCTGATACCGCATTAACCTTCCTGAAGTCTACACAAAACCGGTACGACCCGTCCTTCTTGCGTACCAGCAAAATCAGTGACGACCACGGGCTTGACGAGGGCTCGACCACTCCCAACTTCAACATCTCGTCCAACTCAACGTTGATTTGTTTTTGCACTGCTGGGGAGACAGGATAGTACCTCTGTTTGATAGGACTAGCTGTTGTCTTAATAGTATGTTTGACAAATTTAGCTCAACCCAGACCCTCACCCATTAATCTGAACTGCTCCTCCAATAAACTCTGTAGGATCCCTGACTCAAGTTCTGACAAGCGGGACTGATTCCGCAGCGCTTTCCCTGGCACCACTTCAGCCGATGCAATTGAGATCCACTGCTATCCCTGCATGTCCAATACGACACCAAAACGCTGCCAGAAGTCGACCCCAAGGATCACTTCTTGAGGAATGGACGGTTTGACCAATGTGTCCAGCTGATGTACTCTCCCGTTTAAGGTCAACTTTAGCTGAATCTCCCCTGCTACAGAACAGGTGTCACCATTCGCGAGTCGCACTTCTTCAACTTTCTCCCGGTTTAGCTTTAATCCCTTCCTCGCCAGATGAGACCATCCGTTTTCTCCCAAAATTGTGCGACTTGCCCCCGAGTCCAACAGCCCCTCCATATCGACGCCCTCTACATCCACTCTCAAGTGTGGGCGGCTGTCTTGTTTTTCTTTTACTAGGGCATAATCCACTATCGGCTGACTATCTTCCTGCTGCGGCCTTGTCGTAGTGCCTACCCGACCGCCTTGTGGGCACGACGCTCGTTTCCCGAAGAACCGTGATTTGGTCGAGGTCCTGATCGTTGTCCCTGGCTTCGAGTCCGGCAATTTGGACAGGCAGACCGCATTACACCCTGACGACCACATCCGAAACAGCGCCGAGGTTCAGTACAATCCCGCGACATATGTCCATCCCTCTTGCAGTTCCAACACTGAATTCTGCTAGTCACTGCCAACGCTGAAACTAGCTCTCTACCTCCTGGGCCCACATACGCTGTCTGGTTCGAGACATCGCCTGGGTCGTGTACTGGGAGGCACAAATGCCCGAACTGATGCCCTTGTGGCATCCAGAGTCCGGCCCATCTTTACTAGCTACGCGATAGAAGCCACCGGAGTCAAGCACAGCTCCTGTTGGTAAAATGGTGCTATGTTTCTCCGCAGCAGGCGTAGTTTTTCTTCTTCTGAGCAGCTTGTTTCTAAACGGCTGAAAAGGCGTTCCATAATAGCCACGAAGATCCCGATCGACTCGCTCTCGCCCTGAGTTCGCCTCCGAATTTCTTCCCATAAACGGTCCTCATAATCGGATGGCAAGAACTCCGCTTTCAGCTCTTTCACCAACTCGTCTCAGCAACTGACCAGGCCCCGGTTGGCTCGAAACCAAATTAGCTGCTTTAAACAGTTGAGGTTTAGAGAGTCCTCAAGCCAGTCGTAACTCTTCTACGCGCTCCAGGAAAGCGCTAACTGAACTTGACGAGTCTCCGCTAAATTTTAACCCCCATTTGACTACTTCTACCAGACTTCCAGACTTGGGGGATGGTGGCGTGGCTGCGTCTTGAGTCGCGTTAGGCTGATCCTCCTCATCCTCACTGGGCCCCTCAACCTTCTCTACTAGAGCACCCATCGCTAAAATGAGCCTATTGCGCAAATTTTTTGCCCCGTCCTTCTGCTCTCTCGATACCGCCTGCAAATTTCCTAAACGTCGAAACCCAAACTCAATTTTAACTCTCGCCTTAACATGCTCTAAAGCTGTCTGCTCGGCCGATACTCTCGCCACTAGTTCATCGATCTCCGCCGCCTTCGCCGATAGCTCCGCGAAATCAGTATCGAAACCAAATGGATAGTCCGTCTCGATGTATGACGTATCCAGAGCCGTTTCTGCTTTTAATGTCACCCGCAGGGTCTTTCTCATATTATCCACGATGTCAGCTGGAAACCCCTTAATAGCGAGCTCGTAGACGAGTTCGTCTTTGGACAATCTATCTACTAAAATTTTCATTGTAGATAGCACTGACCTGGCCGACTGCAATGATACTTGGGTTGGAATCGTAGCACGCCTCAAAAATAAGCAATGAGATTTCAAGAGCAATTTTCTTGTCTTTCGATTCGAAAGTGCTCCCACGGGAGTTAAACTGCCAACGACAAAAAGAACCAGCTCTAAACCACCAGAAGTACCCAGAAACAAAGTACCTCTACCCCGATGCGTACTTTCAGCACAATGACACCCTTGAAAGACCGGATCAATGTCCACAGCCTTTTAACCAATAAATCCACGTAGCTACCTGCAACCTCGCCTGTTTTCTCTATTGATAAGATTCTATAACACACGACAAATCCGACGCATTTCTTTATTTTTCTTCACTCACATTCGCTCCAATTCAAATTTATTCCACAGTACAATTATCACATTCACTTTTTCCAGAACTCAATCCTGTATAGAGCTAAATTCAATTTCCCGAATGAGTTTCCAAAAGATACTTCTGAAATAGATTTTTACTAATGTTCGAAGAACATTAGTATTAAAATCGATTCGGCCAAAAATTCATATTTCCATATATATATATATATATATATATATATATATATATATATATATATATATATATATATATATATATATATATATATATATATATATATATATATATATATATATATATATATATATATATATATATATATATATATATATATATATGTATATATATATATATATATATATATATATATATATATATATATATATATATATATATATATATATATATTTATATATATATATATATATATATATATATATATATATATATATATATATATATATATATATAGATAAATATCATCAAAAAATTTCAGTGAGATAATCTCGGGAACGCGAGATCCGATTGAGCTGAAACTTTCAGGATACATTGGTGTATATGCAGAATAGGTCCAGGTCTCTTGAAATGTCAGTTATTGTTAACCTTTTGGCGCCGGCGGCCATTTAAGTGATATTTTTAATATACCTATTATTTCGTGCACAAATAATTTTCGCAAAATAAAGTTAACGAAATAAATTTCTAACGTGTTTTACATATGAATCGGATAATGCTTTGGAATTTTTTAACCCTATGTGTGCAATGGGTGCCTAAAAAGAGGACGGGAAAATTTGAAAATCTTTAAACTTCGATAACTTTTGACAGAGCTATTCAATCATTACGAAATTTTCAGGACATATTGATATTATTTAGTTGTAGATTTGTGTAGCGTTAAATGAGCGTGCTGGCAACCCTGTAGCTAGGGCAGGCACTGAAAGTGAAAACCTCCAAATCATCGTCTCTCTTGAAAAAATGCCGTTTCTTCAAAAAAAAAGCCACTCGTATGTAAATGTTGTGCTTTGTTTACATAACCAAAAAAAAAAACAGATATGGTATAACGGGCACGCCTGGTAACCCTTGCCCAATTTACCTATATTTTTGGCATCAAAAACTTCTGTTCACGGAAACTCACGATCTGATGAGCAGAATTATTTGAAATTCACAGAATGTATTGGCCTTAAATAGGACCAGGTCTGGTAGAAGTGATTTTGAAATGCGGGCGATTCTGTTCCAGTGGTGCCATCTTGAAAAACCACTAAAAAAGATAACTGTTTTTAGCCCTATAAATTCTGATTGAATCGTTCGATTTTGACGAAACTCACACAATTGCTGGATCTTATTTTAGGCCACGTTTGGTAGAAATTTGGTCGAAAAATTCGGTTGGAACTGCCAGCTATGATAATTTTGGTGTCTTCATTTTGAAAAAAAAAAATTTGGAAGTGAAAACATTCAAACCATCGAATATTCAAAAAAAAGTCCGTTTCTTACAATAAAACCAATCTGTATATAAATCTTATGTTTTATCTACACGTTCAAAATAAAACTTTGGAAATTTCATGTCGGACAAGAACGGTAACCCTCTCCCAGTTAACCTATATTTTTAGCATCAAAAACTGCTGTTCGCGGGAACTCACGAACCAATAATCAGATACAGCTAAAATTTACAGAATGCATTGGACTTAAGTAAGACCAGATTTGATAGAAGCGATTTTGAATTGTGGGCAAGTCTGTGCCAGTGGTGCCATCTTGAAAAATTACAAAGAAAAAAAAATTCTTTTTGCCCTATGAAATGTGAATTAGTTACCAGATTTTGATGAAATTGACACAGTAGCTGAACCTTACTCTAATCTCTGTTTCATGAAAATGTGGTTTAAAAATTCGATTGGTGCTGCCAGCTATGGTAATTTTTGTGTCTTTGGTTTTGAAAATTCGCTCAGGAAAATAAAACTTTTTGCCCTTTAACTTCCAGTGCAGTCATGAAATCAATACGAATTTCATACAATTAATGAAACTTGTCATAAACATTATTCAGGCCAAATTTGGTTGAAAAGCCACGATAGGGTTCCCAGCTATTGTTGGTTTTGTGTTTAATTGCAATATCTTTATTAAGCGGTTTTATCGTAGAATTTTCAAATGGTAATGATATTGTAGTGACAATAAAAAGCAAATATTAAGCTTTCGATCATTTGAAAAAACTCGCTGCAGGTAACCCTAAATTTCTTTATACTCCTATAACTTCGAATGTAATTAAACAACGTGAAGCAGATTTGATATATTCTTGGCTTTGATACTGGCAGCACGAGTCGGTTGTGCTACTTTTGTATCAATAAATGCTTACAGTTAGTATACATACCGGAAACATTTACAATGAAAATAAATAACCGATGTTACAATTCGCAAAGTTCTGCAAATTTTTCGGATCGCAGCCCCAAACACCAACTTCAGTTACAGTGCTGCAGGCACTGAGCATTTTCTTCATTGATGTTATATGAGATGCTGCTTTCAAAATTATGTGAAATAAGCTACTGATAACGAATATAATTAACCCGTGTTTTGCTCTCATAAACGTTGAAATTCATGCCAGTGGTAATATCTGAAACCTTGCACCATATGAGTTATAATGCATTCTTAAGACGAAAGTAAAACGTGGCATTTGAAACAGTTTGGCCGTAATAAGCAGCACATGTGGTGGAATATGCACTCAAAACCTGCACGATTCTTCTACTGTTCTTCGAACATTAGTGTTTCTAGCGGTTCAGGTGCGCTAGAGTTTTTTTTTCCTAGGTTCGAGTTATCGGATCACACTCAGTTTTCCTGCTCCTACTGGTATTCCCACAATTTGGGGCTGGGTATATTTAATTTTTCCCTATCAAACAGGAACACCTGAATACTATCAGCTCGGTTAAACTCGGCCACTGGCAACCTAAACCGCGATCCGCGAGCTGAAACAAAACCTGCCGAACTCTCAAACTCCTGCTCCAGAAATTCAGTACGCTTACACACTCACACAAATTTTCTTATTTATTCCATGCACTTCCCCACACTTTAACACCAGAATTCAAATTATTTTGTGGGAATTCAAACTGTTCAATATTTGTTTTTTTTTCCTAAGAATTCCACTTATATATGAAAATCTATATCAAATATTGGTAAAATCAAATCGGAAAATTTCAATTTAGCGATCGAAATAAACTTCCTTTCCTACTCAAGAAAACTTACTTTCAGTCCCACGAGTACGGGACAAAGAAACTCAAAAATTTTCCCGTGTACCGTTACGACCGTTAGCCCCACGTTGGGTGCCAGTTTATAACCGTTACAAGCGCAACACATCCCAAAACCCTTTTTTCCCTGACTGGGTTAAAAGGGCGGTAGTTCCGGGCAGCTTCTGCTTGCGAAGAAAATCGCCGTGGGTTGGGCGCCACTCGTTTCGATTCAACCGAAACTACCGAATCGCCGTCGCACTGAAATGAGAAGTTGCGACGGCGCGCACTAATACGTGCAAAAGGATCACGAAAAATAACGTCGGGATATCAAAAATCCCGCTATCTGAATTAATTTACACCACTAATCAAGAACGAATCTTTTCACAATATAACGTTTCTTCACGCTTTATTGACTTATATATTCGCTAAAACATTTCCGTTTATTATCAACCTGCTTATTAATTCTAAATTTCTACTTTTCAAATTTTCCAAGAGTTCAGACTTCAATCTATCACTTATGCTATCTAATCGACAAAAAAAAAAGAAAAACCTATCGGCTAAAGCTAGTGTGCACACTACCTGTATAATCCTCCGCGACGTCGACTGCTGCCTCGCTGGGGCCTCCTTGTCCTTGATTCAAATCGGTCACTCTGCTACCTGGTACACTCTTTCAGAGACTTCTTCTCGATCGCTCGCCTGTCGCTCGAGTTTTAATTTTATATCAACTTCCACCCTGCAGATCGTCCTGATTCGACGTACTTGTATCTCTTCGATATGTAAGTATCTCCGTCCAAATCCGACCCGATTATCGTATGTAAAAGAAAAACCAACGTAAGTTTTCTGTTAATCTTCGCAACGGACATCCGTCCACTCACCCAGTCCAAAACGAAAAGAGAGCTTATTTTTCGCTGTTGGCGCGCATGAAAACTTTTGGCGGCAACGAAATTTTTTCGAACCCGTTGAGTTCACTAAACTCAGCTGTGATCTCGGGCGATCCACAGCTGAACTTCACCTCGGCCCATATCCGCTAATTCCGTTCCGATCTTCACCTGTGGAACATCTGTTCCACCTGCCGTTTGACAATCAGAGCTGTCATCGCGCTTGGTAAGTCCGAAAGACATAGTGTACTATTAGTAAGTTGTAAGTTGTAAGATGGGTGATTTTGTAGTTCGTTACTATGACCGCGGACGGGGCGTCCTTTCTGTACCGTGTTCTCTTGTGTGTCGTGAGTCTAGGCCGGATTGCTGCCGGAATATTGGGGTTTTATTCATGTCGTGATTGTCGCTGATGTTGATGTTTGGTGCTCACCCTGTTTCTTGTTGCAGCATTTTTCTCGTGTTGTTTTCTCGTTGTCGATCTAACCCTATCTGTTGCTATCTACTAATTATGTATTAAATTGACAACATACTAATTGCCTAGGACTAGTGAGCAATTGTAACGACGGCCTTGTTTACTTAACCCTATCTGTTGTTATTTAACTAACCTAGGTTAACCCAGACGCGGATCTATCAAATGGATATATCTGCTCGTAAATCTCCATCGCCCTCGTTCTAGGATGGCAGTGGAGATTTTTTTGTTTTTGTTTTTTTTAAACCGAACGCGCGCAATTTACAACGCCGTGATACCCCCCTCACTTCAGAGAATTTCTTAGAAATTCTCGACAATTTTCTACGACCGTCACCCGTGCCGAGTTCATGAATTCCGCATCTTGTTTGAAAGTTAATCCACGCGTTAGATTTCTAATAAAAAAATAAACTATATTTTTGTTTCTTCTTGAATTCTGGTTTGCTCTTCACACACTTCACACACACATCCATTCTATCACTCTATCTCTGAACTCTTAAAATACATGCTTTACTTCTGAACTTAAAATACATGCTTTACTTCTGACTCTTGTATTGTTTTGGTGTTGGGATTGAAACTCATCTATCTACATCAACCACTAATGCCGAACGAACTCGATTTTAGGTAAAACTCGGGAATCAAGGAAGTACCCGAGTCCATATGGAAAACAAAAAAGGAAAAATAGTGAAAGGGAAGGCAATAATAATGAAGCGTCATAAAAAGGAAAAAGGAATAATACCGGAATGAGGAAAAAAAACTCTAGCGCACCTGAACCGCTAGAAACACTAATGTTCGAAGAACAGTAGAAGAATCGTGCAGGTTTTGAGTGCATATTCCACCACATGTGCTGCTTATTACGACCAAACTGTTTCAAATGCCACGTTTTACTTTGGTCTCAAGAATGCATTATAACTCATATGGTGGAAGGTTTCAGATATTACCACTGGCATGAATTTCAACGTTTAGGAGAGCAAAACACGGGTTAATTATATTCGTTACCAGTTGCTTATTTCACATAATTTTTAAAGCAGCATCTCATATAACATCAATGAAGAAAATGCTCAATGCCTGCAGCACTGTAACTGAAGTTGGTGTTTGGGGCTGCGATCCGAAAAATTTGCAGAACTTTGCGAATTGTAACATTGATTATTTATTTTAATTGTAAATGTTTCCGGTATGAATACTAACTATAAGCATTTATTGATACAAAAGTAGCACAACCGACTCGTGCTGGCAACCTTCTGCCAGTATCAAAGCCAAGAATATATCACATCTGCCTCACGTTGTTATATAACATTCGAAGTTAAAGGAGTATAAAGAAATTTAGAGTTACCTGCAGCGAGTTTTTTCAAATAATCGAAAGCTTAATATTTGCTGTTTATTGTCACTACAATATCATTACCATTTGAATATTCTACGATAAAACCGCTTAATAAAGATATTGCAATTAAACGCTATCATGGCTTTTCAAGTAAATTTGGCCTGAATAATGTTTATGACAGGTTTCATTTATTGTATGAAATTCGTATTGATTTCATGACTGCACTGGAAGTTATAGGGCAAAAAGTTTTATTTTTCTGAGCGAATTTTCAAAACCAAAGACACAAAAATTACCATAGCTGGCAGCACCAATCAAATTTTTCAACCAAATTTCCATCAAACAGAGATTAGAGTTAGGTTTAGCTACTGTGCCAATTTCATGAAAATCTGGTAGTTTATTCATATTTCATAGGGCAAAAAGCAGTTTTTTTTCTTTGTAATTTTTCAAGATGGCACCACTGGCACAGACTTGCCCACAATTCAAAATCGCTTCTATTAAATCTGGTCTTACTTAAGTCCAATGCATTCTGTAAATTTTAGCTATATCTGATTATTGGTTCGTGAGTTTCCGTGAACAGAAGTTTTTGATGCTAAAAATATAGGTTAACTGGGAGAGGGTTACCGTTCTTGTCCGACATGAAATTTCCAAAGTTTTATTTTGAACGTGTAGATATAACATAAGATTTATATACAGATTGGTTTTATTGTAAGAAACGGACATTTTTTTGAATATTCGATGGTTTGAATGTTTTCACTTCCAAATTTTTTTTTCAAAATGAAGACACCAAAATTATCATAGCTGGCAGTTCCAACCGAATTTTTCGACCAAATTTCTACCAAACGTGGCCTAAAATAAGATCCA
The DNA here is from genome assembly GCA_947369275.1 of Nemotelus nigrinus. Classification (NCBI taxonomy): domain Eukaryota; kingdom Metazoa; phylum Arthropoda; class Insecta; order Diptera; family Stratiomyidae; genus Nemotelus; species Nemotelus nigrinus. The sequence goes on along the minus strand of OX376372.1, from coordinate 127,293,226 downwards.
GCAATTGTGTGAGTTTCGTCAAAATCGAACGATTCAATCAGAATTTATAGGGCTAAAAACAGTTATCTTTTTTAGTGGTTTTTCAAGATGGCACCACTGGAACAGAATCGCCCGCATTTCAAAATCACTTCTATCAGACCTGGTCCTATTTAAGGCCAATACATTCTGTGAATTTCAAATAATTCTGCTCATCGGATCGTGAGTTTCCGTGAACAGAAGTTTTTGATGCCAAAAATATAGGTAAATTGGGCAAGGGTTACCAGGCGTGCCCGTTATACCATATCTGTTTTTTTTTTTGGTTATGTAAACAAAGCACAACATTTACATACGAGTGGCTTTTTTTTTGAAGAAACGGCATTTTTTCAAGAGAGACGATGATTTGGAGGTTTTCACTTTCAGTGCCTGCCCGAGCTACAGGGTTGCTAGCACGCTCATTAAAAGCAACACAAATCTACAACTAAATAATATCAATATGTCTTGAAAATTTGGTAATTATTGAATAGCTCTGTCAAAAGTTATCGCAATTTAAAAATTTTCAAATTTTTCCGTCTTCTTTTTAGGCACCCAGCGCACACATAGTGTTAAAAATTCCAAAGCATTATCCGATTCATATGTAAAACACGTTAGAAATTTATTTCGTTAACTTTATTTTTGCGAAAATCATTTGTGCACGAAATAATAGGTATATTACAAATATCACTTAAATGGCCGCCGGCGCCAAAAGGTTAACAATAACTGACATTTCAAGAGACCTGGACCTATTTTGCATATACACCAATGTATCCTGAAAGTTTCAGCTCAATCGGATGGCGCGTTCCCGAGATTATCTCACTGAAATTTTTTGATGATATATATATATATAGATATATATATCTATATATATATATTATATATATATATATATATATATATATATATATATATATATATATATAATATATATATATAGATATATATATCTATATATATATATATATATATATATATATATATATATATATATATATATATATATATATATATATATATATATATATATATATATATATATATATATATATATATATATATATATATATATATATATATATATATATATATATATATATATATATATATATATATATATATATATATATATATATATATATATATATATATATATATATATATATATATATATATATGGAAATATGAATTTTTGGCCGAATCAATTTTAATACTTATGTTCTTCGAACATCAGTAAAAATATATATAAGGACCTTCTGGGAGTCGATCACTCGCTCATGGTATGTATATAATTTCATCATTAACTTCATTTAATTTCATATCAATTATGTCTTAAGTATTAAAAAAAACTAACCCACTCATTCATATCTAAGTTTCTGTCCATCTTACCTAACTAAAACTAACCCTTATGTAAACTCAAAGCTCTAAATTCCGGGATAACCACCACCTAATCTTAATTTAGCTTGAAAATGAACAAGAGTTGTATTCGGTTCTTAGCATGAAAAGTTGCTTCGAAGTCGCTTTCGCGTCGAAATTGTTGATGGCACTGAAACATGTTTCCCATCATTTACCAGTTTAGTTTGTGCAGTTCATTTGTTCAAGCTAAGAAGTGACATTTGGTGTTTTAATTTGAACATGGAGCAGTGCCAATGCCTTTCCAATAAGGAAAACGATCGGTTAATGAAATTCTTGGCATTGTATCTGTCAGAAATGAGCAGTGTCTCTGCTTCTCTCAATTGCCCAAATTTTCGCTCGAAAGAATGACTAGATAATGGAGACATGTCAGAATTTAGCTTCATGGTTAACTCAGTACCAGCCTTAATCTAGTCTACACAAAACCGGTACGACCCGTCCTGTTGCGTACCAGCAAAATCGGTGACGACCACGGGCTTGACGAGGGCTCGACCACTCCAAACTTCAACATCTCGTCCAACTCAACGTTGATTTGTTTCTGCACTGCTGGGGAGACAGGATAGTACCTCTGTTTGAAAGGACTAGCTGTTGCCTTAATAGTATGTTTGACAAATTTAGCTCAACCCAGACCCTCACCAATTAATCTGAACTGCTCCTCCAATAAACTCTGTAGGATCCCTGACTCAAGTTCTGACAAGCGGGACTGATTCCGCAGCGCTTTCCCTGGCACCACTTCAGCCGATGCAATTGAGATCCACTGCTATCCCTGCATGTCCAATACGACACCAAAACGCTGCCAGAAGTCGACCCCAAGGATCACTTCTTGAGGAATGGACGGTTTGACCAATGTGTCCAGCTGATGTTCTCTCCCGTTTAAGGTCAACTTGAGCTGAATCTCCCCTGCTACAGAACAGGTGTCACCATTCGCGAGTCGCACTTCTTCAACTTTCTCCCGGTTTAGCTTTAATCCCTTCCTCGCCAGATGAGACCATCCGTTTTCTCCCAAAATTGTGCGACTTGCCCCCGAGTCCAACAGCCCCTCCATATCGACGCCCTCTACATCCACTCTCAAGTGTGGGCGGCTGTCTTGTTTTTCTTTTACTACTGCATAATCCACTATCGGCTGACTATCTTCCTGCTGCGGCCTTGTCGTAGTGCTTACCCGACCGCCTAGTGGGCAGGACGCTCGTTTCCCGAAGAACCGTGATTTGGTCGAGGTCCTGATCGTTGTCCCTGGCTTCGAGTCCGGCAATTTGGACAGGCAGACCGCATTACACCCTGACGACCACATCCGAAACAGCGCCGAGGTTCAGTACAATCCCGCGACATATGTCCATCCCTCTTGCAGTTCCAACACTGAATTCTGCTAGTCACTGCCAACGCTGAAACCAGCTCTCTACCTCCTGGGCCCACAAACGCTAAGTCTGGTTCGAGAAATCGCCTGGGTCGTGTACTGGGAGGCACAAATGCCCCAACTGATGCCCTTGTGGCATCCAGAGTCCAGCCCATCTTTACTAGCTCCGCGATAGAAGCCACTGGAGTCAAGCACAGCTCCTGTTGGTAAAACGGTGCTATGTTTCTCCGCAGCAGGCGTAGTTTTTCTTCTTCTGAGCAGCTTGTTTCTAAACGGCTGAAAAGGCGTTCCATAATAGCCATGTAGATCCCGATCGACTCGCTCTCGCCCTGAGTTCGCCTCCGAATTTCTTCCCATAGACGGTCCTCATAATCGAATGGCAAGAACTCCGCTTTCAGCTCTTTCACCAACTCGTCTCAGCAATTGACCAGGCCCCGGTTGGCTCGAAACCAAATTAGCTGCTTTAAACAGTTGAGGTTTAGAGAGTCGTCTAGCCAGTCGTAACTCTTCTACGCGCTCCAGGAAAGCGCTAACTGAACTTGACGAGTCTCCGCTAAATTTTAACCCCCATTTGACTACTTCTACCAGACTTCCAGACTTGGGGGATGGTGGCGTGGCTGCGTCTTGAGTCGCGTTAGACTGATCCTCCTCATCCTCACTGGGCCCTTCAACCTTCTCTACTAGAGCACCCATCGCTAAAATGAGCCTATTGCGCAAGTTTTTCGCCCCGTCCTTCTGCTCTCTCGATACCGCCTGCAAATTTCCTAAACGTCGAAACCCAAACTCAATTTTAACTCTCGCCTTAACATGCTCTAAAGCTGTCTGCTCGGCCGATACTCTCGCCACTAGTTCCTCGATCTCCGCCGCCTTCGCCGATAGCTCCGCGAAATCAGTACCGAAATCAAAGGGATAGTCCGTCTCGATGTATGACGTATCCAGAGCCGTTTCTGCTGTTAATGTCGCCCGCAGGGTCTTTCTCATATTATCCACGGTGTCAGCTGGACACCCCCTTAAAGCGAGCTCGTAGACGAGTTCGTCTTTGGACAATCTATCTACTAAAATTTTCATTGCAGATAGCACTGACCTGGCCGACTACAATGACACTTGGATTGGAATCGTAGCACGCCTCAAAAATAAGCAATGAGATTTCAAGCGCAATTTTCTAGTCTTTCGATTCGAAAGTGCTCCCACGGGAGTTAAACTGCCAACGACAAAAAGAACCAGCTCTAAACCACCAGAAGTACCCAGAAACAAAGTACCTCTACCCCGATGCGTACTTTCAGCACAATGACACGCTTGAAAGACCGGATCAATGTCCACAGCCTTTTCACCAACAAATCCACGTAGCTAACTGCAACCTCGCCTGTTTTCTCTATTGATTAGATTCTATAATACACGCTAAATCCGACGTATTTCTTTATTTTTCTTCCCTCACATTCGCTCCAATTCAAATTTATTCCACACTAAAATTATCACATTCACTTTTTCCAGAACTCAATCCTCTATAGAGCTAAATTCAATTTCCCGAATGAGTTTCCAAAAGATACTTCCGAAATAGATTTTTTTTCCTAGGTTTCGAATTATCGGATCACACTCAGTTTTCCTGCTCCTACTGGTATTCCCACAATTTGGGACTGGGTATATTTAATTTTTCCCTATCAAACAGGAACACCTGAATACTATCAGCTCGGTTAAACTCGGCCACTGGCAACCTTAACCGCGATCCGCGAGCTGAAACAAAACCTGCCGAACTCTCAAACTCCTGCTCCAGAAATTCAGTACGCTAACACACTCTCACAAATTTTCTTATTTATTCCATGCACTTCCCCACACTTGAACACCAGAATTCAAATTATTTTGTGGGAATTCAAACTGTTTAATATTTGTTTTTTTTTTCCTAAGAATTCCACTTATTTATGAAAATCTATATCAAATATTGGTAAAATCAAATAGGAAAATTTCAATTTAGCGATCGAAATAAACTTCCTTTCCTACTCAAGAAAACTTACTTTCAGTCCCACGAGTACGACCGTTAGCCCCACGTTGGGTGCCAATTTATAACCGTTACAAGCGCAACACATCCCAAAACCCTTTTTTCCCTGACTGGGTTTAAAGGGCGGTAGTTCCGGGCAGCTTCTGCTCGCGAAGAAAATTGCCGTGGGTTGGGCGACACTCGTTTCGATTCAACCGAAACAAACGAATCGCCGTCGCACTGAAACGAGAAGTTGCGACGGCGCGCACTAATACGTGGAAAAGGATCACGAAAAATAACGTCCGGATATCAAAAATTCCGCTATCTGAATTAATTTACAACACAAATCAAGAACGGATCTTTTCACAATATAACATTTCTTCACGCTTTATTGACTTATCTATTCGCTAAAACATTTCCGTTAATTATCAACCTGCTTATTAATTCTAAATTTCAACTTATAAAATTTTCCAAGAGTTCAGACTTCAATCTATCACTTATGCTATCTGATCGACAAAAAAAAAGAAAAACCTATCGGCTAAAGCTAGTGTGCACACTACCTGTCTAATCCTCCGCGACGTCGACTGCTGCCTCGCTTTGGCCTCCTTGTCCTTGATTCAAATCGGTCACTCTGCTACCTGGTACACTCCTTCAGATACTTCTTCTCGATCGCTCGCCTGTCGCTCGATTTTTAATTTTATATCAACTTCTACCCTGCAGATCGTCTTGATTTGACGTACTTGTATCTCTTCGATATGTAAGTATCTCCGTCCAAATCCGACCCGATTATCGTATGTAAAAGAAAAACCAACGTAAGTTTTCTGTTAATCTTCGCAACGGACATCTGTCCACTCACCCAGTCCAAAACGAAAAGAGAGCTTATTTTTCGCTGTTGGCGCGCATGAAAACTTTTGGCGGCAACGGAATTTTTTCGAACCCGTTGAGTTCACTAAACTCAGCTGTGATCTCGGGCGATCCACAGCTGAACTTCACCTCGGCCCATATCCGCTAATTCCGTTCCGATCTTCACCTGTGGAACATCTGTTCCACCCGCCGTTTGACAATCAGAGCTGTCATCGCGCTTGGTAAGTCCGAAAGACATAGTGGACTATTAGTAAGTTGTTAGATTTAAGTTCTTTGGGTGATTTTGTAGTTCGTTTCTATGACCGGAAGGGAAGGCAATAATAATGATGTGCCTTAAAAATGAAAAAGGAATAATACCGGAATAAGGGAAAAAATATATATAAGGACCTTCTGGGAGTCGATCACTCGCTCATGGTATGCATTTAATTTCATCATTAACTTCATTTAATTTCATTTCAATTATGTCTTAAGTATTAAAAAAAACTAACCCACTCATCCATATTTAAGTTTCTGTCCATCTTACCTAACTAAAACTAACCCTTATGTAAACTCATAACTCTAAATTCCGGGATAACCACCACCTAATCTATACGGCAAAACCACCCCATAAAGCACAGTACTGAGTTCGATTTCACTTGAAATTTTCATACAAGATTTCACGTGAAATTTGTTTCGGCGAAAATTTAGCTTGAAAATGAACAAGAGTTGTATTCGGTTCTTAGCATGAAAAGTTGCTTCGAAGTCGCGTTCGCGTCGAAATCGTTGATGGCACTGAAACATGTCTCCCATAAATTCACGCCAGTTTAGTTTGTGCAGTTCATTCCTTCAAGCTAAGAAGTGACATTTGGTGTTTTAATTTGAACATGGAGCAGTGCCAATGCCTTTCCAATAAGGAAAACGATCGGTTAATGAAATTCTTGGCATTGTATCTGTTAGAAATGAGCAGTGTCTCTGCTTCTCTCCATTGCCCAAATTTTCGGTCGAAAGAATGACTAGATAATGGAGACATGTCAAAATTTAGCTTCACGGTTAACTCAGTACCAGCCTTAATCTAAACCCCCACTAACCTATGCTAAAGTTTGAATACTTTTACACCGCCACCACTAATCTACCCCTCTTATATTCTAGTTCCACCACCAATCATTAGTACCCTAGCAAAATACCTCGGAGGTTTTTTTTTTTTTGCTAGTGTACGAATACTTCGCCTCCTACGATAATTTCAGGACTTTACTCCATGACCTCATACCACGTAGCGCTTGAGATCTTTGATGTGCCACACGCCCAGTACTTTCCCGTCGGAATCTTCAAGCTCGTACGTCCAACCGGACACCTTTCTTCTCACCGTGAACGGTCCTACATACTCTGGTGCTAGTTTGGCCGAGAAGTACTTTGCCGCGTTCGACAGGACATAATTTCGACACCATACCAGATCCTTTGATAAAAATTGCCCGTCCCGATGCCGCAGATCATAGTGTGATTTTGATTCCCGTGCCGCCATCTTCAAACGTTCGCGAACCTCTTCTCGGACCTTACTTAACAACTTCGCCTTCTTGGTTCCATCGTTCACACTACGGCCGTTCTCATACGCATTTGGGCCTTAAGGGATGCCCGGGTGGATGGTCATTTCCCTTCCAAAATTCAGGAAATAAGGAGTTACCTTCATATTTTCGTGGGTGCATGTTCGTAGAGCACAGCCGACCTTCGGTAGCACCTTAACCCATTCTCTGTGATTCTCAGACACGTATGATCTTAACAGGCGCTTGATGTTCTGATTCACGCGCTCCGCTGCATTCGCTTGCGGGTGATACAGTGCAGTGAACTTTAATGTAATGCCAAGAGGCTCTGCGGCTCACGCGAGTTCTTTGGATCGAAATTGTACACCATTGTCACATACAATGACTCGCGGAACACCAAACAAAAACACGACGTGTTCCTCGAGCAAACGAACGACAACGTCCGTTGCTTTCCTCAAGGAAAATAGTAGTGGCATCTTGGTGGCATAGTCCAACACTGTCAAGATGTAGGCATGACCACGCGGAGATCGTGGTACAGGTCTAACTAAATCAACGCAGATCGTTTCCCATGGGGAAGTCGCCTCTTCACTCCTTGACACCATTTGCCCCATAGGAGACCTCCGCTCTACTTTAACCGCTTGGCAGACTTTGCAGCTCCGAACATACTTCTCCACATCCCCTGCCATCTTTGGCCAATAGAAATGTTGTGTCAGTCGATTCAAGGTCTTTTTTATTTCCATGTGTCCAGCTGTAGGTTCGTCATGGTACCGAACCAAAAGCCCTGCTTTCTCGGATGAGGGAACCACCCTCTTCCACCTGTCGACTTCCTGGAGCTCGGGATGCCGATCTTCCACCCGCTTCCATGGCACATCTCAATCGAC
>OX376372.1:127162901-127285019 GCA_947369275.1 Nemotelus nigrinus | reverse complement strand
ATGCTACCTCTGGTGTACCCAAGGTAGCCATCTTGGTCCACTTCTCTTCAATATATTTATTTCCGACCTATCTGACGTCCTAGCAGGCATACCTCATTTACTCTATGCAGACGACCTCAAACTTTATCTGACCATTGAATCGAAATCGGATGCCCTCTTTCTCCAATCCAAACTTGATTCCCTTGATCATTGGTGCAATGTAAACAAGCTCTCTCTCAACATTAATAAATGCCAGGTTATTAGTTTTTCCAGAAAATGCACGGTCATACACAATACGTACTTCCTCGGTAATAATGTGCTAACTCGAGTTGATAACTTGTTGACCTCGGTGTTATCTTAGATGATAAACTCCGCTTCACTTACACTACGATAAAATACTATCTCGTGCAAACAAACAACTTGGCTTCATCAAAAGACGAGCCAAAGAATTTCGTAGTCTGTGGGTCACAAGATCTTTATACACTTCACTCGTACGTTCCTATTCTCGAATACGCTTGCATTAGCTGGAATCCTGCTTTTGAAACCCACAGTGACAGACTCGAGTCAATACAAAAGCAATTTTACTTTTCGCCTTGCGAGAGCTATACAACCCTTATGATTTTAATAGCCTACCCCTTATGAGTTTCGACTGGGTCATTTAAACCTATCGACACTAGCCTCCAGAAGAATGGTGATATCGGCCTGCTTCACATTCGACGTAATTAGAGGCGCTATTAATGTAGAATTCCTGAATAATAAAATTTTGATAAATATCCCTGTCAGGAACACCAGGTCCAATCGTTTCCTAAAAGAATATTCTCATTCGACCACATATGGAGCTAATGAGCCAGTAAATAGATGCTGCAGAGTATTCAACAGAATAAGCAATTCATATTCCCCTACGATTTTCAAATCATCCTTCAAGTCCTCTCTTTTCCATGCCATCCGTACCATTAACCTTAAGCTATAGCTTGTATCTCAATGTTTATTTATTGATTGCTATTTATTAATTTATTTGTTACTCTTTTTTTTAATTTGTTTGTTTTTTACTTATTTAACTTGTTTGTTTTTACTTTTTCCTTTCCTTTACTTTTCCATTTTTTATTTTTTTTATTTGATGTCCTAATTTTAATATGTGATTTTGTACCTTGTTTTGGTGAATGAATATATAAATAAATAATGCGCTGCAATTTTCTGAAGCTGCCCTTGTGGTTGATTTTGTATATAATATCATCTACCTCATTAGCGGCCATCGCCATGGTTTGTTGCACCAAGGATTTTTTCGGCCAGCATTACTGTCGGGTTGCTTGCCCTTAGTATACGGTGGTGGCCATAGTGACTCATTCCCATGTAAGAATAAAGGACCAAAAAACCATAGACGTCAAGCGGCTAGTTTTTCTGGGGATAAACCTGTTGATACAACATCGGCTGGATTTAGTTTTGTGCTGACGCGGCGTCACTCTGTTGTCTTTGTTAATTCTTGTATTTTAGCAACTCTATTTCCTACAAAGACTTAAAACGTTGCTGGTTCTGAGTTGATCCATGCCAAAACTATCTTAGAATCCGTGCAACAAAAGGTTTTAACATCTTCGTAGCCCAAATCTCGCTTTATCCTTGTGACTAGCTGAGACGCCAATGAGGCTGCACATAGTTGCAAACGCGGTAACGTTTGTCGTTGTAACGGGGCCACTCTAGATTTAGCACACAGCAAATGTACCAATAATCTCTTGTCTTCAGTGAACGCTCGTAGATAAACAGCTGCACCATACGCCTTCTCAGAGGCATCAGTTCCCACGACATGCACCGTATGCATGTCGTGGGAACTGTAGGTTGTCCACCTCCTTTAGGTGGTCTCGGAAGTGCAACCAATTGTCTCGTAGTTGCGCGGGAAGCTCGTCGTCCCAATCAAGCTTTTGTTGCCACAATTGCTGTAAAAAGATCTTTGCTGAGAACACTACTGGCGCCATCACACCTAATAGATCAATAAGCCTTGCCATATCTGAGCTCACGACCCGTTCTGTTATTCTATCATTGCTTCTGCATCTAGTTTTGACTCGAAACTGGTCATTTTTAGGCAACCATGTAAGTCCCAACCTATTTATTTTGGCATTGGCTTCGTGGTCATAGTCCAGCTCTACCATAACGTCATCCATGTAAAAATTATCAAGGTGGGCTCGAGCTCCTCGACGGCACCTGAGTCGGTTTTGCTGTGCGATGGTTTGCAAGCATTTGGTAGCTAAATACAGTGCTGACCTGGTTCCATACGTAGCGGTGCAGAGTTGATAGACCTTTAACATATCCTTGGGACTACTTCTCCAGAAGATTAATTGAAATTTTAGATCTTCATGCCGCATCAAGATTTGCCGGTACATCTTCTCAATGTCTGATGTAAATACGTATCGTGGCAATCGGAATCGAAGGAGAAGGGAGAACAAATCACTCTGGATAGTTGGGCAGGTGTGTAAAATATCATTTAGTGAGTAGCCCGTCGATGTTTTACATGAGGTATCAAAAACCACCCTGAGCTTGGTGCTACTGCTCTCAGGCTTAAGCACATAGATCGACGTTAACGTTTAACGTTCTTTTTGCGCGGACTGGCACGTACTACTTTTCACCGCTGCTATGTATACCTAGGCAGCATAATGCACTCGGACTAGGTTCTCTGCCACCGACCTTGTCACGTTTCAAAACCATTTTAAAGGATAAAGTCGTTACTTTTTCTATTTAATACGTTTTTATCTTTTTTCCTTGCTCATATGATACATGAATTTTGATTTTCTTAATTGGCTTTCGATATTCTGTTTGTTCTATATATATGCTTTTTCTCCCTTTTTCAATGTAGTTTTTTTTCTTTTTTTTCTTAATTTTGAATTTATTCTTTTGCACCTTGACTTTGTTTATGATATTTGTTCTTTTTATTAGTATTATTTTGTACTCTCTATTTTACATTCATTCGTTAGTAGATTCTTTGTATATATTATATGTTTCTATATTCAGTTATTGGATTTTTATCTGTTGAGTATGTAAATAAATAAATAAATAAATAGTGATGTGGAAGGAAATACAATGGTGAGCTCCCTTCAATAAGGTTTATCTCCTTCATATGGCCTAGCTCGGAGTATTCCTCCATGAATCTTGTGTATTGCAACTGAAGTTCGATATTTTTTTCCTTTCGTTCAATTGCGTGGAAGCGATTCAATGCGATTTGTTTTGATTCCCCGAGGACTTCAGGATTTTCTGGCATCGGCAGCGCAACGATAAATCTATTCGACCGGTCTCTTTCAACTGTCTGTGAAAATTTGGCTTCACATCGTCTTTCTGCCTGTGTTAATGTTGAAGCCGATGTGTGTAGATCTTCAAGCTTCCAGAACCTTTCCATAAGCTGGCTGGTTCTATCTTCATCTTCACTATAGATACCACAAGTTGTCGTTATCGATACTGCGTTGTCAACCTTTCCTGTGATAATCCATCCAAGCGTTGTGCTCTGTAGTATTGGCAGACCGTCTCCCAATTTGACCTGACCGGCTAATATGAACTGGTGGTAGAACTCAGCTCCCAATAGAATATCGATTCTAGCTGGAATGTTAAATCGTGGATCTGCTAAGCTAACATTTTCCGGAATGGGCCAGCCAGTACTGTCCAGATATTGCGTTGGTTGGCATGTTATGATATTGGGCAGTACAAATGCCTCAATGCGAGCAGTGTAGTCGCTCGCTCTCGATCTCATTTCGGTAGTTACTCCTTTCACCGATTCTCGCTTACCCTCACCAACACCAAGAATTATCATCTTGTCAAATTTTCGTGATATGTTGAGTTTTTTAGCCACTCTTTCAGTGATCAAATTTACTTGTGATCCTGAATCAAGTAGCGCGCGAAATTCTAACGTTTGGCCATCATCAGCAACGAGATTTATAATTGCGGTTCCCAGCAGAACATAACCCCTGTGTCCGGAATTCTGTGATGCGGTCAGGACTATTGTTAAGTTTTCCTGCTTAATCCGCGTCTTCACCTTGTCTGCATTGCTTGTCGATTTTGCACACGCGTCAACTTTGATCGAGGTAACGATCCTCCCCCTTGTTTCTAAATGGAGAAGAGTATTATGTCGTTTATTGCACTTCATGCATGAACGAGACTGGCAATTCTTGGCGACATGTCCTGATTTCAAACAATTGGTGCATAAGCTCTGTTTGCGTACTAGTGATAGACGCTCCTCTGGTGCTAGTTTTAGGAACGCTGGGCAAGTGAACAGTGGCTGATTTAAGTTGCATGATACACATGCCATTTTATACACATGCCACAAAGCCTTCTTGATAGGCGTCCGCTGCCTACGGCTTCAAGCGACTGGAAACGCCGCTCAAGCAACTTCAGGAATTCGCTCAATGGCTGTAATATCCGTGGGTTCTTCAAAGCCTACCAGCCATTTATACATGATAAATGCTAGCCACACAAATTTCCATGCATATCTGATCTTTACATTCCATATGTATGCACACGTAAATAAATCAACTAAATAGTATATCCAATCCCTCAAATCTATTCTTCACAAGCGGTTCTACAAGCGTACTGTGTATACTGGTGTGCTTATACACTAACATGCCCACCGCCACCAAAAAGTTAAAGATATCTTAATTTTAACTTAAGATAAACATATCCTTTTATACATCAATATTTCCCAAAAAATAGCACTTTGATCAAATAATAACACTTAATATTTTTGCTGAAATATTTGAACATTTTTTCTATTGGCTGCGCCAACAAAACGTACTTTATGGCTCACTCAATTGCCGTCAACAATTGTCGATGACTTGACCGACCGAATGATCGATTGCGAGATGTTTATTCAATTCTCTCGATTGTCTCGATTGCCCCGATTGCCTAGATTGTCTCGATTGTCTCGAATCTCTCAATTGTCTCGAATCTCTCGATTGTTTCGATTATCTCGATTGTCTCGATTGTTCTCTCGGTTGTTTTGGCGCATCGATTGCGATTCTCTCGATTGCGATTATCTCGATTGTTTTGTGGCGCCGATTGCGATTATCTCGATTGATAAAATATCTCGCAATCGCCCATCACTAGTCTGGATCCCCGAGAAATACGCCTGGCTTTTTACCAACGTCGACGGAAGCAGCAGCAGCTATGACTGGAAAGACATCAAGTTTTCCCCTTGGAAGTCCGCAAATTACGAATTATGCAGAAAACTCCTAGGAATCGTCAGAATAATAATATACCCATATCTGAAGTTCCCACCACTGAATGTTTAAATATTCTAGTCCAGAATATCCAAAGCGTTGAGTCCAGACGTTCGCCTACGAACATATCTCCTCAAAGTTTAACGTATAGCTGCAGGGCGTCTTCTATCAATAATCTTCCGAATTCCACTCTCTCAAATACAGCTTCGGATGAAATTCATCCGACTTCAAATTCTTTGCGAAAACCCCGGTATAACGTTAGGTATCGCTCCTAACAAGGTGTGCTCCCGCAAGTGCCTCAGAATTTTTTACCACAATTGCAGTGGTATGAGGGGCAAATTGAATAAACTCTACCTTGACGCCAAATCATGCCATTTCAACGTACTTGCCTTTACTGAAACCTGGTTAAATGACTTCCATATTAATGAAGAGATCCTCGATAGTAGCTGGACAATATTCAGAAATGACCGTGATTGTATCTCCACTGGCCAGACAAGAGGAGGTGGTGTTTTACTTGCTGTTAGCAGCACTTTCTCATGCGAAATTGTCAACATAACCCCTCATAAATTGTTTCAGCATAAAATTATTCGAATATCATTCGACAGGACATCGGTATATATCGGTTTATTTTATGTCCCGCCTAGATCTGACGACTCTGTTTACAAAAACAAAGCTAATACAAAGCTAATAACTATGAGTCATAAGTGCTACTTAGTGAATTGTACTGCCTTTGACAGTAAATCTAAATTTGTTACGTGTAAAGGCTATTGTCAGCGGAGACTACATGGAGCATGCATGGATGCCCCAAGAGACTGGTATTCTTCATATCTTGCTGAACACTTTCTTTGCTCAGATTGCCAAGATACTGAAAGCCGTCTCAGATACATGTACGACAATATCTTACAGCATATTGACAATTTGACTGTGGACAAAGATGACTTCCTCGCAAAACAGATCGCTCAGGCTAAAGCAAACGCCGACAGCTTTACAGAAATGGCCAGATGCTTTGATGGACCAATTAGTGACATCTAGCACCAACAACAACAACAACAACAAGCACAATATCGAAACAGCTATCTCCACTTTCGATAAGAAACTATCTGTGCTCATTGAGAGCAAAATTTGCGATCAGTCTGAAACACGCTTTCCTAAAGAAAACAACATTGGGACTGACCTTCTCGATACATTGCTGAGCAAAGTAATGAGTCTTGATAACAACCTTCTAGTTCTTTCGTATCAGCTCCTCATCATCCAGAGTTGAAGTTCTCGAGCACGTATCCAACAAAACTGAAATCCCAACCATGGTAGATAAGACAACATCTCCAATGAAGCTAAGTGTACCTAAGTCCAGAAAAAATACTTCTAAAGCCTTAGTCGTACCGCCGGAACGACCTATTTTGAAGTTTGGTACTTATTGGTCTCGTGATGAATGGGACTCCAGGATCAGAAGAATTAAGCATTCCAACAATGTACCGGGTAAACCAACTGAAAGGATTGTTGGTGTTAAGTCTCTAAATAAGACATTCTTTGTACAAGGAGCTCCAAGTTACGCAGACAACTCCTGGCTATGCAAATTACTGAAGGATGACTTAGGAATCGCTGATTGCAATTGCGAAATATTTCCAGCTCGGCTTCGTAGACAGAAGCGTAAATCTCACACGTGTTTTAAGCTGTCTGTCCCAGCTAAATACGCATGGCTTTTTTCGAATCACATGCAGATTGGGGACACCTACACCTGGAACGGTTTGATATTTAGTTCTTGGCGAAACAAACACACCAAAGGAGTAAACAACAATCCCAGTCAACGTGCAACTAATCAACTGCAACCAGTGCATATTAAAAACATTATCAGGTATTTAGGCAATTCCTTAGAATCAAACTCCAAGAATACTCCTCTTTATCCTAGATATCCACAATCTAATAAAATTAAAATCCAGTCAGAGCTCCTTACTGATTCCCACTCATCAATTTCACTAATAACACCCCAAAAATTACCTAACTCTCTTGTGCCAGCAACTACTCATTCTTCAAACACTAATTCCAAAAGTAGTGAGGCATTAATACCATCTAAACAGCTGTGTGGTGCTGACACTATTTCAGCTCCTAAATACAATAATTTTATACGTGGTGAGGATTAAATACCATTAAATACCGGTTCAATAACAATACCAAACCCGGCAACCATTCAACCCTCCACTACAACATTTATTGACCCGTTAGTACCTCCTACAGTGAAACTAACGAAAAATTCAATTGATGATTCAGATAGTAGATACCCGTTATCTCGTTTCAGAGACCATAAGATGTATGATATTGTCCGCCTTTACCTTGCATATATGCATAACGTGAACGATTCCACCTGTTTCGAGGGAAAAACGAAGCCACACCTAAAAGTAATGATTCAACAAGAAGGCCTTCCACTGATATTGACTCCCTTCCTAAATTTTTCATCCGCTATCATGGTGAACTTGGAATGACCCCGGAGCAGGTTAAACTTGACCTTGAAGCTTATCGCTCTTATGCAAGGTCCAAATATATCTCACTATTACAAAAGTCTCGCGAAAACCATAAGAAATATTATTCCTAACAATAATATTCCTTTCAATTCTCCTAGGTTTCTCTATCACAACTGCAGCGGCATGAGAGGCAAACTAAACAAACTATTTCTTGACGCCAAATCTTGCCATTTTAATATTCTGGCCATCACTGAGACGTGGTTTAATGATTCATACCGAAACGAGGAAATATTTGACTCCAATTGGACCATCGCGATTACGCTCAGACTGGTTGTTCAAGGGGCGGTGGTGTTCTAATAGCCATTCATAATTCTTTTTCTAGTGTGCCTGTCTTAACTAACCACTGTAAGCTATTTGAGCACAAATTTGCTAAAGTTTTATTCAACAAGCACTATCTTTACATTGGTATTGTCTATGTGCCACCCCGCTCTGACGACAGCACTTACAATTATATAATCGACATGATATCTTCGGTTATTGCTTCCATGAATGAAGAAGACAAAATCATCGTATTTGGGGACTTCAATCGCCCGAATATCAGCTTTACCATCGACGAGAGTGATAACCATCTCCTCCCGGTCAACCTTATCGACACCATTGATTTCAACCTTATCAGCTCGTTTTATAGCAATGATTTGCAGCAGGTCAACCCGACTTCTAACCAGAACGGTAGTTGGTTAGATTTGAATTTTTTTTCACAAATTTCTATGACGAAGTGGTGGTTAGTCCAACTATTGACGCTGAGAATCTTTTCTCCATTACTCTTCATCACTCTGCTCTTACAGTTGAGCTATCCACCATCGATCTCGCTTTCAACCAGTCATACAATAACGAAATTGTATATGATTTCCGTAATGCTGACTATGAAAGCATTAGACATTATCTTGATTCTATAGACTGGACAAGTTCCATATCAGCGTTTGATTTAGATGACCTTGTTTCTTCCTTCTACAGAATAGTTTTTCACGCTATTAATAATTATGTACCCAAGATAAAAAAGCGTAATAAGCTCTCTGAGCCATGGCTCGATAGTAACTTGAAGCAATTAAGGAACCAAAGGAATAAGCTATACAAGGCAATAAAACAAGATATCAATATCAGTGGGAGTTTAAAAAGAAATTACGATCTATTATCAAATGAATTTTCGGTAAAATCTGGCGAAGCGTATAATTTTTACGGTCATTTAATGGGAGAAAAAATTATTAACGACCCGAAAAAGTTCTTTGGTTTCGTAAATACCAAACGTAAAACGACTGGCTACCCCGTTTCCATGTTCAGAGAAAAATCAGTTTCTTCTGCTCCACAAGAAATTTCTAATTTATTTGCGGATCATTTTCAGAGTTCATATTACGATCTTTTAGCCCTGACAACAAATTTAGCAGTTTCCTCTGCTCCAACTGTGCCAACATCTCTCATCAACAGAATCGTTTTAACTAGAGAAGCAATCGCCAATGCAATCAACGAGCTAAACCTCAACAAAGGTGTAACATGCAGAAATTTCTTTCCGAAATTTCTGCACGGCTTATTTCAGCGCGCACTGTCGTGCCTTTGAAATAACCAAATTATTTTTCAGTCGGACTAGCGGTACCTTGTTGTTGCACTGAAAAATAACAGGGCACAGCAAGTCCGATTTGACATTGCCTGGCTTGATGCTCGATACGAAAACGAGAACCGCTAACGGGATTTTGTTTTCACGTCGAATATCAAACCAGCGCTCGAGACAGTCTTTGTTAGGCCGTCGTGGTGGCGTGACGCTGTGCCCGAGTCGAGATGCAGGAGGCGAGCGAGCGAGTTAGCTCAGCGGTTAAAGAAAGGCCCGACGATGAAAACAAAACTGAACATTTAATTGTGATAGACGGGGTCGTATAAATCGCGAAAACATCCGGAGTTATGCTTGACGTGATTCAGAAGAAACGAAAGCATTTTTTTCCGGTGCAATCGATTTGAATTTGGTGCAAACGTGTTCAATTAAAAACATCGAAAGAAAATAGCATAGAAGTTATTTTTGGCATGAAAATAAGTGCATTTGTGTTGCCTATGTTTATAAGCTGGTTTCAAAGCTGTTCAATCACAACAGCAACAGGATGGCTGCACGCATGGAAGAAGAAGTGCATACGCGACGAAGAATTGAGAAAAGTTTTTGGTTCGAATCCAACTGGATAAGTGCTGTTATTCGGCGCAGTGGTAATTTCGCCCAAAATGAATTCGATATCAATACGTTCGAGAGTTTCGGACGCGAGTGCTCAGTTGTACCACCTGGTTTTCCTAACTGTGAAAAGAAATTGAAAATATCCTCTCGTGCATTGCGACAGTGGTTTGATCTGAAACTTGGTCTTGACGAGAAAGTGTCAAAACAGTGACCAGCAAGTGCTTTATAGTGACTCCATGTGCATGAGGTTTCGCTACTGTTATCAATCGAGTGTGGATCCTCTCTTCTTGGTTGTGTACTTTAACATTGTGAAACACCCACTTCTTCTTCGTAAACCTGTGACAGATACAGCGAGTTCATCTGGTGTGGCGCATGTTTTTTTTTGTGACCCGACACGCGCTTTGATGTTAAAACTCGTGCCCGCGCATTACAATCAGTTAGTGTTACGTTCGTGGGGTTTTGTGTGTAAGCATTGCATGCACCACATGGTTTAGAACGCGTGGTTGGGTCCAGATGACCAGTGAATAACCAATTCTCGAGCCTGATATTTGTTTGGGGGAGCATTCTCTGGCAGCAGCTGTTATGCACGCGGCACCGACAAGAGCAAGGACGATACCGCGAATTTCATCTTGGATTGTGGCTCTCAAACAATGAAGTAATTAACGATAATTCTGGTAAAGTTAAATTAATATTTATGCTAAATATCGAGCAGAGTTTGTGAAGTGCGATGTTCAGAACACGTTCTTCAACAGCAATGATCTATTCACCGTGCAACACTGTATTATCTTGGTGATGATTACTCCCCAAGAATAACAACCGACGGCAAATGGAATTACATTTCATTGTTTACTGGCTTTCAGTAAGGCACATCTCAAATTATTTTTCGGACGAAATTTCCGCGATGTCAATTACTATCCCATTTCATTGCCAGAAGTGGATCCGTGAATGAACTGACCCATCACTGATTTGCCTTCAAACAACATTTGATTGTGTATTATGGGAGACCGGGCATACTACCAACAGTTGCAGCTACTCAGCATCTCTATAAGACACTTGATGCTATAAGTTGGTCTTTAAGACTTCAATTACACACCTTTTAAGCAATTCATTTTATATTCAATTAGAAGGATGCAAACAATAAAAGTGATGAAAGTTTGGGTCGGATCTTAAACCATATTTAAACGGCTGTGTTACACTCAAGTGGGATGTTTTACAAGGTTCTTTAAGCGCGTACTTGGTCGTACATTTTTCTTTGCAAGTAGACAGCCACTTTACGAATGATTTAGAACTGGCGGAAGCAGCGTAAGGTGACACGATCGCTGTATGAATTAGTTACTTTACATACATGCGAACCAACAATCGTGTGGATTATTCGATATTTTTTTTCCTTTTGGGTTGCTTAATAAAAACAAAAAAAAAATTCTTCCGACTTGGCGCTGGCAGCTTCTTCACTATAAAAGAAAAGAATAAATTATATTTAACGAAATAAGCAATTTTTGTTTTTTTTTCTAATTCCATTTAAATAATATTTATGTGGGAATAACCACTCTTGATGAAAATCGGCTGCTCAAAAGTTAGAATTGACCCTAATAAAGCAAGATGAAAACTATAAATTTGTATTGCCAATGAAAAAACAAAAAAAAAAGCTAAGTTATAAGTTGATTAATTGATTCACCTTTCTTCTGAGAGCAAACCATCCCCATTTTTCATGAACCCACCCCAGCCGCAGCGAGCTAGCAAAGCGGCACCCCAGCATCCGCCGGGGTTGGTTAAAGGGTGCTTCGCTAATGTGGACGAGGGGCCTTCACGGCCATTTCTAGGGCACCCTGCTCTCGGGGCAATTCTTTTTTTTGTTTTGCCTCTTGAATGGCATTAGCCATTCCACTTTTTGACCTTAGCACTCTTGGTTCTGGACTTCGGTCTGGTTCTAAGTTGTGATAAGGCCATACTCCAACTTCATATTCGCTACAAATGGCGCCCAACGTGGGGCCCGAAAACTTGTTTTTGGGCAACCCACAACAGTGAGAAAATAGTTATGAGCTTCGACTCATACTCCCCTTAAGACTTTAGGTCTTCAATCCTTATAATTCCATTCTCACTAGCAGGTCTTAGAATCGCCTCCTTTGCGATTCGATATTACTTCGTTCGAGAGAACAAACCCTTTTTATTAAGACCTGCATTGCTCGCTCTTTCCCTAATAGCCGCAAACATCCTTCCCAATCCTATCCTTTTAAATTCATTCCTTTTAGCTTACCTCTTGGGCAGCTTCCTGTTGTGTTGTCTTGTGAGTTTTTTGACTCTGGGTGCAACCTGGAGGATGGCCGCGGATAACAGGTTTTGGTGGTTTACCGCCATTCCTGTCCCGGTCATCCGAAGGGCCCCTGCCCCACTTTATGTTGGGAAGCTGACCCAAACTTTTAAATCCTTGTTGTCTTGACCCAGCTTCGGCTTTTGGCTTGGGTTTGGTTCAGGCTGTAGTGGATTACGTGGGATTGGCGTGGCGCCGCCTACACGTCCCTGCAGCTTGGCCAGACTTGAACCATTTGCTGAGGTTGAGTCAAGCAACAACATAGTTGCTTTGATCCTTCGCTCCTCTCTTTTCGAGGAATTTCGGGTGAGTGAACAGTCCCCCATACAGGGCGATTCCCTTCAGGAATCGACCTAGTTTCATTTTTCCTACATAATCAAATTTCTCGCACTTAAACAAATTTTAACTTTCTACAATTTTTGCACTTAAAAATGTTTAACACTTCATTAAAAATTCCAATAACTAAAAATTTCAACTTTCTTGCGTTTATTACAAAAGCCAGCCAGCCAGCGGACCTGAAGTGGAGAAGGATGGATCGGGTTTTGCTCAATAGGAAGGCCGATCTTTGAAAATTAAAATTTTGAACTTACATTTGAAAATTAAATTTTGAACTTACCGTCGAAAATTAAATTTTGAATTTACCTTTTTGAAAATTAATTTAGAAAGGTATTTTGCTTATTCCGTTCATTTGGTTAGCCTTACCCTAGCCATCTGGCTTTGAATAAGTTGCTACAACTTAACTAGTTAGTCACACCACAGGTGTGCACCCACTTATTTTTGAATTTTGGCACTTTGGCCTTTTAGCTGTTAAGTACTACTCTAGCCACTTTGGCTTAGACTAAGCAATTGAAAAGAGTTAGAAACACATTGTTTCCTACCTACCTTTGCTACTTGGTTGCCGCTTGAATTTTCGGCAAACCAACTTTAGTTTAAGCGTATTAACTCGTCAGTCACGTTAGCGTGCAAAACCAAATTTGAATTTTCATTCTTCGTAATTTTTCTCACAGACTAGACACAATGCCACTGCGGCACAGTAGTGAGGACCTGCCTGGCACCACAGTGGAGGCTCAGTGCTCCATATGCCAGCAGTCATTCGCTGCTGCCCAGGTCACGTATACCACAAAATGTGGGCATACATTTCACGAGACGTGCCTGGAGCAATGGCTTAGAAACCATACGGATTGCCCGCTGTGCCTTGGACCACTGAGTCTCCCCTTAGGAGCCAGACAGGCCCCCACTGCTGCAGCATCTATGCCACGAGGGGCTCGGCCTAAATCGCAACGGCCGGGAGTAAAAACCCGAGGCATGCGATCCGAAGAAGTAGACACCCGGGACTTCGATCTGCAAGCCGAGTCGGGGGCGGAAGGTTTAATTCAGCCACCTGGCCCGTCATCGAAAGCGTCCCCAATATCTGACGTGCAGCGTTCATACTCACCTCGCACCCCTCGTGGCAACAATGTCCAGTTTCACCACGATAAGGTGGCTAGTATCATTGGTGGGTGGGGCCTAAAATTCTCGGGCCGCGAATCTTCTGTGCCAGTTGAAGTTTTTATTTACAGGGTAGCGGCTCTCACAAGAAATACACTGGGCGGAAATTTCAACATTCTATGCCAGCATATTCACCTGCTTTTGACTGGACCTGCCGCTGATTGGTTCTGGAGATTCCATAGTATAAGACGAGACTTCAGTTGGAGAGATTTGGAGTCGGCTCTGAGCGATCATTTCGCTGATCGCTTCACGGATGCCGACCTGATGGAGCAAATTCGGAGTAGAAAGCAGCGTCCGAATGAAAGTTTCGACGATTTCAGTGCGGCAATAAATAAATTAGTTGACCGCCTACAGCGCCCCGTTGCTGACGCAGACTTAGTAGATATGCTTAGGCGCAATTTACTGCCAGAAATTCGTCGTGGACTGCTTCAAATTCATCTTCCTTCTGTCCGTTCGTCAGGCCGTCATCCGTGCGGAGAACTTCGAAATGGAGCTCGGAGGTCGACGCCGTCCTTCTCAATGGAGAAATGCCGCTGCAGAATTACATGAAGAAGGCTCGCTGGACCAATTTGAAAATTCACCTGAAGAGCATGGAGTGAAAGCAGTCGCGGTCCTGCCTACATGCTGGAATTGTAGGAAGGTGGGACACCGTTTTGATGACTGCTTGGAGGCCAGAACCATTTTCTGTTATGGCTGCGGCAAGGCAGACACCTACAAGCCAAATTGTGCTAACTGCCAAACAAAAAACTTACCACAGGGAGCGCGGAACAAGATCTCACGCCTCCCCCAGAGCAAAGAGTCTCCCCCACGCTCCAGCAAGTAGACAGGACCGGTGATTTGTCACCAAATTCCGTTGGCCCAACCACCAATGATACTAGTATTCAGCCGTGTGGGGAATCCACCACCTTATCCATACCACACCTACAGGCTGAGCCTCCTACACCTTTGGCTTTTCTGCCATACCACCTAAGATGGCAGAAATATACGGCGGTCCGAGACCGAATCTTCAGTTCCGAAATTGCACGACCGAAACATGATCGTTCCAAACCCAAGCGCTCAACGCTGAGGATGAGAGCATTCTATTCTCGCTTTCGGCATTGGCGCTACCAGCTCAACTGTGCCACACTGATGGACGTGTCTTCAGGTGACGTCCGTCCATACGCGCAGGTTCTGCTGTTTGACCAACCAATTGCAGGCTTGATCGACACGGGAGCTTCCGTGAGCGTGATGGCGGCTGATTTGGCAAAGTCATTCCTCGAGAGGAATGCTTTTCATTGGAAAAGAGCTTCTCTCGGGTTGAAGACTGCAGACGGCACACAACATCAAGCCGTAGGCCGAGTGTCAGCTGACATCACGTTCAGGGGAGTTACCAAGTCCTTGACGCTCTGGATAATTCCCACTCTCAGCCAAAACTTATATCTGGGAGTGGATTTCGTGCGTCAATTCGCCTTAGCAGCAGACCTGTTCGCGCCATCACAACAAGTCAACACCACTAGTAGCCTCGAACAACTCGACGATCACGCCCACCCTCTCACACCGGAGCAGCGTCGCAGACTTACGTCTGTGATTGCTAGCTTTCCGTCGTTCGCCGTAGAGGGTTTAGAAAAAACAGCGCTGATCGAGCACGAAATCGACACTGGCGATCAAAAGCCAATTAAACAGAGACACTTCTCTGTTTCGCCAGCTGTCGAAAAACTCTTATATAAAGAGATAGATCGTATGCTCGCGCTGGGCGTGATCGAAGAGTCCAAGAGCGCGTGGTCCTCGCCAGTGACACTAGTGGTCAAGCCCTCCAAGGTACGCCTGTGCTTGGATGCGAGAAAGGTTAGCTCGGTCACAGTGAGAGACGCCTATCCCTTGCCACTGATAGACGGCATCTTAAGCAGACTCCCTAAGGCCACATTTATTACGAGCCTGGATCTAAAAGATGCCTTCTGGCAGATTCCTTTGGAGGAACGGTCAAGGGAGAAGACGGCTTTCACTGTGCCCGGGCGACCCTTGCATCACTTTGTCGTGATGCCGTTTGGTTTGTGCAATGCACCCCAAACGATGTCACCACTCATGGATGATACCCCCGCATCTTAAGCACCAAGTGTTCGTATACTTGGATGACTTGTTGGTGATAGCCGAGGCCTTCGACGAACACCTGAAGGTACTGCACCAGGTCGCATTCCATCTGCGACAAGCTGGCCTTACCATCAATGTGGAGAAGAGCAAGTTCCTCTTGCGCGAGGTAGAATATCTTGGCCACATTGTTCGTAATGGGACGATCCGGACAGACCCTGACAAGGTGAGATCCATTATGGATTTCCCTCTTCCAACGACCACGAAGCAGCTGCGAAGATTTTTGGGAATCTGCGGCTGGTATCGACGCTTCGTCAGGGAATATGCGTCTTTGTCAACACCACTGACAGACATGCTTTCGAAGAGGACTCAATTTGTGTGGACCGATGAGAGGCTAAATGCTTTCAAGCAATTGAAAGTGAGCCTTGCTTCGGCTCCAGTGTTGCACAGCCCCGACTTCAACAAGCCTTTCTCCATCCAATGTGACGCGAGTCAACATGGAGTTGGTGCCGTGCTAGTGCAACGGACGGAAGAAGGAGACGAAGCCCCCGTCGCCTATATGTCCCACAAATTGAATCCCGCTCAGAGAAATTACACCGTCACTGAGCAAGAATGTCTGCCAGCGGTGTTGGCAATCAAAAAGTTCCGTGCCTACGTGGAAGGTCACGAATTTGAAATCGTGACCGACCATGCTTCCCTAAAATGGCTAATGCACCAACCGGATCTAAATGGTCGCTTAGCTCGGTGGGCCCTTAAACTTCAAGGGTTCAATTTCACCATCGTCCACCGAAGGGGAAGCCAAAACGTAGTGCCGGACTCCTTGTCGCGCATGTTCTCTCCCGAGGCGTTGATGCCGGCAGAAGGCGAGGAGACTCCAATGGAGCTAGACTTAGAGTCGCCACATTTCAAAAGTGCTTCTTATATGGAGCTAGCGGCAAAAGTCCAGGCAGAACAACACCAACTGCCGGACCTAAAAGTTGTAGACGGGTTCGTGTACAAGCGGACCGAGTATGCGACCGGAAACGGACTTCAAGACCAGTTGGCTTGGAAGTTGTGGGTGCCGTCAGAAATGACGGCAGAATTAGTGAAGGGAGCTCATGACCCACCCTTGAGTGCGCATGGTGGCGTGGCCAAAACCCTCGGCCGATTATGGCAATGGTTTTACTGGCCACGAATGGCCGCTCAAGTGCGAGAATATGTGGGATCATGCCTCACATGCAAAACCACCAAAGCTCCCTCACACACCCTTCGACCACCAATGACGCTGCAGTCCGTTCCCGAGCGCACATTCCAGCGCTTGTACATCGATATTATCGGCCCCTACCCTAGGTCCAAGTCTGGCAACATTGGAGCTCTCATCGTCTTAGACCATCTTTCGAGATTCCCATTTGTCGAGCCGCTTCGAAAATTCACTGCGAAGGCAGTAGTGGACATATTAAAGAAGAGGATCTTCCACCTTGTCGGAGTTCCAGAAACCATCGTGTCGGATAACTGCGTGCAGTTTCGGTCGCACATTTTTCAGGACGTACTGCAGGAATTCGGAATCGCTCACACGTTTACAGCTGTGTATTCGCCACAGGCAAATGCTTCAGAGCGTCTAAACCGCTCAATCCTCGCTGCCATTAGAGCTTATATTGACCCTGCTCAAAAGGAGTGGGACGGCAAACTTTCAGAAATAACCTGCGCATTGCGCTCAGCACCTCACGCGACGATAGGGACTTCGCCTTATCAGGCAGTCTTCGGGCAATCAATGGTCACCCATGGCCGTACTTACAATCTGTTGCGGCAACTACATCTTCTGGATGACCCCGAAACCACTCTGCCACCTCCCGACCACCTGGCACGTCTACGCCAGTCCATCCGCGACCTCACCACTCAGGCCCAGTCTCGCAATGCAAAGGCCTATAACCTTCGTTCCAGGTTGGTTACATACCAGCCTGGCGAAGTGGTCTACAGGCGCAACTTCCGGCAAAGTGACGCAGCCGCGCACTACAATGCAAAGCTGGACCGGAAGTTCTTACCTAGTAAGGTAATTAAGATCGGCGGCGCTTATTACCAGCTGGCCGATCAAAATGGACGATCAGTGGGCGTCTTTCATGCGAAAGACATCACTAAGTGATATACCCACTGAGTTCACAAGTTCACGATCAGTTTCCAAATTTTATTTGGAGATCGTCCATTTGCGCCTATTTCAGGTGTCACTCCTGCCCCAATTAGAAAGTATCTAGAGATGTTTACCTCGTTCACATTTCCTCTATCAAAGATACTTTCGTCATTAACTTAGTATACGTGTTCACGATATTTCCTTCAATTACATTTACCCCTTTTATTTGCTCACTAGTTCACGCAATAAGTAGAAAGGATCGGATAGTAAAAGGCATGATCACCTGTTCACGTCATTGCCTATTCCATAGTACATCCATCCTTCAGCTCTTTCCACGCACTTGCCCTTGTGGAAAGACCTGTGTTGTAACATGCAGAAATTTCTTTCCGAAATTTCTGCACGGCTTATTTCAGCGCGCAGTCGTGCCCTTGAAATAACCAAATTATTTTTCAGTCGGACTAGCGGTACCTTGTTGTTGCACTGAAAAGTAACAGGGCACAGCAAGTCCGATTTGACATTGCCTGGCTTGATGCTCGATACGAAAACGAGAACCGCTAACGGGATTTTGTTTTCGCGTCGAATATCAAACCAGCGCTCGAGACAGTCTTTGTGAAGCCGTCGTGGTGGCGTGACGCTGTGCCCGAGTCGAGATGCAGGAGGCGAGCGAGCGAGTTAGCTCAGCGGTTAAAGAAAGGCCCGACGATGAAAACAAAACTGAACATTTAATTGTGATAGACGGGGTCGTAAAAATCGCGAAAACATCCGGAGTTATGCTTGACGTGATTCAGAAGAAACGAAAGCATTTTTTTCCGGTGCAATCGATTTGAATTTGGTGCAAACGTGTTCAATTAAAAACATCGAAAGAAAATAGCATAGAAGTTATTTTTGGCATGAAAATAAGTGCATTTGTGTTGCCTATGTTTATAAGCTGGTTTCAAAGCTGTTCAATCACAACAGCAACAGGATGGTTGCACGCGTAATCTAGGCATGGAAGAAGAAGTGCATACGCGACGAAGAATTGAGAAAAGTTTTTGGTTCGAATCCAACTGGATAAGTGCTGTTATTCGGCGCAGTGGTAATTTCGCCCAAAATCAATTAGATATCAATACGTTCGAGAGTTTCGGACGCGAGTGCTCAGTTGTACCACCTGGTTTTCCTAACTGTGAAAAGAAATTGAAAATATCCTCTCGTGCATTGCGACAGTGGTTTGATCTGAAACTTGGTCTTGACGAGAAAGTGTCAAAACAGTGACCAGCAAGTGCTTTATAGTGACTCCATGTGCCTGAGGTTTCGCTACTGTTATCAATCGAGTGTGGATCCTCTCTTCTTGGTTGTGTACTTTAACATTGTGAAACACCCACTTCTTCTTCGTAAACCTGTGACAGATACAGCGAGTTCATCTGGTGTGGCGCATGTTTTTTTTTTGTGACCCGACACGCGGTTTGATGTTAAAACTCGTGCCCGCGCATTACAATCAGTTAGTGTTACGTTCGTGGGGTTTTGTGTGTAAGCATTGCATGCACCACATGGTTTAGAACGCGAGGTTGGGTCCAGATGACCAGTGAATAACCAATTCTCGAGCCTGATATTTGTTTGGGGGAGCATTCTCTGGCAGCAGCTGTTATGCACGCGGCACCGACAAGAGCAAGGACGATACCGCGAATTTCATCTTTGATTGTGGCTCTCAAACAATGAAGTAATGAACGTTTTTTTGTCTTTCATACGGTGTGGACGTGTTTTCGCGAGTCACGGTCCCATAATATTTATCCATATAGTGTAAAATTGTTCCATATAATCAATCAATATATTTTGATAACTGATTAAGTGCACCGTGTTCAAAATTCGCTCGAGATCCATTTAATTTAATTTTGCTTGTCATTTCCGCCACTTCCAACGACTTTGACTTTCAATTTCAAACTTTCATACAGTGAAAAAAGTGCGACATAAACATATTAATTTTATTCGCGAGCTATTTTGTGCAAGTGAAAGCAATTACCCAGTGACCTACTTATGCATAGTGTGTTGATTGTATAATTGTATAATTACAAAAATTATTGCTGAGTCATATATAAGCAGTTATATTGACGTTCATTGATAACCCAAAGACAAATCATTTGTATAAAAAAAAAAATTAATAACCTCGAATAACTTAATTCATTTGTTGCGTGTGTGCAAAGATTCTTTGAAAAATGAGCGGTAAGTGCAGTTTGGCCAATTGTATTGCATTTGACAATACATTTAAATATGTTACATGCAAAGCTTTCTGTAATCGAAAGCTTCATGGAGCATGTATGGATGCGCCTAGGGATTGGTATCATCCCTACATTGAAGATCATTTTATCTGCACTGATTGCCAAGAGATAGAGAAGCTTTTCAAATGCATGTACGACAGCATTATTAACAAAATTGAAAAGTTGAATGTAGAAAAAGACCATCTACTCTCTATGCAGCAGGCGCAATTCAGAGCCAACAGCGTAACTTTTGAGGAAATGGCAAGCTCTTTCGACAGACTTACTAACACTGTTTCTACGGATAAAAGCGGAAATATGACTAAAATAGCTGAGAAGCTGGAACGGAAGGCTAATGAAATCTATGATCGTCTATCCGACGGGAGCTCACCTTCAATATCCCCAACAATTTATAATCCTGACACTCTCCTGGTGGGTCTTGAAAACCGAATGAAGGCCTTGATGGAAACTCAAGCGAGTACCTTACTCGAAAAGCACTTTTCGATGCTCAGTTCAACAGTGTCTCAATTCCGCACCACAATCAACACGATAGAAGACACATTAAGTCACATCTGCGAGAAGTTATCTGGTAGCCATAATATACCAAGCCATGAAATGTCCTTAGATATTGAATTGATGGCAGCTGATTCAAATATTGCAGCAGACAACTCGATTGGTATCCAGATACATAAAATAAATACGCAAGACGCATCAACTTCCCCTATAAAACATGGAATTATCGAGGGGAGAAAGATAAGTCCAGCCTCTCTTGTGGCAAATCCAGCTGATCAGCATACAAAGAAAATCTTTAACTTTGGCACTTATTGGACAGAAGACGAATGGCGGCACCGCCTTGAAAAAATCAGACAGTCTAATGCAGCATATCTCGGAAAAACTGAAATAATTACAGAACGAACTGGTACGACGTACGAAGTTTTTTTTGTGAAGGGAGCTCCGCGCTCTGCTGATATTGCATGGATGTACGAGTTCCTCGAAAAAGAGGCATTAATAAAAGAATGCAACGTATCAAGGACACGCAGTCGAACGAATCGGAAATCCGGCAGTTTTTTCAAGATCACCATTCCCACACGATATGCTTGGCTTTTCACCAACTTCAACCCAAACAACAATAACTGTACTTGGAAAGGATTAACGTTCCGCCATTGGAGAAACAAGACTCAGACTGTTGGTCGTCGGAAAAATAAAGCTAGTGATAGTCATAAAATTAGTAAAGGTAAAGCTAGAAATAGTCATAAAATTAGCAAATATAAAAATTGTAATTTAACCACAACTCCCATCAGTTCCCTTTCCAATCCTGACAATGGTGACACCAAGAAAATTGATTCCACAAACCTGGAACCCAAACCGAACAACTCTCGTGTAATTAATCCTGTTCACACTGACTGCAATGTTGTCGATGATAATCTCCAAGCACTTTCCAACACAGAACTATTCACAGCCCCTAACATCAGTTCCAGAGTAGTCTCATCTCCGTACAAGAATTTTATTCAGAGAATAAAAAGAAAAATTTCCCCAAAGCAAAAAGTCCCGCTTAAACTACCAAACACTAGAAATCTCGATTGCTTTCCGAATACTGTCACCAAAAAATCATCTGATCTCGTTAACACCGTTTCTAAACCCGTGCAATACCCTAATTTTGTTCGTGGCGAAGTTCAAACCTCCTCCATTACCCCTAGTATTATAGTTACTGCCAATCCCTCGTGTGAACCAGTGACAACTGCGCCTAAGTTCCTGGACCCACTAGTGCCTCCTATAGTTAAAGCCACAATCAACTCCAGTGCTGATCTCGAAAGCAGGTATCTGCTTTCTCGGCTAAGGGATAAGAAAATCTATGAAAATGTTCGCCTCTACCTTGCATACATGCACAAAGCCACTGACTCTGCTTGTTTCGAGGGTAAAACGAAGACTCATCTGAAAGTCATGATTCAACAGGAAGGTCTTCCCATAGATTTTCAGGCTCTTCATACTGTTTTTGTCCGGTATCATGAGCAACTTGGCATAACAGCTGACCAAGTGAAAAAAGAGCTAAGCACCTTTGCCTCACATGTCTCAGCTAAGTATATTTCCTCCCTTCAAAAAGCAAGGAATGATTTTAAAAACTATCATTCCTAACAAGAAGTTTTCGTTAAACAGCCTCAAACTTTTTTACCACAACTGTGGTGGTATGAGAGGCAAACTGAATAGACTCTTTCTTGACTCAAAATCTTGCCAATTTAATGTATTGACCTTCACGGAAACCTGGTTAAACAGTTCGCACACAAACGCAGAAATATTAGATGGTAACTGGACTATTTACAGGAAGGACCGAAACTACCTTTCTACTGGCCAAACTCGAGGTGGTGGTGTTTTAGTAGCTGTTCGTAACTCGCTATCAAGCGAACTAGTCGAAAACAGCTCATATAATCTCTTCGATCACAAGATTATTCGCATTTCCTGGTCCAAAGGTTTCATTTACATCGGAATATTCTACATCCCACCCGGTTCAGACGAAGCCGTTTATAATGATGTGTGCGAAGTGATTTCTAACTTAGTTTCATCTCTTAATGAGGAGGATAAAATTATAATTCTCGGTGATTTCAATCGCCCAAATTTAAAATTTACGGCCGATGAAACTGATAATAATCTCATTCCTTTTAATCTTCTTGACTCCAGCGATTTCAATCTAGTTAGTACATTTTATGGCAATGATTTGCAGCAAATAGCTCCGACACCTAACCAAAATGGAAATTGGTTAGATCTCATATTTACTAATAGCTACGACGATGTAGTGGCTAACTCAACTGCTGATGCAGAAAATTTTTTTGGCAACACTCTTCACCACTCTGCGTTCACAGTTGAGTTATTATCTACATCTGATATGTTCGCTTCCCTATCTTACAATAACTCTATTGTATATGACTTTCGCAATGCTGATTATAAGAGCATTACGGATTGTCTTCTCAGAATTGACTGGGCTAGTAATTTTTCAACGCTAGAATTAGATGATGCTGTATCATTATTCTATGAGTTGGTTTTTGACGCCGTTGAAAGGTTCACCCCAAAGATTAAGAGAAAAGACAAAATATCTGAACCATGGCTTGATAGCAATCTAAGGTATTTGCGGAATCAAAGGAATAAACTTTACAAAGTAATTACCACCAGCACTGATGTCAGAGATGATATCAAGGATAAACATAATGAATTAGCTCAAGAATTCCTGTCGAAATCCCGTGAAGCGTATGAGCGCTATGTTAATATCATGGGCGAAAATATAATTCATGATCCTAAAAAGTTTTTTGATTTCGTGAACACCAAACGGAAAACTTCGGGCTACCCTACTTCGATGCACAAAAAGAACCTTTGTTCGACATGCCCTCACGAAATTTGCGACCTGTTCGCTGAGCATTTCCAGGAAGTATTTTGTTCATGTACAAGCATGTCTAACATTCTTCTCCCTCAAACATTCCCACCAGATATCATTTGTGAAATGTATTTAACTAGAGAGGAGATTGCCAAGGCCATCAAAGATCTCAATGTCAACAAGGGTCCTGGTCCTGACTTACTACCTCCTAGTTTCATACTCGAATGCATGGAGTCGCTTATCTTACCCGTGTATTTAATTTTCAACAAATCACTTTCCTGTGGGGTTTTCCCTTCCTTCTGGAAATCATCCCATCTGACCCCGATTTTTAAAAGTGGTGATAGGCGGTCAATTGATAATTACAGAGGTATTGCAATACTTTCAGCATTGCCTAAACTATTTGAAAAAATTGTCTGTGATAAGCTCACTACTGTAATAGAACCTCTTCTAAATGAACAACAACATGGTTTTAGAAAAGGCAGGTCAACTTGTACCAACCTCGTGATTCTCGTCTCAGATGTTCTCTGTGGCATGGAAAAAGGGCATCAAATTGATACCATCTACACAGACTTCAGCAAGGCCTTTGATCGGGTTGATCATGATATTCTTCGAATCAAACTACAGAAATTTGGCATCTCGGGTCTTTTATTAAACTGGTTAGACTCTTATCTTCGAAATAGGACGCAGTACGTTAAGTTTCAGGGTATCCTA
Organism: Nemotelus nigrinus; assembly: GCA_947369275.1. Lineage (NCBI taxonomy): Eukaryota > Metazoa > Arthropoda > Insecta > Diptera > Stratiomyidae > Nemotelus > Nemotelus nigrinus. The sequence continues at coordinate 127,260,922 of OX376372.1, read as the reverse complement.
TCCAAAAAAATCGAAGTTTTATCAGGTGTTCCACAAGGTAGTCACTTGGGGCCTCTTTTATTCAATATTTTCGTTTCGGATCTTTCTGAAGTTTTATCAGACATCCCTCACCTTTTTTATGCAGATGATCTGAAAATGTACCACACAATTAAATCGAAATCTGACTCAGTTTTCCTTCAATCGAAACTGCTTTCTCTTGAGCGGTGGTGCAAACAAAATAATCTCGACATTAATGTCAGTAAATGTCAAGTCATTAGTTTTTCCCGCAAAACCAGTAATATAAATTTTGATTACCGCCTCAATAATGTTACAATCAATAATGTTGACAATGTCATCGACCTCGGGGTTACTTTGGATAAAAAGCTGCGTTTTAATTTACACTATGACAAAGTCTTAAGCAAGGCTAATAAGCAGCTTGGATTTATCAAAAGACGTGCGAAGGAATTCAAAAACCTATGGGTCACGAAGTCCTTATACATAGCTCTAGTTCGGCCATTGCTCGAATATGCATGTATTGTCTGGCACCCTACCTTTGATGTCCATAGCGATAGGCTCGAATCGGTGCAGAAGCAGTTCTTGCTATTTGCGTTGAGAGATCTGTATAATCCTTAGGAATTTGAAAATCTACCTTCATACAGATACAGGCTAAGTCTCTTAAATCTATCAAGTCTATCTTCGCGGAGGATAGTCATATGCTCCTGCTTTACTTTTGACGTTATTAGGGGCTTGATCAATGTTGTGTCCCTGTCCAATAAGATCACCTTCAACGAATCAGTAAGGCAGACGAGGCACACACGTTTACTGAATGAATACCGACACCACACAGTTTACGCCAACAATGAGCCAATCAATAGATGTTGCAAAATATTCAATAGCTTCGCAAAATACTATTCCCCTACCATTTCCAGACCTAGGTTTAAAACTGCTCTGACTAAGGTGCTCACGTCATGAATGCCCTATCCAATTCCCTACTAAAGATGGTTATATATTTTTAAATTTCTTCCATTGTTGTTAATTATACAAATTTATATAAATTGTTAGATATTAATTGTAAGTGTTTTGTACGCCTTGTTTGGTTGAAATAAATAAATAATTCTGGTAAAGTTAAATTAATATTTATGCTAAATATCGAGCAGAGTTTGTGAAGTGCGATGTTCAGAACACGTTCTTCAACAGCAATGATCTATTCACCGTGCAACACTGTATTATCTTGGTGATGATTACTCCCCAAGAATAACAACCGACGGCAAATGGAATTACATTTCATTGTTTACTGGCTTTCAGTAAGGCACATCTCAAATTATTTTTCGGACGAAATTTCCGCGATGTCAATTACTATCCCATTTCATTGCCAGAAGTGGATCCGTGAATGAACTGACCCATCACTGATTTGCCTTCAAACAACATTTGATTGTGTATTATGGGAGACCGGGCATACTACCAACAGTTGCAGCTACTCAGCATCTCTATAAGACACTTGATGCTATAAGTTGGTCTTTAAGACTTCAATTACACACCTTTTAAGCAATTCATTTTATATTCAATTAGAAGGATGCAAACAATAAAAGTGATGAAAGTTTGGGTCGGATCTTAAACCATATTTAAACGGCTGTGTTACACTCAAGTGGGATGTTTTACAAGGTTCTTTAAGCGCGTACTTGGTCGTACATTTTTCTTTGCAAGTAGACAGCCACTTTACGAATGATTTAGAACTGGCGGAAGCAGCGTAAGGTGACACGATCGCTGTATGAATTAGTTACTTTACATACATGCGAACCAACAATCGTGTGGATTATTCGATATTTTTTTTCCTTTTGGGTTGCTTAATAAAAACAAAAAAAAAATTCTTCCGACTTGGCGCTGGCAGCTTCTTCACTATAAAAGAAAAGAAAAAATTATATTTAACGAAATAAGCAATTTTTGTTTTTTTTTCTAATTCCATTTAAATAATATTTATGTGGGAATAACCACTCTTGATGAAAATCGGCTGCTCAAAAGTTAGAATTGACCCTAATAAAGCAAGATGAAAACTATAAATTTGTATTGCCAATGAAAAAACAAAAAAAAAAGCTAAGTTATAAGTTGATTAATTGATTCACCTTTCTTCTGAGAGCAAACCATCCCCATTTTTCATGAACCCACCCCAGCCGCAGCGAGCTAGCAAAGCGGCACCCCAGCATCCGCCGGGGTTGGTTAAAGGGTGCTTCGCTAATGTGGACGAGGGGCCTTCACGGCCATTTCTAGGGCACCCTGCTCTCGGGGCAATTCTTTTTTTTGTTTTGCCTCTTGAATGGCATTAGCCATTCCACTTTTTGACCTTAGCACTCTTGGTTCTGGACTTCGGTCTGGTTCTAAGTTGTGATAAGGCCATACTCCAACTTCATATTCGCTACAAATGGCGCCCAACGTGGGGCCCGAAAACTTGTTTTTGGGCAACCCACAACAGTGAGAAAATAGTTATGAGCTTCGACTCATACTCCCCTTAAGACTTTAGGTCTTCAATCCTTATAATTCCATTCTCACTAGCAGGTCTTAGAATCGCCTCCTTTGCGATTCGATATTACTTCGTTCGAGAGAACAAACCCTTTTTATTAAGACCTGCATTGCTCGCTCTTTCCCTAATAGCCGCAAACATCCTTCCCAATCCTATCCTTTTAAATTCATTCCTTTTAGCTTACCTCTTGGGCAGCTTCCTGTTGTGTTGTCTTGTGAGTTTTTTGACTCTGGGTGCAACCTGGAGGATGGCCGCGGATAACAGGTTTTGGTGGTTTACCGCCATTCCTGTCCCGGTCATCCGAAGGGCCCCTGCCCCACTTTATGTTGGGAAGCTGACCCAAACTTTTAAATCCTTGTTGTCTTGACCCAGCTTCGGCTTTTGGCTTGGGTTTGGTTCAGGCTGTAGTGGATTACGTGGGGTTGGCGTGGCGCCGCCTACACGTCCCTGCAGCTTGGCCAGACTTGAACCATTTGCTGAGGTTGAGTCAAGCAACAACATAGTTGCTTTGATCCTTCGCTCCTCTCTTTTCGAGGAATTTCGGGTGAGTGAACAGTCCCCCATACAGGGCGATTCCCTTCAGGAATCGACCTAGTTTCATTTTTCCTACATAATCAAATTTCTCGCACTTAAACAAATTTTAACTTTCTACAATTTTTGCACTTAAAAATGTTTAACACTTCATTAAAATTTCCAATAACTAAAAATTTCAACTTTCTTGCGTTTATTACAAAAGCCAGCCAGCCAGCGGACCTGAAGTGGAGAAGGATGGATCGGGTTTTGCTCAATAGGAAGGCCGATCTTTGAAAATTAAAATTTTGAAGTCATTCGCTGCTGCCCAGGTCACGTATACCACAAAATGTGGGCATACATTTCACGAGACGTGCCTGGAGCAATGGCTTAGAAACCATACGGATTGCCCGCTGTGCCTTGGACCACTGAGTCTCCCCTTAGGAGCCAGACAGGCCCCCACTGCTGCAGCATCTATGCCACGAGGGGCTCGGCCTAAATCGCAACGGCCGGGAGTAAAAACCCGAGGCATGCGATCCGAAGAAGTAGACACCCGGGACTTCGATCTGCAAGCCGAGTCGGGGGCGGAAGGTTTAATTCAGCCACCTGGCCCGTCATCGAAAGCGTCCCCAATATCTGACGTGCAGCGTTCATACTCACCTCGCACCCCTCGTGGCAACAATGTCCAGTTTCACCACGATAAGGTGGCTAGTATCATTGGTGGGTGGGGCCTAAAATTCTCGGGCCGCGAATCTTCTGTGCCAGTTGAAGTTTTTATTTACAGGGTAGCGGCTCTCACAAGAAATACACTGGGCGGAAATTTCAACATTCTATGCCAGCATATTCACCTGCTTTTGACTGGACCTGCCGCTGATTGGTTCTGGAGGTTCCATAGTATAAGACGAGACTTCAGTTGGAGAGATTTGGAGTCGGCTCTGAGCGATCATTTCGCTGATCGCTTCACGGATGCCGACCTGATGGAGCAAATTCGGAGTAGAAAGCAGCGTCCGAATGAAAGTTTCGACGATTTCAGTGCGGCAATAAATAAATTAGTTGACCGCCTACAGCGCCCCGTTGCTGACGCAGACTTAGCAGATATGCTTAGGCGCAATTTACTGCCAGAAATTCGTCGTGGACTGCTTCAAATTCATCTTCCTTCTGTCCGTTCGTCAGGCCGTCATCCGTGCGGAGAACTTCGAAATGGAGCTCGGAGGTCGACGCCGTCCTTCTCAATGGAGAAATGCCGCTGCAGAATTACATGAAGAAGACTCGCTGGACCAATTTGAAAATTCACCTGAAGAGCATGGAGTGAAAGCAGTCGCGGTCCTGCCTACATGCTGGAATTGTAGGAAGGTGGGACACCGTTTTGATGACTGCTTGGAGGCCAGAACCATTTTCTGTTATGGCTGCGGCAAGGCAGACACCTACAAGCCAAATTGTGCTAACTGCCAAACAAAAAACTTACCACAGGGAGCGCGGAACAAGATCTCACGCCTCCCCCAGAGCAAAGAGTCTCCCCCACGCTCCAGCAAGTAGACAGGACCGGTGATTTGTCACCAAATTCCGTTGGCCCAACCACCAATGATACTAGTATTCAGCCGTGTGGGGAATCCACCACCTTATCCATACCACACCTACAGGCTGAGCCTCCTACACCTTTGGCTTTTCTGCCATACCACCTAAGATGGCAGAAATATACGGCGGTCCGAGACCGAATCTTCAGTTCCGAAATTGCACGACCGAAACATGATCGTTCCAAACCCAAGCGCTCAACGCTGAGGATGAGAGCATTCTATTCTCGCTTTCGGCATTGGCGCTACCAGCTCAACTGTGCCACACTGATGGACGTGTCTTCAGGTGACGTCCGTCCATACGCGCAGGTTCTGCTGTTTGACCAACCAATTGCAGGCTTGATCGACACGGGAGCTTCCGTGAGCGTGATGGCGGCTGATTTGGCAAAGTCATTCCTCGAGAGGAATGCTTTTCATTGGAAAAGAGCTTCTCTCGGGTTGAAGACTGCAGACGGCACACAACATCAAGCCGTAGGCCGAGTGTCAGCTGACATCACGTTCAGGGGAGTTACCAAGTCCTTGACGCTCTGGATAATTCCCACTCTCAGCCAAAACTTATATCTGGGAGTGGATTTCGTGCGTCAATTCGCCTTAGCAGCAGACCTGTTCGCGCCATCACAACAAGTCAACACCACTAGTAGCCTCGAACAACTCGACGATCACGCCCACCCTCTCACACCGGAGCAGCGTCGCAGACTTACGTCTGTGATTGCTAGCTTTCCGTCGTTCGCCGTAGAGGGTTTAGAAAAAACAGCGCTGATCGAGCACGAAATCGACACTGGCGATCAAAAGCCAATTAAACAGAGACACTTCTCTGTTTCGCCAGCTGTCGAAAAACTCTTATATAAAGAGATAGATCGTATGCTCGCGCTGGGCGTGATCGAAGAGTCCAAGAGCGCGTGGTCCTCGCCAGTGACACTAGTGGTCAAGCCCTCCAAGGTACGCCTGTGCTTGGATGCGAGAAAGGTTAGCTCGGTCACAGTGAGAGACGCCTATCCCTTGCCACTGATAGACGGCATCTTAAGCAGACTCCCTAAGGCCACATTTATTACGAGCCTGGATCTAAAAGATGCCTTCTGGCAGATTCCTTTGGAGGAACGGTCAAGGGAGAAGACGGCTTTCACTGTGCCCGGGCGACCCTTGTATCACTTTATCGTGATGCCGTTTGGTTTGTGCAATGCACCCCAAACGATGTCACCACTCATGGATGATACCCCCGCATCTTAAGCACCAAGTGTTCGTATACTTGGATGACTTGTTGGTGATAGCCGAGGCCTTCGACGAACACCTGAAGGTACTGCGCCAGGTCGCATTCCATCTGCGACAAGCTGGCCTTACCATCAATGTGGAGAAGAGCAAGTTCCTCTTGCGCGAGGTAGAATATCTTGGCCACATTGTTCGTAATGGGACGATCCGGACAGACCCTGACAAGGTGAGATCCATTATGGATTTCCCTCTTCCAACGACCACGAAGCAGCTGCGAAGATTTTTGGGAATCTGCGGCTGGTATCGACGCTTCGTCAGGGAATATGCGTCTTTGTCAACACCACTGACAGACATGCTTTCGAAGAGGACTCAATTTGTGTGGACCGATGAGAGGCTAAATGCTTTCAAGCAATTGAAAGTGAGCCTTGCTTCGGCTCCAGTGTTGCACAGCCCCGACTTCAACAAGCCTTTCTCCATCCAATGTGACGCGAGTCAACATGGAGTTGGTGCCGTGCTGGTGCAACGGACGGAAGAAGGAGACGAAGCCCCCGTCGCCTATATGTCCCACAAATTGAATCCCGCTCAGAGAAATTACACCGTCACTGAGCAAGAATGTCTGCCAGCGGTGTTGGCAATCAAAAAGTTCCGTGCCTACGTGGAAGGTCACGAATTTGAAATCGTGACCGACCATGCTTCCCTAAAATGGCTAATGCACCAACCGGATCTAAATGGTCGCTTAGCTCGGTGGGCCCTTAAACTTCAAGGGTTCAATTTCACCATCGTCCACCGAAGGGGAAGCCAAAACGTAGTGCCGGACTCCTTGTCGCGCATGTTCTCTCCCGAGGCGTTGATGCCGGCAGAAGGCGAGGAGACTCCAATGGAGCTAGACTTAGAGTCGCCACATTTCAAAAGTGCTTCTTATATGGAGCTAGCGGCAAAAGTCCAGGCAGAACAACACCAACTGCCGGACCTAAAAGTTGTAGACGGGTTCGTGTACAAGCGGACCGAGTATGCGACCGGAAACGGACTTCAAGACCAGTTGGCTTGGAAGTTGTGGGTGCCGTCAGAAATGACGGCAGAATTAGTGAAGGGAGCTCATGACCCACCCTTGAGTGCGCATGGTGGCGTGGCCAAAACCCTCGGCCGATTATGGCAATGGTTTTACTGGCCACGAATGGCCGCTCAAGTGCGAGAATATGTGGGATCATGCCTCACATGCAAAACCACCAAAGCTCCCTCACACACCCTTCGACCACCAATGACGCTGCAGTCCGTTCCCGAGCGCACATTCCAGCGCTTGTACATCGATATTATCGGCCCCTACCCTAGGTCCAAGTCTGGCAACATTGGAGCTCTCATCGTCTTAGACCATCTTTCGAGATTCCCATTTGTCGAGCCGCTTCGAAAATTCACTGCGAAGGCAGTAGTGGACATATTAAAGAAGAGGATCTTCCACCTTGTCGGAGTTCCAGAAACCATCGTGTCGGATAACTGCGTGCAGTTTCGGTCGCACATTTTTCAGGACGTACTGCAGGAATTCGGAATCGCTCACACGTTTACAGCTGTGTATTCGCCACAGGCAAATGCTTCAGAGCGTCTAAACCGCTCAATCCTCGCTGCCATTAGAGCTTATATTGACCCTGCTCAAAAGGAGTGGGACGGCAAACTTTCAGAAATAACCTGCGCATTGCGCTCAGCACCTCACGCGACGATAGGGACTTCGCCTTATCAGGCAGGCTTCGGGCAATCAATGGTCACCCATGGCCGTACTTACAATCTGTTGCGGCAACTACATCTTCTGGATGACCCCGAAACCACTCTGCCACCTCCCGACCACCTGGCACGTCTACGCCAGTCCATCCGCGACCTCACCACTCAGGCCCAGTCTCGCAATGCAAAGGCCTATAACCTTCGTTCCAGGTTGGTTACATACCAGCCTGGCGAAGTGGTCTACAGGCGCAACTTCCGGCAAAGTGACGCAGCCGCGCACTACAATGCAAAGCTGGACCGGAAGTTCTTACCTAGTAAGGTAATTAAGATCGGCGGCGCTTATTACCAGCTGGCCGATCAAAATGGACGATCAGTGGGCGTCTTTCATGCGAAAGACATCACTAAGTGATATACCCACTGAGTTCACAAGTTCACGATCAGTTTCCAAATTTTATTTGGAGATCGTCCATTTGCGCCTATTTCAGGTGTCACTCCTGCCCCAATTAGAAAGTATCTAGAGATGTTTACCTCGTTCACATTTCCTCTATCAAAGATACTTTCGTCATTAACTTAGTATACGTGTTCACGATATTTCCTTCAATTACATTTACCCCTTTTATTTGCTCACTAGTTCACGCAATAAGTAGAAAGGATCGGATAGTAAAAGGCATGATCACCTGTTCACGTCATTGCCTATTCCATAGTACATCCATCCTTCAGCTCTTTCCACGCACTTGCCCTTGTGGAAAGACCTGTGTTGTAACATGCAGAAATTTCTTTCCGAAATTTCTGCACGGCTTATTTCAGCGCGCAGTCGTGCCCTTGAAATAACCAAATTATTTTTCAGTCGGACTAGCGGTACCTTGTTGTTGCACTGAAAAGTAACAGGGCACAGCAAGTCCGATTTGACATTGCCTGGCTTGATGCTCGATACGAAAACGAGAACCGCTAACGGGATTTTGTTTTCGCGTCGAATATCAAACCAGCGCTCGAGACAGTCTTTGTGAGGCCGTCGTGGTGGCGTGACGCTGTGCCCGAGTCGAGATGCAGGAGGCGAGCGAGCGAGTTAGCTCAGCGGTTAAAGAAAGGCCCGACGATGAAAACAAAACTGAACATTTAATTGTGATAGACGGGGTCGTATAAATCGCGAAAACATCCGGAGTTATGCTTGACGTGATTCAGAAGAAACGAAAGCATTTTTTTCCGGTGCAATCGATTTGAATTTGGTGCAAACGTGTTCAATTAAAAACATCGAAAGAAAATAGCATAGAAGTTATTTTTGGCATGAAAATAAGTGCATTTGTGTTGCCTATGTTTATAAGCTGGTTTCAAAGCTGTTCAATCACAACAGCAACAGGATGGTTGCACGCGTAATCTAGGCATGGAAGAAGAAGTGCATACGCGACGAAGAATTGAGAAAAGTTTTTGGTTCGAATCCAACTGGATAAGTGCTGTTATTCGGCGCAGTGGTAATTTCGCCCAAAATCAATTAGATATCAATACGTTCGAGAGTTTCGGACGCGAGTGCTCAGTTGTACCACCTGGTTTTCCTAACTGTGAAAAGAAATTGAAAATATCCTCTCGTGCATTGCGACAGTGGTTTGATCTGAAACTTGGTCTTGACGAGAAAGTGTCAAAACAGTGACCAGCAAGTGCTTTATAGTGACTCCATGTGCCTGAGGTTTCGCTACTGTTATCAATCGAGTGTGGATCCTCTCTTCTTGGTTGTGTACTTTAACATTGTGAAACACCCACTTCTTCTTCGTAAACCTGTGACAGATACAGCGAGTTCATCTGGTGTGGCGCATGTTTTTTTTTTGTGACCCGACACGCGGTTTGATGTTAAAACTCGTGCCCGCGCATTACAATCAGTTAGTGTTACGTTCGTGGGGTTTTGTGTGTAAGCATTGCATGCACCACATGGTTTAGAACGCGAGGTTGGGTCCAGATGACCAGTGAATAACCAATTCTCGAGCCTGATATTTGTTTGGGGGAGCATTCTCTGGCAGCAGCTGTTATGCACGCGGCACCGACAAGAGCAAGGACGATACCGCGAATTTCATCTTTGATTGTGGCTCTCAAACAATGAAGTAATGAACGTTTTTTTGTCTTTCATACGGTGTGGACGTGTTTTCGCGAGTCACGGTCCCATAATATTTATCCATATAGTGTAAAATTGTTCCATATAATCAATCAATATATTTTGATAACTGATTAAGTGCACCGTGTTCAAAATTCGCTCGAGATCCATTTAATTTAATTTTGCTTGTCATTTCCGCCACTTCCAACGACTTTGACTTTCAATTTCAAACTTTCATACAGTGAAAAAAGTGCGACATAAACATATTAATTTTATTCGCGAGCTATTTTGTGCAAGTGAAAGCAATTACCCAGTGACCTACTTATGCATAGTGTGTTGATTGTATAATTGTATAATTACAAAAATTATTGCTGAGTCATATATAAGCAGTTATATTGACGTTCATTGATAACCCAAAGACAAATCATTTGTATAAAAAAAAAAATTAATAACCTCGAATAACTTAATTCATTTGTTGCGTGTGTGCAAAGATTCTTTGAAAAATGAGCGGTAAGTGCAGTTTGGCCAATTGTATTGCATTTGACAATACATTTAAATATGTTACATGCAAAGCTTTCTGTAATCGAAAGCTTCATGGAGCATGTATGGATGCGCCTAGGGATTGGTATCATCCCTACATTGAAGATCATTTTATCTGCACTGATTGCCAAGAGATAGAGAAGCTTTTCAAATGCATGTACGACAGCATTATTAACAAAATTGAAAAGTTGAATGTAGAAAAAGACCATCTACTCTCTATGCAGCAGGCGCAATTCAGAGCCAACAGCGTAACTTTTGAGGAAATGGCAAGCTCTTTCGACAGACTTACTAACACTGTTTCTACGGATAAAAGCGGAAATATGACTAAAATAGCTGAGAAGCTGGAACGGAAGGCTAATGAAATCTATGATCGTCTATCCGACGGGAGCTCACCTTCAATATCCCCAACAATTTATAATCCTGACACTCTCCTGGTGGGTCTTGAAAACCGAATGAAGGCCTTGATGGAAACTCAAGCGAGTACCTTACTCGAAAAGCACTTTTCGATGCTCAGTTCAACAGTGTCTCAATTCCGCACCACAATCAACACGATAGAAGACACATTAAGTCACATCTGCGAGAAGTTATCTGGTAGCCATAATATACCAAGCCATGAAATGTCCTTAGATATTGAATTGATGGCAGCTGATTCAAATATTGCAGCAGACAACTCGATTGGTATCCAGATACATAAAATAAATACGCAAGACGCATCAACTTCCCCTATAAAACATGGAATTATCGAGGGGAGAAAGATAAGTCCAGCCTCTCTTGTGGCAAATCCAGCTGATCAGCATACAAAGAAAATCTTTAACTTTGGCACTTATTGGACAGAAGACGAATGGCGGCACCGCCTTGAAAAAATCAGACAGTCTAATGCAGCATATCTCGGAAAAACTGAAATAATTACAGAACGAACTGGTACGACGTACGAAGTTTTTTTTGTGAAGGGAGCTCCGCGCTCTGCTGATATTGCATGGATGTACGAGTTCCTCGAAAAAGAGGCATTAATAAAAGAATGCAACGTATCAAGGACACGCAGTCGAACGAATCGGAAATCCGGCAGTTTTTTCAAGATCACCATTCCCACACGATATGCTTGGCTTTTCACCAACTTCAACCCAAACAACAATAACTGTACTTGGAAAGGATTAACGTTCCGCCATTGGAGAAACAAGACTCAGACTGTTGGTCGTCGGAAAAATAAAGCTAGTGATAGTCATAAAATTAGTAAAGGTAAAGCTAGAAATAGTCATAAAATTAGCAAATATAAAAATTGTAATTTAACCACAACTCCCATCAGTTCCCTTTCCAATCCTGACAATGGTGACACCAAGAAAATTGATTCCACAAACCTGGAACCCAAACCGAACAACTCTCGTGTAATTAATCCTGTTCACACTGACTGCAATGTTGTCGATGATAATCTCCAAGCACTTTCCAACACAGAACTATTCACAGCCCCTAACATCAGTTCCAGAGTAGTCTCATCTCCGTACAAGAATTTTATTCAGAGAATAAAAAGAAAAATTTCCCCAAAGCAAAAAGTCCCGCTTAAACTACCAAACACTAGAAATCTCGATTGCTTTCCGAATACTGTCACCAAAAAATCATCTGATCTCGTTAACACCGTTTCTAAACCCGTGCAATACCCTAATTTTGTTCGTGGCGAAGTTCAAACCTCCTCCATTACCCCTAGTATTATAGTTACTGCCAATCCCTCGTGTGAACCAGTGACAACTGCGCCTAAGTTCCTGGACCCACTAGTGCCTCCTATAGTTAAAGCCACAATCAACTCCAGTGCTGATCTCGAAAGCAGGTATCTGCTTTCTCGGCTAAGGGATAAGAAAATCTATGAAAATGTTCGCCTCTACCTTGCATACATGCACAAAGCCACTGACTCTGCTTGTTTCGAGGGTAAAACGAAGACTCATCTGAAAGTCATGATTCAACAGGAAGGTCTTCCCATAGATTTTCAGGCTCTTCATACTGTTTTTGTCCGGTATCATGAGCAACTTGGCATAACAGCTGACCAAGTGAAAAAAGAGCTAAGCACCTTTGCCTCACATGTCTCAGCTAAGTATATTTCCTCCCTTCAAAAAGCAAGGAATGATTTTAAAAACTATCATTCCTAACAAGAAGTTTTCGTTAAACAGCCTCAAACTTTTTTACCACAACTGTGGTGGTATGAGAGGCAAACTGAATAGACTCTTTCTTGACTCAAAATCTTGCCAATTTAATGTATTGACCTTCACGGAAACCTGGTTAAACAGTTCGCACACAAACGCAGAAATATTAGATGGTAACTGGACTATTTACAGGAAGGACCGAAACTACCTTTCTACTGGCCAAACTCGAGGTGGTGGTGTTTTAGTAGCTGTTCGTAACTCGCTATCAAGCGAACTAGTCGAAAACAGCTCATATAATCTCTTCGATCACAAGATTATTCGCATTTCCTGGTCCAAAGGTTTCATTTACATCGGAATATTCTACATCCCACCCGGTTCAGACGAAGCCGTTTATAATGATGTGTGCGAAGTGATTTCTAACTTAGTTTCATCTCTTAATGAGGAGGATAAAATTATAATTCTCGGTGATTTCAATCGCCCAAATTTAAAATTTACGGCCGATGAAACTGATAATAATCTCATTCCTTTTAATCTTCTTGACTCCAGCGATTTCAATCTAGTTAGTACATTTTATGGCAATGATTTGCAGCAAATAGCTCCGACACCTAACCAAAATGGAAATTGGTTAGATCTCATATTTACTAATAGCTACGACGATGTAGTGGCTAACTCAACTGCTGATGCAGAAAATTTTTTTGGCAACACTCTTCACCACTCTGCGTTCACAGTTGAGTTATTATCTACATCTGATATGTTCGCTTCCCTATCTTACAATAACTCTATTGTATATGACTTTCGCAATGCTGATTATAAGAGCATTACGGATTGTCTTCTCAGAATTGACTGGGCTAGTAATTTTTCAACGCTAGAATTAGATGATGCTGTATCATTATTCTATGAGTTGGTTTTTGACGCCGTTGAAAGGTTCACCCCAAAGATTAAGAGAAAAGACAAAATATCTGAACCATGGCTTGATAGCAATCTAAGGTATTTGCGGAATCAAAGGAATAAACTTTACAAAGTAATTACCACCAGCACTGATGTCAGAGATGATATCAAGGATAAACATAATGAATTAGCTCAAGAATTCCTGTCGAAATCCCGTGAAGCGTATGAGCGCTATGTTAATATCATGGGCGAAAATATAATTCATGATCCTAAAAAGTTTTTTGATTTCGTGAACACCAAACGGAAAACTTCGGGCTACCCTACTTCGATGCACAAAAAGAACCTTTGTTCGACATGCCCTCACGAAATTTGCGACCTGTTCGCTGAGCATTTCCAGGAAGTATTTTGTTCATGTACAAGCATGTCTAACATTCTTCTCCCTCAAACATTCCCACCAGATATCATTTGTGAAATGTATTTAACTAGAGAGGAGATTGCCAAGGCCATCAAAGATCTCAATGTCAACAAGGGTCCTGGTCCTGACTTACTACCTCCTAGTTTCATACTCGAATGCATGGAGTCGCTTATCTTACCCGTGTATTTAATTTTCAACAAATCACTTTCCTGTGGGGTTTTCCCTTCCTTCTGGAAATCATCCCATCTGACCCCGATTTTTAAAAGTGGTGATAGGCGGTCAATTGATAATTACAGAGGTATTGCAATACTTTCAGCATTGCCTAAACTATTTGAAAAAATTGTCTGTGATAAGCTCACTACTGTAATAGAACCTCTTCTAAATGAACAACAACATGGTTTTAGAAAAGGCAGGTCAACTTGTACCAACCTCGTGATTCTCGTCTCAGATGTTCTCTGTGGCATGGAAAAAGGGCATCAAATTGATACCATCTACACAGACTTCAGCAAGGCCTTTGATCGGGTTGATCATGATATTCTTCGAATCAAACTACAGAAATTTGGCATCTCGGGTCTTTTATTAAACTGGTTAGACTCTTATCTTCGAAATAGGACGCAGTACGTTAAGTTTCAGGGTATCCTATCCAAAAAAATCGAAGTTTTATCAGGTGTTCTACAAGGTAGTCACTTGGGGCCTCTTTTATTCAATATTTTCGTTTCGGATCTTTCTGAAGTTTTATCAGACATCCCTCACCTTTTTTATGCAGATGATCTGAAAATGTACCACACAATTAAATCGAAATCTGACTCAGTTTTCCTTCAATCGAAACTGCTTTCTCTTGAGCGGTGGTGCAAACAAAATAATCTCGACATTAATGTCAGTAAATGTCAAGTCATTAGTTTTTCCCGCAAAACCAGTAATATAAATTTTGATTACCGCCTCAATAATGTTACAATCAATAATGTTGACAATGTCATCGACCTCGGGGTTACTTTGGATAAAAAGCTGCGTTTTAATTTACACTATGACAAAGTCTTAAGCAAGGCTAATAAGCAGCTTGGATTTATCAAAAGACGTGCGAAGGAATTCAAAAACCTATGGGTCACGAAGTCCTTATACATAGCTCTAGTTCGGCCATTGCTCGAATATGCATGTATTGTCTGGCACCCTACCTTTGATGTCCATAGCGATAGGCTCGAATCGGTGCAGAAGCAGTTCTTGCTATTTGCGTTGAGAGATCTGTATAATCCTTAGGAATTTGAAAATCTACCTTCATACAGATACAGGCTAAGTCTCTTAAATCTATCAAGTCTATCTTCGCGGAGGATAGTCATATGCTCCTGCTTTACTTTTGACGTTATTAGGGGCTTGATCAATGTTGTGTCCCTGTCCAATAAGATCACCTTCAACGAATCAGTAAGGCAGACGAGGCACACACGTTTACTGAATGAATACCGACACCACACAGTTTACGCCAACAATGAGCCAATCAATAGATGTTGCAAAATATTCAATAGCTTCGCAAAATACTATTCCCCTACCATTTCCAGACCTAGGTTTAAAACTGCTCTGACTAAGGTGCTCACGTCATGAATGCCCTATCCAATTCCCTACTAAAGATGGTTATATATTTTTAAATTTCTTCCATTGTTGTTAATTATACAAATTTATATAAATTGTTAGATATTAATTGTAAGTGTTTTGTACGCCTTGTTTGGTTGAAATAAATAAATAATTCTGGTAAAGTTAAATTAATATTTATGCTAAATATCGAGCAGAGTTTGTGAAGTGCGATGTTCAGAACACGTTCTTCAACAGCAATGATCTATTCACCGTGCAACACTGTATTATCTTGGTGATGATTACTCCCCAAGAATAACAACCGACGGCAAATGGAATTACATTTCATTGTTTACTGGCTTTCAGTAAGGCACATCTCAAATTATTTTTCGGACGAAATTTCCGCGATGTCAATTACTATCCCATTTCATTGCCAGAAGTGGATCCGTGAATGAACTGACCCATCACTGATTTGCCTTCAAACAACATTTGATTGTGTATTATGGGAGACCGGGCATACTACCAACAGTTGCAGCTACTCAGCATCTCTATAAGACACTTGATGCTATAAGTTGGTCTTTAAGACTTCAATTACACACCTTTTAAGCAATTCATTTTATATTCAATTAGAAGGATGCAAACAATAAAAGTGATGAAAGTTTGGGTCGGATCTTAAACCATATTTAAACGGCTGTGTTACACTCAAGTGGGATGTTTTACAAGGTTCTTTAAGCGCGTACTTGGTCGTACATTTTTCTTTGCAAGTAGACAGCCACTTTACGAATGATTTAGAACTGGCGGAAGCAGCGTAAGGTGACACGATCGCTGTATGAATTAGTTACTTTACATACATGCGAACCAACAATCGTGTGGATTATTCGATATTTTTTTTCCTTTTGGGTTGCTTAATAAAAACAAAAAAAAAATTCTTCCGACTTGGCGCTGGCAGCTTCTTCACTATAAAAGAAAAGAAAAAATTATATTTAACGAAATAAGCAATTTTTGTTTTTTTTTTCTAATTCCATTTAAATAATATTTATGTGGGAATAACCACTCTTGATGAAAATCGGCTGCTCAAAAGTTAGAATTGACCCTAATAAAGCAAGATGAAAACTATAAATTTGTATTGCCAATGAAAAAACAAAAAAAAAAGCTAAGTTATAAGTTGATTAATTGATTCACCTTTCTTCTGAGAGCAAACCATCCCCATTTTTCATGAACCCACCCCAGCCGCAGCGAGCTAGCAAAGCGGCACCCCAGCATCCGCCGGGGTTGGTTAAAGGGTGCTTCGCTAATGTGGACGAGGGGCCTTCACGGCCATTTCTAGGGCACCCTGCTCTCGGGGCAATTCTTTTTTTTGTTTTGCCTCTTGAATGGCATTAGCCATTCCACTTTTTGACCTTAGCACTCTTGGTTCTGGACTTCGGTCTGGTTCTAAGTTGTGATAAGGCCATACTCCAACTTCATATTCGCTACAAATGGCGCCCAACGTGGGGCCCGAAAACTTGTTTTTGGGCAACCCACAACAGTGAGAAAATAGTTATGAGCTTCGACTCATACTCCCCTTAAGACTTTAGGTCTTCAATCCTTATAATTCCATTCTCACTAGCAGGTCTTAGAATCGCCTCCTTTGCGATTCGATATTACTTCGTTCGAGAGAACAAACCCTTTTTATTAAGACCTGCATTGCTCGCTCTTTCCCTAATAGCCGCAAACATCCTTCCCAATCCTATCCTTTTAAATTCATTCCTTTTAGCTTACCTCTTGGGCAGCTTCCTGTTGTGTTGTCTTGTGAGTTTTTTGACTCTGGGTGCAACCTGGAGGATGGCCGCGGATAACAGGTTTTGGTGGTTTACCGCCATTCCTGTCCCGGTCATCCGAAGGGCCCCTGCCCCACTTTATGTTGGGAAGCTGACCCAAACTTTTAAATCCTTGTTGTCTTGACCCAGCTTCGGCTTTTGGCTTGGGTTTGGTTCAGGCTGTAGTGGATTACGTGGGGTTGGCGTGGCGCCGCCTACACGTCCCTGCAGCTTGGCCAGACTTGAACCATTTGCTGAGGTTGAGTCAAGCAACAACATAGTTGCTTTGATCCTTCGCTCCTCTCTTTTCGAGGAATTTCGGGTGAGTGAACAGTCCCCCATACAGGGCGATTCCCTTCAGGAATCGACCTAGTTTCATTTTTCCTACATAATCAAATTTCTCGCACTTAAACAAATTTTAACTTTCTACAATTTTTGCACTTAAAAATGTTTAACACTTCATTAAAATTTCCAATAACTAAAAATTTCAACTTTCTTGCGTTTATTACAAAAGCCAGCCAGCCAGCGGACCTGAAGTGGAGAAGGATGGATCGGGTTTTGCTCAATAGGAAGGCCGATCTTTGAAAATTAAAATTTTGAAGTCATTCGCTGCTGCCCAGGTCACGTATACCACAAAATGTGGGCATACATTTCACGAGACGTGCCTGGAGCAATGGCTTAGAAACCATACGGATTGCCCGCTGTGCCTTGGACCACTGAGTCTCCCCTTAGGAGCCAGACAGGCCCCCACTGCTGCAGCATCTATGCCACGAGGGGCTCGGCCTAAATCGCAACGGCCGGGAGTAAAAACCCGAGGCATGCGATCCGAAGAAGTAGACACCCGGGACTTCGATCTGCAAGCCGAGTCGGGGGCGGAAGGTTTAATTCAGCCACCTGGCCCGTCATCGAAAGCGTCCCCAATATCTGACGTGCAGCGTTCATACTCACCTCGCACCCCTCGTGGCAACAATGTCCAGTTTCACCACGATAAGGTGGCTAGTATCATTGGTGGGTGGGGCCTAAAATTCTCGGGCCGCGAATCTTCTGTGCCAGTTGAAGTTTTTATTTACAGGGTAGCGGCTCTCACAAGAAATACACTGGGCGGAAATTTCAACATTCTATGCCAGCATATTCACCTGCTTTTGACTGGACCTGCCGCTGATTGGTTCTGGAGGTTCCATAGTATAAGACGAGACTTCAGTTGGAGAGATTTGGAGTCGGCTCTGAGCGATCATTTCGCTGATCGCTTCACGGATGCCGACCTGATGGAGCAAATTCGGAGTAGAAAGCAGCGTCCGAATGAAAGTTTCGACGATTTCAGTGCGGCAATAAATAAATTAGTTGACCGCCTACAGCGCCCCGTTGCTGACGCAGACTTAGCAGATATGCTTAGGCGCAATTTACTGCCAGAAATTCGTCGTGGACTGCTTCAAATTCATCTTCCTTCTGTCCGTTCGTCAGGCCGTCATCCGTGCGGAGAACTTCGAAATGGAGCTCGGAGGTCGACGCCGTCCTTCTCAATGGAGAAATGCCGCTGCAGAATTACATGAAGAAGACTCGCTGGACCAATTTGAAAATTCACCTGAAGAGCATGGAGTGAAAGCAGTCGCGGTCCTGCCTACATGCTGGAATTGTAGGAAGGTGGGACACCGTTTTGATGACTGCTTGGAGGCCAGAACCATTTTCTGTTATGGCTGCGGCAAGGCAGACACCTACAAGCCAAATTGTGCTAACTGCCAAACAAAAAACTTACCACAGGGAGCGCGGAACAAGATCTCACGCCTCCCCCAGAGCAAAGAGTCTCCCCCACGCTCCAGCAAGTAGACAGGACCGGTGATTTGTCACCAAATTCCGTTGGCCCAACCACCAATGATACTAGTATTCAGCCGTGTGGGGAATCCACCACCTTATCCATACCACACCTACAGGCTGAGCCTCCTACACCTTTGGCTTTTCTGCCATACCACCTAAGATGGCAGAAATATACGGCGGTCCGAGACCGAATCTTCAGTTCCGAAATTGCACGACCGAAACATGATCGTTCCAAACCCAAGCGCTCAACGCTGAGGATGAGAGCATTCTATTCTCGCTTTCGGCATTGGCGCTACCAGCTCAACTGTGCCACACTGATGGACGTGTCTTCAGGTGACGTCCGTCCATACGCGCAGGTTCTGCTGTTTGACCAACCAATTGCAGGCTTGATCGACACGGGAGCTTCCGTGAGCGTGATGGCGGCTGATTTGGCAAAGTCATTCCTCGAGAGGAATGCTTTTCATTGGAAAAGAGCTTCTCTCGGGTTGAAGACTGCAGACGGCACACAACATCAAGCCGTAGGCCGAGTGTCAGCTGACATCACGTTCAGGGGAGTTACCAAGTCCTTGACGCTCTGGATAATTCCCACTCTCAGCCAAAACTTATATCTGGGAGTGGATTTCGTGCGTCAATTCGCCTTAGCAGCAGACCTGTTCGCGCCATCACAACAAGTCAACACCACTAGTAGCCTCGAACAACTCGACGATCACGCCCACCCTCTCACACCGGAGCAGCGTCGCAGACTTACGTCTGTGATTGCTAGCTTTCCGTCGTTCGCCGTAGAGGGTTTAGAAAAAACAGCGCTGATCGAGCACGAAATCGACACTGGCGATCAAAAGCCAATTAAACAGAGACACTTCTCTGTTTCGCCAGCTGTCGAAAAACTCTTATATAAAGAGATAGATCGTATGCTCGCGCTGGGCGTGATCGAAGAGTCCAAGAGCGCGTGGTCCTCGCCAGTGACACTAGTGGTCAAGCCCTCCAAGGTACGCCTGTGCTTGGATGCGAGAAAGGTTAGCTCGGTCACAGTGAGAGACGCCTATCCCTTGCCACTGATAGACGGCATCTTAAGCAGACTCCCTAAGGCCACATTTATTACGAGCCTGGATCTAAAAGATGCCTTCTGGCAGATTCCTTTGGAGGAACGGTCAAGGGAGAAGACGGCTTTCACTGTGCCCGGGCGACCCTTGTATCACTTTATCGTGATGCCGTTTGGTTTGTGCAATGCACCCCAAACGATGTCACCACTCATGGATGATACCCCCGCATCTTAAGCACCAAGTGTTCGTATACTTGGATGACTTGTTGGTGATAGCCGAGGCCTTCGACGAACACCTGAAGGTACTGCGCCAGGTCGCATTCCATCTGCGACAAGCTGGCCTTACCATCAATGTGGAGAAGAGCAAGTTCCTCTTGCGCGAGGTAGAATATCTTGGCCACATTGTTCGTAATGGGACGATCCGGACAGACCCTGACAAGGTGAGATCCATTATGGATTTCCCTCTTCCAACGACCACGAAGCAGCTGCGAAGATTTTTGGGAATCTGCGGCTGGTATCGACGCTTCGTCAGGGAATATGCGTCTTTGTCAACACCACTGACAGACATGCTTTCGAAGAGGACTCAATTTGTGTGGACCGATGAGAGGCTAAATGCTTTCAAGCAATTGAAAGTGAGCCTTGCTTCGGCTCCAGTGTTGCACAGCCCCGACTTCAACAAGCCTTTCTCCATCCAATGTGACGCGAGTCAACATGGAGTTGGTGCCGTGCTGGTGCAACGGACGGAAGAAGGAGACGAAGCCCCCGTCGCCTATATGTCCCACAAATTGAATCCCGCTCAGAGAAATTACACCGTCACTGAGCAAGAATGTCTGCCAGCGGTGTTGGCAATCAAAAAGTTCCGTGCCTACGTGGAAGGTCACGAATTTGAAATCGTGACCGACCATGCTTCCCTAAAATGGCTAATGCACCAACCGGATCTAAATGGTCGCTTAGCTCGGTGGGCCCTTAAACTTCAAGGGTTCAATTTCACCATCGTCCACCGAAGGGGAAGCCAAAACGTAGTGCCGGACTCCTTGTCGCGCATGTTCTCTCCCGAGGCGTTGATGCCGGCAGAAGGCGAGGAGACTCCAATGGAGCTAGACTTAGAGTCGCCACATTTCAAAAGTGCTTCTTATATGGAGCTAGCGGCAAAAGTCCAGGCAGAACAACACCAACTGCCGGACCTAAAAGTTGTAGACGGGTTCGTGTACAAGCGGACCGAGTATGCGACCGGAAACGGACTTCAAGACCAGTTGGCTTGGAAGTTGTGGGTGCCGTCAGAAATGACGGCAGAATTAGTGAAGGGAGCTCATGACCCACCCTTGAGTGCGCATGGTGGCGTGGCCAAAACCCTCGGCCGATTATGGCAATGGTTTTACTGGCCACGAATGGCCGCTCAAGTGCGAGAATATGTGGGATCATGCCTCACATGCAAAACCACCAAAGCTCCCTCACACACCCTTCGACCACCAATGACGCTGCAGTCCGTTCCCGAGCGCACATTCCAGCGCTTGTACATCGATATTATCGGCCCCTACCCTAGGTCCAAGTCTGGCAACATTGGAGCTCTCATCGTCTTAGACCATCTTTCGAGATTCCCATTTGTCGAGCCGCTTCGAAAATTCACTGCGAAGGCAGTAGTGGACATATTAAAGAAGAGGATCTTCCACCTTGTCGGAGTTCCAGAAACCATCGTGTCGGATAACTGCGTGCAGTTTCGGTCGCACATTTTTCAGGACGTACTGCAGGAATTCGGAATCGCTCACACGTTTACAGCTGTGTATTCGCCACAGGCAAATGCTTCAGAGCGTCTAAACCGCTCAATCCTCGCTGCCATTAGAGCTTATATTGACCCTGCTCAAAAGGAGTGGGACGGCAAACTTTCAGAAATAACCTGCGCATTGCGCTCAGCACCTCACGCGACGATAGGGACTTCGCCTTATCAGGCAGTCTTCGGGCAATCAATGGTCACCCATGGCCGTACTTACAATCTGTTGCGGCAACTACATCTTCTGGATGACCCCGAAACCACTCTGCCACCTCCCGACCACCTGGCACGTCTACGCCAGTCCATCCGCGACCTCACCACTCAGGCCCAGTCTCGCAATGCAAAGGCCTATAACCTTCGTTCCAGGTTGGTTACATACCAGCCTGGCGAAGTGGTCTACAGGCGCAACTTCCGGCAAAGTGACGCAGCCGCGCACTACAATGCAAAGCTGGACCGGAAGTTCTTACCTAGTAAGGTAATTAAGATCGGCGGCGCTTATTACCAGCTGGCCGATCAAAATGGACGATCAGTGGGCGTCTTTCATGCGAAAGACATCACTAAGTGATATACCCACTGAGTTCACAAGTTCACGATCAGTTTCCAAATTTTATTTGGAGATCGTCCATTTGCGCCTATTTCAGGTGTCACTCCTGCCCCAATTAGAAAGTATCTAGAGATGTTTACCTCGTTCACATTTCCTCTATCAAAGATACTTTCGTCATTAACTTAGTATACGTGTTCACGATATTTCCTTCAATTACATTTACCCCTTTTATTTGCTCACTAGTTCACGCAATAAGTAGAAAGGATCGGATAGTAAAAGGCATGATCACCTGTTCACGTCATTGCCTATTCCATAGTACATCCATCCTTCAGCTCTTTCCACGCACTTGCCCTTGTGGAAAGACCTGTGTTGTAACATGCAGAAATTTCTTTCCGAAATTTCTGCACGGCTTATTTCAGCGCGCAGTCGTGCCCTTGAAATAACCAAATTATTTTTCAGTCGGACTAGCGGTACCTTGTTGTTGCACTGAAAAGTAACAGGGCACAGCAAGTCCGATTTGACATTGCCTGGCTTGATGCTCGATACGAAAACGAGAACCGCTAACGGGATTTTGTTTTCGCGTCGAATATCAAACCAGCGCTCGAGACAGTCTTTGTGAGGCCGTCGTGGTGGCGTGACGCTGTGCCCGAGTCGAGATGCAGGAGGCGAGCGAGCGAGTTAGCTCAGCGGTTAAAGAAAGGCCCGACGATGAAAACAAAACTGAACATTTAATTGTGATAGACGGGGTCGTATAAATCGCGAAAACATCCGGAGTTATGCTTGACGTGATTCAGAAGAAACGAAAGCATTTTTTTCCGGTGCAATCGATTTGAATTTGGTGCAAACGTGTTCAATTAAAAACATCGAAAGAAAATAGCATAGAAGTTATTTTTGGCATGAAAATAAGTGCATTTGTGTTGCCTATGTTTATAAGCTGGTTTCAAAGCTGTTCAATCACAACAGCAACAGGATGGTTGCACGCGTAATCTAGGCATGGAAGAAGTGCATACGCGACGAAGAATTGAGAAAAGTTTTTGGTTCGAATCCAACTGGATAAGTGCTGTTATTCGGCGCAGTGGTAATTTCGCCCAAAATCAATTAGATATCAATACGTTCGAGAGTTTCGGACGCGAGTGCTCAGTTGTACCACCTGGTTTTCCTAACTGTGAAAAGAAATTGAAAATATCCTCTCGTGCATTGCGACAGTGGTTTGATCTGAAACTTGGTCTTGACGAGAAAGTGTCAAAACAGTGACCAGCAAGTGCTTTATAGTGACTCCATGTGCCTGAGGTTTCGCTACTGTTATCAATCGAGTGTGGATTCTCTCTTCTTGGTTGTGTACTTTAACATTGTGAAACACCCACTTCTTCTTCGTAAACCTGTGACAGATACAGCGAGTTCATCTGGTGTGGCGCATGTTTTTTTTTTGTGACCCGACACGCGGTTTGATGTTAAAACTCGTGCCCGCGCATTACAATCAGTTAGTGTTACGTTCGTGGGGTTTTGTGTGTAAGCATTGCATGCACCACATGGTTTAGAACGCGAGGTTGGGTCCAGATGACCAGTGAATAACCAATTCTCGAGCCTGATATTTGTTTGGGGGAGCATTCTCTGGCAGCAGCTGTTATGCACGCGGCACCGACAAGAGCAAGGACGATACCGCGAATTTCATCTTTGATTGTGGCTCTCAAACAATGAAGTAATGAACGTTTTTTTGTCTTTCATACGGTGTGGACGTGTTTTCGCGAGTCACGGTCCCATAATATTTATCCATATAGTGTAAAATTGTTCCATATAATCAATCAATATATTTTGATAACTGATTAAGTGCACCGTGTTCAAAATTCGCTCGAGATCCATTTAATTTAATTTTGCTTGTCATTTCCGCCACTTCCAACGACTTTGACTTTCAATTTCAAACTTTCATACAGTGAAAAAAGTGCGACATAAACATATTAATTTTATTCGCGAGCTATTTTGTGCAAGTGAAAGCAATTACCCAGTGACCTACTTATGCATAGTGTGTTGATTGTATAATTGTATAATTACAAAAATTATTGCTGAGTCATATATAAGCAGTTATATTGACGTTCATTGATAACCCAAAGACAAATCATTTGTATAAAAAAAAAAATTAATAACCTCGAATAACTTAATTCATTTGTTGCGTGTGTGCAAAGATTCTTTGAAAAATGAGCGGTAAGTGCAGTTTGGCCAATTGTATTGCATTTGACAATACATTTAAATATGTTACATGCAAAGCTTTCTGTAATCGAAAGCTTCATGGAGCATGTATGGATGCGCCTAGGGATTGGTATCATCCCTACATTGAAGATCATTTTATCTGCACTGATTGCCAAGAGATAGAGAAGCTTTTCAAATGCATGTACGACAGCATTATTAACAAAATTGAAAAGTTGAATGTAGAAAAAGACCATCTACTCTCTATGCAGCAGGCGCAATTCAGAGCCAACAGCGTAACTTTTGAGGAAATGGCAAGCTCTTTCGACAGACTTACTAACACTGTTTCTACGGATAAAAGCGGAAATATGACTAAAATAGCTGAGAAGCTGGAACGGAAGGCTAATGAAATCTATGATCGTCTATCCGACGGGAGCTCACCTTCAATATCCCCAACAATTTATAATCCTGACACTCTCCTGGTGGGTCTTGAAAACCGAATGAAGGCCTTGATGGAAACTCAAGCGAGTACCTTACTCGAAAAGCACTTTTCGATGCTCAGTTCAACAGTGTCTCAATTCCGCACCACAATCAACACGATAGAAGACACATTAAGTCACATCTGCGAGAAGTTATCTGGTAGCCATAATATACCAAGCCATGAAATGTCCTTAGATATTGAATTGATGGCAGCTGATTCAAATATTGCAGCAGACAACTCGATTGGTATCCAGATACATAAAATAAATACGCAAGACGCATCAACTTCCCCTATAAAACATGGAATTATCGAGGGGAGAAAGATAAGTCCAGCCTCACTTGTGGCAAATCCAGCTGATCAGCATACAAAGAAAATCTTTAACTTTGGCACTTATTGGACAGAAGACGAATGGCGGCACCGCCTTGAAAAATCAGACAGTCTAATGCAACATATCTCGGAAAAACTGAAATAATTACAGAACGAACTGGTACGACGTACGAAGTTTTTTTTGTGAAGGGAGCTCCGCGCTCTGCTGATATTGCATGGATGTACGAGTTCCTCGAAAAAGAGGCATTAATAAAAGAATGCAACGTATCAAGGACACGCAGTCGAACGAATCGGAAATCCGGCAGTTTTTTCAAGATCACCATTCCCACACGATATGCTTGGCTTTTCACCAACTTCAACCCAAACAACAATAACTGTACTTGGAAAGGATTAACGTTCCGCCATTGGAGAAACCAGACTCAGACTGTTGGTCGTCGGAAAAATAAAGCTAGTGATAGTCATAAAATTAGTAAAGGTAAAGCTAGAAATAGTCATAAAATTAGCAAATATAAAAATTGTAATTTAACCACAACTCCCATCAGTTCCCTTTCCAATCCTGACAATGGTGACACCAAGAAAATTGATTCCACAAACCTGGAACCCAAACCGAACAACTCTCGTGTAATTAATCCTATTCACACTGACTGCAATGTTGTCGATGATAATCTCCAAGCACTTTCCAACACAGAACTATTCACAGCCCCTAACATCAGTTCCAGAGTAGTCTCATCTCCGTACAAGAATTTTATTCAGAGAATAAAAAGAAAAATTTCCCCAAAGCAAAAAGTCCCGCTTAAACTACCAAACACTAGAAATCTCGATTGCTTTCCGAATACTGTCACCAAAAAATCATCTGATCTCGTTAACACCGTTTCTAAACCCGTGCAATACCCTAATTTTGTTCGTGGCGAAGTTCAAACCTCCTCCATTACCCCTAGTATTATAGTTACTGCCAATCCCTCGTGTGAACCAGTGACAACTGCGCCTAAGTTCCTGGACCCACTAGTGCCTCCTATAGTTAAAGCCACAATCAACTCCAGTGCTGATCTCGAAAGCAGGTATCTGCTTTCTCGGCTAAGGGATAAGAAAATCTATGAAAATGTTCGCCTCTACCTTGCATACATGCACAAAGCCACTGACTCTGCTTGTTTCGAGGGTAAAACGAAGACTCATCTGAAAGTCATGATTCAACAGGAAGGTCTTCCCATAGATTTTCAGGCTCTTCATACTGTTTTTGTCCGGTATCATGAGCAACTTGGCATAACAGCTGACCAAGTGAAAAAAGAGCTAAGCACCTTTGCCTCACATGTCTCAGCTAAGTATATTTCCTCCCTTCAAAAAGCAAGGAATGATTTTAAAAACTATCATTCCTAACAAGAAGTTTTCGTTAAACAGCCTCAAACTTTTTTACCACAACTGTGGTGGTATGAGAGGCAAACTGAATAGACTCTTTCTTGACTCAAAATCTTGCCAATTTAATGTATTGACCTTCACGGAAACCTGGTTAAACAGTTCGCACACAAACGCAGAAATATTAGATGGTAACTGGACTATTTACAGGAAGGACCGAAACTACCTTTCTACTGGCCAAACTCGAGGTGGTGGTGTTTTAGTAGCTGTTCGTAACTCGCTATCAAGCGAACTAGTCGAAAACAGCTCATATAATCTCTTCGATCACAAGATTATTCGCATTTCCTGGTCCAAAGGTTTCATTTACATCGGAATATTCTACATCCCACCCGGTTCAGACGAAGCCGTTTATAATGATGTGTGCGAAGTGATTTCTAACTTAGTTTCATCTCTTAATGAGGAGGATAAAATTATAATTCTCGGTGATTTCAATCGCCCAAATTTAAAATTTACGGCCGATGAAACTGATAATAATCTCATTCCTTTTAATCTTCTTGACTCCAGCGATTTCAATCTAGTTAGTACATTTTATGGCAATGATTTGCAGCAAATAGCTCCGACACCTAACCAAAATGGAAATTGGTTAGATCTCATATTTACTAATAGCTACGACGATGTAGTGGCTAACTCAACTGCTGATGCAGAAAATTTTTTTGGCAACACTCTTCACCACTCTGCGTTCACAGTTGAGTTATTATCTACATCTGATATGTTCGCTTCCCTATCTTACAATAACTCTATTGTATATGACTTTCGCAATGCTGATTATAAGAGCATTACGGATTGTCTTCTCAGAATTGACTGGGCTAGTAATTTTTCAACGCTAGAATTAGATGATGCTGTATCATTATTCTATGAGTTGGTTTTTGACGCCGTTGAAAGGTTCACCCCAAAGATTAAGAGAAAAGACAAAATATCTGAACCATGGCTTGATAGCAATCTAAGGTATTTGCGGAATCAAAGGAATAAACTTTACAAAGTAATTACCACCAGCACTGATGTCAGAGATGATATCAAGGATAAACATAATGAATTAGCTCAAGAATTCCTGTCGAAATCCCGTGAAGCGTATGAGCGCTATGTTAATATCATGGGCGAAAATATAATTCATGATCCTAAAAAGTTTTTTGATTTCGTGAACACCAAACGGAAAACTTCGGGCTACCCTACTTCGATGCACAAAAAGAACCTTTGTTCGACATGCCCTCACGAAATTTGCGACCTGTTCGCTGAGCATTTCCAGGAAGTATTTTGTTCATGTACAAGCATGTCTAACATTCTTCTCCCTCAAACATTCCCACCAGATATCATTTGTGAAATGTATTTAACTAGAGAGGAGATTGCCAAGGCCATCAAAGATCTCAATGTCAACAAGGGTCCTGGTCCTGACTTACTACCTCCTAGTTTCATACTCGAATGCATGGAGTCGCTTATCTTACCCGTGTATTTAATTTTCAACAAATCACTTTCCTGTGGGGTTTTCCCTTCCTTCTGGAAATCATCCCATCTGACCCCGATTTTTAAAAGTGGTGATAGGCGGTCAATTGATAATTACAGAGGTATTGCAATACTTTCAGCATTGCCTAAACTATTTGAAAAAATTGTCTGTGATAAGCTCACTACTGTAATAGAACCTCTTCTAAATGAACAACAACATGGTTTTAGAAAAGGCAGGTCAACTTGTACCAACCTCGTGATTCTCGTCTCAGATGTTCTCTGTGGCATGGAAAAAGGGCATCAAATTGATACCATCTACACAGACTTCAGCAAGGCCTTTGATCGGGTTGATCATGATATTCTTCGAATCAAACTACAGAAATTTGGCATCTCGGGTCTTTTATTAAACTGGTTAGACTCTTATCTTCGAAATAGGACGCAGTACGTTAAGTTTCAGGGTATCCTATCCAAAAAAATCGAAGTTTTATCAGGTGTTCCACAAGGTAGTCACTTGGGGCCTCTTTTATTCAATATTTTCGTTTCGGATCTTTCTGAAGTTTTATCAGACATCCCTCACCTTTTTTATGCAGATGATCTGAAAATGTACCACACAATTAAATCGAAATCTGACTCAGTTTTCCTTCAATCGAAACTGCTTTCTCTTGAGCGGTGGTGCAAACAAAATAATCTCGACATTAATGTCAGTAAATGTCAAGTCATTAGTTTTTCCCGCAAAACCAGTAATATAAATTTTGATTACCGCCTCAATAATGTTACAATCAATAATGTTGACAATGTCATCGACCTCGGGGTTACTTTGGATAAAAAGCTGCGTTTTAATTTACACTATGACAAAGTCTTAAGCAAGGCTAATAAGCAGCTTGGATTTATCAAAAGACGTGCGAAGGAATTCAAAAACCTATGGGTCACGAAGTCCTTATACATAGCTCTAGTTCGGCCATTGCTCGAATATGCATGTATTGTCTGGCACCCTACCTTTGATGTCCATAGCGATAGGCTCGAATCGGTGCAGAAGCAGTTCTTGCTATTTGCGTTGAGAGATCTGTATAATCCTTACGAATTTGAAAATCTACCTTCATACAGATACAGGCTAAGTCTCTTAAATCTATCAAGTCTATCTTCGCGGAGGATAGTCATATGCTCCTGCTTTACTTTTGACGTTATTAGGGGCTTGATCAATGTTGTGTCCCTGTCCAATAAGATCACCTTCAACGAATCAGTAAGGCAGACGAGGCACACACGTTTACTGAATGAATACCGACACCACACAGTTTACGCCAACAATGAGCCAATCAATAGATGTTGCAAAATATTCAATAGCTTCGCAAAATACTATTCCCCTACCATTTCCAGACCTAGGTTTAAAACTGCTCTGACTAAGGTGCTCACGTCATGAATGCCCTATCCAATTCCCTACTAAAGATGGTTATATATTTTTAAATTTCTGCCATTGTTGTTAATTATACAAATTTATATAAATTGTTAGATATTAATTGTAAGTGTTTTGTACGCCTTGTTTGGTTGAAATAAATAAATAATTCTGGTAAAGTTAAATTAATATTTATGCTAAATATCGAGCAGAGTTTGTGAAGTGCGATGTTCAGAACACGTTCTTCAACAGCAATGATCTATTCACCGTGCAACACTGTATTATCTTGGTGATGATTACTCCCCAAGAATATCAACCGACGGCAAATGGAATTACATTTCATTGTTTACTGGCTTTCAGTAAGGCACATCTCAAATTATTTTTCGGACGAAATTTCCGCGATGTCAATCAATATTACTATCCCATTTCATTGCCAGAAGTGGATCCGTGAATGAACCGACCCATCACTGATTTGCCTTCAAACAACATTTGATTGCGTATTATGGGAGACCGGGCATATTACCAACAGTTGCAGCTACTCAGCATCTCTATAAGACACTTGATGCTATAAGTTGGTGTTTAAAACTTCAATTACACACCGTTTAAGCAATTCATTTTATATTCAATTAGAAGGATGCAAACAATAAAAGTGATGAAAGTTGGGGTCGGATCTTAAACCATATTTAAACGGCTGTGTTACACTCAAGTGGGATGTTTTACAAGGTTCTTTAAGCGCGTACTTGGTCGTACATTTTTCTTTGCAGGTAGACAGCCACTTTACGAATGATTTAGAACTGGCGGAAGCAGCGTAAGGTGACACGATCGCTGTATGAATTAGTTACTTTACATACATGCGAACCAACAATCGTGTGGATTATTCGATATTTTTTTTCCTTTTGGGTTGCTTAATAAAAACAAAAAAAAATTCTTCCGACTTGGCGCTGGCAGCTTCTTCACTACAAAAGAAAAGAAAAAATTATATTTAACGAAATAAGCAATTTTTATTTTTTTTCTAATTCCACTTAAATAATATTTATGTGGGAATAACCACTCTTGATGAAAATCGGCTGCTCAAAAGTTAGAATTGACCCTAATAAAGCAAGATGAAAACTATAAATTTGTATTGCCAATGAAAAACAAAAAAAAAAGCTAAGTTATAAGTTGATTAATTGATTCACCTTTCGATCTGATATTGCAATAAGGATTTAAAAGGAAGACAGAAGAAAAAAAAAAGAAAAAAAAGGTTGCTTTCAATTTATTTCTGATATATTTTGCAACTTTACTTTCATTTTTATATTGATAGAAAATTTTACAGTTTGCATACACATTTATATAAGGAATTCGTAAATCTTTATCGCTGTTCCAAATTAACATTGCGACTAAATTTGAAATGTTATTATACTGTTTTCGAAGGGGATTTGGCGCCAAATTTCGTCTCGCAAAGACTAAGTGTTGAGTCAATGTTATTTATCATGAATTTGTATTCCAACCAAAATTTGCAAGATCAGTAATAATGAATTGTAACTAACTTAAACTGCTGGCCTTCTTATTGGGCGATAGCCCGGGAAGTTCTTTTTCTTTTCAGGGTCCGCGTAAGGCCTGGCTGGCCAAGGATTATGTAGTTTTGTGAATTTTCGTGGTTTTTCAGCGTCATAAAAGGGAGGGGTACTGGCCAAACATAATTAGTTTCTGGTGATTTGTTTTGTTATAGATTTTTGAATTTTTGAATTTTGACATTTAATGGCCAGTATCGGAGGGTGGAGGACCCCAGACCATCGGGGTCAGGGCTCCACTACCATCGGGGGCCCGGGGCTGACTGCCTCACCCGGGTTCCTCTGAAAAGAGAGGTAGCGCGTTTTCCTGTTTTCCCGTTTAGATTTTTCAATTTTTGGCTCCGTGCTTTGTCACGAGCACTGGGTCTGCTTAGTCAGCCCATGTTGCAGAGCCATGGGTGGTTTCCTTTACGGAACTACGCCCCCTTTTTGTCCTTGGATATGTTTTCATATCAGTTTGCGGCTACGAATTCATGACGGATGAATATCACGTAGCATCCCGTTTCTTCTGAGAGCAAACCATCCCCATTTTTCATGAACCCACCCCAGCCGCAGCGAGCTAGCAAAGCGGCACCCCAGCATCCGCCGGGGTTGGTTAAAGGGTGCTTCGCTAATGTGGACGAGGGGCCTTCACGGCCATTTCTAGGGCACCCTGCTCTCGGGGCAATTCTTTTTTTTTGTTTTGCCTCTTGAATGGCATTAGCCATTCCACTTTTTAACCTTAGCACTCTTGGTTCTGGACTTCGGTCTGGTTCTAAGTTGTGATAAGGCCATACTCCAACTTCATATTCGCTACAAAGGTCCTGGTCCCGATCAAATCCCACCTTATTTTGTAGTTCAGTGCATCAACCAACTAATTACTCCTTTATTCATAATTTTCAACAAGTCACTGTCATTAGGCGTCTTTCCATCCTCCTGGAAGTCTTCTTATCTTACGCCTATTTTCAAAAGCGGTGACAAACGATCAGTTGATAACTATCGAGGCATCGCTATTATCTCTGTGATCCCCAAACTCTTCGAGAAGCTGGTTTGTGATACACTAACACCTATCATAGACCCTCTTCTTAACGAACAACAGCATGGGTTTCGCAAAGGAAGGTCAACCACCACCAATCTCGTGATCCTAGTATCAGACGTTCTCTGTGAAATGGAAAAAGGAAACCAAGTTGATCCGATCTATACTGATTTTAGTAAGGCCTTTGACAGGGTCGACCATCAGATTCTGACACATAAGTTAAGAAATATTGGCATATCTGGCTCCTTTCTCAAATGGCTCATATCCTATATTCGCGATAGAACACAGATGGTTAAATTTCAAGGGGCACTGTCCAAAACAATTTCTGTGCATTCTGGAGTCCCACAAGGCAGTCATTTAGGCCCCCTGCTCTTTATTATAATTATCTCCGATCTATCTCGTATTTTATCTGATATTCCCCATCTCTTTTATGCTGATGACTTGAAAATGTATCACACTATCAAGACTCCCTCTGACGTTTCTTTTGTCCAGTCGAAGCTTGATTCCCTTGAGCAGTGGTGTAATCTGAATAAACTTAATCTCAACGTTGGTAAGTGCCACTTGATAAATTTCTCCCGAAAGAATAATGTTATGGCTAACTCTTACTACCTTAACAACAATGAGCTTAAAATTGTTGATTATGTCACAGACCTCGGAGTAATTTTGGACAAAAAAATGCGTTTCAACCGGCAATATGATGTAGTCTTATCCAGAGCTAACAAGCAGCTAGGATTTATTAAGAGGCGTGCTAAAGAATTCAAGAACATTTGGGTCACCAAGACTCTATTTACATCACTGGTGCGGCCTTTACTTGAATACGCTTGCATAATTTGGAGCCCAAATTTTGTCACTCACTGTGAAAGACTAGAATCGGTGCAGAAACAATTTTCACTCTTTGCATTGAGAGACGTCTACAATCCACTAGATTTTCATAATATCCCCTCTTATGAGCACAGACTTAAACTTTTAAATCTAACGACTCTAGCCTCAAGAAGATTGGTAGTTAGCGCTTGCCTTACCTTTGATATGATTAATGGAACGGTAAAGATAGGAGCCCTATCGAACAAATTTACAATTAACAACCAAGCTAGGCGCAGTAGGCATAGACGTCTTCTGCGGGAATATCAGCACCCCACAGGCTATGGGTATAATGAACCCATTAGTAGATGTTGTCGAGTATTTAACAGTATATGCCAGCACTACTCTCCAGGTATTTCCAAATATACCTTCAAAAATAACTTGACAAAGGCTTTATTAACATCATAGTCCAGCTATTACCCTTCCTTAATTGCCTGAAAAAAATATAAGTTCAATGTTTTCATTATACTTTAATTATAAGATTTAATGTTTAATTATTATAAGATTTAATGTTTGTCATAAGTAATATTATGTTTCTGTCTTAATTGCATTGATAAATGTTGTTTTTTGATGCCTTGCTTGGCAAATAAATAAATAAATAATTATATATGCGAATGTATATCTACTTTCATGGCAACTCGTAGCGCTGAGGATCAAATTATTCTTCTAGGAGATTCTAATCGCCCTAATTTACGTTTCGTTCTTGATGAAACTGATAATTACCTAATTCCTATTAACCATCTTGATTATTCTGATTTTAATCTTGTGAGTACTTTGTATGGTAGTGATTTGCAGCAAGCTCCTCCGACTCCCAATCGTTATGGTAATTGGTTAGACCTTATATTTACAAACGCTTATGACAAAGTAGTGGTTACCCCTACTATCGACGAGGAGAATCTTTTCTTTAATAGCCTTCACCATTCTGCTCTTACTATTGATTTATCCACTACTGTTTCTAATACCTTTCAAACGTACAATAATACTATTGTATACGATTTCCGTAATGCTGATTATTATAGCATTCACCATTCTCTTGACAATGTCGATTGGACAGATACGCTTGCATCCCAATCTATTGACGACAATGTAAATTCATTCTACAATATACTGTTTGACGCGGTCGAAAGATATGTCCCTAAAATTAGGAGAAAGGATAAACTTTCTGAGCCTTGGTTCGATAAGACTCTTAGACGTATGAGAAATCATAGAAATAAGCTTTACAAATCAATAAAAAATAATGTCGACTCTAGCCATCGTGTTAAAGAAGAATACAATGCAGTGGCCAAAGAATTCCAGGAAAAGTCTCATGAAGCATATGACAGATTCATTAAAACTACCGGCGAGAATATAATCCACAACACCAAAAAGTTTTTTGACTTTGTGAATATGAAACGGAAAACAACTGGCTATCCATCTTCTATGTGTTATAACACCTCAATGTCTTCTTCTCCTCAAGAAATTTGCAACTTTTTCGCAGATAACTTCCAAGACGTTTTTAATCCAGCAAGCACTTCATCATCCCGTCATTCGCCAAGAGTAACTAGACTAATTTTTGCTGAGGCTATAACCATTTCCAGAGATGATATTTCTAAAGCTATCTTGGAGCTTGATAGTAAAAAAGACCCTGGACCTGATCTTCTTCCTCCAATGTTTCTTATTAAACGTGCCACACAGTAAATCACTCCTCTTCAAATTATATATAATACATCTCTTTCTTCTGGGTACTTTCCGTCGCATTGGAAATCCTCCTACGTGACACCAATATTCAAAACTGGCGATAGAAGATCAATTCAAAATTATAGAGGTATTGCCATTTTATCAACTATTCCTAAACTCTTCGAAAAAATTATATGTGCTAAACTATCCCCTCTGGTCGATTCTCGACTTAACGAACAGCAGCACGGTTTTAGGAAAGGTCGTTCTACCACTACCAACCTAATGGTGCTGATTTCCCATGTTCTTTCTAAAATCGAGAAAGGTGATCAAATTGACGCAGTCTACACGGACTTTAGCAAAGCATTGGACCGTGTTGACCACTCCATTTTGATTTTCAAGCTACAGCAATTCGGAATTGCCGGATCTCTACTAAAATGGCTTAGCTCTTACCTCCACAGCCGCTCACAACATGTGAAATTCCAAGGGCTTATTTCTAAAAAAATTCATGTCAATTCAGGTGTACCTCAAGGTAGCCATCTTGGCCCTTTACTTTTTAATATTTTTATATCAGACTTGTCAGAGGTTTTATCTGATGTGCCTCATCTACTCTATCCTGATGACCTGAAAATTTATTATACCATAAAGTCGTCATCAGATGCCAGCTTTTTTCAATTAAAACTAAATTCCCTCGAACATTGGTGCAGCGTGAATAAACTACCTCTCAACATCGCGAAATGTCATGTGAGTAGCTTTTCTAGAAAAAGTACGCGCGTACATTATACGTACCTTTTAAGCAATACGGCACTTAATAGAGTGGACAATATTTTATACCTCGGTGTGGTGCTGGATGAAAAGCTCCGCTTTAGTTTTCATTACGACAAAACGATTTCTCAAGCTAGTAAACGACTTGGCTTCATTTAGCGACGCGCCAAGGAGTTTCAGAACCTTTGGGTTACAAAATCACTATACACCGCACTCGTTCGCCCTCTTCTTGAGTATGCTTGCATTATCTGGAACCCAGTTTTCGAAATTCACAGCCAGAGATTTGAATCTATTCAGAAGCAATTCTTGCTATTCGCTCTTAGAGGTCTTTACCATCCAACTGATTTTAGCAATTTACCGTCGTATGAATTTCGCCTTAGACTTCTAAACTTATTACCTCTTGCATCCAGAAGATTAATGTTATCTGCCTGCTTCAGTTTCGATGTCATTAGAGACGCTGTTAATGTCGACTATATACAGAAACGATTTGTGCTTAATCAGCCCTTGAGAGTCACTAGATCCCGACGAATGCTAGTTGAACATAAGCATAGCACCGCATATGCTGATAATGAGCCAATTAACAGATGCTGCAAAATATTCAACAGTATGTGCCAACACTTTTCCCCCACGATATCTAAAGTGTCCTTTAAAAATAGAGTTACCAAGGCTCTCTTATCCTACCCTCCCTAGTCTACCGGCCTAGTATCTTCTTTATCTATCTGACTTAGGACTATTTTTATAATTGTTTAATTAGATAATTAATTAATTAATTTCGTTTTGCGTATTTAATATTGTGACCTACATGTAAATTAGCTTTATGTATTTATTTTTCGAATATTTATTTATTTATATTATATTTGTTTGTATTTTATACCTATTCTGAACCTGTTTTTTTTAAATTTGTCTAGTTTTTTTTTGTTTTATATTCATTTCATTTATATGTATTATTATTATGCCTTGTTTGGTAAATAAATAAATAAATAAATCTGCGAAACACCTACTTTTGCAAAACATTGGCACGGCGTCATTAACCTATGAGGAATCAAAGCCATCCTAAATTCCAGACCAATAACACCAATGTCTGCAGATCCAAATATTGAAGTGCATTAACGCCTGTACACTTCCTAATAGGTGAACCATTAACAGCGCTCGCTGATCAACAGGCAGAATCATCCAGTACAGGCTTACTGACGCGCTGGAAATTGGCGAATCAATTGCAAAACGAATTCTGGAAACGTTGGAGTGGCAAGAGCAAGAACAAAATATCAAGCTTGGTATGATGGTGATCATCAAAGAAGACAACCTCTCCGTGATGCAGTGGCCTCTTGGGAGAATAGTCCAAATCTACAAAGGTGACGATGGGCTAGTTCGAGTCGTTAATGTCAAAACAGCAAAGGGCATTTTTAGAAGAGTGATCCATCGTCTGTCCTTCCTGCCAATTGAAAAGACGGATACCGAGAATACAACGGAGAGTGAGCACCAAACGAGCTCAGCAACGGCTACCGCACGTCTAGAAGACGAGGATTCTCGACCCAGAAAACGAACCAAGCTGTCAGGCGCCAATATATTAACAACTTTACTAACGGTTCTGATGACATTACCAATAGTCATAGTTACCATCCAGAAGTTCAAGCCCGTACCAGGAATCTACTTCGAGCACATGGGCAACATGGAATTGATCACCACCCAATGGCGTTTCCCAACGTTTATTTCGACCACAATCCATTTAGGTCACAGATGGCAGCTTTGAAAAACGGGACTACGGCATTGGAGCATTTATGTCGCCCTCTTGAAAGGGAAGATACTTGCAACCATTTAGTTGCTATGTTTCAACACGTGTACTTGGAAATAGAGCTAGGCAACATCATATTTACGCCAAAACGAGTAAAACGGGGAGCAATCAATATAGTGGGAAATATAGCCAACTCACTGTTCGGGATCCTTGACTCCAGCTACGCCGACCAAATGTCCAAAATCATAAGCACCGTAAAGAGAGACGAAAATCATCGATTGCGATTACTACGGAATCTAACATCCATCATTGATTCAACCATAAATATCATGAAGAGCGATCAAGAGGCCGCTAAGGGGAAGTTCAAAGTACTGGAGAACCAGATCGCAATAATAATGAACGTTATACAAGAACCCAACGGGGAGTAAATAAAGCTTACGGTGTACAAAAATGTTTTCTCAATAACCACCTAGCTTACATTGATTGCCGGGAACTTATATAGCATACAATCGGCCATATTGGACACAATGACTAACACGCACCACCGGCAGTTGAGTCCCATTCTGCTATCCCCGGAACAACTAAAGACGGAGCTAGTATCCATTCGAACCCACCTGCCGAAATCAGTACACCTACCGTTGCAGCAAGATGATCTCACACAGCTATACAAATTAATGTCAGTTCAAACCTGCTTGCAACTCTTGCTTTAACATTTAATAACTAATAACATAACAAACGTGATTCTTGTGCGCGTACGCTTACATTGTTCTTGTGAATAATCGCACCGAAGTTTTGTCAACAAAAAAAGTCAAAATGGAGGGCTTAGTATTACGGCAGACAATCGTAGGTAAAGAAATCGAGAAGATCACAAATACCTACTACAGAGAGTCGCCGGACAAAAAAAACTGTAATTTACTTAAGAGAAAAGCATCTCATATTAACTCAACTCTGGAATGGTTCGAAATTGTAGACACAGAAATAAGAGACATTTCCAGTGATGCAAGGGATAGTAAATATTTCAAGGAATTTCGAATTCTAGAAGAATACAACATAATGAAGGATTTGATCAATTACCAGTATCAAGAGCTAGTGGCCACTCACAATCTTTTGTGGGAAACATTGGATGATCCGGGTGAGCGCAGATATGATTCTAACAAATATTTCGTTATCCGAGAATTGCATCAAAAATTGGTAACGCATGCACGAAGTGTTGTTGATAACAATAGTGCCCTGACTCGAAATGAGCTACACTTATTGCAGCCTATGGTCAAGTTACCAAAAATAGAGCCAACAAAATTCGATGGAAATTATTTGAAATGGCAACAATTCTATGATTTGTTTAGCCAAATGGTCCATTTATTTAATTACATATTCAACAGATAAAAGTCCAATAACTGAATATAGAAACATATAATATATACAAAGAATCTACTAATGAGTGAATGAAAAATAGAGAGCACAAAATAATAATAATAAAAAGATCAAATACCATAAACAAAGTCAAGGTGAAAATGAATAAATTCAAAATTAAGAAAAATAAGAAAGAAAACAAAAAAAACTACAATGAAAAAGAGAGAAAAAATATGTAAGCATATATATAGAACAAACAGAATATCGAAATAAGAAAATCAAAATTAAAATTCATGTATCATATGAGCAAGGAAAAAAAATAAAAACGCATTAAACAGAAAAAGTAACGACTTTATCCTTTAAAATGGTTTTGAAACGTGACAAGGTCGGTGGCAGAGAACCTAGTCCGAGTGCAAAAGTAGTACTTGTCAGTCCGCGCAAAAGGAACGTTAAACGTTAACGTGGATCTATTTGACCGATCCGTAACACGAACGGAAACCTGGTTGCAGAGGTCAGATGGGACAAGTTGATGGTGCAGTTTGAACAGAAGGCATTCATCGAGAAAAAGTCTGCGAGATTTCAGGGATGGTATTTGCAGCATGGTAAGTCTCGCACTATACCCACAGTAATCAAAATTGAATTTGTAAAGAAGAGAGCGGGTGAACCTGCGTTGTACAGATTCAACCGCATCAATCAAATATTGAAAATGTGGACACCAAATTTGACAACAGTATTCGAGGATACTGCGGACAAAGGAGACAAACAAGTGTACACAAGTAGAGATATCGGTAAAATATTTCGAAGATCTCAGTATAAAACCCGAAAGTCTGGACGCTTTGAAGGTTATGTGCAAGATATGTTTATCAAATAATAGTTAAGAGTCAAAAATTACCCCGAGATCTTTAAAATTTAAAACGACTTCGAGAGAGGCTCCAGAAACGTAGTAAGAAAATACTAGTGGGTAAGTTTTACGCGTGAATGACATTTGGCGACATTTTAAAACATTCAAAGTAAGATGATTTGCATTACACCAGTTGATAAGAGTGAGCAGGTCATTCTGAAGCTGTAAGCAATCTTCGAATGTATCGATTACTCTGAATATTTTTAGATCGTCTGCGTATAGAAGAGAAAAAGAGTTTAGCAGATCCGGGAGATCATTAATGAAAATTAAGAATAATAAGGGGCCAAGGATCGAACCCTGTGGAACACCTGAGGAGGGATAGAAGGGAGTGGACGAACAGGAGTTCACCGTAACAACACAAGTACGCTCATGAATGTAAGTAGAAAACCAGGAAAGCAGCGGACCATGAAAACCATATTTCTCTAATTTCAACAGAAGAAGCTCATGGTTGACAGAGTCAAACGCCTTGGAGAAAACTGTGTAAAGAACATCCACCTGTCTTTGCTGATCAATGGCGGAGGCAACAGTGTTGGTGAACGATAGCAAATTAGTAACAGTAGATTTGCCTTTGACAAATCCATGTTGCTCGGTGGCGAGGAAAGGCACAAATAGAGGATATACTCTGTTGTAGACAACTCTTTCCAGTAGTTTACTGAAGCAAGGCAAAAGCGATATAGGGCGGTAATTCGAGATGCAAGCGGGGTCACCGGTTTTAACTATAGGGAAAATATTGGCAGATTTCCATAAGAAAGGAAAAACGCCAGTTGCGATGCTGGGGTTAAATATTATCGACAAGGGTACACAAAGTGAAGAAGATAGTGACTTGGCTAGTATGTTTGGAATACCGTCAGAGCCACAACTAGAGCTAGAATCGAGACAACTCATTAAGTTCTCAACTTCGAAAGAGTTTGTATGGAAAGAAGAGAGCGCTTTCAGGCTATCACGATACGACGAAGGAGTTGAAAAAGAAACATGTGGAGGAGAAAGAGAGTTTTGCGGGGTTGAAAACGACGAAAAAAAACGAGCGAAGAGCTCACAAGTCTCTTCAGTTGTGGCAGCAGAATTTTCGTGAAGAAACATGCTTTGAGGGATAACGGGGGATTTTTTCAGGGAGTGAATGAATGACCCGAAGGGTTTAGAATTATTGGATCAGATCGAAGCCTCAACTCTGGCAACGTAGGCACACATGGCTTCTTTAGCGACCCTTTTGGCATGAGAGCGTCGTTTTTTGAATTCAAGAAGATCAACAAACTGAGAAGAACGT
Organism: Nemotelus nigrinus; assembly: GCA_947369275.1. Classification (NCBI taxonomy): domain Eukaryota; kingdom Metazoa; phylum Arthropoda; class Insecta; order Diptera; family Stratiomyidae; genus Nemotelus; species Nemotelus nigrinus. Next base: position 127,220,540 of record OX376372.1, on the reverse strand, counting down.
CTGTATTTGTTACGTGCAACATCCTTTGCCCTAAGGGCGGCAGCAACTTCAGTGGTAAACCATGGAGCATCATTAGTCCTTCTGGAACGACATGTGGGAGTAAAGCGAGGAATGAGGTTTGTGAGGAAGACGTAGAGTCTATGAAGAGCCTCGTCAACGTCTAAACAGCGAAGAAATGCGTACCAATTAACATGGTTGATTTCGTTCGCCATTCCGGCGAAGTTGGCTTAAAAGAAATTGAACCGGGAATAGCAAGGGACTTTAGATCTAGAAGGAAAATTTAAAGAAAGTTCTAACAGTAAAGGAGGGTGATGGAGATCGGAAGGGACATACGGTAAAACAGCAGAATCTAAGTAAACGGAAGACATTGGAAGATTAGAAAAGATAAGATCTAGTATTTTTCTATTGGTATTAGTTAACGAGTTTAATTGAGAAAGGGAGCATAAAGAAATGAAGGAAGACAGGATTAAGTAGAGATTATTACTAGAAGTAATGGTTGAAAAGGAGGTGTTCCACTCGATTGAGGGCATATTGAAATCACCACATAACATTAAGTGGTCGGATGGAAAACGACATAGAAGATAGGATGATAGCTCAGAAAAGAAAAGTTCGTAAAGTGAAGAAGGGCTATTACAAGGGATATAGATTGAAGCAACCAATAACAATGAAGTAGGAGCTAAAGAAACACGCACTAAAATACATTCCACTGAGGAAGAAGTAGTAAAATCGCTGCAAACGGAACAAGCGAGAGATTCGTGACTGCCAATGAGAACCCCTCCACCATCAGACTTACCAGAGACTAAACGATCACGATCCTTGCGGAAAACAGTGTACTATGGCAAGATCTCAGCATCAAAAATATCCTCGTTCAACCAGGTTTCCGTAAGGCATATGATATCATGAGCTGATAAAGTAGAAGAAAGACTTACTTTATAAGACTTGGTCCTCAAGCCACGGACGTTTTGGTAGTAAAGCTTTAAGGAACGGTTTACGTTTATGTTTGTGTCTTTTTTCCTGCTCTGGACCGAAAATTTTCACGCGAAATCTTAGTAAACTCCTTTACGAAGACCCCAGGTGGCCAGAAGTCGTACTTAAGTAACTCATTGATGCCAGAAGAAACCGTGATGCAGAAAGAAGCAATGGTCTGATCTCGAAGATTATCCGCGGTAAGTTTTCTGCACAGCAGTAGCGGAGGCGCGTATCCGAGTTTAGCGGCCACGTACTTCTTGGTGGATTCGGCAGAAGTACGATATGCTAGCCGTGAAATAAAAACCGTCAGTGGAGGACTAACAACTTCTATGTCCAATCTGGTGAAGCGGAAAAGCTCATTCGACCAATCACAGTAAGTGAGGAGAATTACAAAACTGCTTGGGAAATCTTTACCACCAGATATAATAACAAAAGACTATTAGTGGCTCCATTAATTGACAAAATATTAGCACAGCTGACTTTATCGTCAGAATCATCATCATCAATCAAAACAATGCATGATACAATCAAAGAATGTGTTCTTGGTCTAGAGAACATTGGGTTGAATGTGCGCGACCAATGGGATCCAATTTTACTACAAATCTTAGTAAAAAAAATTAGATCGAGACACACATATATTGTATGAACAGTCAGTAAAATTCCCCAGATAACTACAGTCACTTGAAGAGTTTTTAGGTTTTTTGGAATTAAGATTCCAGTCACTAGAAGCCTTGGAACCAATAAAAACGATCAGTAGAGATAAGCATAATAAGATTGCGCTTGCTTATACGATGACTCACAGCAACAAATGTGAGTTATCCAGTAGTGATCATCCAATATACTTCTGCAGTAAATTTCTAAAACTCGCTCCTCCAGAACGCCAAGCAACTGCCAAAAAGTTGGAATTATGCATAAATTGTTTAAAAAGTGGCCATAAAACAAGTAGTTGCACTTCGAGGAGTTGCCCATCATGCCAAAAGAGACATATTTCGTTGCTTCATTTTGTGAATGAAGCCCGGAAGGCAGAAAAAGGCCACAATAAGACGACATCAATAAAATTCAGCAATTATGCAGCAGTTCACGTGGGCTCTACAAAAGGCAAAGAAGCTAGCAATGAACAAAGCAGTTATGTATTCTTGGGCACATCCGATGCAACCGTCACTGACAATCATGGCAATCAAGTCAAGTGCCGGATTCTTCTCGATACCAGTTCTCAAATAAATTTAATAACATAAAGATTGAGAAATAAATTAAAGCTTGCCGGAATTCAAGACGAGCTAAGAATAACTGGTATTGGAGAATCAAGATTGAAATCTAAGGATCGAATCAGCGTTATTGCCAAATCCAGAGTTTCAAAATATCACACCAATATTGAAGCTTATGTCATTCCAGAAATACCTTTATATCAACCTCTTGAGTTCATCAATATAGAAAAATGGAGTATTCTATCCAATATGGCCCTGGCAGATCCTCAACTCAACAAACCAGGAGGTATTGACATGTTGATTGGCGCAGAGTTATATGGAGAGTTAATGCTAATGGGACAATAGAAACTCCATAAAGGCCTACCAACATTGCAAAATACAACATTGGGATGGATTGTTTTGAGAAAGGTGTCCAGCAATTTTTATAAAACACCTTTCTGTGGAATGACCAATGGTGAGCTCGACGACCAACTAAAGAAATTTCGGAAACTTGAAGAGTGTCGAGGGAAAATAGAATTTACAAACGCTGAACAAAGATGCGAAGAGTTCTTCAAAGCAACGATCATAAGAAACAGCCAAGGTAGATATGAAGTTGCATTACCATTATTTTCGAGCCCCAATTTACTCGGCGATTCTCGGAAAATAGCAATGAGACGCTTCATGAGCATGGAACGAAAACTTTTAAGAGATCTAGAGCTGCACAAACAATATCCAGATTTTAATTTTAATTTATTTATTTACCAAACAAGGGATAATAATAATACATATAAATGAAAGAAATATTAAACAAAAAAAAAACTAGACAAATTTAAAAAAAACAGGTTCAGAATTGGTATAAAATACAAACAAATATAATATAAATAAATAAACATTCGAAAAATAAATACATTAAGCTAATTTACATGTAGGTAACAATATTAAATACGCAAAACGAAATTAATTAATTAATTATCTAATTAAACAATTATAAAAATAGTCCTAAGTCAGATAGATTAAGAAGATACTAGGCCGGTAGACTAGGGAGGGTAGGATAAGAGAGCCTTGGTAACTCTATTTTTAAAGGACACTTTGGATATCGTGGGGGAAAAGTGTTGGCTCATACTGTTGAATATTTTGCAACATCTGTTAATTGGCTCATTGTCAGCATATGCGATGCTATGCTTATGTTCAACTAGCATTCTTCGGGATCTAGTGACTCTCAAGGGCTGATTAAGCACAAATCTTTTCTGTATATAGTCGACATCAACAGCGTCTCTAATGACATCGAAACTGAAGCAGGCAGATAACATTAATCTTCTGGATGCAAGAGGTAATAAGTTTAGAAGTCTAAGGCGAAATTCATACGACGGTAAATTGCTAAAATCACTTGGGTGGTAAAGACCTCTAAGAGCGAATAGCAAGAATTGCTTCTGAATAGATTCAAATCTCTGGCTGTGAATTTCGAAAACTGGGTTCCAGATAATGCAAGCATACTCAAGAAGAGGGCGAACGAGCGCGGTGTGTAGTGATTTTGTAACCCAAAGGTTCTGAAACTCCCTGGCGCGTCGCTTAATGAAGCCAAGTCGTTTACTAGCTTTAGAACTCATTTTATCGTAATGAAAATTAAAGCGGAGCTTTTCATCCAGCACCACACCGAGGTCTAAAATATTGTCCACTCTACTAAGTGCCGTATTGCTTAAAAGGTACGTATAATGTACGCGCGTACTTTTTCTAGAAAAGCTAATCACATGACATTTCGCGATATTGAGAGGTAGGTTATTCACGCTGCACCAATGTTCGAGGGAATTTAGTTTTAATTGAAAAAAGCTGGCATCTGAAGACGACTTTATAGTGTAATAAATTTTTAGGTCATCCGCATAGAGTAGATGAGGCACATCAGATAAAACCTCTGACAAGTCTGATATAAAATTATTAAAAAGTAAAGGGCCAAGATGGCTGCCTTGAGGTACACCTGAATTGACATGATTTTTTAGAAATAAGCCCTTGGAATTTCACATGTTGTGAGCGGCTGTGGAAGTAAGAGCTAAGCCATTTTAGTAGAGATCCGGCAATTCCGAATTGCTGTAGCTTGAAAATCAAATTGGAGTGGTCAACACGGTCAAATGCTTTGCTAAAGTCCGTGTAGACTGCATCAATTTGATCACCTTTCTCGATTTTAGAAAGAACATGGGAAATCAGCACCATTAGGTTGGTAGTGGTAGAACGACCTTTCCTAAAACCGTGCTGCTGTTCGTTAAGTCGAGAATCGACCAGAGGGGATAGTTTAGCACATATAATTTTTTCGAAGAGTTTAGGAATAGTTGATAAAATGGCAATACCTCTATAATTTTGAATTGATCTTCTATCGCCAGTTTTGAATATTGGTGTGACGTAGGAGGATTTCCAATGCGACGGAAAGTACCCAGAAGAAAGAGATGTATTATATATAATTTGAAGAGGAGTGATTAACTGTGCGGCACATTTAATGAGAAACATTGGAGGAAGAAGATCAGGTCCAGGGTCTTTTTTTACTATCAAGCTCCAAGATAGCTTTAGAAATATCATCTCTGGAAATGGTTATAGCCTCCGCAAAAATTGGTTTAGTTACTCTTGGCGAATGACGGGATGATGAAGTGCTTGCTGGATTAAAAACGTCTTGGAAGTTATCTGCGAAAAAGTTGCAAATTTCTTGAGGAGAAGAAGACATTGAGGTGTTATAACACATAGAAGAGGGATAGCCAGTTGTTTTCCGTTTCATATTCACAAAGTCAAAAAACTTTTTGGGGTTGTGGATTATATTCTCGCCGGTAGTTTTAATGAATCTGTCATATGCTTCATGAGACTTTTCCTGGAATTCTTTGGCCACTGCATTGTATTCTTCTTTAATACGATGGCTAGAGTCGACATTATTTTTTATTGATTTGTTAAGTTTATTTCTATGATTTCTCATACGTCTAAGAGTCTTATCGAACCAAGGCTCAGAAAGTTTATCCTTTCTCCTAATTTTAGGGACATATCTTTCGACCGCGTCAAACAGTATATTGTAGAATGAATTTACATTGTCGTCAATAGATTGGGATGCAAGCGTATCTGTCCAATCGACATTGTCAAGAGAATGGTGAATGCTATAATAATCAGCATTACGGAAATCGTATACAATAGTATTATTGTACGTTTGAAAGGTATTAGAAACAGTAGTGGATAAGTCAATAGTAAGAGCAGAATGGTGAAGGCTATTAGAGAAAAGATTCTCCTCGTCGATAGTAGGGGTAACCACTACTTTGTCATAAGCGTTTGTAAATATAAGGTCTAACCAATTACCATAACGATTGAGAGTCGGAGGAACTTGCTGCAAATCATTACCATACAAAGTACTCACAAGATTAAAATCAGAATAATCAAGATGGTTAATAGGAATTAGGTAATTATCAGTTTCATCGAGAACGAAACGTAAATTAGGGCGATTAGAATCTCCTAGAAGAATAATTTGAACCTCAGCGCTACGAGTCGCCATGAAAGTAGATATACATTCGCATATATAATTGTAAACAGAGTCGTCAGATCTAGGCGGGACATAAAATAAACCGATATATACCGATGTCCTGTCGAATGATATTCGAATAATTTTATGCTGAAACAATTCGTGAGGGGTTATGTTGACAATTTCGCATGAGAAAGTGCTGCTAACAGCAAGTAAAACACCACCTCCTCTTGTCTGGCCAGTGGAGACACAATCATGGTCATTTCTGAATATTGTCCAGCTACTATCGAGGATCTCTTCATTAATATGGGAGTCATTTAACCAGGTTTCAGTAAAAGCAAGTACGTTGAAATGGCATGATTTGGCGTCAAGGTAGAGTTTATTCAAATTGCCCCTCATACCACTGCAATTGTGGTAAAAAATTCGGAGGCACTTGCGAGAGCACACCTTGTTAGGAGCGATACCTAACGTTATACCGGGGTTTTTGCAAAGAATTTGAAGTCGGATGAATTTCATCCGAAGCTGTATTTGAGAGAGGGGAATTCGGAAGATTATTGATAGAAGACGCCCTGCAGCAATACGTTAAACTTTGAGGAGATATGTTCGTAGGCGAACGTCTGGACTCAACGCTTTGGATATTCTGGACTAGAATATTTAAACATTCAGTGGTGGGAACTTCAGATATGGGTATATTATTATTCTGACGATTCCTAGGAGTTTTCTGCATAATTCGTAATTTGCGGACTGTACAATTATTGTTTACATTAGTATTTTTACTTATATTGCTAATATTGTTGCTGCTGTTGGTGGACTTCCAAGGGGAAAACTTGATGCCTTTCCAGTCATAGCTCCTGCTTCCGTCGACGTTGGTAAAAAGCCAGGCGTATTTCTCGGGGATCCAGACTTTGTAGTGCTTAGATGCTCTATTGTTATGTTGAGGTATGTACTGAATATGAAATCCATGAATACGATAATAACTTTTAATGAGTCTTCCAAGCCGAGAAAGGTTGGTAGAAATAGGAACTCCTTCGACAAAAAATGGCACCTCAAAATGAGGTGTCATATTGAGAATCATAGTGACTTGAGTTCGAACATTTGATTTTTTCGATGCGTTTGAACCAATCATCTTCTGACCACTATGTGCGGAACATAAAAATTTTTTTCAAGGATTTCGCTGCTTGGGGTTGAAATTGTAATTTCCGTGGCGAAGAACCAGCATGAGTCTCCGTGCTCGTTAACAGCTCTTTAATGGGCGAGGTTGCTGCATCCTGAGTAGCAAATTCCTTTGGTACATTAACGTTGATATTGACATTAGCCATTTCTTCGTGAAGCGACTGCTCGTTGATAATAGGATTAAACGACCCAAGTTCCATAGATAGCTTTTTTTGAAACTTTTCAATGCTCTCTAGTTTATTGCTGATTGATTTTTCGGTAGCGTGATGAATATTTTCTGGATGAATATTTACGGCTAGGACACATGCAAATAATACAAAAGGAGCAAATTTCAGGCTCACGGCTCACACTATTTCATACCACATCATCATGTATTGAGGCTCCACAGTAGTACAACAAAATTGAGAGTATCGAGAGAGTATTAAGAAGCCCAAAAATTGCAACTCATAATTTGGAGGAAAAACCCATTTGAAAATTTTCACTACTTTCGATTGTGTATAGTCACATATGAAACCAAGTCAGCACCATATTTAGCCACTCGATGTTTGAAACAATTGGCGGAAGATGAATCCATCCGATTTCCTAAAGGATTTCAGGCTATCAAAGACTCTTATGTAGACGACATAATATCAGGTCATAATAGCTTGGCTGAAGCTCTTGTCATACAATCTGAATTGATTAAGATGCTAAACTCAGGAGGTTTCAAGCTTCGAAAGTGGTGCTCAAACCACCCAGCACTGATAGCTCAATTTGCAGAAGAAGATTTCGAGAAACAAATAAGTTTTTCGAAGAGTCCAGAAGGGCATATTAAAACTCTTGGGCTAATGTGGAATCTATCCAGGGACTGTTTTGTAATGACAACTACCTTGCCGGAATGTGTAAAAATAACCAAACGGTCTGTTTTGTCAGATATGGCCCACCTTTTCGACCCTTTGGGACTAGTAAATCCCGTGGTCCTAACTGGGAAAATATTCTTACAACAACTATGGAAGGCAAAGATAGAGTGGGATTGAGAGCTATCAGATGAATTGCGTGATAACTGGCGACAATTCAGACAAGGACTAAGCACCTTGAACGACTTAAGGGGGTATTCCGGTTTTTCACGCGATAATCGTTCATTATTTCAATATGAATTTTAATACATAAAAATAAATACTCAATGGATATGGTTGTATTTTGCGTTTATTGCAGGATTTAAACTTAAGAAAAAACTTGGATTAAAAAAAAAAGTTGAAAATTGTTGTTGCTATGAGGGCTTGAAGTTGACCTTTGAAAATCAATCTTGGCAGGATTGCGTCCGTTCGAATTATTTGAAATTAGCAAATGGGGTGTCATTTTACTCAGGAGAATACCCGTTACAAGATGAACTACGCTTATTAATATCCAATTATTCGTTAAAAAATGGCAGCTTATAAAAAAAAATTTTCTAATATTTCCTTTTTTTTTTAGTTTTTTTATTAAAAATTATAGTTAATTGTTTTGTATCATCACAATCGTAGTTCATCTTTTTCCTTAAACTATAGCGAATAATTTGATATATCACTCATTAAATTCTGTAAGACCGTTTTCGGGAAATCTTGCCAAGAAGTTGAGAAAAGATGGTTTTGAGAAAATCGCGTTTAAAGTTTTATCTCAAACACTCTCGCCTCAAGCGTGCCGGGGATTTTCCAGAGATGATAGTGGTGGAAATGCGAATAACTTCAAAACGAAAACAGATACTGCGATAAAATTTTAAAGCAAGATTATATGATCATAGTGGAATAAGAAAATGCAAAAAAATATTTTTTCAAACCGAAAAACCGGAATACCCCCTTAAAGATTTCCAGGCAAGTAATAATTGAACCGGCTCCATGGAAAATTGAGCTAGATATATTTGCTGATGCAAGCGAAAAGGCGTATGGAACCGTAGCATATATCAAATCTGTTGACAAGGAAGGCAACGTTCTAGTGAAGCTTCTTTGTGCCAAGAGTAGCACCTATCAAACTGACCACGTTACCAAGACTAGAAGGCTTGCAAGGCTTGCCACACAATTAGGTGAAAACATCCTTCGAAACATTAACATACAGTTTGAAAGAGTGATGTATTGGTCAGACTCTCAAATAGTATTGTCATGGCTTCGTGATGACCCGGCGACACTAAAAACATTCGTCGGTAATCGAGTGCAACAGATACTCATCAAAACAAAGCCCAACCAGTGGAGGTACGTTGCAACGAAGGAAATTCCAGCTAACCTTGTATCACGGGGAACTACTGCTGATCACTTAACAGTATCCGAGTTTTGGTTCTTTGGGCCAATGTTTTTGCAAAAAGAAAAATAAAATTGGCCAAAAACATTAAACGAACACATCCGAGCACTGGAAGAAGAAAAAACTACAAAAATTGTGTTAAAATGCCATCAGGTCAATAAAGAAGACCATTTTGTACAGAGAATTAATCATCAGAATTCCTTTCTAAGGTTGCAACGTGTAACAGCTCTAGTTATTCGTGCAGCAAAGATATTCAAAAAAGACCTAACGAAAGACTCGATTCCAGAACTCATACACGTCGGAGAAATAAAGCAAGCTACGGCAATCATTTTAAAGGAAGACCAACGCATGAAATTTTACGAAGAGATCACCTCCTTGGCAAAAGAAGGGAAGGTCAAAAATGGTCTTACGCCATTTATTGATTAAATGGGACTAATACGAGTCGGTGGGCGATTACAGGCACCCGAGTTTTCTTGTGAAGCCAAACATCCCATTCTTTTGGCAGGTGATAGTACTATTTTAAAGTTGCTGATGAACCATTTACACCAAAAGCTTCTGCATGCCGGACCACAGGCTCTGCTTGCATTCTCTCTTCAAGAATACTGGATTCTTCAAGGTAGAAACCTGGCTAGATCGATCGTCAATAACTGTGTACCATGTACTCGGGCCAGACTACAACTGTTGAAACAATTAATGGGTCGACTGTCTTCAGAAAGAATTATACCTAGTAGACCGTTTTCGTCAACTGGGGTGGACTTTTGTGGACCAATTATGACACATTATAAGATCCGCCGTAAAGGACCTCAAAAGACATATATTGCCGTATTTTACTGCCTCACCACTAAAGCAGTACATCTAGAGGTGGTCTCCGATCTTTCGACTGACGAATTTCTTGGAGCACTAAAACGATTTGTTGCCCATCGTGGATTATGTCAAAACATATTCTGTGATAACGGCACCAATTTTGTCGGCGCCAAGAACCAACTGGAGGAAATTTCTAATATGCTTCAAGAAAAACGCGCAAAACAAAAAATAGCAGACACCTGTTCATCACAAAGAACCCAATTTCATTTTTCACCACCTAGATCACCGTATTTCAGAGGAATTTGGGAGGCGGCTGTCAAGTCATTCAAGACATTATATACGAAGACAGTAGACTCAGCAGCTTTAACATACGAAGAATTAGCTACTGTAACTGCAGAGGTTGTAGCAGTTTTAAACTCGCGGCCTTTAACACCATTGTCGTCAGATCCGAGCAATCTGACTGCTCTTACACCAGGACATTTCTTGATAGGAGAACCATTGAATTCTTTCCCAGACCAACATACAGTAGAGAAGATGTCAGCAGCATCCCGGCGGAAACTAGTGAACAGTGTTTAGCAGGAATTCTGGAAAAGATGGAAAACTGAATATCTTAACGAACTTCAAAAAAGGGTGAAGTGGACTGGCGAACAGGCAAACATCAAAGTGGGCACTCTGGTCGCCCTAAAAGATAATAACCTCCCAACACTTGAATGGTCAATGGGTCGCATTGTGGAGATAATTCCTGGACCAGACGGATTTGTACGAGTAGTTAAAATAAAAACAGCATCGGGCACATTTACCAGAGCTATTCATGGGTTATGTCCTCTTCCAGTCGAGACAAGTGAGACTCCGTCCGCATCAAATCAAGCATCAACTCAATCAATTATCGATACAGTCAATTTCGCACTTCAGCAATTTACAATATTCATTGTACTTGCACGATAAAAGAATATTTCATGTCTGCATCAGCTTTCTATGAATTGATCAATGTACACTTAACATCAGCATTAATTTCGCATAAAAGAAAGTAATTAATTCAATAAAGTTATTGTTCTTTGCTAATCATCGAGCAAACGCGTTTCTTGACTTCAAGTGAAACTTGAGTTGAAAGTACGGAAACCTGCTTGCAACTCTTGCTTTAACAGTGGGAATAATTAAAATCACGGGAAAATGCATTTATGCATTTTCAGCATTTTGAATCATATAAAGACGATCCAAATCATGTACTTATGAATTTTAGTTAGTCTTAAGACCGCAGTTAAAATATACATAAGTGTTTTTTGAATAAACGATCTAATAAAACCCTCAAGTGTTTTTATTTTTATTTGAAACACCTTATAAATAAGTATTTGGCGCAGTCGGTAGGATCCCAATCTAAAGATAAGGGATCCAGTGATCGAACTTTTTCGAATTGAAAAAAAAGTGAAAAAAAGTGTCTCGTATATAACTGATTAAACGTGTATAAACTGTTAATAATATAATAAAAACGTGATCAATTGTTAAAAACATTGAATTGTGGCTAAAGAATTTAGCAGTGAAAAAGTGGAACACAATCGAAGTACTATAACTGATCACACCGTGATTTAAGCAAAAACCAATTATACATATCGAGATTGTTTTTGAATAATCAATCAAATTTTCTCTTCTTTTAATGATATCTAGATCCTCGGCCTTCGACTCAAATAGAAGCGTCGCAATGTCAGACGACAACAGGGATGTCGGAAATTCGGGGTTATCCTACCAGGACATTCAAGGCCAGTACCAGCGGGAAAGCTAGAGCACAAAACCAGCTCATAGAACAGCAGCAACGACTCATTCAACAACATTTGGTGCAAACCCAACAATACACCATCAATTTCAAGCTGACAGCGGAACAAAATTCTCCAACGCTTTAATCAAAAAAAAACTTTTACTGGCGAGCAGTGAAGAATGTCGTCGTCTTATGCGAGAATAACGAACCCCTACTAAGGTACAGACTTTCATCAACCGTGAAGGAGGAAATACAGGGGAATGCAAAACAATGTATCCAGCGATTTGTAGCGATTTTTGTGATTGAGGCGGCCTTAGCACAACTAAGAACTAGACCGAAGTTTAGAACCAAGAGTGCTAAGGTCAAAAAGTGGAATGGCTAATGCCATTCAAGAGGCGAATTAAAAAAAAAAGAACTGCCCCGAGAGCAGGGTACCCTAGAAATGGCCGTGAAGGCTCCTCGTTCGCATAAGCGGAGTACCCTTTAACCAACCCCGACGGATGCTGGTATGCCGCTTTGCTAGCTGAAAAATGCAAAGCTGAAAAATTTTACGAGGGAAAGGAGGAGAAATACTGTCTCTTTTTTCGTAGGAACCCGGGTGACGCAGACAGCCCCGGGCCCCCGATGGTGGCGGAGCCCTGACCCCCGATGGTGTGGGGTCCTCCACCCACTGACATTGGCCTTTATATATCAAAACGACAAATGAAAAATAAAAGGAAATAAAAGCTGAAAAGCCGGAAACTAATCAAAATCTAGGCCAGCTAAGCCATCGCGAACCCTGAATCCACCCAATAAGAAAGCCAAGGGGTTTCAAAATTAGACAATCATAATTATTGCATTTATAAGAATACTTATTTAAATTTAAACTAGGCTTATAGCTTTAATGTGAACATAGGAAGCTTCAAGTTTTTTGTTTTTGTGTTTTTTTTTTGTTTTTTTTAGAGAGAAAAACAAGTGATGTTTAAATATAAATCCAATTTAAAGTAAATTCGAGTGAGAAAAAAAACTTGTAGAATAATTTATTAACATTAATAATACACTTATTTAAATTTAAACTAGGCTTATAGCTTTAATGTGAACATAGGAAGCTTCAAGTTTTTTGTTTTTGTGTTTTTTTGTTTTTGTGTTTTTTTTGGTTTACTAAAGAAAAATAATTTTCTATAATTCATACAGTATAAACATAATGCTGGAATGTTCACGATTGCATTGAACTTACAGCACCGATCAAATATGACGGACAAAATATTACACAACTAATCCAATCACTATATTTATTTTAAAGAACCACCGTATGTGGTCGATGTTTCAAAGAAATTAATATCATGTACGTGTCATATATACATGTCAAGGAAGAATAATTACAACTAAGCATAATTCGTCTATTCGAAGAATAGCTCTATTAAATCTAATATTGTACTTTTTTTTCTCAAAAAAAAAAAAAAAAAAAAAAAAAAAAAAAAAAAAAAAAATTAATTGTGGGATGGATTTATGAAAATTAAAATTAATTATGCTAGAATTGGATCCACGTGGAATACATTTTTTTTTGTGTTGAAATGAAACATAAACTCAAGAAAACTTTTCATCTAGTCCTTACGCGCTACAAACTACACGTCCCATTAGACATCATAAAATATTGTATTTTCTGGAAGCTCCTGGACCTTTTCTATTATATTTTTCTTTTTCTTGTTGCTATTAAATACCCTAAGATTTTTCTATTTACATTAGATAATCATTTCGTGTCTTTTTTAATACGAGTAATTGTCTCCTAAGGACATACTTGTTTTGGATTTTCATATTATTAATTGTTTCTGCTTAACTTTTGAGTATAGTTCTAATGCTTGACCTCAACTCGTCTGAAGTCAATTGCTAGCAATCGGGTGAAATTCAAAAAATTTAAAATTTAAAAATGATGCATTTGGAACAATTTCCGATCTATTGCCTGACATCGATTTGACATTAATGACGCTAATTTATGCAATTACTAGATTTACTCACAGGTTCTATTGGGGATTTCTGTCAGTCTGTCAGTTTTGAATTGTCTGTTTGTGGGCTTGCCCTTGGTTAATGTCTGAGTTAGTTAATTCCTGTTTGTCTAGGAATGATCGGATTCTATTCTTCCAGTTTTTTCTTTTTTTTCATTCCAATTTAAAGACTCAGCTATTCAGCTTTTCAGTCACTTTCAACCTGAGAAGAAGCCATTCAAAAATGCAATTTAAATGAAAAATAATTTTAGTAAATCCTTTTGATGGGAATAGGAAAGCTATTGCTAAATGCCTTTCTGTTTTAGCTTGCAGCATTTACGAAATCGAAGATATTCGTGCGTGCCTATACCCGTTTAGTGATTTGAACTAGGCGAATACCAGGAAAACATATAAACAAGTAAATCAGAATGTAAGAAACAGCAAATTAACCCAACATTACAAAAAATAAAAAGATCTTTAAATGTTAGTATTATCAGATCAGAGAGCAGATAGAGCTGTGATGATTTTATTTGATTCCAAAGATGATGGATTATTTCCTTCTTTGGTCGGCATTCTGAGGAGGTGTTTGAAAGTTGGATTGGTAAGATGTGTATGTGAGTTTATGTCGAAAATCTCAATTTTGAAAATTGCGTCACTCTGTGGATGGCTTCATTCGTCGTTTAAATGACGAATATAATTGCAATTATGCATTCACCCCTTTGTCGCATTTGATCGAATCAGGATGACTGTTTCCTGCGACAGTTAAATCAGCACTTCCTCGTGGCGAGTCACCACTTAGGACCTTATCTTGTGGCACAAAATATATAGACTGGTGGTTCTGGACTGAACTTTACCGCATATGTCAGATTAATGGGGCTGCCCTTGTCCACATGGAGGCTCAGTCCACCCAGGATTACTGCTATTGGCACGGCTACTGTTTGAATGGGTCCGAAAAGAGACGAAAATTAATCGTCTTGTCCTTAATAAAGGTGATCTGAGCTCATGCACTGAAGCATTGCTCAATTGTTTCTCTACGTGCCTTGAAACTAGGCATTATTTATAACAGCAGCAATCTTTCATGCATTGTGCAGTGCCTTTTAGCCATAACATTTGGGCAGCATACATTCAACTCTTCGCGACTATATCTAATAAGCACAACATTTTCTAAATCACTTTAACTGCACAATTTATATAGCTCTTAGCTTACCTTCTCCCAGAAAAGTACAGTAACAGTTCATCCGCGCTATCTCCACTCTCGATGAAAAATGAAAATTTGAAGATGCGAATTTTTCATGGCACGAAAACTTCAACTAACGTCTTTTTGCGCAGCTGACCTGTATTAGCCTTTCAGATTTTCAGCCACAATCACCGAAAAATTCTTAAATAATATCCCGCACTTCCAAACCTAGCTATGCGATAACTTTTCAATTGTGAGACTAATTCAAAATGTTCTGAGCCCCGTTCGTTTTCGAAACTCAATTCATACTGCTCCGCAAGCTGAAAATCAACTGCCTTTTTTGTTATCTCACATTGCTGCCAGGCCGAGATCGAGAGAAGAATCCCGTTAGGACGGTTCTTTCTGACTTTCGAACGAATCGAAAGTGTGTATGGCGTGACATTTGTAGCATTCAGAAATTTCCGGCTGAAATTTCTGCAGTAATATTTCGACGTGCACGGTAATGCATTCGAAATTGTTACATTTTTCAATTGGACTAACTGTGACTTGTTGTTTGATTTGAAAAATAACAAGGTACAGTTAATCCGACATGACATTGCCTGACTTGATGCTCGAGTCGAAGGCAAAACCGATAACGGAATTTTGTTTTCGCCTCGCTCGGGACAGACTTTGTTCAGCCGTGGTGACGGGAGGCCGAGCCTCAGTCAGGCATGGAGGACGCGTTTGATAAAGTTACCAATCGATAGCGCCCAAAAATTTGCTAGTTAAAATATCGCAGTAAAAAAACCCATAAAACCAAGCGATTGTGCCCAAAACTTTAAGTGAAAGTTATGGTGTCTCATACAATAACAAATTACAGTGATCTATAGTGAAAAACAAAGAACATGAAACTAAGTTCCCCAGCCCAAACTGTGATTGGAATTAAAATGCACGATGGTCACATCTTAAGTGTTTAATGGATGTGGTCGAAATTTGCAACCATTTGCATATGCAATTGTATTGCTGCGACAATTATAAAGTGAAATAAATCACATGTGGGAGTGCATATTAAAATAAAGTACGTCAGCATAGCGGTTTTCGCGATTCATAGTGAAATATTTATCTAGTTATATGATAGCGAAAAACTAGCACAACTGCATTCACTAGCAACGATGCGCCAGCATGTTGAGCGATTTGTTAGCAGAATTTATGTTCGATAAAACCTTAACGTCATTACAATTATGCTTTCGGATAATGGTAGTGTTCCGTGAAAACCAGTTTACCAATGCGGTGATTTTTACTTCTTAATATTAACTAAAAAAAGAAAGAAAAATCGTTTGAGCGACTGTTGCATACGGATCAATGTTTTTTATAAAATATGTGAGATATGCAGTTTAGCCAAGCAGTTGGATAAAGGGATGCAATATGATTTTGTCACTTACACCCATGGTGGATGGGTTTGCACTGTCAGATGCCGATGGGTAAGCATCTTGTTCATTTCTTGGTTCACAGGCGTCCGCACGTAGACTCCGTATTTGTCATTTTTACGGTGGGTATGGAGATTCATGGTGCTGCAGTTGCGAATAAGTTGGAACAGATTACGTGACCTGGAGCTTACTGACACTACCTACTATATGCGAGATTGATAGCGTTAACGGTTTTTGACAATTGGCCCGAAGATTGTGAGGCGGAATTGGTTTCAAAAGCAGAAATGCTGCGGCATACATGTCAAGGTAGATTTTTACATTGCAACTTAACATTAGGTGCAGTAGGACTTCTCCGGGGTAAAACCATTGGCATGCATTATTTCCACGTGACAACTTGCCAGAGCGAATTCCCAAGATCAGCAGCCGAAGAACAAAGGCGGTTCTAGTAGATGCTGTTCAACAACCTGCTGCATTTTTGGTAACTTGTAATTTCTGTTTAGAGCTAGTTATATGGGTAACTACATAAGAATTATTCAAAGATACTATTATTAGTTTAATGTTTGGACTTTTATCTAAAGAAGCAGAAACAATAACCATCCATAATATATAATGCGCAGATGAGTTATTTTCTTTGAACTGTTGATTTTGTTTTACGAATGATAAAGTAAAGTAAAATAGAGTTATGACACCGTCCTTAAAATCGAGCATAACTCCGTAGAAAAGTACTTGCTAAGAAACGAAGTGCTGTAACTGACAACAGCATTCAAGATTAAATCAAATAATAGCATATAGTGCAACCTGAGTGTGAGAGACAGTTTTGTTTAAAGTGAAACATAAAAAAAAAAAACGAAAGTGGAACATTTATTTAGTTCAATTTACCAATCTCATTATGCTTAGTTGTAATTATTTCATATGCAAGTGAGCAGAATGAAACTATGTAATCTTATGGCGAGAAGATGAAAGAAGAAAAGACGAGATAAACGATGTGCTATGCAGAAATGTACATTGGTCTTCTCTCAGAAATCATTGAGTAAAGCTTTATAGTTTTCGGAAATGCATGGCGACCGAAGATTTGAGAGATTTTGTGTATGTTATGACGATGAACATGTGTATATAGTCTACCTTAACCCGCTTGCATTTGCGCTTCGTCATTTGAATCACATTCTGTGAAGTAGAATTTTTCTTCTGCAATATAATGTTCGTATCGAGTCCTTATCTTGTGTAACTTTCATTAGATTTTTGTTGTCTTGATACTGGTAATATGTCGATTGAATCTCATTTTTGGTCGAAGCATCCATAGTTCATCGTGTAAGGCTCGCTTCACACATATGAGGTTCCATTCGGTTCGGTTCGTTTTCGGTTCGTTTTTGGTCGCTGCCTACAAGTGTGAAACGATGATTCGGTTTCTATTCGGTGCCTAATAGAAACCTTATAGAACAGAATACTTCCTGAGCACGAATAGGTTTCATCAGGTTTCTATTAGGTGTGAATTCGTGTCCAGGGAACAGAAAGCAATCAAGGCGTTCACACATGCACGGTTTAGTTTCGGTTTAACTGATTGGATCATTCGATTTTTTTTTAAATTTATAAATTATCAGTTTGGATCTCTTAATTTGAAATATTGAGCCTAGTTAGTTTAGACAATTTTAGTTAGTTTTATAATTACCTCCAATTTGTTTTTAATTAACAGTCGCAGTTTTTTTGATAAAGTGAGCGATTTATAAGATGTTGATGCGGATCGGCTGATTTGTGCTGTGCAACCTAAAGTAGCGCTGTGGGACAAGACTTGTGCAAATTATGAACATAAATTTAAGACGCAAGAGGCATGGAAAAACGATTGTGTGGAAATGTTTGAAGACTTTTATGAATTTTACGCAAAGTTGAGGAAGAAAACACAAAACCTTATATGAACCGTCTGAGAACCGTGTATAAGTGAAGGGATTTCATTCGGTTCGGTTTGTTTTCGGTTTCGAATGGAACCTCGTACGTGTGAAACAAGCCTAATACGCATCGAAATCGAAACTATTCAACCTCGCTGCTTTACTACTTCTAACTCTAAATGACAAATGATTATCACACTATTTGATTGATCCACATATTGACTGCGGGTACTTTAGCATGATATGATATTACATACAATCCTTCATGATAAGCAACATTTTTTATATATATTTTTTTTGTACTAAATTCTCATGCTCACCTACGAAGCAGGATTTTCATTTTTTCTTCGAATATGTAGATTAACTAGAAGTTTATTAAGCATTATTCAACTAAAAATATATCAGGTAGTTTCATACCAAATGTGGGATTTTGAAGGGTTAAGAAAAACTCGATTATTTTCAAATGAAATGGTTTTATTCCTCAAAATATTCACCGCTGGAGTCTATAGTTTGTTGTCAACGTGT
Source organism: Nemotelus nigrinus (assembly GCA_947369275.1). Taxonomy (NCBI): domain Eukaryota; kingdom Metazoa; phylum Arthropoda; class Insecta; order Diptera; family Stratiomyidae; genus Nemotelus; species Nemotelus nigrinus. Next base: position 127,201,983 of record OX376372.1, on the reverse strand, counting down.
TGGCAAATCACAAATTCCTTTTTTGAAAAAATTAATATTTTTTTGCCCCAAAAACTCTTCAAAGGACGCAATTACAGCGTTTTGGTTGGAGTAGCGCTTTTCTTGTAAATAGTTTCCCAGGCTCCGGAAAAGATGATAGTCTGTTGGCGACAGGTCTGGAGAATATGGAGGGTGAGCTAAAACTTCGTACTGCAACTCCTGTAGTTTTTGCATGGTCAAACGGGATACATGCGGTCGTGCGTTATCGTGTAACAGAATTGGTCCATGCCTATTCACCAGAGAAGGCTGTTTTAAACGCAATTTTGCGTGCATTTCGTCCAATTGTGCACAGTAGGTCTCTGCAGTTATCGTTTCACCAGGATTCAGGAACGAATAGTGAACGACACCTTCTGAAGTCCACCAAACAGTAACCATGACCTTCTTAGGGTGCAGTCCCGCTCTTGGTTGCTGGTTAGGTGCTTCTCCGCGATCCAACCATTGTCCTGAACGCTTCCTATTATCATAGAGAATCCATTTTTCATCACAAGTCACAATCCTCTTCAAAAATGGTCCTTTTTTTATGTCGCATCAGCACTGAAGAGGCTACTTTGAACTCTCAGCATTTTGTTCCTTTCAGACAATTCGTGCGGGACCCATTGATTGAGTTTTTTCACTTTTCCAATATTTTTGAGACAGCGACTAATGGTTGATTTCGATACATTGAAGGTCTCAGAGAGGCACTGTAAAGTTGTCGATGTATTCCTCTCAACTTCTGCTCGCAGTTCGTCATCATTAACACTGCTACCTTGTTGACCACGTGGTTCGTTGTCCAAGCCAAAATTTCCTTCTCGGAAATTGGCAAACCATCGTTGCAATGTGCGTTCGGTGCAGGTATCCTAACACCTGGTTAATTTCTTTCGTCGCTGCAGCTGCATTTTGTCCTTTTTTTAAAATAAACAGGTAAAGGACCCGAATATCTCTTACTGTAAACATGTTTATAAGAGCGAAAAGGACATATATAGGAAGCCACACGGATAATAAATTAGGCACTAAAAGAAAGGTATTTACCTCTTTTTTCAAACACAAAATTTATTTTGAATTTTACCAAAAAACTCTGTTCACCATGGGATCCAGTGGCGGCTCGTGCTAATGTGCAGATTCGCACGTGAACCCCCACAAAAAAATTAGTAATTCAATTGAACAATACACATTGAACAATACTTTTTATGGCAGCACATAATGTTGCCTGCCGATCATTTTCAGCATTATTATTTCATTCATACCCAGCGACTATATTGCCACGACAAACCACATACAATTTTGCTTATCTTTACTGCCTCTTGTACTAGCGATCGCACGTGCGATTTTGTGGCTGGAATTAGGGGGCTAGAGGAGCGTGCGAGGAAGCGAGGGGTGCATCCATTTAGCTCGGCTCAATACTAGCTGGGGGTTCACACTCAGAATGTGCGATCGACAACCAATTTGATGTATTCAAACATTGTTGTCGGCGGTCAGTTCCATGCGCTGATTCGTGCTGCCGTTTGAGCGTTTTATATGGATTATTGTAACTATTAGAGATAATTTTAGCAATTGCCTCTATTTGTGTCTGTATGATTTCCAGACACATTTGGAATTTAATCCATGTATACTGCTCTACTAAGCATAAACACTCTATCTGCATTTTTCTCAATTTTGAGTATAACTTTGAGTATATAGTATATATACTCTATTGCATCGTTCTACAAAATTTTAAAAACCTATATTTTGTGGAAGTATGTTAAAATTAATATTGAAAAATGCACTCTCCATATACCTCCAGTACAAATCAAAACACAAATCATTGAATATATAAAAAGTACTAATATGTAGATAGAACCTTTATGACTAGTAGGGCAGTATATATAATTCTTCTGATATTTTTGCTGTTAAATACTTGTAAAATGTATTCAGTATTTTAGAAGATTATCCTTGGAGGAAATTAAATACTTGGAAATGATTTGAGCGTTTAATATCTTTTGTCGCCAATTTCTGGCATTTTATGATGGTTAGAACGATAAAACTAAATACATTTGTATGTATTGACAGGTTCAATTATGCAGAGATAGTCTGGGCACTTAATTATACCATAAAACACTGATGGTTTTCGGGTGTAAATATATGAAAAGTTTTATGCAAGAAGGGTTTTCCCGTTTTTTATAAATTTTGGAATTATGTGTACTTTTGGAATTATGTGTATTATGTATATTACATGCTCAATTGTATTTACTTCCAGCTCCGTAAAATTACCCTTATATTAGTCGTCTTCAGACATTCTTCCAATCATCGTGATAAGCATCTGTTTTTCTAATGATCCCAATTTACGAACTGAGGTCATCTCGACTTACAGCAGTTACTTTGGACTCATCTCTATATAGCAACCATAAATGATCATTTTCATTGCTTATCACAAATTGTAATTTTTAGTAAACATATTTTTGGAAAATATTACAATTTGCATTTAGCAAGTGTTACTTTATCACGGAATTATGGCAAAAGCTGTAAAAATTTTTTATAGATATCAGTGCATAAAAAAAAACCAGGTTCACTTTAAATATAAGTATCAAATCTCTTAAATGTCTTGTTAAAATATGACTGTTCAAGATTTTTAAATCGCCTTTTGAAGGATTTTATATGTTGTTCTGTTTTTTAGAATAGTTTTCTTTTAATTCGTTCTATAGCAGTATTGCGATGTTTCGGCAAATTAGCTAAAATAAATGTAATTCTTAAAAGTATAGCAAGGTAAATATTCATGTGCCCAATACATATGTTTTCGATCTGTGAACCCCTATAAAATTAGGCCACGAGCCGCCACTGATGGGATCACTTTTAAGACTGTCAGGAAATCCGACATTTGGTATGAAGCTACCTGATACATACTGTGACATGATAAAAAGAAAAAAATCAATTTAGTTACTGAAACAATTAGTTACCTCAGGCATACATCATGATAAAGATGCATTAGCAATCATTGTTTGGTGAATTTTATTGGATCTCTTTTTTTTTTTAGAATTTGCAAAATTATTGGAACTTTACTCAGTATCGGATAATGTACGAAATAACTAAATTAAGCAATAAACTTAACTGATGTAATTATTTACCTAAGTCGTTCTAATTCAGCTGAAGAAGCAAAGTTGTTTAACATTCTTTTGCCATGATATGCAGAGGTAGCCACATCTTTTCACGTTTTCCATTGGCCTACAAGTGCGTACATTCACTCCCCTAGATTGAATTCCGAGCGAAAATTGTTTAAATTCAGAATTAGGTTATATATCAAAGCCCGAAACTCTTACTGGATATCCAATAGGTAGTTATCTATTTTATTGGCTCACTTTTCTTATTTTACCCGCTCTATTACGCGTTATCAATTCAAGCTTGCAAGCCCAAGGAATAAGAGAAGGCATGGTATTATAGAAGCGCCTTTAGATTTTATGATAATAAAAATAATTTAAAAGAGTAACCTTGGCAATTAAAGGCCTAGGCTGTTATCAGACTAAGGAAAATGATGAATGTATAAGTTGGAAAAAAAACTGTAAATATATAGAATAGATTGAGTCATTTGTAGTTGTGGCATGAATTTATAAATAATAATGCGTTGTTAACTTAAAACCTTGGCCTTCTTATTGGGCCGAAAGCCTGAGAAGTTCTTTCTGTTTCAGGGTCCGCGCATGGCCTGGCTGGCCGATGAAATGATCTAGTTTGGTTGTTTGAATTTCAGTTTTTTTTACAAGGGAGGCATATTGGCCATTCCTTTAGATTTCATTTCTTTTGCGTTTTTTTGTGATACAGCAAGGCCAATATCAGTGGGTGGAGGACCCAGACCATCGGGGTCAGGGCACCGCCACCATCAGGGGCTTGGGGCTGTCTGCCTCACCCGGGTTCCTTTGAAAAGAGAAGCAGTGTTTTTTCCCTTTTTCCTCTTCACATTTCAAGTTTCTGGCTCCATGTGTCGTCACGAGCACTGGGTCTGCTTAGTCAGCCCATGTTGCAGAGCCAAGGGTGGTGTCCTTTACGGATCTATGCCCCTTTTTTCCCCTGTGTATTTTTATATACCAGTTTGCGGCTACGGTATGATGACGGATGAAATCATAAGTAGCATCCCGTTTTTCAGAGAGCAAACCAACTCTATTTTTCAAGAACCCACCCCAGCCGCAGCGAGCTAGCAAAGCGGCACCCCAGCATCCGTCGGGGTTGGTTGAAGGGTACTCCGCCAATGCGGACGAGGGGTCTTCACGACCATTTCTAGGGTACCCTACTCTCGGGACAATTCTTTTTTTTTTAATTTGCCTCTTGAATGGCAGTAGCCACTCCACTTTTGCTGGACCTTAGCACTCTTGGTTCTGGACTTCGATCTGGTTCTGAGTTGTGCTAAGGCCACACCTCAATCACACAATTCGCTACACATTGCCCTTAAATTGAAATTGTAAGGGCGACAACAGTCTGCAATACAATGGTAGTGTTAGACGTTTTTAATAAAAAAAATCTGAATGCTACAGATTAGGCGAGGACACAACATGGGAAGCAGTAAAATTGGAGTAAAAAACTTATTACCGACCCGGGAAGAACTACAAAACATTGATGGACGAAAGCCGCAGACCTTAAGCAGCACACCTAGAGAATTATTTAATAACATTAGGTCAATAAATTTTAGTTTAAATGAACTCTATGAATTTGACGATAACAAACCTGATAACTATTCAACAGAAAATAACGAGAAAAATCTTGTAGATATCGTTAAAGATATGATCTCTGGTAGTTATCGTACGCTTATTTTAAGAAATATCTCTTTAATTGAATTTTCCAATAAATTTGATGATCTTAATCTCATTGACGAAAGAGATCTGATTCACTATCAATACAATAATTCTAGACATCCAAGTCAAAGTGATAGTAAAGTTGATTCAAATCAACATCGTAAAAGTAATGGTGAATTCAGACACCGAAGCAATCAAAATTCAGGGCAACACTATAATAACAATACTTTTCGGCAAAATAAGAAATCTTACTACAATAACGACAGGAATTACAGACGTGTTACAGAAACTTTTCCGGACAACGCAGACGATGCGACAACTCCAAACCCAAACATACAATTCAGGACAATATAAACAAAAACATAATTTCCATGAACCAATGGAGGTCGACAATATACAGCACCAAGATCAGGAAGTAAATTTTTCCCAAAGGCCTCCAAAAACAAACTCCCCATAGTATTTCTAGCTATTGAAAATCAACCATTTAGATGTTTAATTGATACAGGATCCGAAACATGCTTGTTAAAACCTAACATTTTCAAGAGATTTCCTGAAGAAAAAGTTGCAAACTTCTTAATGGAATTACAGAAGTTTATAAAAAGATAATAACCCCAATACCCACAGAATTTAATTTATCTGGTAAATTATCTTGGAAATCCATGGACATGGTAAATTGAAAGTATGATGCAATTATTGGTCAAAACTTTTTAATTCCACTTCAAGCAAAAATAAATCTTGAAAGAGCTTACTTAGAAATTAATGACAATATAATTCCAATTGAATATAATGATCAACCATATGATATAAATCAGGGGTGGGCAAACGGTCGATCGCAATCGACCGGTCGATCGCAAACAGTTCGACAGTCGATCACAGATATTTTAAATAATTTACTAGGTTAATTTAAAATGTGAACTAAAAATTTAGTAGACGATTTATTCAGGACATTTTGGAATCGGACAGTTCATATAAAAGCTCGCAGCGCCTTGGTGGCGGAGAAGCCAAAGGGAAAATCCACGATAGCTATGCTCTCGATTTGTTCAATTTATAGATTTATATTATTGTAGTAAAACTGCTTCACTAAATCTCGTATACGTATACGGTTGTTTCATATCCTTAAATCTCTCTGTTATAAAGCACACACTTTATGTTTTTGCTTCCCGCGATACACCTCGCCTGCATTTACATTCGTCTCCCTGCTACCTAGGTAGTAAATTGTCGCACACATCGCAACAAAGGTTAATCTCAATTTTAGATAAAATAAAATTTTAAATTAAAATCTTTTCACGCCAATTTAGTTGGTGCAGTTCATTCTTTCGAGTTAAAGTTCTTTCGAGATTTGGTGTTTGAATTTGAAAATTGAATTGTGTAAATGTCTTTTCAATAAAAAAATCCATCGAAAATTGAAATTCTTGTTTTATCCGTCAGAAATGATAAGTGTCTCCGCTTTTCTCCATTTTCAAAATTTTCGCTCGAAAGAATAGAATAGAAGAGATTTATAATTATAATTTATAATTATGTACAAGGAAAAGGAAAATATTGTTGACTTGTTGAGTTCGGTAAATGTTTTCTAAGTGCTTCACAATTAAATGGGCAAAATTTTTAAATATTTTCCATATTTAGAATAACATATTCAACTTACTGGTGAATGTAAAATGCAAAAGCTGAAAGACATCCTTCAGTTCGCGAAAAAGTCCGGGGCCTTCGATGGCCGCTTGGACTGAATTTTTTTCTCCTGGCCCATTTATCTGGTATCACTATGGACCAATAGGTCTATGTGTGGCCTTCATCTATGTGAAGCAACGTTTTCTCAAATCAAAAACATCGAAATTGTAAAAATGCATTTATGCATTTTCAGCATTTTGAATCATTTGAAGACAATCCAAATCATGTACTTATGAATTTAAGTTAGTCTTAAGACCCCAGTTAAAATAGACTCACGTGTTTTTGAATAAACGATCTAATAAAACCCTCGTGTTTTTATTTTTATTTGAACACCTTATAAATAAGTATTTCGCGTAGTTCTCTGCAGCAAACAGTATTGAATATTTTTCAGGTATGTGCGTACTATAGACTTTTGTGACTTGGTGTGCTTGCCTCTTCAAAAATATTCATATTCAGAAAAAAACTAAAACTGTTTATGCCACATGCGCTTTTGCCTGGTAATTCTATCGCTTGAGATTTGAAAAGCTTATAACTCATTTGAATTTCATATGCGAAATCCGATTATGGTCTGTCATCAGTATTGTTGTTAAACTTCAGAGCAGCCAAGCCGCCGTCAGTGCAACAATTTTATTGAGGTCGAATTCGGTTCTGTCCCGCGTGCCAAACCTGCCAGCTAGCATCGGCGTGGGTTTTGGGCCAAATCAACCTCCGTGCTACGGTACACACATAAAATAACAACAATGACAAAAAAAAAACCTTTAAGAGGGTAAGGAAAACTAAGGGATGGAAAATATTGCCCCTATGGAAATGTGATCGGGTTGGCTTTCATTCAAAATTTCAGAAAAGAAAATTCCATTTAAGGACTCATAAACAAGGCAAATAATATATTCAAACAACAATAAAAAATACTTAAATCATAGAAGAAAAAAATAAATAAACAACAACAAAATTCATAATAATCTACTTACATGTATAAAAAAATTATTAGTTCAAATCTAGTAAAAATAAATAATTGACCGAAATCCATAAAACAGTCGACTGTGATTTGAATGGCGGAGTGTAGCAAATTGATCTAAAATGGAAAGACTTGTGCCTTTCAACCTGATCAAAGTCCAATCAAGAATCTGCCAAGTAGGAGGTTTGATGGATAATCATCATCGAGGCAAAAAAAATTAATTGCCCCTGAAGCAGAGTGCCCTAAAAATGGCCGTGAAGGCTTCTAGTCCACTTTTAGCGGAGCATCCTTTTATCCTACCCCGACGGATTCTTTTAGGCTGCTCTATGCGGCTAAGGTGGATCATGAAAACATGGCGTGCATAAGCTCCAAGAAATAGGAAACACTACTTTTGATTCATCTCATAGACCAGCCAGGCTATCGCGAACCTGAAAGAGACTATGTTCACGGGCTCTAGCCCATCAACAAGGCCAAAGGATTATTATTTTTAACAATTCATTTTTATTTTGCAAGTTATTCAATTTATTTGCAATTCATTATTTACTAAGAATGTTGTCACTACCTAGAACGGTATGCAACTTTGCATTTATTACGAATAAAATATTTAGTTTACTTTAATCTATTTTTATCTTAATGTGTGTGTTTGTGCTGCTTGCTGGGTTTGTGTGTTTAATCCGTCAGTTGCTAGCTCTGTCTAGTTTTCAGTTCGTTAATAAGATAAGATCATATTTTTACATACAATAACTTTAAATTATTAGGTCTGATATCTCATTGCTGATATTATTCAATTTTATTTAAATTTTTACCGAAATCTTCTATCTGTAGCTGGTCCAACAACAGAATTATATGAGGTGGACGAAAAAAAAATTGTAACTGTTTTGGTAGCGTACCAGAATTACAAGAAAATCCAAAATTATTCGTAACGAAATGCGTTGAAAAGGACCGATTCTCACAATATTTCGACCATTACCCACTAAACATTTTCAAATTAAAATCATTATTGTATTTTTTTTAAATTTTGACTATTGGTTCAAAAAAAAAAAAATATCAGTGACAATCATTGACTTTAGAGAGAGCAATATACAAATTGATTTAATTTTGTATTCGAATAGCATTTTTCATCTAATGTTTAACCTTTCCATCACCAATTTCGATATATAGCTTAAAAATATTATTTTCCATATACACCATTGTCAATTTTTCTAATTTAAGCTATCATATTGGTGGAGCTTCGAAAGGCTTTGCCAAACACAATACATAATCCTGAATGAAACCTGAATATGGTGTTGAGGTTGAACACAATATTCAGATTTCACCATATTATTCAATTGCGGTAGTCGCGTTCAAACTAGCTACCAATGGTGATCGAGCAGCATTGCATTGCTATTGCCCTTGATAAGTTTTGTATTTGTAGCCACATTTGTTGGATTACGCGAACAGGCATTGTGATTGTTATTGTTATGATTTGCTCTTGTTGAATAGAATTTAAACCGAATTGCTGTCTGATGTTAGCCGTTTCAAGCCACTAAATTCGTCCACGCTCTCCGAAATAAAACTGTAGCCAGGATGAATAGCTTGACAACCTGAATTTCTGGCCATTTCCAGTATCTTATCGCCGCGAAGGTACGATTGTTGCGACGGAGCTGGACCCACATTATAGGCCTCGTCAGTTGATTCTACGTGCCAAGCCTTGTAATCTACGTCTGAATATATAAAGCTTCCGTTCGTACACCTAATTTGCTTGCCGTTTTAATGATTTGGCATGCGATTTCACCACGACTATCAGAAGTTTGTTAAAATGTTTAACGGCAATCTTATGGTGCTGAATGTAACTTTTTAAAATCTTAAGTATCCCTTCGATTATAGCATTCTGCTGCTCTAAACAAACTTTTCCCGACACTCGAATTTGAAATTTCGAAAAAAACAGTTGCGATTTATGAGGTTTATGAACACATAAACAAATTAAATGAGTTTAAAAACACTTAAGGGGGTAGTACCGGTTAGAATGTTAAAAAACAGCCTAATTTTCAATATTTTTTTTTCAGCTCCATTATTATGTATAAATTTTAAAATTTGCATGGATAAAATACACATCTTGGAGGTAACAAAAAAAAATCTTTTTTAGTTTTTTCATTTTTCTACTTATTTATAGAGGGCGCCAAAGTTGATGTCTCGAAAAATTTCTCGTCATACTGCGGACAGATAATCTCAGGAATGAAGAATCTGAAACCAAAAAAAAAACCAAACCGCATTTTAAAGAAGAATGCTTCTTACGTAGTAGTCTACCACAATATTTTAAAAATTTGACAAAAAAAATTGCGGTTGTTTGAATTTTTTTTTCGAAAAATCTAATTTTTTTTTCACTTTGTTTCGCTTGCCAAATTTTTTTGGGAGGATTTTTGGCATATATTGTGGTAGATTACCACACAGGATACTTGAATAAAGTAGCACACCAAATTTGATTTAAATCGGTTCGGCCAATCCGGAGAATAAGTGTCCGCATTTTGAAAAAACCGTCATTTTGAGAAAAACGCGTTTAAAATTTTTTTCCATTTATTTATTGAATATATTTTTATCACTTGCATTTGCTCAGTCTGCAATTCCTGGACCATACATAAGTTCTCCTGAGTCCTCATAAGCTAGTTGGGCAGTTTTTTTTTCCAAACGCGCTTCGTTTGGCGCTGCCTTTGCCGCTTTTTCCCCTGACTTATGCGTTCTTTATCTTTTTTCTCGCAGCAATTAAAAGCAGCAGTCTACCGGTAACTATTTAATTTTTAGGAATATCTTAATAAAATTTTGAGACGTGATTTCTGAAGGTATAATAAAATGAAAAATACAAAATAAAAAAAAGGTTTTTTTTTTTCAAAATCACAACCGGTACTACCCCCTTAAGAACAATATTAAAAATCAAACCAGCAGTCGCGGGATGAAATTCAGCCTTGTTTTAGTTGTAGCAATAGCGTCAGTATTGAATTTGGCTTTTACTTTCGAATCAGATTCATTTGGAAAAAAAAACACTTCGTCTCTTCAACCTTCAATACAACTAGATGAACGCAATAAAAAAAAAAATTTTCTCGAAAATCAGATAGGTGATCGGATGATTTAAAAACTCAACTATTGACGGAAACTACTTTTAGTGGCTATCTTATAAGCAGTACCTGCACTTTCATCACAATTAGCTTTCTATTTTACGGGGTGTGAATTGATCACTTAAGTGAACAAGGGCTCATTACATGTCCCAGTTCAGTTTCAATTTGCTGCGTTTGGAACTCGCCATTCAAAGCTGCTGCAGCATCATAGTTATCCACAACCGAATGAGTTTCCAAATATGACATGCTGAATTATCTCCAACATGGATAGTTTGCGATTTTTCGGCATAAACGGTATTAGGTCTTTCAGTTTCGATAAATACATTTGGATTTCATAATTATCGCCGCCATGACGGCGCGAAATACGACCATTGATAAATTCTGATTCACAATCATTAAATTTCGATATCGATTTATTTTAAAAGCTAGAGCTCGTTGCTTATAGCACAATATACGGAAATGGAATCAATCAACTCATCCTCCACGTGCCCAACACCCTGTGGGAGTTGTGGCAAAGCAATTGATGTCGATATAAAACCTATCTTTTGCTATGTCATATATTTTTGCTATTTCATACTACGTACATCAAATCGGCCCGTAGATCACCATCATCAACAACATTTACGTGCCAAGAATGCAAGAAATAAAGCCGTGTCATGTGTTGCGGTTACTAAAACTTATAAATTCTAATGTTCAAACTATATGCACTGTTAGCGAATCATTGAGAGAAGACAGCTCCACTATCGCCAATACAATCCACAGCATATCTACAGCTCTCTCGCCTTTTTTCGAAGCATTGTTCGACATAGGCGCTCAATTAGACGAATTCAAGCATAACATAGGCATTCTACATGATAAGTTTGATTCAATGCCAGGCAAATTAAAACACTTGAAAATAAAACTGGTATTTTAAACGATTCGATCATCGATTTGCACCCGTTGCTTGCAATCTTAATGAGCCACTTTCTGAAACTAAATCAGTTGATATTCTGCAGTCGTTAGAAAAGAAGGTTCATAAATTATACTTGGATCTTAGCAGTCGCCTAACATCACCTACAAATACATCTCGACGTAGTTTTGGCTGCCAAACTGATTCCTGGGAAAGAAAACACAGTAATAAAAATAGCACACCAGTAAATAATCTTACGGAAAACGATGTGAATGGAAACGAGACTTCGAATTCTTCTAGGTCAAACTTGTGGACCAGAACCAGAAAATGCAGACGAAATACCGTAAGCGTCACTTGAAGGTCGCACTTTGCTTGGGCAGAAGGACCACAACAACCAGAATTGCTCACTTAAAGCTGTGGTTCAGCCAAAAGTAAAAATAACACTTTCACATCCCAACACTTTCAATAACACATCCCGCCTAGCTGATGACACGACCAGCGATAATGTCTTAGCGAATGTAAACAGTATTCTTCAAAACAGCAAAATGTTTGCTCCGTCCAATTTTATATCTTACACGAAAATCGGGAACAATCAGTGTGTGTTATCATCGAAGTTATCACGCCTGAGTGGAGGTTCGATACTATTTCATATAATAGCTACTGGTCTTCTTCCTGAATAATCAGGGAATTTGTTCCCAAGCATCAACATCGAGAGATAATCACATCAAGCCATAATTCAAAAACGGGCAAAAGAAGCCTCGGCGTACTACGCCAACGTAGGGGGCATGCGCTCTAAAATTAATGATTTATACGTCACTTCTTCAGTATCTAATTTCGACATAATTGGCTTTGCCGAAACCTATCTATGTGGAAACATCAACGATGCTGAACTATTCATCAGTAGCTTTGCTGTTTTTCGTCTTGATCACCATCTTAATTGCTCGGATGCTCCTGTCGGCGGTGGTGTTCTACATGCTGTACGTAAAGAACTGCCAGTACCTCGAATCGATATGCCTGACACTAGCGATCTTGAATACGTCTGTTACACACTAAACCTTTATCAAAAAATAATTTTCGTGGCCATACTGTACATCCCGCCGTCCGCACCAAACTCCACATATGGCGATCTCTTTCTTATGGGAGATTTTAATTTACCGCATCTGGTGTGGCGACTCTCTGAAGATAGTGAGCACTATCTCCCTTCGTTCAATAACCGACGAGGAAGCTGCTTCATTGACGCCATTCTTTCAACTGGACTAAAGCAGGTAAACTGGATCGACTTTTGGATCTAATTTTTTCGACGAATTCATCTGATGTCCCGATTCAACGGTGCTCATCTCCTCCACTTAATGAATCTACGCACCATCCAGCTCATCATATCATACTGTTGATATGTTCAAGTGTTGGTTTGAACGACCGATTAATTGTTTTTCATAATTTCATAAATGTACATATTTTCTGTAGTAAGCATTTCGTTGGTGAATTTGTTAATAAATAAATAATTAAAATATACTAGCGGAAAGGATGCACTAGTCGCACAAACTGTAGTTATAACTTTCACTGTGATTGACTTTTTTTCATAAACTCGCACATAAGACTTTTTCTGATCATCTCTGTGGCAAGAATCACACACTTGTTTGTTTGCAGATACTGTTAATCCAGGCTGAATTCAAACAACACTCGATAATCCTTCTGATGTAAATTATTAGTGCAAAAAAAACGATATTTATACGCTATCAGTACAAAAGAACGCAATCTCAACACTCAAGACGGAAACTCGAAAACCGTACCCTTTTGGAAAACTCGCAAGCTAAATCTCAACCTAACTGCCGAGCAATCAGCCTAATTTTATTCTGCGTGCCTTGCATAAAATTGACGCCACGCACCGGTTCCGACAACAAGCCCTTACCAATCAATTGCTCAGCTGTGTCCCATGTTGCACAGCAAACGCAGCCATCATCAGCACCCAGCAAATTTATTGTTTCGCTGGCTTGATGACGCAGCTGATGCAAGTATGTAAGTGTTACTGATTTGCAAGTATGCAAATCAGTTGCGCTCAGGACAGTGAATCCGACGCAATGCAATTAAACAAGCAACAATAAAATTGTTGCGAAACTATGACAGCCGAGCTGTCGTCAGTGCAACATATTATTTGAGGTCGGATTCGGGTCTGTCCCGCGTGCCTAACCTGCCAGCTAGCTCAGTCCGGCGTGGGTTTTTGGGACGAACCCGACCTTCGTGCTATGGCACGCAGTCAACACAACGTTTAGCAAATGATACAATTAAAAGGGAAAGGAAGGGAAAGGAAGAAAACATGTAGGAATCACTAAAAGAGCAAGTTAGTTAATTATCATCATATATATATTTTCTCATAAAAACAAAAATTACATGCAAAAGAAAGGAAAATAGTAAAAAAAAGAAAAAATGAAATGATACAGAGTAATGAAATTATAACTACAACCTTGTACTGCAAGCAAGTATGAGAAGAGCACTAGATTACATAATACCAAATAAAAATAATCATAACCATGCATTAATTTTGTATGGGGATATGTATATACGCAACCCCGACCGGAATTCGTTCACATGAATCATACATTATTCATTCCAAATAGATAATACACCAAATTATATATAAGCAAAGAAAAAAATTCAAATTTGAAATAGAAAAAATCTGATTATACAAAATACCCCCACACCATTCGGAATAAGATATCTCTAATAATTGGACTTATCTTGCCCTTCTTGGATTCAGAAAACAATTGAACTTAAATTTTTCTAATAATATGCTTTCACGTATTTACCTTTCTTTTCTGCTATATGCTAAACTTCAACTTGCCAGGTAACCATGAAATTTTATATTTTATCGAAATGTTTGAGTTTTTTTTTATCACTGCATCCGTTGGTACTGCTCACTCGACAAGAAAAACTTCGCAGAAAGAAAGAATTCACCATTGCTTCTCTGGTTCTTATCACTGCATCCGCTGGTACTGCTCACTCGACAAAGAAAACTTCACAGAAAGAAAGACTTCAACATTGCCTTTCACTAAATGATCTCCCGCAAGACAAGGCCTCAAACAGTAACTACAAATTCCACTGTTGGGGCACATCTACTTTTCCATTGATTCTAGGAACCTCCTCTTCTTCTATCCCGAATTCACCAATTCAACGTTTATTTCAGTCGAAAAGTTAACAGTTTTGCACACCGGTGATTACAAAGGAATTGTTTTTTCTTCAATTTTTCACACCACCAATCTCAAATGTTCGATTTTCACTTTTTTCCCAAAAATCACTTATTTCAGTTCTCTTCTCTGCTCAACCTTATTTTCATAGTTATTTCGCCAAATGTCTTATTTCGTCGTAGAAGTTTATTTATCAGATATCTGTATTTTACGCCTTTTCAGTTTCACTTATCACCGCACTCAATCCCCAACCGCTACCCCAAAATTCAGTGATTTTCGAACCCGACAATTTTTCTCTGATCTTCACTACTAATCCACTTCTGACTTGTTTGGATCACACTTTCTTTTTTCTCGTTCCAAAAAACAATCCTCCTTCACCCAGTACTGAAAACCGAATCCCATCTCCCACTGCTCCAGCAGACAAGCTCCCGATGCCGCCACGTCCCGTTTTTTCCTCTTGCTCAGTTGTGCGGCAAGTCTTCTGCACGCCCAGCACCAAACATGTCCCGTTTTCACTGGCCTGATAACGCAGCTGATGCAAATATTGTTGCAAATCAGCTGCGCTTAGGTCAGCGAACCCGATGAAATGCACTGGCACATGCGACAATCAAATACATTGCAAAGCCTGTTTTTCAATGCAATGCATTCGGCCGTCGCATGCAACATTGCACTCCCAATGCTTGTGTGTGTGTGTGGGTGCTGGTTTAGCGAGGCTGTTTCGCAACAAAATGTACTATAAAGCCTATTTTGAGTGGCAATATAACGCATTCGATCGTTGCATGACGCATTGCATTAACTATGTTTACATGTGTGTGTGTGTGTGTTTGCGTATTTATGTGTGTGAGAGATTGAATCTGGCGGCAAGGCTGATTCGCAACAGTATTCGAGATAAATATCGCACGAATTGGAGTTCCGAACAATCGAATCAATCTATGTTATTAACACGTCTTGCGGTAAGACACGTGTGAGTTGCTCCATGTCTGCCGCTTTGGTGCCATTTTATTCTCAGTCGTCTGCCTGTGCGACTTATATATACTATAACAGAGTGCTATATTATCTTGATATTTACAAAGAAGCAATATTCAACTTTATTAAAAATAAATAGCAAGATGCAATACAATTACCATGTGAATGCTGGTCATTTTTGATTTACTCTTAATTTTTGAACGTATGCTAATATATATTTCCCATTTTTACTTTATTCAGTGCCACCCTATGTTAAATTTGTTTATTTATTTATTGATTTAATGTCTATAACAACAGATCAAGTCCAATTACGCAATAGACAATGATAAATAAAAATAAACATATATATAAAGCGAACAAGAGTATCATAGTTCAATAGAAAATAAGAATCCAAAATTTAAATATGCAATTAGCCAAGATGAGCATGCATTAAACAGAATAAGTAATTACTTTATCTTTTAACAAGTTTTTGAAAAGCATCAAGGTCGGTGGCAGAGAATTAAGTCTGAGTTCGTTATGCTGCCTAGGTAAACGTAGCAGCGGTGAAAAGTAATATGTATCAGCCCGTGCAAATGGAACATTAAACGTTAAACTTGATCTACATGACCGATCCAAAACACGGACGGAAACCAGGTTGCAGAGGTCAGATGGGACAAGTCGATGGTGTAGTTTAAATAGAAGGCATTCATCGAAGAACAGCCTACGAGATTTCAGGGATGGAATTTGTAGCATGGTAAGTCTCGCGCTATACCCACAGTAAGTCAAATTGAATTTGAAAAGCAGAGAGCGGGTGAACCTGTGTTGTACAGATTCAGCGGCATCAATTAAGTACTGAAAATTTGAGCACCATATTTGACAACAATATTTAAGGACACTGCGGACAAAAGAGCAAAACAGGTGTACACAGGTGGAGATATCAGTAAAATGCTTAGAAGATCTAAGTATAAAGCCCGAGAGCCTGGACACTTTGGCAGTTATATGCAATATGTGTTGGTCAAATAAGAGTTTAGTGTCGAAAATAACTCCCAGGTCTTTAAAACAGAATACAGCATCGAGAGAGGTACCGGAAACGCAATAAGAAAACACTAAAGGGTTAGTTTTACGCGTGAACGACATTTGGCGACATTTTAAGACATTCAGAGTAAGATAATTTACACTACACCAGTTGCCCAGGATCTGCAGATCATTTGTAGCTGAAAGCAGTCTTCAATTGCATCGATTACTCTGAATATTTTAAGATCGTCTGCGTAAAGAAGGGAGAAGGAGTTTAGGAGACCTGGCAGATCGTTAATGAAGATTAAGAACAACAAGGGGCCAAGTATCGATCCCAAGACACCAGAGGTGGGATAGAAGGGAGCAGAGGAGCAGGAGTTCACAGTAATAACACAAGCACGTTCATAAATGTAAGAAGAAAACCAGGAGAGCAGCGGTCCATAAAAACCATATTTCTCTAATCTCAAGAGAAGAAGCACGTGATTGACAGAGTCGAATGCCTTAGAGAAATCAGTGTAAAGAACATCCACCTGTCTTTGCTGATCGATGGCAGAAGCAACAGTATGGCTGAAAGATAACAAGTTGGTAACAGTGGATTTACCTTTGACAAATCCATGTTGCTCGTTGGCAAGGAAAGGCTCGAGTAGAGGATAAATTCTGTTGTGGACAATTCTCTCAAGTAGCTTGCTAAAGCAAGGTAGACGCGATATTGGACGGTAATTTGAGATACAATCGGGGTCACCTGCCTTAAGTATGGGAAAAATGTTGACTGATTTCCATATTGAAGGAAAAACACCAGAGGCGATACTTAGGTTGAAAATAATGGACAGGGGTACACAAAGTGAAGAAGATAGTGACTTAGTTAGTATATTAGGAATACCATCAGAGCCAGAACAAGCGTTAGAATCGGGACAACTCATTAAATATTGCATTCAACATCTCCAGCTGTCTGGCAAATTAGTCCTTTTTGCTGATGACACACTTCTTTTATATTCTGAAAAGGATGAACAATCTCTTGAGTATAAAATTAACAGAGATTTAGAAACATATCAAGTGTGGCTCAGGCATAGCAAACTACTTATAAACGTTAACAAAACCAAGCACATCATTTTCCAGCAAAAAAAATAAATATCCTATAAACCCCTTTATTCAGATAAACGGAATTCGTTTAGAAAAAGCTGAATCAATCAAATATCTTGGCTTAATCCTAGATGAGAAAATGTCATGGTTACAACACATTAACTACATCAGACATAAAGTAGGACTAATGATTGTCTTAAGAAAATTTGAGTTCTTGGAAACTAGAACAAAATTAATAATATTTAATGTTCGAACCCGAACAAGCAACGCACTACTCAATGCAGCGTAAACTATATATTAGGTTAAGTCATCATTTAGGATTAATTAAATCAGAGAAATTCGAATTTCATTGCATCTTTACGATAAACCATTCCCATTGCATGCATTTCAATATTTTAATTGATCATTGCTATACAATTCAACTTAAATTCATCTAATTCAATTCCATAATTCAGTATTCCATTTCACTCAAATCAATTGCTATCCAATTCAACTTAAATTCACATTGCATGCATTTCAATATTTTAATTGATCATTGCTATACAATTCAACTCAAATTCATCTAATTCAATATTTAAATCCATTCACTCATATAATTCAGTATTCCATTTCACTCAATTCAAATTCATATCGCAAGATTCAGTCATTAAAATTTTACTTTGTTGCCGTCTTGGAATTCGTCGCTTCAGCATTAATTTCAGATATATGAGCAACATTGTTACATTGGTCGGAAAAAATGCTGAAATGTAAACAGCAATCATTGCTCGCGCGCGATAACAACGTTCAAGCGCGTGAACAATTATTGCTGGTCAGCAGTTTGAATATGTAAATTTCTTATTTAAGAAACCGTAATAAAGTTCTTGTGTGCAGTCAGAAAGAAGTTTTTGAATTGGTAGTAAGCGCAATTGGTTAAAGTGCCGATCTGCTAACGTGAACTGTATAAATCCTGGCAAATTGTTTAAAGTGCCGATTTGCTAACTTGAACTTCGTACATCAGGGCAAATTGGTTAAAGTGCCGATTTGCCACCTTTGAATTCGGGAAGTTTTAGTGCAGTTGGTGAAAGTGCTGATCTGCCCCCCTTGGAAAATATTCAAGGTAGTGCGAACTGTGTGTGCAGCTGGTGAAAGTGCCGGTCTGACGCAATCATAGACAGTGGTGCCTACCAATTTTAAGGTTGCGCTATCCAGACGTAACATTTGGTGACCCCCAGACAAAGAACACAAATAGTTTGCAATCATGGAGCATCTTCGCAATGAGCAACAGCGCCTGGGCGATGAAATACAACGGCTCATTGCCAATTATAAGAAAGACTCTATGGAAAGAAAACAAAAATTGAGTTATTATGACAATAGAATCAAGGATTTGAGCGAATTGTGGAAAAAAATGCAAACAAATGATAAACTCATCAAAGAGTCGGCAGAGTTAGATCCGTCCGATGAGTACTTTGAAAAAAATTATTATCAGCAAATTTCGCAATTAGTTGGATCCACTATAAAGAGATTGGAGGAAGAAAGATTGAAACTCCAAGAAACAGAATTGAGAATTCAAACGGGAGCCATTCCCAAAAATCCTAGCAGCGCCGTAAATGCAGCTTCTAGTATGGTCAATAATTTGCAGCAGCAAATTTCAAAACAAAGTACAATCAGTACAGCGTTACGACGTTTTTTGACCAAACTGGAAGACAGTGCGGACTTCCAAACAAAATCTTACTACGAAGTGAAGATTAACAGGCTCACGAAGTTGTGGAATGATCTGGAAGCTGCTGCTTTCGAAGAGGATAAAAAGTTAAGTGAGGATTATTTGGAGTTGGAAGAAATTGTGCAGATGAAAGTCATTGAGCTAAATGAAAAAATTATAGCGTCAGAAATGCAACTCGGCACAACTATCAATGAGCAAGTAAATAAATCAGTATGCCTTCCGAAGATAACAATCCCGAAGTTCGATGGGGATTACGAGAAGTGGTATCAATTTTACGATTTGTTTAATGAAATGATACACAAACAAAACATATCAGATACACAAAAAATGTGGTATTTAAAAACAAGTTTATCTGGTGAAGCAGAAAAGCTGGTTCGTCATCTACTCATAAGCCAAGATAACTATGAAATTGCTTGGAAACGCTTAGAAGACAGATATTGCAACAAAAGAATAATTATAGCAACGATTATCAATAAAATTCTAAATCAACCAGCAATTGGAACTCCATCAGCTGGAGCAACTAAGCAGTTGCTCGATATTACGATGGAAGGGCTACTCGCCTTGAAAAACATGGGCGTTGACACATTATCATGGGGACCACTGATAATCAATATATTATTGCCAAAGCTAGATAAACTCACACATACAATGTACGAGCAAGCAATCGTAAATCCAAAAGAAGTGCAAACAGTAGGAGATTTTCTTACATTTTTAGAGAACAGATTTCAAACATTAGAAGCTGTCAATCGGAAAGAAAAAAATCAGCAAGGCAAATCTATTGGCATCACCACATTATCAGTCAAATGCAATATATGCAAAAATGGAAGTCATTTTCCATTCGCCTGCAAAACATTTCTACAGCAGAGCACAAAAGAGAGATATCAAACAGTTAGGCGGCTAAATCTGTGCACCAATTGCCTTAGAAGTGGACATAAAAGTGATGAATGCAGAAGCCGAAACTGCACAAAATGCAATAAGAAACACAATTCACTATTACACATAGAAACAAAAGAAATGCGTATTAAAGAAAACTCTGGTCCAGAAAAAACCACACAATCAGTAACCACACAGCCCATAACATTGCTGTCTTCAAGGCCACAAGGAGAGTCATATGTGTTATTGGGAACAGCAAGAATTAAAATAAAAGCAGCAAATGGAAAAATGATTGAATGCAGAGCTGTATTGGATTCAGGGTCACAGCTCAACTTAATCACTGAAAAATTAGCAAAGCAGTTACAACTCCATTTTGAGCCATCATCAACGTGTATACAAGGAATTGGTAAGAGTAAACACTATACTCAATACTCCGTTAGAACAAAAATTGAATCACGGGTCAATAAGTTTGAAGCGCCCTTCAGAGCATTTGTGTTACCACAAATTATAGCTGCACAGCCAACACATCAAGTAGATATCCAAAACTGGTCAATTCCACACGACGTTATTTTAGCAGATCCAAAATTCCAGGAAACAGGTCAGATTGACGTTCTGATCGGAGCGGAATTTTACAATGGTCTTTTATTAGCGGAAAAAATAGAAATTGCAAATAACCTACCAATACTACAGAACACAGTATTTGGATGGATATGCTGTGGCAAAATTGAGAACGACGACACAGACTTATCAACCTGTGGAATATTTAGTGCAGACGAAGAGCAATTAGATAAACTTCTCACAAAATTTTGGAAATTAGACGAAACGTCAACAGCAAGTCCATATCAAATAAGTAAGGATGAAGAAAAATGTGAGAAATTTTTTGCAGAGCATGTACACTGTAACAGTGATGGACGCTTTATGGTCAAGATACCATTCAAAGATCAACCCGAAAGTTTAGGAGAATCAATGAACATGGCAAAGAATCGATTCACATCACTCGAGAAAAGGCTTAAAAAAATGAAATTGTGAGGAAAATGTACATTGATTTCATGAGGGAATATGAAGCGCTGGGGCATATGAATGAAATTGCTAAAAACAAGATACCCAACCCACATTATATTATTCCACACCACTATATTCTTCGCCCAGAAGGCAGCACCACCAAACTGAGAGTAGTATTCGATGCGTCCGCCAAAACATCAAACGGAATATCTCTCAACGATATCACGTACAATGGCCCAGTAGTCCAAAGTGAATTGTGGACAATATTGTTACGATTCAGAATGTCAAGGTTTGTATTTACAACCGACATAGAGAAGATGTATAGACAGATCCAAATACATCCAGAAGATGAACGATATCAAATAATCATTTGGAGAGAAAACCCCGAAGACAGATTAAAATTCTTTAAGCTAACGACTGTAACATATGGAACACGATCAGCGCCATATTTAGCAACCAAATGTTTACAGACATTAGCCACAAAAAAGCGAAATACATTCCCATTAGGCGCAAAAGCTTTAGAAAAAGAATTCTATATGGATGATGGTTTGGTTGGATCTGACAGTCTACTGACCGCAATTGATATTCAACGAGAACTCACACAATTATTAAATTCAGCAGGCTTCAAACTGCGCAAGTGGTGTGCAAATCATCTGCAGTTACTTGCTGGAATACCTCCCGCGGATATAGAAGTTAACCTGGACCTGGATAACAACGCCAACAACTACATTAAAACTCTGGGTATCATGTGGCTGCCAAAATCTGATCAATTTAGTATCAAAACATCAAAATTCTCAAACCAGGCAAGAATTACGAAGAGGCACGTAAGTTCAGATCTCGCACGTACGTTCGACCCTTTAGGATTGGTAGCACCCGTATTGGTTATAGCAAAATTATTCGTACAACAGCTATGGAGGCTGGAGCTTTCGTGGGATGAGGCATTGCCAGAATATTTACAAGCACGCTGGAACTCATTCCGAACGAGTTTAAATGAACTAAACAAGATCAAAATCCCAAGACATATTGCAAACCACAAAAAGTCGAGAAGTATGCAATTACACATTTTTACAGATGCCTCGGAAAAGGCGTATGGGACAGCTGCCTACATTCGAACTAAAAATGAGGATGGGACAATTTCAGTTCAATTGCTGTGCTCAAAGTCGCGGGTGGCTCCATTGAAAACTTTAACGATACCACGATTAGAACTATGTGCTGCAGAAATAGGAGCAAAGTTGACGAGCAGAATTCACAAAGATCTCGAGTATTCAAATCAAACAACATACCTCTGGACAGACTCAAATATCGTATTACATTGGATAAACTCCGAACCTTGTGATTTCGAAATCTTTATCGCTCATCGTATCAGTAAAATCCAAGAGCTTACAGTTAGGTCGCAATGGAGACACGTAGCTAGCAAACATAATCCAGCTGACTTATTGTCAAGGGGAATCGAACCATCAGAGCTCTGCAACAACACACTATGGTTCTATGGTCCATACTTCTTATATGGGGAAGAATCCAGTTGGCCAGAAAATAGACACACGAGACCCGAGAATACCGACCAACTAGAGTTAAAACGAGCAAAACACGTACTGTCTACAATAATTGATGATTTCACCGATATATACAAAATAAACCACGGAAATTCATTCAAGAAATTACAACGCATTGTTGGATATATCCTCAGATTTATAAATAGTCTCCGTGGCAAAAAATCAAAGGTATACATACCACCAGGTGGTTCATCAGTGAAGGTCCACTTAACAACAGAAGAATTAGAACATGCTCTTCAGACAATAGTGAAAGCAGTCCAAAGAAGTGATTTCACCGAAGAGATCCAACTTCTTAAAACAGAACGCCAGCTAGTAGACAGTTCAATAAAAGGACTAACACCATTTCTTGATGATAAAGGTATCATTAGGGTTGGAGGTCGGATAAAAGAAGCCAGTCTACCATACGATGCAAAATATCCAATGCTGTTGCCATATAACGATCCAATCGTAAAAATTCTAATGGTAAAAATCCATGAAGAACATTTGCATTGCGCATCACAGTCGTTACTCTATAACACAAGACAACGATTTTGGCCAATTAAGGGTAAAGTGATGGCTAGATCTATTGTTCAGCAATGTATTCGCTGTACAAGGGCTCGACCAAAGATGTTTAAACAAATTATGGGTAATTTACCTCATGACCGGGTTCGTTCCGCAAGACCATTTTTTAACGCGGGAGTTGATTTCTGTGGACCCATTTGGATTCACTATAAAATTCGGGGCAAAAGACCATGTAAGGCATATATTGCAGTTTTCTGCTGCTTCGCCACAAAGGCAGTGCATTTAGAGCTAGTCAGTGACTTAACAACGGATGCATTTATTGGAGCCTTAAATCGATTCATTGCAAGAAGAGGACGCTGCCAAAATCTGTATTGCGACAACGCAACAAATTTTGTGGGTGCCCATAACAAATTAGAAGAAATAAAAAAAAGTATCTACAGTTCTCAGGCACAGGGTGACATTAAAAACTCATGCGCTAACAAAGGCATTGAATTCCACTTCATACCCCCGAAGGCTCCTCATTTCGGAGGATTATGGGAGGCGGCAGTTAAATCGGCGAAATATCTACTGGTGAGGGGCATTGGAGCAATGTCATTAACATATGAGGAGCTTGAAACAGTGGTCGTACAAATCGAAGCTATTCTGAATTCAAGGCCAATTATTCCAATGTCATCTGACCCAAATGATCTAACAGCGCTTACACCGGGTCATTTTATAATTGGCGAACCGTTAACCGCACACCCAGGTAGCACACGGGCAGCATCTTCTTCATCTCTTTTAACCAGATGGAGGTTAGTGAAACAGTTAAAGAATGAGTTTTGGCTACGATGGTCAAAAGAATATCTGAACGAGCTACAGTATCGGAACAAATGGAAGGAACAGTCTTCTAACGCAAAGGAAGGAATGATGGTCATCATAAAGGAAGACAACGTTGCACCCTTGCAATGGCCACTTGGGAGAATTATAAAAACCTATCCAGGCAGTGATGGAAAGGTCAGAGTAGCGGATGTGAAGACAAAAAATGGCATTTATAAAAGACCTATCCAATGCTTAGCGCCATTACCAACGGAACAGCCAGAAACACTCATCGATCGAAATCCTGTTGCCTCCACAAGCAGAGATACTCAATCCGATTCAGGTGCGTCAACCTCCCGAGCCACGAGCATCGATCGAAATCCTGTTGTCTCCACAAGCAAAGACACACAATACGATTCAGGTGCGTCAACTTCTCGAACCACGAGTGTCGATAGAAATCCTGCTGAGAACATCGGCCCTACTCCGAAGAAGAAACAAAAAATTTCCAAGACAAACGTATTGCTTACTATGTTACTAATCCTCCCTCTTGTCACAACCAGTCCCATAAAAATTACAAAACTCATCGGGCGGCCAGGAATCCACTACGACCACATAGACTCCTTACAACGAATCACCACTGATTGGAATATCTTGGCCTATTATGATTTGACTCCGATTCGGGAAGGGCTCAATATGTTGCAGAATGGAACAGATACCCTGACATGGCTATGTAATAAAATGCAAGGTAATAACAGCTGCTTAACTATCGTCAACCAAATAGAAATGGTCAGGAATGAAATCATAACGTCTAGCATATTATTGTCGAAACATCGAACTCGGAGGGGTGCGTTTGATGTTATTGGCAATGTTGCAAATTCTTTGTTTGGGGTACTTGATTCCGAATACGCCGGGGAAATGTCAAGGACAATTAATAACGTTAAGGCAAATGAAAACCATCTTTTGTATTTACTAAAGAATCAAACATCAGTACTTGATGCAACAATCAATATAGTTAAACGAAACAATGAAGCCATGAACCATAGATTTACCGAAATCACAGAACAACTGCAGATCATTACAGGAAGCATTAACGCCGCAACTAGCGATTCATATCACATGAAAATCTTCCAGGCCTTTTCTATGATGGCTTTACAGCTTATTATTGTCACCACCAACATTCAATTCTTTGAAGCATCTATCCTCGCAGTATTATCTGATACCAATCATGGCAAGATTAGTCCGCAGCTTCTCTCACCAAGCCAATTAACAAAAGAGGTTATCCAAATAAGAGAACATTTGACAAAATCCGCACAATTACCCGTTACGGGTCAGGATTTCTTTCAACTATACCAATTAATGACAGTAAGGAGCGGAATATTCGAGAATAGAGTGCTGTTTCACATATCGATTCCATTAGTAGACAAACAGCTGTTCGATCTGTTTACCGTAACCCCTATTCCTGTAAAGATAGCAAGGGACTACATGATCATTGTACCTAAAACACGAATGTTGGCATTGAGCAAGCTTCGTGATGAGTATTTTCCATTCTCAATAATGCAATTGGAGACATGTAAGGCAGCCAATTCAGATGTCAAACTATGCCCCAACATCCAGGAAGTATACACAGTGGAGTCAGGGATATGCGCTTGCGAGGTTCAAGCCTTCCACAACAAATCGGCAAGCTGCGACTGGCAGCATATAAACATTTCAACGCCATGGTTTCATCGAGTTACCACAAATCGATGGATATATGCATCAGAGACCTTGACAAGGGTCGCCGCGTTGTGTAACGGAGAACCACTAAATCTTGAGCTAGCGAACACCGGTCTTCTTGAACTGAACGAAGGATGCTCCATCAGGTCCAGATCAACCACCCTAATCAGCCACAATTCCATCACAAGCCAATCAAAATATTCCCATACAAGCTTTAATATAACTCCATTCAACCCGTTAGATACACCACCACTGATGCACCTGCAGCACCTTAACACAACAGGCTCCGGCATTACTAATACAGAATTACGATTATTGGAAAACTCAATAAGGACTATCAAGGCAAACAGTGAATTACCGTCAACTCTAACGCCAGTAGACCATCATCACTTTGCGGTAGAATATCTGGCATTAGGATTCTCAATAGCTATGGCAGTAATAGTGGCTCTACTCTGGATTCGCTTCAGACGACCAAAGTGTGCTCAACCTGCAGTCCTACCAATCCCAGTTCCATCACCTCGAGTAAATTTCGAACTGAGGGAAGATTGCTAACTTGAATTAATAATATTTAATGTTCGAACCCGAACAAGCAACGCACTACTCAATGCAGCGTAAACTATATATTAGGTTAAGTCATCATTTAGGATTAATTAAATCAGAGAAATTCGAATTTCATTGCATCTTTACGATAAACCATTCCCATTGCATGCATTTCAATATTTTAATTGATCATTGCTATACAATTCAACTTAAATTCATCTAATTCAATTCCATAATTCAGTATTCCATTTCACTCAAATCAATTGCTATCCAATTCAACTTAAATTCACATTGTATGCATTTCAATATTTTAATTGATCATTGCTATACAATTCAACTCAAATTCATCTAATTCAATATTTAAATCCATTCACTCATATAATTCAGTATTCCATTTCACTCAATTCAAATTCATATCGCAAGATTCAGTCATTAAAATTTTACTTTGTTGCCGTCTTGGAATTCGTCGCTTCAGCATTAATTTCAGATATATGAGCAACATTGTTACATTGGTCGGAAAAAATGCTGAAATGTAAACAGCAATCATTGCTCGCGCGCGATAACAACGTTCAAGCGCGTGAACAATTATTGCTGGTCAGCAGTTTGAATATGTAAATTTCTTATTTAAGAAACCGTAATAAAGTTCTTGTGTGCAGTCAGAAAGAAGTTTTTGAATTGGTAGTAAGCGCAATTGGTTAAAGTGCCGATCTGCTAACGTGAACTGTATAAATCCTGGCAAATTGGTTAAAGTGCCGATTTGCTAACTTGAACTTCGTACATCAGGGCAATTGGTTAAAGTGCCGATTTGCCACCTTTGAATTCGGGAAGTTTTAGTGCAGTTGGTGAAAGTGCTGATCTGCCCCCCTTGGAAAATATTCAAGGTAGTGCGAACTGTGTGTGCAGCTGGTGAAAGTGCCGGTCTGACGCAATCATAGACAGTGGTGCCTACCAATTTTAAGGTTGCGCTATCCAGACGTAACAGCTTATATACTTTCAACTATCACATACGGAACTATTTTATGGAGTCAGACATCAAAACATAACATCGAATTAATTGGAAGACTTATTTCGAAAGCAGTTAAAATTATATTTAGAATGCCAACTCTAACACCAACATTTATTGTATACACTCGAACAGGATTACTAAATATACAACAATTAATTAATTTTGAAAGGGGAAAATTAATTTTTAACATCCTGAACAACAATCTGAAGTGGTTTAACACCCCCCGCACTGTGTTAGAAATAACTAACCGAGAAACCAGAACTGCTAGAAATCTATCTCTTGCAATTCCAAGAACGGATAGATTAAGGATGGATCCAGTACAACAGGCTATCGCATCCTACAATTCATTACCGAACTCGCTAAAGCTAACAAAAAATATAATAGAATTCAAGACATACTTGAAAACTCACATCAAAAACACAAATCCTTAATGAAGAAGATACCAGAGTTTTTTGCAGACTTTTCTCTCGGCACATGTTAATGAAGACAAAAAAAAATATAACGTAAAATATAATATGTATCAAAATTAATAACAATTGTATCTTCCCTTATACCAATTTTCAATTGTCTGGGAAGTACTAAGACGATATGTTTGGTAATATATTGATGCACACGGACCGTGCATACTGATTGAGTGATGGAGAGAGTGGAAGGAAGGAGGAAAAAAAAATATTCAACTTCTAAGGGCTTTGTACGAAACGAAGAGAGCGCTCTAAGGTTAGCGCGAAACGACGAGGGAGTGGTGAAAGAAACATGTGGTGGAGAAAGAGGGATTTGTGGGGAAGAAAATGTCGAGAAAAAACGAGCAAAGAGCTCACAGGTCTCTTCAGTTGTAGCGGCAGAAGTTTCATCAAGAACCACATTTTGAGGAATGACGGGGGATTTTTTCAGTGAGTGAATAAATGACTAGAAGGGTTTAGCATTGTTGGAACTAATAGAAGCCTCAACTCTGGCAACGTAGGCACGCATGGCTTCTTTAGCAACCCTCTTTGCATGAGAGCGTTGTTTTTTAAACTCAAGCAGGTCATCATGCAAAGCTGAACGTTTGAATTTGGCACGAGCAACATCCTTTGCCCTAAGGGCAGCAGCAACTTCAGAGGTGAACCAGGGAGTATCATTTGGTCTCCTGGGACGACATGTGGGAGTGAAGCGTGTTGCGGAACAGCCACCACAACAGAAATTGTAGCTTGACCCGCTACCCTCGCGTGAATTCATGTGCCGGCTAGACACCAGTGTCGTGGGTAGATTGAGGGGCAGGTCAAGCCCTAGCTGTGTCACGGGTATAAAATAATAACAAAACACAGCAACAAATTTCGCCAAAAGAAAAACTCTCAAAATTTTCTTTCAAACTTTTCGCAACCAGCCACGACGTATGCTCTCTCTCCCAACCTTCACCGCCTCGCGCCAAAACCCAACTTCTCGACTCAAAGCCAAAAAAAAACCTCTCGCCACAAAACGCAACTCCCGCCAACCAGTCCGCTCAGTTGTTCCAGATGATCATCCCGTTGCCGCCTCTCCCGTAACAATGCATCTCTCTATTAAGCAAGCATCACCCGAACATCAAGCAATGCAGTTCAAATGCACTCAGGTGTCGATTGCATTTGAATTGCACCGCTTCATTGTTGTTGTTTTTTTCAGTGTTTTGGTTCTGCTTGCAGAGCAACAACCGCTCGTTTTGTTTTACACAGACAATGCAATTCGAATGCCATTAGATTTCAATAACACTAATTGAGTGCAATGACATTCGAACTGCACCACCTGACTGTTTTTTTTATATTGCTGTGAGTGGCGGCAAACAGCTGTCCGTAACAAGCGAGGAATGAGATTAGAGAGGAAGACGTAAAGCCTATGGAGAGCCTCATTAATGTTAGAATAGCGAAGAAATGAGTACCAGTTAATATGATTGATTTCGTTCGCCATTCCAACAGAGCTGGCTTTAAAGAAATTGAAGCGCCTGTAGCAAGAAACTGTGGATCTAAGAGGAAGATTGAAAGAAATTTCTAAAAGAACAGGAGGGTGGTAAGGGTCGGGAGGGACATAGGGTAGAGCATCGGAATCCAAATCAACAGAAGACACTGGGATATTAGAAAAAATTAGATCCAATATTCTGCCATTTTTATTAGGTACTGAGTTCAATTGGGAAAGAGAACATAAACAAATGAATGCAGATAAAGTAAGCGAAAGACTGTTGCTGGAAGTGATGGTTGAAAAAGAGGTATTCCACTCGATGGAAGGCATATTGAAGTCACCACATAGCATTAAGTGAGCGGTAGGAAAACGGCACAGGAGATAAGATGAGAGCTCTGCAAAGAAAAGTTCATAAAGTGAAGAAGGACTATTACAGGAGATTGAGGCGATAAGTAATAGTGAAGCAGGAGCTAGAGAGACACGAACTAAAATACACTCCACTGTAGATGTAGTTGTAAAGTCACTGCAAACCGAACTAGAAAGAGATTTGTGGATGCCAATAAGAACACCTCCACCATCAGACTTGCCAGAGATTGAGCGATCACGATCCTTGCGGAAGACAGTGTGCTGTGGTAAAATCTCACTATCAAAAATATCATCTGTCAACCAGGTTTCCGTAAGACAGATAATGTCATCAGAGATAGGGCAGAAGAAAGACTAATTTTATAAGACTTGGTCCTCAAGCCACGGACGTTTTGATAGTACAGTTTTAAGGAACGTTTTAAGTTTGAGTCTTCTTTCCTGGTCTGGATCCAAAATTTTTTCGCGGAATTTTAGTGAACTCTTTTACAAAGACTCCAGGTGCCAGAAGTCGCACTTAAGTAGGTCGTTGATGCCGGAAGAAACGGTGATGCAGAAAGAAGCAATGGTTTGCTCCTGCAGATTATCCGGAGTTAGCTTTTTGCACAGCAAAAGAGGTGGTGCGTATCCAAGCTTAGCAGCTACGTACTTTTTTACTGTTTCGGTGGAAGTACGATATGCCAACCGAGAAACAAAAACTTTAAGTGGAGGAGTTACAACCTCCATGTCTGGAAGCGTAAGCAAAGCAGCAGCATATACGGAAACTAGGTGATTCGTCGAGCTACTATCCCGCAGTGAAGAGGGTGCAGTATGCACAGTCTGGGTAGCAGATAAAGATGAAATCGCAGGTATGTGGTGACTCATCGAGCTGCTATCCCGCAGTGAAGAGGGTGCAGTTTGCACAGTCTGGGTAGCAGATAAAGATGAAATCGCAGGTATCAACGGCCTCAACCGCTGCTGATGATTGCCGGGCGTGTGTTGAGGGACACGCCTAGATATTTTCGGTATAGTCTGAACCTGTGAACGAGTACGAGCAGCGGTGGGCGATCTAGGTGGGCTTAACGTAACGCAGTCATCGATCAGTGTTCCGTGCGAGGACCCAGAGGGCTGCTCAATGTTAGCAATAGAGACCAGCTCATCGACCTCCCTGCTGGTGCAGCGAAAGTCTTCCGCTAGTTTAGTAAGAGCTCTGCATAGAGTATCAATCGCTGACTTAGCGGAACGGAGACGCGAAGCGTAGGACCCCATGGAATGTTTCCTGCATTTGTCGCAGAGCCAATATACGCCCGAATCATGTTTTAAGATAACATCCGTACATTTACCCGGAAGGGAAACGCATTTCGAATGGAATGTTAGAGCGCAAAATCCAGCGCAAGTAATCATTGGCGACGTGTGTTTTTTATCCAAACACTCAGCAGCATCGCAGTGAAACATAGTAATTTTGTTATCATTTTGTAACGTAAAAATGATTAACACTACACACGACGGGTTAAATAATGATGATTATGTATAAGAGTTTAAAAGTTAAAGTTTGAGTTTTAAATATGCGCCTGAATCTAGGCAAAAACTAAATTTGAAGTGAATACACCCACTTAAGTCAAGGCATGAGTGATAAGAGTTTAAAAGTTAAAGTTTGAGTTTTAAATGTACGCCTGAATCTAGGCAAAAACTAAATTTGAAGTAAATACACCCACTTAAATCAAGGCACGAGTGATAACAGTTTAGAAATGCACTGGTTTCAATATGTAACTCTAGCCGAGAAACGGTTAAAAAGCAAAGTTGAAAGTCTTTTTTTAACAAACTTAAGAATAGGGAGTAGTATTGCGCGAAAGCACTAGACGGCGGCGCGTAGGAATAACACAGCTAGCATATGAAGCTAGACGTGACGAGGAAACGGCGGGCGGGATGGATTAAAGAAAGAAAAACACGGAGCCAATGACGAACAGTAGTGCACTCGGTTATCTATTCACTCGGATGTAATGCAAAAAAATTAGGGCAAGGTAGGGGGTAATCTAGCGGAATATATTATAAGAGCCATTTGGTTCCATTAGGCTGGATATATCATTATAAAGCTATATTAGATGGTCGTACGAAACAATACTTACTCAGACTTATACGCCCAGTGAATAATGAGCCCTTGTCGAACGCATCCCTCCATTTAAAAGGGATTTGGAGCTCATTAACAGATATTTTCGATTCCAAGGTGCACAATTGATCAAAATACCTAGAAAATTAAAAAAAAATGTTTTTTATTTTTAAAAGACACATGTGTTTTATTGAGAAAATTAGAAACAATGAATATATATTAAATTATATTATATATTTGAGTTATTGATAGTGGCTTTTAAATTGAAGACATATTGAATTTCGATGTTTTGGTGACGATTATGTACTTCTATGAAAATTTCATGTGGTTGACTCCCCACAACTTAAAATTTAACTAAACTAGCTATAATGTTAACTCTAGAAAAGCTGACAAATAAACTGAAAAAATGCAAATGGATTGTTCGCAATCTCTGATCAAAAAAATTCGCTTCGACAGTGATCTTACATGGCAACTAAAATTTATCAATTCGCAGCAATTTCGGACAATTTCGCCATCACAGCAATTAGTATCATGGAGCAACATTCAGCAATTTGGCAAGGAGATCATACACGGACAATTCGTGCCTGTAATTATCAGCCATGAACGAACGTGAAATTTGTTATTATTCATAATAAAACAAAGAAAAAGGAAAAAGGAGGCGAATTTGAATGCGGCCATACCTTGCCAGACGTAAATTCAAATTGGATTTGAGTAATTAGCTAGAGTTGGACGATTTTTGGAAACTTTCACAAAATGTCACGTAGTAACTTTGAATGGTGATAAACGATCAGTCGATAACTATCGGGGGATTGCTATTCTATCTGTTATCCCCAAACTTTTTGAGAAGTTAGTTTGTGAAAAACTTACTCGCATAATCGACCCTTTTCTAAATGAGCAACAACATGGTTTTCGTAAGGGTAGATCGACTTCTACCAACCTCATGATCCTGGTATCTGATGTACTCTGTGAAATGGAAAAAGGAAGTCAAATTGACGCAGTCTATACGGACTTTAGTAAGGCTTTCGACCGGGTTGACCATCAAACTCTAATATACAAGCTTCGCAACTTTGGTATATCAGGGTCTCTTCTTGATTGGCTCCAGTCTTATCTTCGCGATCGAACTCAGCTTGTTAAATTCCAGGGCCACTTATCTAAAAGAGTTTTCGCATCTTCTGGAGTACCGCAAGGCAGTCATCTAGGTCCCCTGCTTTTTAACATCTTCATTTCTGACCTTTCTGAGACATTGCTTGGTATACCCCATCTCTTTTATGCAGACGACTTAAAAATCTACCACAGCGTAAACACGCAATCTGACGCAATTCTTCTACAATCCAAGCTTCAATCTCTCGAACATTGGTGCAATGTGAATAATTTGAATCTTAATATTAACAAGTGCCATGTAATAAGCTTTTCTCGTAAGAATACGATCAAAAAGTATTCTTACTGCCTTAACAACACCATATTGGATAGGGTTGATCATATTATAGATCTCGGGGTAGTGTTGGACAACAATATGCGGTCCAATCTCCACTATGACAAAATCCTTGCCAGGGCCAATAAACAGCTCGGATTCATTAAGAGACGTGCTAAAGAGTTCAAGAATATATGGGTTACCAAGTCATTATATATCACTCTGGTGCGTCCTCTATTGGAGTATGCCTGCGTAATATGGAACCCAGTTTTTGAGCTACATAGTGATAGAGTAGAATCTGTTCAGAAACAGTTTTTACTTTTCGCTTTGAGGGACCTCTATGATCCAAAAGACTTCCAACATCTTCCTTCTTACAAAACCAGACTGAACCTTCTTAATTTAATGCCTCTCTCTTCTAGAAGAACACTGGTAAGCGCATGCCTAACCTTGGATATTATAAGTGGTGCAGTCAATGTTGAAGCTCTCTCCAACAAAATTATTTTCAATGACCAACCAAGACGCACTAGGTATGCAACTCTGCTCAAGGAGGTCAATCACCACACTACCTATGCATATAACGAGCCCATAAATAGGTGCTGTAGAATTTTCAACTCTATAAGCAGCAACTACGCTTCGGGGATCTCTAAACACACTTTTAGAACAAACTTATTAAAGACCCTATCAACATCCTAATCCCACTTAATTTGCCCATCAATTTAGCTTAAATCAAAATAAAATATATTAAAGTAAAGTAAAGTAACTGAAATAAAAGTTGTGATGTATTTTGTTTTCTAATGTGTTGGGAAAAAAAATATGTATTTTGTTGTTGTGTTGTTATATTGAATTGTTAATGCATGTTGCCTTGTTTG
This sequence comes from Nemotelus nigrinus, assembly GCA_947369275.1. Taxonomy (NCBI): domain Eukaryota; kingdom Metazoa; phylum Arthropoda; class Insecta; order Diptera; family Stratiomyidae; genus Nemotelus; species Nemotelus nigrinus. The sequence goes on along the minus strand of OX376372.1, from coordinate 127,168,079 downwards.
GTAAATAAATAAATTAATTACTTCTGAACAAAGTGAACCCAATAATATACCAACAAAAAATCCTCGAATATGAGAAATCTTATTTCTGTGAAAAAAAAAGCTTGTCGCACACTATTCCGTCACGATATGACACGACATAGAAAAATGTCGTAGTAGACCACAGCACACTATACCGTACTGACATTTCTTCCCATTTTTTTTCTTTTTTTTTTTATCTAGGAACTTTTTGAGCTTATTTTATACAATTCATTCTACAGGATGGCGCTCTTCGAATGAATTTATTGGGGGAAAACTATCTTTAACAATTTTGAGACCCTCTTTTATTTTTTTTTGTAATTGTGTTCCAAAGTAAAAAAAACCTACATATCTTTAACTCCTGTACAGAGGCAAAGTAGAAATTTCAGTGATGATACCAAAATAATGACTGTTATTTAAGAGTCGCTTAAAACATGTACCAAAATTCGAAGAGGATTAATATAACGACCTTTTGCTAAAACCTGAAAAACTTTAAACATCTTCAACGGATCGAACTGATAATAATAGTAAATAGTCAAATTTATGTGAAAGTTTCAGAAAGCGAATTTTAGACTGTGTTGAAAGAAAGAACGAAAGAGGGCATACTTCATGCTAATTATACATTATGTAGCTTCAAGTGTAAAAAATGTTGTACAGGCATTACTTTTGCGCCAGTAGTTTCTGGCCAAAAAATGTTCCTCATCCATTTCCAATCCTATATTTTTTTTAATATCAAACTGCCGAACGACAGCTCATGCTTATCATAGATTCTTCAGACAATGCATCATGATTAAGACATTGAACGTATGTAATGTGAAACATTAAAAAAATTAAAATTGAAATTTTCTCAGCAATTGCTTCTCATATATTTTCCTTGTTTTTCCTTGACAACTGATGCTTATCATAAATTGTATGAAGCTATATGAAAGCCTGCACACTTAACCGACACGACACAGCACAACGTCGTACGACGTTGTACAACATCTCAAACGACAAAAATATTTCCCTGATGTGTCGTGTTGGTCAAGTGTGCAGGCGTTCATACAATTACATGCAATTGATTCTCAAAGATTGTAGCGAATTGTAAGAATGAGACGACCTAAGCACAACTCAGAACCAGACCGAAACGCAGAATCAAGAGGGCTAAGGTGTAAAGTGAATTGGCTGTTGCCATTCAAGAGGCAAATTAAAAAAAAAAGAATTGCTAACTCGCTGCGGCTGGGGCGGGTCCATGAAAAATGGATTCGGTTTGCTCTCAGAAAAACGGGATGCTAAGTGTAATTCATCCGTAATTACATTGTAGCCGCAAACTGGTATATAAATACCTAAGGGAATAGGGGGCTTGGTTCCGTTCAGGAGTCCACCCATGGCTCTGCTGCATGGGCTGGCAAGACAGACCTAGCGCTCGTGACGACGCACGGAGCCAACATGAAAATTCTAAAGGGGAAAATGGGAAGAAATACTGCCTCTCTTTTCGTAGGAGCCCAGGTGAGGCAGACATCCCCGGGCCCCTGATGGTAGCGGAGCCCTGACTCCCTATGGTCTGGGGTCCTCCACCCACTGACATTGGCCTGAATATCAAAAAGCGCAAAAATAGAACAAAAATGGCCAATGGCCCTCCCTTATAATTGCTGGGCTTGAAGGATAAAAATGGATATGCGTAACGATGGGTAGTCATCAAGAAGTTTTCCCTTTCGGTTTCAAACGATCAACGGAACACGTACGAAGTTGCCACAAGCACACGAAGTGTCTCGTCCAGATAGAAAGCTCTTTGACCAGCAACACCGTTTGACGGAGAGTAATGAAACAATTAAAGTACCTTTATCGATGAGTATTATTGGAGCTCCACACCTACTCGCTACGATCCCTGGAAAAGCGCTACTTGAACCGATTTCACGAGATTGCTTGTCTGCAAGATTGGGTCGTCTTTGGTCGCGAAGAAATCACACAAAACAGATGTGCTCATTAACGGGACTCCAGCAGCCAAGGGTGATTTAACATGCAGCTTGAGCTTCATCGTTATCTCCGGGCACCTTGACCATATCGAGTGATGTCATTTGTTGCAACCGACAAAGCTCTGCCGAGCCGTCGTCAGTGCAGCATATATTTGTTAAGGATTTTTCCTTTGTTTGCCCGGCGTGCCTTGACCCAGCCGACTAGCTCAGCCTGTCGTGGGTTGGCGGGCGGAAAAATCCCTACGTGCTACGGCACGCAGACAACACAACACTTAAAACATTTCATTAATCACTAGGACAACGACAACCACACAGAAGAGGGAAACGAAGAGGATCCTTCAGAATCATTTTTTTAACATCTTATTCAAAATAAATTATGTATGGTATAACCCAAAATGAACTCAAAAGAAAAAATATAAAACCAAAGAATGCACTCTAACCAAAAATTCAATAATCAACTTCAACTAAATCCAAACATATAACCCTCCAATGAATCAAACAAATCAAGTAAATCAATTAATTAATAAATCAGGTGGGGTTTCTTCACACCCAAGTTTTCTCGAACTCTTCTTTTCAACTCCCCGCTTCGAAATCGCCCAAAGTCCCCTTTTTCTTTGTTCAAAAATTTTTTCATCTTACCGCAAGAGCGGTTCTCTTCCAGACCCTCTAGCGTGATTCCCATCTATTCCAAATTCCAGGTACAATCTGGAACACAGTTAACAGCTGATGAGACATTTTTAGTAGGATTTTCACCAAACATTGGGATATTAAATATCCCGTCTGTCAGTCTGTCGTTTTGATCTGTCACACATTTCGGGCTATTGAAACTGAATCACTTTCTCACACTGCAAATTTCGAAAGTCGTAGAATGCGTTTTGACAAGCGCGTCCCAGTTTGGTAACGAAAGAAACTATCGTTGCTTAGGGATTTTCTTTTCAATTCGAAAATCTTGAATATTATAAAGCACGTTTTACTATTTTCAATCGAAATCATTACAAATGTTTGGTACATCAAAGAGACTCCGCTCACGTGCCATGGTACATCTTACATGGCAACTAAAATTTATCAGTTCGCAGTTGAATCGTCTTTGACTATTCTGAGAGGAGCACATAAATTAAAACCGTGAAAAACTAAAAATCATTTCGAGAATAGTTCAAGTCGATGAAATTAGTTTGACATATGCAGGGCACTAGCACTTTAGTTCGTGATGCATGTGATTTAGAAAATGCATGTGCATGCATTGTTTACGATGATTTATTCATGTGTCGCCATATGAAATTTCGTTTTCATTCGAGAACTTGCCAACATATGCTAGTTGTTACATAAATAGCTAGAAATAGAAAAAAAGTCATAGACTTCCCTACAACCGTTACTCGGCTAGAGCTTTGCGATGTGTCACTGACTTTTCCCGTGCAAAGTGCGAAGTGCGTCTTCGCTGTACAACGAATTATTTACATTGTCGACCTAAAAGTGTTTACATATTGAAACCAGTGCATTTCTAAACTGTTATCACTCGTGCCTTGATTTAAGTGGGTGTATTTGCTTCAAATTTAGTTTTTGCCTAGATGCAGGCGTACATTTAAAACTCAAACTTTAACTTTTAAACTGTTATCGCTCATGCCTTGATTTAAGTGGGTGTATTCGCTTCAAATTTAGTTTTTGCCTAGATTCAGGCGCACATTTAAAACTCAAACTTTAACTTTTAAACTTTTACACATCATCATCTTTATTGATGATTGCCGGGCGTGTGTTGAGGGACACGCCTAGATATTTTAGGTATAGTCTGAACCTGTGAACGAGTACGAGCAGCGGTGGGCGATCCAGGTGGGCTTAACGTAACGCAGTCATCGATCAGTGTTCTGTGCGAGGACCCAGAGAGCTGCTCAATGTTAGCAATAGAGACCAGCTCATCGACCTCCCTGCTGGTGCAGCGAAAGTCTTCCGCTAGTTTAGTAAGAGCTCTGCATAGAGTATCAATCGCTGACCTAGCAGAACGGAGACGCGAAGCGTAGGACCCCATGGAATGTTTCCTGCATTTGTCGCAGAACCAATATACGCCCGAATCATGTTTTAAGATAACATCCGTACATTTACCCGAAAGGGAAACGCATTTCGAATGGAATGTTAGAGCGCAAAATCCAGCGCAAGTAATCATTGGCGACGTGTGTTTTTTATCCAAACACTCAGCAGCATCGCAGTGAAACATAGTAATTTTGTTATTATTTTGTGACGTAAAAATCATTAACAATACACACGGCAAAGGATGTTGGCAAAGGAATTCAAACGTTCAGCTTTGCATGATGACCTGCTTGAGTTTAAAAAACAACGCTCTCATGCAAAGAGGGTTGCTAAAGAAGCCATGCGTGCCTACGTTGCCAGAGTTGAGGCTTCTATTAGTTCCAACAATGCTAAACCCTTCTAGTCATTTATTCACTCACTGAAAAAAATCCCCCGTCATTCCTCAAAATGTGGTTCTTGATGGAACTTCTGCCGCTACAACTGAAGACCTCTTTGCTCGTTTTTTCTCGACATTTTCTTCCCCACAAATCCCTCGTTCTCCACCACATGTTTCTTTCACCACTCCCTCGTCGTTTCGCGCTAACCTTAGAGCGCTCTCTTCGTTTCGTACAAAGCCCTTAGAAGTTGAATATTTTTTTTCCTCCTTCCTTCCACTCTCTCCATCACTCAATCAGTATGCACGGTCCGTGTGCATCAATATATTACCAAACATATCGTCTTAGTACTTCCCAGACAATTGAAAATTGGTATAAGGGAAGATACAATTGTTATTAATTTTGATACATATTATATTTTACGTTATATTTTTTTTTGTCTTCATTGACATGTGCCGAGAGAAAAGTCTGCAAAAAACTCTGGTATCTTCTTCATTAAGGATTTGTGTTTTTGATGTGAGTTTTCAAGTATGTCTTGAATTCTATTATATTTTTTGTTAGCTTTAGCGAGTTCGGTAATGAATTGTAGGATGCGATAGCCTGTTGTACTGGATCCATCCTTAATCTATCCGTTCTTGGAATTGCAAGAGATAGATTTCTAGCAGTTCTGGTTTCTCGGTTAGTTATTTCTAACACAGTGCGGGGGGTGTTAAACCACTTCAGATTGTTGTTCAGGATGTTAAAAATTAATTTTCCCCTTTCAAAATTAATTAATTGTTGTATATTTAGTAATCCTGTTCGAGTGTATACAATAA
>OX376372.1:127120634-127162701 GCA_947369275.1 Nemotelus nigrinus | reverse complement strand
TGTTCACTGACATTAATTACAAATTTTTGGAAACATCCATTGTGGCAGTTTCTCTATGTTTTTGCAAGAACCGTTTAGGATGAAAACGACGTATATTCCACTCAAACACACAATCCAACCGCCGTTGACGGACTTCCTCCAAATAAAGAACACAACAGTTGCTTCTGTTAATTTTCTTCCCACAACCTTCTTCACTCCTCCAAAGCTAAAATCTTTCGCGAAATATATTGATACGGCACTTCTCGTCACAATAACAGCTCGCCCAAAATCAAATACCCAGTCTCGGACAAATTGCCTAACAGTTCAATTTATGACTTCCAAGGCATTTCGCTAGCATCGACGGTTATCAACTCAATGTCCAATACCGCCAATTATTAATTCATTGGTCTTACATTATAGTTTTCGTCAGACTTACGTCATACAACACCATAATTAAATGCAATGTCAGTTTCAATGGTGTTGGTCTAAAAACTTTTACTTCTGACATTTCTATCACTAACTCTTGCTCACAGCCGGCAACCAGAGTCGAAAATCATCGAATTTACTAATTCAAACGAACGATACACCCATCACGATGCTGCAAACTCAAACGCTCCAGCAAAACTCCACCTAAAATCTCTACCGCCCGTCCAACGCTCAGACCACGGGCATCTGGCTCAATTTTGCAATCTCAACTCCCGTAATATTTTTTTCCTCCTCCAACAAAATCCAACAGCTTTGTACGCCTAGAACCAGACACCCATAACGTCACGCTCGTCGTGAATATTAATTGTTTCAATTTTCTAAACACGAGCTTCAAGATCGCCTTCCGTACAGAGCATTTGCTCCGCCGCTATGTTACTGACTTTGATATAATCTGACAAAGTCCAACTATATCATGAAACAACGTCCACGAAAACTGGTCTTTTACAGAAACCATGGCAAGGCGCCGCAATGAGCCCAATGAAAGTGACAACTAAATAATAAATCGACTTCGTCCGCTTCGACTAAGTCAACGAATGGCAGTGCTTCCATTCCGGTAAGTACTGGATGAATCCCGCCGTCTCTTGCCTAGCACCCAATGGTCGTTTGGACAGTAAGTTGCTTTCCTTTGAGATACCACACTTGTAGATTCAAACTTCATCAAGAACCAAACCGAAACTCCAACCAGAAACCACCCACCTCCTTACGGGCTGAAATCCCTCCGATAGGATTCCTACGGCGGCAGCTGCAAACGCAATGCAGTGCCACATGCGAAAATCAAACGCATATACAAAGCCTGTTTTAGGATAGCCATGCAATGCTTTTGACCGTCGCATGCAGCATTGCAATAGCAATGTTTGTGGCTGTGAGTGTTTGTTGACGGGAAGGCTGTTCCGCAACAAAATGAAGAAAATTTCTTCGGTACTTTGGCAGTCTGAAACGAGTGACAAGTGATGTAAAACTGTACCAGTTGGTTGCTCGCGTTTGTTAATGAACAGAGAATTGTGAAGAAGTCAACTCAAATCAACAAAAATCGACTCAAAGAATTGTGAAGAAATCAAGTGAAAAAAAAAACCGCGCTACGCGCCTCGCCGGGGGGCTTCGCCCCCTAGTTCGCTTCGCGATTCGCATTTTTACCAGGCTAAAACATGAAAAATATGGAACATATTTTTGCGAAAATTTTTTGAAAATTTTTTGAAAATTTTTAAGAAAATTTTTAAGAAAATGTTAAGAAAATTTTTAAGAAAATTTTAAGAAAATTTTTTGAAAATTTTTTTGAGAATTTTTTTTGAAATTTTTAGTTTTTAGAAATTTTTTAAGAAAAAAAAAATGTTCTTAAAAATGTTCTTAAAAATTTTCTCAAAAAATTTTCTTAAAATTTTCTTAAAAATTTTCTACAAAATTTTCTTAAAAATTTCCCAACAAAAAAATGTTCTTAAAAATTTTTCAAAAAATTTTCTTAAAATTTTCAAAAAAAAAAATTTTCTTAAAATTTTCTTAAAAATTTTATCAAAAAATTTTCTTACAAATTTTTCACAAAATTTTAAAAAAATATTTCAAAAAAAATTCTTAAAATTTTCTTAAAAACTTGGCGCTACGCGCCTCGCCGAGGAGCTACGCCCCCCTGGACCCCCTCCCTCACTCTATGTATACCAACCAAGCACACACCAACACAGCCAATGTTCGTGGAACGCTTTCTGATAACGCTTTTTTATGTCGTTTTTTTTATGTCGTTTTAGTATGTCGTTTTAGTATGTCGTTTTCGTATGTCGTTTTCGTATGTCGTTTTCGTATGTCGTTTTTTTCGAACAGGCTCCCGTAAAAGTATGTTCCATACTTAAAACTGTGAATTAGTTGAGGTGAGGGCCTTCGTTGTCTAGTATATGGAATAAAAAAAGATTTTTACAGAATGATTTCAAGCAGCTGTATGCACTGCCTGTGGAATATGTGAAATCGTGCGGAAGAAAAGCTCGAGCTGTTAGCAGAGTCGAGAAGAAGCCTTTTGAAGAATATTCCGCTTTCAACTGCGAAATGGTAGCCTAAAACACAACATACAATCAATGAGGCTCTTACAGTCCCTTTGCTATATACGCATTCCGTCAATGCTATTACCTTTACTTGGTTGGTGTCAAAATATATATCGGATTGGATCTTCTTAAATGGTGATTTGACGTTGATAAATCTCAAGCGATGCACCGTGGAAATTTTCACTTAAGTTTTTTTTTTTTTTTTTTTTTTTTGAAAAAAAAAGTTTTGTTGGATGATTTTTTTCGCCTATCAATTTTAGTAATTTGAATTACTGTATGTTTGAGTTTATTTGAATACAATCCAAATTTCGGTTAAGTTGAGAAAAAAATTGCCTGTCGAGTTCGATACGCATTTTGCTCATTAATTTGTTTAAATCTGATGAATTACCAAATCACATGTACTTAGGACAACTCAGAGCAACGGTCGACCGTCGTCAGGAACCGGTGAGGTTTTTTTGTTTTTTTTTTTTTTTAATTGTTTTCTTGGTAATTTTATTTGATTTATTTTATTTACGTTATTTATTATCATTAGTATTACCATTATTTATTGAATAGTTATTATAAGTTGGGTTTGCAGTCATATTTATGTATTTGCAGTTGATTATAGCTTTATTGCGCATTGCAGTTGATTATAGCTCTAAATTGCCCCTGTTATTTTGGATGAAAACTTGGTACATAAATATTGCCCCCATATACTCAAGACCAAGATTTCGGCCCGTTTAAGACAACACAATCCTTCAACTGAGAACAACAACAAACAAAAGGAAGTGTACTGAGTTTGGTTGACGGAGGTTTGGAACAGAAATTGTTAAAAACAGAACTGAAGTAGAAAATTTTGTTTACAAGGATGGAAATGCGGTTTGCTAAAGAAAAGAAAAAGCTGAAAATGATAGACGTAAGAGTATAAGTTTGTTAATATAAAGAATGAAAAATAAAATGAAAATTAATCATAAAATATTTGTTCAACATTTTAATGCCAATAGATTACCGAAGCAAAGTCGTTTTAGTTTTACAATATGTAATATTTTTGTTATACTTTTGTTAGGCATTATTTCTAAAATAATCATTTTTATATAAAATTGTTTTTTTGTTTGTTAAAATTGTCATCGTTTGAAAGAATTTCATTCTATAAAGGTTCTTGCAAAATTTATTCTTCTCAAACAAGTTAGCGGATATTTGCCGTTTACTACCACCGCGCACGAATTCTGGAATATGGAAAAATTCTTTCCTATTTCGAAAAAAATCGGAATTTTTTGCTCCATAGACAGAAAGTTAATGGACATCACGTATTTTGAACCTAGTTCGTTGATAAAAATTGTTAATGAGTGTCGTCAATAGCAGCGATTACTTTTGAATATTTAGCTGTCTCCAAAAACTTCGAATTTTACTGCATAATGCATCCTTATTTATTATATATATATATATATATATATATATATATATATATATATATATATATATATATATATATATATATATATAAATATAAATATATATATATATATATATATATATATATATATATATATATATATATATATATATATATATATATATATATATATATATATATATATATATCAGCAAAATGATTAAAGGAGATAATCTCTGGAGTGGCTGATCCGATTAAAATTTTCGAAGGACGTAGATGTATACAGTAGGTCGGTCAACGACTTGCTAAAATTCAGATATCTTAAACCTTTTGGCGGCGGCGAGCGTTTTAGTGAATTTTGAGGTACTCCTATATTTCCAAGTTGTGTAATGTTTTGTTAAAAAAAGTATTGGAAATGAAAACTTATTATGTTCTAAGCTTGTCTATGATAAAGCATTAGAAATTTTGAGCCGTGTGTGGGAGCAGCGTGCCTAAAAGTAGGCAAGGATTATTTTTCAAATTTTGATTTGTCATTACTTCTGACAAAAACATTGGATCACCGTGCAATTTGCAGAGCGTGTTGATGTTAGCCAAAATTTCACACACATGGATTTCTATGGTAGTGCGGGTAGCTGCGGCAGGCTCCTGAAAAAAAATCCTTCAAATCATTGACCCTCCTCAAAAATTTTTGATTTTTGACAAAAAATTCAAATCATTGATAAATTTTAACCTTTGTGCATCATGTCAATTTGAAATTTTTAAAATTCCGATTTGCACAAGAACAGCAACCCATCACCAAATTACCTCTATTTTCAGCACTTAAAACTTATGTTCACGAGAACTGACGATCGGATAATGCGATCAATATGAAATTTACAGGACATGTAGGTATTAACTAGGACCAGGTCTGATAGAAGTAATTTTGAAATACGGGCAACACTGTGGCAGTGGTACCATTTGGATAAATCGCTGAGAAAAATAACTGGTTTTTAGCCTATAGCTTCCGATTTAGCCACCAGATTTTAACAAAATTCACGCAGTAGGTGAACCTTACTCTAAGATAGATTTCATAGAAATTTGGTTGAAAAATTAGTATAGGGACGCCAGCTATGACAATTTTTGTCTCCTAAATATTGTAAATTTTCTCAGGAAAATAAAGGTTTTTTCCCTATAACTTCCGATGCAGTAACGAAATCAAGACGACATTCATGTCACAAGTGGACCTTATTACGTTTCTAATTCTGTACGAATTTCGTTGAAAAATGGTGAAAGGGTTGCCAGCTGTGATTAATTTCGTAATTTATTGACATTTCTTTATCGAGCGATGTTGTCAAAAAATTTCCACATGGGAATGATCCTGCAATGATAATTAACAACAAATATTTACGTTTCAAAAATTTAATTAGTTTGGACGTTGGTAACCCTAAAATTCTATTCACTCCTTTAACTTACAGCGCAGCCATTCAATTGAAACGAAATTCATAGGGTGGGTTTAACACAACGTGAAGCAGCTATGGTATTAGCACAGCACCAGACAATATCGTAAATATTGCACCAATAGATGCTTCGATTTGATATTCATAAGCAAAGCATTAACAATAAAATAAGCAATCGACATTTAAATTTTCCGAGTTTTGAAAATTTTTCGGATGGCTGCCCCAGACATAGTTTAATCGCTGAAACTTTCGATGACATCCTTGGATGAAAACGAAATTCAAAGGATAGGTTGATTAAGCACGAGCATGTTATGATAGATTTATTGCTGTTGTGTTGGACAAATGTTCCCAGCACTGAACATATTCATCATTTGTGTTATAGGAACTGCTGTCAGAAAATGATATCTGTTCCTTTGAGTAAGAAATGGTTGATTTGAGACTACAAAGAAGTGTATAACGTCTTCACTCATTTTTGATAATTTTCAATGATAATTTTCTCTTCATGTTGATCCGCGTCCAGAAAGCGTGACCCAGCTAGGGCTTGGCCTGCCCCTCAATAAACCCACTACACCGGTGACTAGCCGGCACCGAAAGTCATGCGAGAGTAGCAGATCAGGCTAAAATTTCTGTTGTGGGGGCGGCTGTTCACAGCTGTTCCGCAACAATTTTTCATTATAAATTATCAGTTATCTAAATCACAAGCGACGGCGGCATACGATAGCGTTTTTACCCTCCCATGTCTCGACTCAAAGACTGACTAGCTGATCCGTTTTACTTTCCCTCAACCAGCTCCCGTCCCGTTACAAAACCCGCATTTGCAACTTTCGGCGAAAGAATTGTCAGCTGCATAGTGGGTTGACCGATTGTTATCAAATTATTATCATGCAACAGCTGGCCGCTTCGCTTTTGATGCAGCCACACAATGATAAAGAGCTGAGCATTAACGGCGTGATACATGCAGATGCTTAGCTTTGATCAAAACGAATGCCCTGCATTCAATGGTTGTGCAACAGTCGTGGAAACGACCCTGCCCTGAGATGAGTCTCAAAGAAACCCGGAGAATAACAAGGACTAAAGAAATTAACAACAAAAACTATCAGGAGCGAAGGTCTTTACTATGATAAAATCCTAGAATTTTCCCTTGCTCATCAATCAGTTCATAGGCGAAGCGATCAGTGATATTGCTAAGTGCGAAGTTCCTCTTGACTAGGAGTGAAAGATATACCCGAACATCTTTGGTATGAGCGTCAGCCATTGCAGCCTGTCTGTGTCCAGCCTGTCGATTGCAGCCTGTTTACCTCTCCTAGCGCTAACGCTTGCATTCTACGACGCAATTCATAATGGCTAATATGCTGGATACGATGAAAACCGAACAAAAGGAAGTGAGGTGAGCAACCAGCCGCCTCATGCACGACATTGCGAAATGCAGCACATGAGAAATGCCTCGGATTGAAAACCGCGGCATCAGCTTTTTCAGCTGCTATTTTTGACCAAACAACCCAATAAGGGAATTTCGCAAAACAATAGAAGCATTAGAAGACGCTCTTCAACATCTTCCTGGCAGATTGGTAGTGGCTGGTGACTTCAGTGCAAGAGCTTTGGAATGGGGAATGCCGACTCAAAATACAAGGGGGAGATTAATTATGGAAATGGTGTCCAGGCTGAGCATGGTTGTGGTGAACAGGGGCTCAACACCAACCTACCGCAGACCGATATTACTCCTTGTCCTAGTCCATTCCCGATATTACTCTTGTTTCAGAGACGTTGTCCATGATGGCAAGGGACTGGAGAGTGATGGATGAGTACACTGGAAGTGACCACAACTATATTACCTTCTGGTTGTCGGAGAAAAGCCCAGCCCCTCAGAACTCTAGACGGAAAATAATTGGGTGGAAAATATCGAAGTTGGATAGGAGGAAGCTATTGGAGTCACTTGACGAAGTCAGCGCAGAACAAGCAGGGGTAGCAATGGGCCCTGGGAAAATAGGTACGGTTGCGAATTTAACCATGGGCGAAATTCGGTGAGCGTGCGATGCGTCGAGGCCACTTCGAAAGTCACTACCGGACAAACAGAGCGCTTCTTAATGGACTGAGGAGATAATGGAACTAAGACGATGAGCCTAGCGTGCAGGGGTAGGACACAGTGGTCTATTGGACAACCAGAAGCGTTGCTACTTGCCGCCACCCACAAAAAGGCACAAAAGAACAGGGAATAGCTATCAAACGGAGGAAAAAGCAAATGTGGCAAACTCTATGCGAAGAAGTGGACCGGGACCAGTGGGGCCAGGGCTACAAAATAGTATCTGGTAGGCTGGGCCGCATGGGTCCCGAACCACCCATAGAGGCGGATGTCCTGAGGAATATTGTAGACTCGCTGTTCCCAGCGCACGACGTGAGAGCAGAGAACGACCACACAGTCCGCCAGGAAGATATCCCTTTGTTCACTGAAAAAGAACTACGAAGCGCGAGTGTCAGAATGAAGAACCAAAAACCCCAGGCCCGAACAATATTCCAGCAGAAGTCGTAAAAGTAGTGGTGGAAAGACACCCGTCAACATTACTACGTATGTACAATCAATGTTTACTAGCGGGTGTCTTTCCGTCACCCTGGAAAGAGTCGCGGATTGCCCTAATTGCAAAGGGAAAGGGAAATCCTAACACACCATCAGCGTACAAGCCTCTCTGCATGCTTGATACTGCGGGGAAACTTCTGGAAGGATTGCTGAAACCTCGGTTAAAGGCAGATATACGAAGAACTGGAGACCTCTCGAAAAATCAACATGGATTCCACAGTAGCCACTCAACACTAAGTGCCATCTGTGAAGTAATTAGCGCAGTAGATCGTGAAGAGGCCGCTTGTCATCGGGCTAAACCTATAGTGTTTTTGGTAACACTGGACGTTTTTTACCTCGGCGAGATGGACAGACATATTGGATTCTCTTCAGCGACATTTTCAAATAGAGGTATACTTGCTGGCAATGGTACGAGGTTACTTGAAAGATCGCCATTTGATTTATGAAACAAATCAGGGAACTGTAAGCAAAACCATTACAGCTGAAGCAGCACAAGGGTCCATTCTCGGGCTAGACCTATGAAATATTTCGTCTGATGGTCTCATACGCCTCGAAATGCCAGAAGAAGTGCTCTTGGTGGGGTATGCTGATGATGTAACCGTTGTCATCGCGTCTAGAAATCCTCACCTCGCCCAACTCAAACTCAATCAAGTAATGAGAAGGGTTGAAGCCTGGATGGAAAGCCATGGTCTCCAGCTGGCGATAGCAAAAACTGAGATTGTCATGCTGACCAAGAGGAGGATACCAACCATTATACCCATGACGGTTGGCTCTGAAGTGCTTGAAAGCTGAAAATCGGCTAAGTATCTTGGAGTGATGTTGGACTCGAAGCTGGCTTATGGAGAGCTCATCCGAAAAGTATGCGATAGGGCGCTACTGGCTGTTATCTCGCTTGGGAGACTCATGGCAAACGTTTGCGGTCCTACTCCGAGTAAAGGTAAGCTTCTAATGACGGTGGCTTATTCAATGCTGCTGTATGGCGCGGAGATATGGGCCAATGCGTTAAGGTTTGAAAAGTATCGAGCTAGGATGGTGAGCGTCCAGCGAAGGGGAGCGCTGCGAATTGCAAGCAGCTACAGAACAGTTAGTGATAGCTGAAGTAATTCCACTTTACCTATTGGCGAACGAACCCAGGGAGGTGCTTTTGAACAGAACAGAAGTGGGAAGAGAGATTTTGGCTGCTCAAGCACGAGCGCGAACGTTTGAGCTTTGGGAGGAGCGCTGGGCTACGAACTCGAAGGGAGCATGGACGATTAAGCTAATTCGCGCCTTAAAACCTTGGCTTAATCGCAACCACGGTGAAATAAACTTCTACCTGTGTCAGTTCCTATCAGGCCACCGCTACTTCAGGAAATACCTTCATAGAATGGGGAAAGTCAGAACGGAGTTCTGTAAGTACTGTGCTAAGGAAAGTGATGACGCTTTGCATACTTTTTTCCATTGGGCCCCCCTTCAGAAGGAAGCGGCACATGTTTTTCTTTGCAATTGGCCCTGTGACGCCGGAGTCAATCGTGGAGATGATGCTACAGTCAGATGACGCCTGGTCAGCTGTGTCAGTATATCAGTACCGAAGCGTCCACACAACTCGATTCCTTACGGCTTCCCCTTCGAAAATATCGACCTACTTGGAATTTTTCAAAGCACGTATGCACGCACATGTAGTACATGTACATAGAATTTCAATCTACTAAAGATCATACCATCTTTTGTGTGATACGATAACGTGAAAATTCCCATTCATAAGCCGAAATTTTCCGGCTTGCAAATTCTTATTCGCGAGCCACTAGAGGCTTTGACCAAATGTGTATTACCTTGTGTCTGTCTCTTTTCGTTCCTTGCTGAAATGCTAGCATCGCCTCGCTTTAACAGTCAAAAAATAAGCCGTGATGGATCGGCTTACGGATGGTTCGAGAATAGAAGAAAATTTTGATAGGTTCATTCAAAAGTTGTGATATTTTCATGTGAACATTACTTTCGATGGTTGTATTGCTCACATAAAAAGCAGCACGTGAAGATTATATTTGATATATGAGTATGAAAATAAAATTTTACTGGGTATCTAAAAACTAAAATTTGTCTTTTGTTAGTTTTTAGAAATGAATTCCTATCTTGCGTTAAACTCTTTTATGATATTGTTCAGCCTAACATCATTTTTTATCTTTTTGATTAGATTATATTTCATAAAAAACCAGAATCAGTACATAAAAAAAGTACATAAAACTATTTGCCGTGGAAAATCTGAACCATGATATTTTTAATATGTACGCCTAAAGTTTATACGTAAACACTTAAAATTATTGTAATTGTAAATTGCAAATATCGCAAAACAGTTTGAAAGTATAGTAAATGAAGAATTGTCTATATATCCATCCGTATGTAATTTTTGCGAGGTTTGTTACCGACCTCCCCGGACGGTAATGCGACCCCTTCTCCTTCTACTGGGGAAAGGGGCGACAGCCACGGGTGGCTCGCTCACACCGAGAGGGGTGGATTCGGGCGCCACTCGTTTCAAACCCGCGCTGTCTACAAGCCCGTCTCCGCGAAACGAGAATTCGGGCGGGCAACACTTTCTCTTCCCACGAAATATTAGCAATTTTTCCACGAATTCCACGAATAGATACACCGACGCTTACACGAATTTACATACTTTATTTCTAGTAATAAATTCACTTTTGCAAACTACCAACTACGGCGCCGATCCCTAACGATACACAATCTGATGCTAGCAGCCCTAATTCACCTATCGTCGAATATCTAATCTTACGGCCGCTAGCCCAACTACAACCTTCCAATTGAACAAGATAACTTAACGTACCTTATCTAATATCTGCCGTCGCCTTCCCCAGAGAATTACGTAGGAATTCTCTTTAATTTTACCGCGACTACTTCCCGACTCCCGAACGCCCCGTCGCGCCAATCCACGTTAAAGTCCGGTTACGCGTTTTTTTTTTTTTTTTTTTTTCGTATGATAAATTTTGGGAATGTTAATAATAAAGTAACTCCGCCTTCTACCTGCGATCGGAATCCCCAATTTTGTTTAGTATAATCTATTTCAACATGTTATCACTCACACTCATGCCATTTCCTGTACTAACTCCCTGGTTAACATTTTAGCATCTCAACTATTGTCTCGTATGAATCGGCCGTGGAACGCCTAAGCGAAGGACCTAATCGTAAGTCAAGCTAAGGAGGAAAAAAAAGAATAGAAGGAAGAAGGAAAAAAAAAAAATAAACAACAATAACTCGGTCTATGGAGGGATCCACTTGCCACCAACACCGCTGCTTAGGTAATACTTTTGCTATTTTACTAACCCTACCTCTAAATACTATATATATTTTTTTTTTTTTATTATACTAAAACTACCCACCACCAATCGCTTCGACTTATCGTACCCACCACCACCTACTTAATTACATTCTAATCTTCCTAATCTGAGTTCTGAGAATATTCCTCCATAATACTTCAGCCCACCACCGTATTATGATCTAATAATCTTCGTGACCTAGTGTTATTATCATTAATTTATATTTCTATCTTCTTCTCAGCCATACTGTCTGATTTGCCTCCCCTATGTCTAAGAATCACACGTTCATCCTATATTTTAATCCACCTAATCGATAAACTTTTTCAAATCTTTCACGTGCCAAACTCCCGCTTCCTTGCCCTCACCATCCACCAAGAGATAAGTCCACCCTGATACCCGAGATTTTATCCAAAACGGACCAAGATATTCCGGTGCGAGCTTTGCGGAGTAAAATCGGGTTGCGTCTGAAATGGAATAATTTTTCCGCCAAACCGAATCTCCTATTTCGAACACCACGTTCCGTTTTCTCAAATTGTACCCCTGCTCACTATGACGAGCCGCGCGTTTCATTCGTTCCACCACATCCCCTCGTAGCTTGGAGAGTTGGTCAGCCCTGACTTCCGGTCCTGGGATAATTTGGTCAACCTCTGGAGGCTCCTTCGCCTCGTGGAACGTCACCATCTCTCGTCCGAAATTAAAAAAATAGGGTGTGACTTTAGTCACCTCATGCTTGTAGGTCCGAAGTGCGCAGGCTATCTTTGCGAGATTCCGATCCCAATCGCGATGGTTCTCGGTCACGTAAGAACGCAACATCCGCTTTAGGTCCTGATTCCTCCTCTCAGCCGGGTTGGCTTGCGGATGGTATAATGCTGTGTGCTTGATTTCGGTTCCATAATTTTCCGCCAGCCGGCGCATCAAAGTTCCCCGAAACTGGACCCCATTATCGCACACTAGCCATTTAGGTGCCCCGAAAAGCAGATACACCTGTTCCTCCAATACACGACAAACAGCCGCCGCTGTTGCCTGTCGCAAGGGAAATAAGAGCGTGAACTTACTCACATAATCCACCACGGTGAGGATTTGAGTATAGCCATTCTTCGATCGTGGGAAAGGTCCTACCAAGTCGACACAGACCATTTCCCATGGGTGCTTAGGCGACCCACTCCGTGAAACCATGAACCCTGCCGGTGCCTTTCTCTCAACCTTATTGGCCTGGCAGATCCTACATTTCTTTACGTAAGCATTCACGTCCGCTGGCATCTTAGGCCAATAATAATTAGTCGCCACGCGACTTATCGTGCGGCTAACTCCCATATGGCCCGCCGTAGGGTCATCATGACATCGTTGGAGGATTTCCGCTCTACCTTCCTTGGACACGACCCTCTTCCACGACTCCTTTCCCTCCAGTGCAGGATAACGCCCGGGCACATGTTTCCACAGTTGGTCATCCTTCACCCGCCAATCCGCATAGCGCTCGGGGGTCTCTTCCACCTTCTTCTTCATCTTGTCGTACCAACGGTCTCCAGGAGTCTCTAATATTGCGAGTTCTTCCCTGGGCAACATTCGTGAAAGAGCATCGGGTACGAGATGTTCCTTACCTCTTCGGTGTACAATTTCGAAGGGAAACTGTTGTAACCTGATTGCCCACCTGGCCAATCGTCCTGTCGGGTCTTTTAAATTGCTCAGCCAGACCAAGGAGTAATGATCCGTGATGACGGTGAATTTAGCTCCCTCTATATATGGCCGCAGCTTCTCTACCGCCCACAGCACTGCGAGGCATTCTTTCTCCGTGGCTGAGTACTTCTTTTCTGCTTTCGACAAGGATCGGCTCAGGTAACATACCACCTTTTCCCCGTCGGCGTGCCTTTGTGTGAGCACCGCTCCCAAGCCCAAGTCTGACGCATCTGTTTGAACGTAGAATGGTAGATCATAATCCGGACAGGTTAGTATTGGTGCCGTGGACAATTTCACCTTCGCCTGTGTAAACGCTGCTTCGCAGTCCTGGGTCCATGCAAACTTTTGGTTCTTTTTGAGTAGGTTGGTCAATGGTGCCGTCATCGTAGCAAAGTCAGGTATAAATCTCCTATACCACGAGACCATCCCTAGGAACTGCCTCACCCCCTTCACATTCCTAGGCGAAGGGATTTCCAATAAAGATTTCACCTTGTCCGGGTCTACATTCAAACCTTTCTCGTCGACGACATACCCGAGGTACTTAAGGCGACAGCGACAAAATTCACACTTGTCGCGAGAAACTCTCAAACCGGCTTGTCTGAGACGACCAAAAACCACTCTCAAGATTTCCAGATGCTTGCTGAACTCTTGTGTCACCACTATTATGTCGTCCAAGTAGGTAAACACATAGGGTTCGAGATCTGGGCCAAGGACCTGGTCGATTAAGCGCTGCCAAGTCGCGGGTGCGTTTTGCAATCCGAAAGGCATACGCCGGAATTGAAATAAACCGCGATGCGGTACCGTGAATGCAGTGAACTTACGTGATTGTTCCGCCATAGGAACTTGCCAGTAGGCAGACTTCACATCCAATGATGACAGGTATTTGGCGTCACGAAGTTTATCCAACGTCGCCGACACATATGGCAGCGGGTACGCGTCATGCTCGGTAACCTTATTCAGTTTCCTGTAATCTACGCAAAAGCGGTACGTATCATCCTTTTTCTTTACCAGCAATATCGGCGACGCCCAGGGGCTCGATGATGGCTCAATTATCCCTTGTTCCATCATCTCGTTCAGCTCTCGATCGATGTGCTTTTGTACCGCCGGTGACACAGGATAGTACCTTTGCTTAATCGGTACGGAGTTAGTCTTAATGAGGTGTTCCACAAGGGTGGTGCATCCGATACCTTCCCCCATGCGATGAAACTCCTCTTCTAACAAACGGCTGAGTGCGGCTTCCTCCACCTCCGTCAAACGACTTCGCGACTTTAATTGCTCTCCTGCCTCCCCTTCCAATGCATCCAGAAAACTCCAACTTTCCTCGCTCAGTGCTAGAACCACCCCGAATTGCCTAATGAAATCTACTCCTAGTATGAAAGCGTGCGGGAGCGACGGAACCACCAACACTTCCAACCATTCTGTTTTGTTTTCCAGTTTCACTGGGATAGTGACCATGCCCATGATGGCGCAACCGTGACTGTTAGCCAATCTGATGCTTTTCTGGTTGGAACTCAGTAGCTCTACTCCTAGCCCCTCGAGTATCTTCCACCCTTCTCCACCTACTACCGTGTGAGTCGCGCCTGAGTCCAGAAGGCCCATAAACTTCCGCCCAAATACATCCACCTCTAAGTGTGGACGGTTGTCTCCGGTCCTCTTTGCTACCAGAAAGTCTAATTGTGTGGTCGTCGCGGCTCCTACTATATTCTCCTTTGTGCCCAGGTGACCGCCTACTGGGCACAACTTCCGTTTCCCGGTTGCTGTCTTGGACGACTTGCTGGAGAGTTACTTGTCACGCCCGCATTCCTTCGTTCACCACTCCGACAATTTGGACATTCCGCCCTGACTGTCCCTACTCTGCCGCATCCAAAACACTTTCTAGGATCGTGACAATCCCGAGACGTATGGCCTGGTCGACGACAGTTCCAGCAGATAAGATTCTGACGTGCATCTGGTACTGCTGCTGCGGCTACATCAACCGTCTCCAGGTACGCGAGATCCGGTTCCAACAGCCTAGGCGTCCTTCTTGGAGGCGGAGGAGCAAAGGATTCCACAGAGGTCCTCGTTGCCTCGAGCGATCGTCCCAGCCTTACCAATTCTCCAATTGACTCTATCTTTATCAGAGCTAATTGTGTCTGATAGAACGGCGCGATGTTCTTTCTTACAATTTTCATCTTCTCCCCCTCATCCAGTGGCTTGCTGAGACGACGAAATAGTCCTTCCATCACGGCCACGTACACGCCTATAGTCTCCCCGTTTCCTTGAGTCCTACGTCTTATCTCCTCTAATAGGCGATCATCATAGTCCGCGGGGAGGAATTCCTCTCGCAGTTCCTTCACCAATTCCTCCCAACTCCGGCAGATCGCTCGATTCGCACGGAACCAAATCAAGGCCTTACCTTCAAAAAGGTCCACCGCAGACTTAAAGAGTTGAGCCTTCGATAAACCTTTAGCCTCCCGAAGCTCCTCCACCCGTTCCAAAAACGCACTTACCGAGTTCGGAGATTCTCCATTGAATCGTACCCCCCATTTGTGCAGCTCTACTGGCTTCGACTGAAAAGTCGGCGTACTCGGAACTGGTGAGCTTGGAGTATTCAGAGACCAATCCTCGTCCGTCTCCTCTGTCAATTCCCCACCAGCCTTGTATAATAAATCCCCCATTGCTATTAGAAGCTCGCCCTTGGTCTTCCTCAGGAAGTCTAGCTCCTCCGCAGTTACTCCCCGCATGTACCCAAGTTTTCGTAACGCATAGCATATTTTGCCTTTCACCTTGAGAAATTCCCCGGAGTTAAAGTCCCCAACAAAAGAGTCTATAAGCACTCCAATCTCTGCTAGTTTTGCACCCAGTGCCTCTTTATCCTCAGCAAATGTGAAGGGATACGTATCCAATGCGAACGAATCCCCCAGAGCAGCCTCGCTTCTCAACGCCCCCCTCAACTGCTTTCTCATCGACTCAACGGTGTCTGCCGCCAGACCTCGAATGACGAGTTCATAGGTCAGCTCGTCCTTACTGAGCCGGTCCACCGAAATTTTCCTCACGGCCCCAACACCAGACATTTTAACACCCCAAATTGTTCTGCTCCCACCCAAGAACTATATTCTCTCTTCACTACCTTATTAACCTTTATAAATAACCAACTATATATATAAAGCCAACAATGTAAGTATATTTTCAACGTAACTTTCCACTATTTTCACCGACCAGCTTATCACCATTAGGCGCTTGCGATTTTCTCTCGCGTCCGCCTAGTCAATGAGAAACTATTTGTTAACACACACCTCAAACACTTCCACTCACACTTTCTATTATTTTTCTATTTCCTCTCGCAGGTACAACCCGGATAATTTTCAACCATCCAAATTTATATAAATAGTTCCCTAAATTTATATGTAAATCCAACAAAATGTATATGTAATTCAAATATTTATATCAATATATGTATAAAAATATGCCATATATATACGTTATACATA
Source organism: Nemotelus nigrinus (assembly GCA_947369275.1). Lineage (NCBI taxonomy): Eukaryota > Metazoa > Arthropoda > Insecta > Diptera > Stratiomyidae > Nemotelus > Nemotelus nigrinus. The sequence goes on along the minus strand of OX376372.1, from coordinate 127,146,383 downwards.
CATATATGCAAATCAAATATAAAAATAAAATCAAATACGCCGCTTCTAAATAATCAATTAAATGTTTAAATACGCCGCTTCTAAATAATTTTGCGTTCGACGAACCGTAGATATGCTATATTCAATAAGATATGCTATAAAAAGTGCGTTATATATATAACTTATATGCAAATCAAATGTTTAAATACTCCGCTTTAACTAACTTTACCTTCGACAAATTATAATATCACGTTTTCAACCCGCAATTTTATTGAATTTAATAATTTCACTAATCGATTTCGAATTCAAGTTAACTTTTCAATTTTCAACCCTTAGCACGTTGGGCGCCAATTTGTTACCGACCTCCCCGGACGGTAATGCGACTCCTTCTCCTTCTACTGGGGAAAGGGGCGACAGCCACGGGTGGCTGGCTCACACCGAGAAGGGTGGATTCGGGCGCCACTCGTTTCAAACCCGCGCTGTCTACAAGCCCGTCTCCGCGAAACGAGAATTCGGGCGGGCAACACTTTCTCTTCCCACGAAATATTAGTAATTTTTCCACGAATTCCACGAATAGATACACCGACGCTTACACGAATTTACATACTTTATTTCTAGTAATAAATTCACTTTTGCAAACTACCAACTACGGCGCCGATCCCTAACGATACACAATCTGATGCTAGCAGCCCTAATTCACCTATCGTCGAATATCTAATCTTACGGCCGCTAGCCCAACTACAACCTTCCAATTGAACAAGATAACTTAACGTACCTTAACTAATATCTGCCGTCGCCTCATCCGAAGTCGCACACCACTTTGCAGACCGCCAGCTCGCCAATTGTCGATGCGCCGGAAATTTCTTCGTCCTCACCCACAATTCAAATTCGAAAATTCAACGCTGCCGTTTCAAATATCTTAGCTAATATCTGCCGTCGCCTCATCCGAAGTCGCACACCACTTTGCGGACCACCAGCTCGCCAATTGTCGATGCGCAGGTAATTTCTTCGTTCTCATACACAATTCAAATTCGAAAATTCAACGCTGCCGTTTCAAATATCTTAGCTAATATCTGCCGTCGCCTCAATCACAATCCGTGGTTCACGTGAAAAGTAAAAGAAGTCGTTAATCATTCCACCCAAAACTTCGTCGCTTTTTGATTTTTTTCGACTTACGTCTACGCCTGCTGGTTTCCAAAAGAGACCCTCTCCTCATATCACAGCTTCCACCTAGCCTCGGTGGACTATCTATTTCCCGCTTTAGCGGAATTCGTGGGAACCGCTTTTCCTCATCCTATCATGCATTCTTCATTTGGGGGCAATGCACTGTTGCACTTGGGTGCATCGAACGTAAGCTTTCGAATAGAATTTCGCACTCGACGGTCCGAACGCAGCCTTCCGATTCCTTCCATTCGGCTGGAAATATCGACGCTGTCGCCGATCGTCGTCGTAGTTTGACGTTTCGTTTGTTTACATAAGTTCACATGGGACTCGATTCAACATCTCATAGAAGACCATCGACATTCAAACCAAAGTATAATTGGTCTGTCTAGCTTGTAATCAATTAATTGCAGATTGATTAAAGCATCCAGAACGACTCGCAAGTGCGGTTTAGTCGTCGCACGGTAACATGCAGGATACGTATCGACGACGAAGACAGTTCGATGGAGGGTACCTTTCGTCCGAGAGTCTAGGACCGAAAAGCAAATGCAATATGTCGCATTGTATCATTAAGGATATTCGTTGGTTGCGTGGTCATTGCTGCTCTGATCATTACCATCGTTTGTTGGTGGCCGGAAAGGTGAACACGACGAAAAAGGTTCACGTTAATCCCTCAGCGGACTCCGAAATGTCCCAAATCGGGCATCCTCCACCCTTCGACGTCAGATATGGAAGGTGATCCTCAGGTAAGGGTCGTTTAGGTAAATTGCTCCTCTCGTGGCTGGTACGCTTCCGAGTCACGATGATTGCGGTTATGTATTAGTGTTTTGGTTGTAATCCTCGGGGCTTGCTGGCGTGCGGCTGCATCGTCGAAAGGAGCGTTACCTAGGCTACCTATTGTTCTATTTTCCTATTCTTCCTATTAATATTTACGATTTATTATATTCCTAATAATATTTACAAATTCAAGGCACTAAGCCTCCTCGCTGGTGTATCCATTGACCTGACGCGTAATAGGTTCTACATTTCAACCTCTTTATTTCCAAGATATTTTTCAATTTAATGAATGAAATATAACTGCTTTCAATGTTTTCCACTTAGCATTCTGTAGGCTCAGAGCGTCGTTTTTTCAATGCTTCTTTTTTAAAAAGATTATTTACATAATGGTTTCATGTATATTGAAGGTGACCTTATAAAAACTGTTCTCTTATTTGTTGATATGAATGTGCTTATCATATTGTGATTTACGATTTTTATACTGTCTGTAAGTGTGACGAGAATCAAATAGAAATTAGTAAGTATGACTTATATAAGCATGCAAAACATCATTTTAATATATAAAATGGTGGATAATTATTCGGCTTCCCTCCATCTATATTTCACCCCCCGCCACTGCACCATATATAAAAATAAGAAGGATGTCTCACAGACTCCTGAGAGCCTGACAGAACGAAAGTAAGCCAATGGGACACCTTATAGGTGGAAGTAACACGGCCGAGTTGAAGTAATGCGAAAGCGGTTCCGGCTTGGACCTCCGTGGTCGGCGGGTGATGTTTTTTAGGGAGTACGAGTCTCACATAATTTTGTATCGTTCGCAGGATACCTATTGAAGGATTTTGACACCCGATCCACCCACCAAACCCAAACCCACCCCCCCCCCCCCCCCCTATCATGTCAATCATATCAATTTTTCTTCGCACTTTGCGTTGACTGTATTTTTAATAATACTTATCGCGCCATTACGCAGTTTTTTTAAAGTGCCAGTTCATTGCTTCTCACATTATTTTATTTTTAAGACTTATCAGCGATCTACTCTGCAAATTTACTGTTGTTGATTCTCTGCTGTGATTCATTTCTATCATCTTTTCTTTCGCGCGCTTTACAACGATAGTTTGTGCAATTTAAATTTCTTTTCGTGCCATTACACAGTTTTATCTGAGTGCCGGTTCAGTACCTTCTTGATCATTTTGTTCTCAAGATTTATTTGTATATATCTTTGCTAATTTACCGGTTCAAGTTTTTGCTGTGTTTGCGTTAGTGACATTTATAAGCTCCGTAGCGAAACTTTCTTTTTTACCGGCCATCTAGTGATTTGCAGTACATTTTATTCAATAATTTGTTGTGGTGTGGAACTGCGGTGACATTATCAAAAACTGTTGGATAATTTAAGTAATAGTCATCCTAACTGAAGAGCCACCTACTAGTGAATATCGTGAACTACTAAAACTAGTACTTATTCTGTATCTGTCAAAACTTGTCTTCTCTTCTTGTCGATAAAGCGTGTACAACAGTTATGGGCCCAGTTCGTCTCGCGAATTAAAATCGTGAAATATCGGTGAAATCGGTGGAAAAAATGACAAGTAAGTGGGTGAATATTGATAAGCTGATCGAATCAAACTACGATATTTGGAAAGAGCAAATGTGTGCTACTCTGGTCGTAGATGATTTGTGGGAATTCGTTTCGGGTGAAAACCCACAGCCACCACACGATCAGGAAGACCAATTTAAAAATTGGAATAGTGTAGATCGGAAAGTGCTGGCAAAAATTAAACTTACTATGTCGCCGACGCAACTACTCCACATTAAAAATTGCGCAACGTGCAAAGATGCTTGGGAAACATTGCGAGGTATTCACGAGAGCACATCGCCAGCGAGGAAAATGGCGTTATACGAGGCATTGATGCAATGCAAGTTTTCAGAGCATAACACAATCGTTGATCATTTGGCCCGATTTAGCACCATCGTAGAAAACATGGCGAACGTCAACATTCAGATTAGTGAGGAGATCCTTGTTCTAACCCTCATTAATAGCCTGCCACCAATTTATAGCATTTTTAACACTTCGCCGCGAACACGTGACAAGTTGCCAAAATTAGTTGAATTGAAATCGCTAATTGTAGAGGAAATTTCACAAATCGCTAGAGAATTAGATTGTGAACAAATTGAACAAGCCTTAGCTATTAAAGGGAAACGTACAAAATTCAAATGTTATAACTGTGGAAAACCTGGTCACTACGCGAAAGATTGCCGGTCAAAGCCAAAAGAAAAAAGAGGTCAGGCAATGTTTTGTGCATTTGGTGCGAAAGTTGACAGCGGCACGTGGTGTATAGACAGCGGTGCAACGTCACATATATGTAGTAAACGTGAATTTTTGATTTTAGAATTGTCCACTGAATATAAATATATGTAGAGCTAGCTTCCAGCAACACCGTTAAAGCGATAGGAATTGGAACCGTTCGAATCCAATTAGAAGCAGGAACGCTCACGTTAAGGGATACGTTGTACATCCCGGAAATTAAGTCAAATTTCCTATCGGTTAGCAAAGCTACTCAAGCAGGGTTTAGAGTTCAGTTTTTCAAAACCCAAGCAATCCTGAGTTGTGATGGATTCATAGTAAAGGCGAAAAAAGTGAACGACCTGTATATAGTATTGCCGAAAGTTGAGAAAGCACAATTTACGAGTGCTAATCTTGCTGAAAAATGGCATCAGCGTATGGGACATGTATGCTATGGGAACCTAAGGGAAATGGCTAAGAAGAATTTAGTCAAAGGTCTCGAAAAGGTAAAATTTGTTGATACCAAGGAAAATTGCAAAATATGAGTAAAGTGCAAAATGGCCACAAAATCATTCAAACTGTCTGAAAGCCGTGCAAAACTTACTTTGGAGTTAATACACACGGACGTATGTGGATCTTTTCGAAACACATCTTTGAGTGGAGCGCGATATATCGTCACATTCATAGACGATAAATCCAGATACACAAAAGTATATCCCATCCGGTCCCGAGATGAAGTGTTGGTAAAATTTAAAGAATTTATGGCAGTAGCAGAACGCGATACAGGCAATAAAATAAAATGTGTTCGAAGTGACAACACTAAAGAATATCGAAGCAATGCTTTCAATCGATTATTGAAAAATCTTGGAATCAAACAGCAATTTACAATTGCTTACACGCCACAACAAAACGGCATAGCAGAAAGAGCGAATCGAACTTTAGTCGAGATGACAAGATGTATGCTTGAAGAAGCAAACTTACCCGAACCATTTTGGGCAGAAGCTATTTGCACTGCAGCTTATATAAGAAATCGATGTTTACACTCTTCAGTTCATGCAACACCATACGAGATGTATTTTGGAACAAAACCAACAGTATCTCACCTAAAGATGTTCGGCAGCACAGCCATTGCTTTGAACAAGGGGAAGAAAGGTTCGAAATTCAAACCGAAAGCAAAAGAGTATATCTTAATGGGATATTCTGCTCAACAAAAGTCATATCGTTTACTAGATCGTAAAACGAATAGTATCTACAACAGTCGTGATGTATACTTCGTAGAACAAATGAATTATGCTGAAAATAATATTCTGCTTTATGAATTTGGTGGTTATAACGATACCAACGTGGAAAAGCCTGCTGTTTAATCAACGAAACAGAAGATGAAAATTTGGAATTCGAAGATGAAATATCAGCATACGAATTTGAAGACCAACCTGATAGTGAACCCGTCACTATAATGAAAAATGATTCAATGATGGAACAGGAATCAGAAAATATCCAGGATGTTGAGCTCGAAGCTAAAACGCATACCATACCTAGCAAAAGAAGACGTGGACGCCCAAGAAAGAAACCTGTAAAAGTCAATATGGTAATCGTAAAGAAGCCATTAACTTATAATGAAGCGCAGAAATATGGCGTAGACTACAAGGAGACTTTTTCTCCAGTTACTCGTCATTCGACCATTAGGCTGATGTTGTTAATTGCAGCACAGTATGGGCTGACAGTTCATCAATTAGATGTAAAAAACGCATACCTCAATGGAGAATTATCAGAAAATATTTACATGGAACAACCTGAAGGTTTACAAGCTGACAAAAATAAGGTGTGTTGTCTGAAAAAATCAATATATGGTCTGAAACAATCTGGTCGTGAATGGAACGCGGCAGTGAATAATATTTTAGTTGAGAAACTCGGTTTTAAAAGACTTGTGAAAGATAATTGTGCATTTATAAAACAAGTGAAAGATCGAATTTGCATTATTGTTTTATATATCGACGACATAATGCTTGCGTGCAGTGACATGCTAGATATAAAAGCTAAATTAAGTGAAGTGATAGACATTGTGGATAAAGGTGATATAAAGTACATAATCGGTATTGAAATGCAAAGTAATAAAGAAAAAAACGAAATAGCGATATCACAAACACAATATATTGAAAATTTACTGACCGAATACGGTATGAGTCAGTGTAATGGCGTTAAAACCCCTTTGGACGCTGGTGAAAAAATAGAAAAGTGTGAAAGTGATGGACATGAACATTGTGAATTGGCTGAACCAAAAGTTTATCAAAAACTAATTGGTGAACTAATGTACTTAGCCGTATGCACGCGCCCAGACATAATATTCGCTGTGAGCAAATTATCTCAGAATAATAAGCCACACTTAAGACATTTCAAAGCTGCGAAAAGAATTCTACGATACCTCAGAGAAACTTCTAATTATGGTATCAAATACTGTAACCCAAGTTGCAAGGATATGGCGATGCAGACTGGGGCGGCTCATCCTGCGACAGACGATCGTACACAGGATATGTATTTACTTTTGCTGATGGAGCAATAACATGGGAAGCGCTACAGAAGCGGAGTATATGGCACTTAGCCAAGTAACCAAAGAAGCAGTTTACCTGAGAGATTTCTTGCAGGAAATCGGCTACCAATCGCTTGTGGTCGAGCCAACAGTGCTTTATGGTGATAATATTGGAGCGCAGCATCTAGCTAAGAATCCTGTTCACCATTCAAGGACGAAGCACATTGATATACGATACAACTTCGTAAGGGAACAATACCACCAGAAGGAAATCGATATTCGGCACGTTTCGACCAACAAAATGTTAGCAGATATGATGACGAAAGCATTACCGAAGATGAAGCTGGAGTTTTGCGCTAGCGGAATGAATTTAATTAACGTAGTGTAAAATTTCATTGAAGCTGTTTTGTTTTGTATATGGTTATTGAAATGTCAAAATAGTTATGCCTATTAAGGAGAATTTAAGTAATAGTCATCCTAACTGAAGAGCCACCTACTAGTGAATATCGTGAACTAATAGAACTAGTACTTATTCTGTATCTGTCAAAACTTGTCTTCTCTTCTTGTCAATAAAGCGTCTACAACAAAAACAATAGTCAAATCACCCACCCAAGTTCATAAGTGCTCCAACCCTAAGCTTCGGTAAGCTCGGTAGTGAAACTTTTTTTTTGCCGGCCATCTAGTGATCTGCGGTAAGAATTGTTCAACAATTTGATGTGGTTTGAATCTGCGGTTACATAAACATAAACAATAGTCAAATCACCCACCAAAGTCCATCAGTGTTCCAACTCTTCAGCTTCAAAAGCTTTGGAGCTTCTAAGCTCATAGCGATCATTTGAATCAAGTTTCTCTAAATTTTCAAACCTGATCGATCGCGAAGCTTTATTATTACCGTAGTTGTGGTCTAGGCATTTGCCAGCTTTTTTGTCGTAGTGCTGCCAATATTGTACATTTGCTTATAAAAGTGCTTCCACGCTCATTTTGCCGTTTCGGTTTTTCATATATTTGAAATTTGTTTTACTGCATTTTCATACATATTCTCTGATCATGTCGCTTTGTTCCGCCAATGCTTGCTGCGACAAAGCCGAAAAAACACCCCTCATAACTTGCTTTGGGTTTAGCGGATTATCACTTCACGCCAAGTGTGCAGGTTTCACTGCACCCATGGGCGATTGCATCACTCGCGCAGACTCCGGCATCCATTACTACTGCGATAAATGTCGGAAGTGGTCCATATCAACCTACGTTGAGTGACTCAGGGCCAATCTTCGAAACTTTGCTGCGCTCGAGGCTTCCTTCAACGTTCTTAGTAAGCAGCTTGAGGATTCCCGCAAGGAGCCCGAAAAGCTCCTTAAATTCGCGTTAACGGAGCGTCCATCTACATCTACTTCGCAAGATTCGCTGAACGTCTGTGAAGCGACTACGACAATATCTCCCGCTTCACCTGTTTCTCTTGAAATTCCTCAACCGGCTGGAATTTGCCCTGCAGCCAAAAGCAATTGCATTTAACTCAGGCCCAGCTGCTGCAGCTTAACTCTCAAGCTCAGTCTGTTCTTACATCGGCTGAATCGGTACCACCAGTGGATTTTCGACAAATGAACTCTCCGAGCTCACAGGCGCAGACTAATCAATCTTCCAAGCCTCCAGCTCAACGAAAACGTGTTTCACCAGTCCCACAAAGTGATATTTCCGCTAGAGATGCTAACGCCGTTTTAATTGCTACATCTTCCGACTCTTTGTTATCGGATCATGCACCGACTGCAGTTCAACCTGGATCTTCAACAGGTCTTCCTCAGCCTTGTCAGCCAGCTCGTACTCTACCACGCCTGGTTGTTGCTTCGCCACCTTTGCATGTATTAGTATCGCGTTTCGCATACAATACTTCAGCAGAAGCAATCATGGATTACACCACTGCCAAACTTGGCTACTCACCACCTCTGCTAATCTGCAAAAATCTGACACCTGATAACCTGCAGAATCAGGAAATCTCCTCATTTAAAATAACGGTAACTGCTGGCACTGATCTTCTACTTCACAAAGTTTTTTGGCCATCTGGAGTACTGTTTAAGGAATTCACCAGGAGACCTGGTAAAAATTTTCATCAAATAAAACCAAAAGTCTCCATAACGTAAGAACCTCAACTTCAGATAATAATGGGTGCTTAACTGGAATAAGAACTTAAGAAATTAATAAGATCAATCCAATTCATGTATACTACCAGAACGTTCGTGGACTTAGGACTAAGCTAAACATGCTAAATCTCTCCTCTACCCATTCGTCTGATCATATAATCTGTTTAACCGAAACATGGTTAACAGTAGATATTTACGATAACGAGCTGTTTACGTTTCATACAGTCTTCCGTCGCGATCGTGATCGAGCTAAATCAGGTAAAAGCGATGGCGGTGGTGTATTAGTTGCAGTTCACGGTTCTCTTCAAGCAACATTCTGTATGGATTTCTCTCCTCCTCCTGTTGAATGTATTGCTGTGCGTGTTACCCTTGCTTCCACAAAAATTCTCATTGTTTTTTCAGTATATGTTCCTTGTAATTCCTTAGTTGCGGTTTATAGTAAATTTTTTGATGAGCTTTCAACCTACCTCAACGTTAGCTTTCCCTCTGCTTTGTCTTTAATATGTGGTGATTTGAACTTACCGAACCTGGTTTGGAATCATAATTTTTCTTCAATAATCTCTTCCAGCAATATTTCCTTAATAACCTCATCCTTTCTATCTTTGTGTTCACTCTCCCAAGTAAACTGTGTTCCCAATATAAATAACAAAATACTAGACTTTGTTCTATCTAATATTCCCTCCAATAATATCAGTGTTCATACCGCATCCTTCCCCTTCCAAGCTGACTTACATCATCCTCCTCTTTCAATCGCACTTCATGTCGATCTTCAGACATCTAGAGCTCCTTCTCGTGCCATGCGCTTTAACTTCCATAAAGCTGACTTCTCTAGTATGATGACTGAAATTAACTCGGTTAACTGGTTCTCCTTTTGGTTCTCCTAACCTGTTGGCCAAATCAATATCATCATCTTTATGTGTTCCTTTATCTATTATATTTAACGTCAGCCTCTCCTCCGGCTGCTTCCCTGACAGTTTGAAATCTACTTATATTTCCCCCATCCACAAGTCTGGAGACCCAAGCTGTGTTTCCAACTACCGTCCATTTTCCCTCTTTCCTTGTTTTGGTAAAGTTCTTGAAAGAGTGGTTTACAACCCTCTCCTCCACCCCTTCCTTGCTCCGGAATAGCATGGTTTTGTTAAAGGTAGATCCTCCACCTTTAATCTTAAATATTTTACGAACTTTGTTGCTTCTACCTTAGACCAACGGAAGCAAGTGGATGTGGTATATACCGACTTCTCAAAAGCTTTTTATTCTGTTGATCACGGAATTCTTCTTGCTAAGCTTCGAAGTTATGGGGTGTCAGCTTTTGTCTTGGTTTTCATCCTATGTTTCTGTATCTGTGCAATCCTCCACCTCTTCCCCTTTTTGTCCACTTTCCAGTGTGCCTCAGGGCTCTATTCTTGGTCCATTATTATTCCTAGTCTTTATAAATGATCTCTCTTCTTTTATTCGTTCTCCCTGTCTCTTGTTTGCTGACGACTTCAAGATTTTCAAAGTAATCGAATCTACCAACAACTGCCTCCAACTCCAAAATGATCTCTGTTCTCTTTGCGACTGGTGCTCTACTAATTATCTTACTTTGAACAAATCCAAATGTCATCAAATTTTCTATATGTTTAAAATGTCACCCGTAATATATTCCTACCCACTGTACGGATCTTCCATTACGGTTGTTGATAATTTTAAGGATCTTGGTGTGTACTTTGATTTAAAGCTCAGATTTGACTTACACATTGCCTATATAACCGCCAAGGCTTCTCGTGTGTCCGGTTTCATTCTTAGATGCTCTTCTTCGTTTACTAGCATCGCTACCTCTTTCTATCTGTTTTTTTTCACTTGTTCGTAGCGTTCTAGAGTATTGTTGTCAAGTGTGGTCTCCCCGTCATAAATATCTTAACGAGGCAGTGGAATACGTTCAGCGTAGGTTTACTCGCTTCCTGTTGGTTAAATTCAATATCCCTTACTGTGGGTATAGTGATCGTCTATCCTTATTTGAAATTCCTTCACTAGATTCCCGACGAGTGTTCCTTGACGAGTGCTTGCTTTTCAAGATACTCCATTGACCTATGGTCTCCAATCTTGGTCGTATGCTGTGTATGCGGAACGTCAATCGATCGGATGGATTTCAATTAATGTTCCCTCTTTCCTTCGCGCGATCTGATGTTTATTTTAACTCGCCGCTAGTGCGTATCCCCAGGAAGCACAACGATCTTCAGCTTGGTCCTTTTTCGCTAACGTTCGCACAATTTGAATCACAAATTAAAGATTTAATTCTTAAAGTTCCTTATAATGTTTGATTTTCTTTTAAATTTTTTTACCGTTTCGCACTTTTTTCATATTAACTTGCATATTGGCATTAATTTTTTGTAGTTTCAAATATGTGTTTATTTAATATTTTCAATTATTTGGTAATTTTTCTTTTTTCTTTTTTAATACCTTTTTGGCTTTGTCTAATATTTCTATTTTTATAATTGGGCAGCAGCCTGTTAAAATGGATTTGAATAAATAAATAAATAAATAAACTCTATTGTCCGAGTGCACAAACTCCGGTACGCCATAGGTCAAAATGACTTGGTTTTTGAGGAACTTAATGACCACTTCTGATGTGGCCTTGGGTAGGGCCTTGAGCCATACAAACTTACTGAAATGATCCAGCACCACGAGCAACTGAGTATTCCTTGACTTCGAACGAGGATATGGGCCCATGAAATCGATGAACAGTCTTTGCAATGGCCCATCTATTTCCCGCTGATTCCCCATTGGCAGTTTTATGGTGTGATTCGGAGGCTTGACTTGCTTGCAAACAGTTCAGGAGGAATTTTAATCTTTTAATCTTTAACTCAGTGGCGTGGCGTGACAATTTACCGAAGGGAAGCAATTGTTTGATGTCCATGGTTGATTACGCTTTCCGCAAATTCGTTACGTGTAATAGAACCTCTCTATAAAAGCACCCAGGAATTACTAACGGGGACGTGAGAGTAGACATTCTGTATTCTTATGAAAATAAAAGTTCACAGTCCTTCACACAATAAGAAACCATATCCATATTTATCAGTAAAATAATAACATTCCCAGAACTAGAAATATAATATTTTTGAAAGTGGCCAAACTTCGAAGAATTGAAAAGGTTTAAAAATATGAAACCTTGAGTTTATTTTAACGATTATGCTACCAAATATTTCGAAATAAGCACTTGTAAAGAATGGTACAACATTCTCATTGTTGTCAATTATGCACCTTGCTCTTTTACGTCGTTGTGCTGCTATGCAAATCGACTATAATTCGTTCCCAATTTCCGTGAAACTGTTTCTTAAAGATTGTATTAGATCTGAATATGATACAGTATATTACTTTGCTAGGACTGAAATATATCGAATAGTATGTATTTTTTTTTTAGAAAAAACATTTAACAGAAAAATCAACTAATGATATATGCTAGGGTCGTCAGGAAATATGTTTGTTGACGGGCCTTGGGATACTTCTCTGTTCTGTTGCGTTGACGTTGGGTTCTTACTGTTGTGGAGTAAAAGTTAGTTTAACCCAACAGTGGAGAATGGAATGTACAGGGATTCAACCTACCAAAGCGGCGAGGCCGCAGTTAGTGATGGCACCATGTCTGAGCTAATCTTAGACATTTGCCGTGCTTAATTATGCTTTGCAAGTATAACCTCGTAAGAGCAGAGATTCAGTAAAAGAAACAGTGTTCTGTACGTCTACTCAAATGAATCTATTTTCCAAACATTCTTACCACTCCTTATATACGATTCTTACAAAACATTACAAACATAACTTAACCTACTTTATTATTTAAACTCAGCATGCTCTGAAATAAATCATTAACGCATACATTTCCCATGACACAATATTCTATATGAATCACATGTGTTCTATTTTCTCACGCTACACTTGACCAATATTTCTAGCGCCACTCAATCAACATGTACAAGATTTATCGCCATGTGCGCTTATTCACACTGTAACCAAAATACATAATATTTGGGTCGCGTGCCATGGTGACACATAATTTATTATCGATCGCAACATGACTCTGCACTGCATTTGAATATACCATATGGCATGGATATTTACGGTCGCTACTCGGAAACCTGATATGGTCAGTTGAGCGCAAGTGTATAGCATTGTACTCGACCTACATGCGTGTGGTCTGCTATTACGTAAACAATATTAGTGAACTGCATGGTGTTCTATTTTGACTTGTTTGTTTTGCTTTGATTTATTTCATGGATGTTGATGTTATATCATTACATTTTTACCCTTTTTTTGATTAGGGTTCATTTGCAACAAAAAAAATGAAGACTAATCACAAACATTAGGTTCAATAGTCCCAGAAGGGGTTTTTACAATAATATTCTCTTATCTTTAGTCACAACAAAGTTTATCATTCTTAATGTATTTTAAAATATAACAAAATTTTTCTATTTGTAGGTTCAAAAAATTTTTTTTTTTTTCGTGTAGTCACAATAATGCTTACTTAGCTTAACTTAACATAATGCGTTTCATTCTGAACGTTTTTATTACAAAATTTTTCTATATGTAGGTTCGTATATATATTTTTTTTTATTTATCTACATTGTCGTTTATGTCACATGTGTGGTAAGGTTTTAATCTGTTCTTATGTACTAATTTACGGTTTCCTGCTATGTCTAAAGTGACATTACAGTGATCCATGTCCAATACTCTATATGGACCTTTATATGGTGGTTGATGTTTCTTTCTATTTTCATTCTTCAAAAGTACGAAATCTCCTATTTTAGGATTCAAAGAATGTATATTTGTTTGGTTCATTGTTCTTTTGATTTTAACTTTTTCAATCAAACTTCGTGCTCTATTGATCGACATCCTCAATCTTGCCTTTAACTCGTTGGCATAATCATCTAAATCGTAAATTACATCTTGATTATCAACTATGTCATTTGGTAAGTATGGAAGTTTACCGAAAATCAATTCAAATGGAGTGTAGTTTGTATCTATATTTGGGGTTGTATTGTACGCAAATGTGTAATATGGAACCCATTTGTCCCATTGTTGGTCATCAGCAAACGAATACATATACTCGTTTAGTACTCGATGATTCCTTTCTACTACTCCTAAAGTCTGGTGGTGATATGGTGTTGAAAATATTTGTTTTATTTTTAGCAAATCACAGATGTTTCTCATAAGCTTATTCGTAAATTCAGTACCTAAATCAGACTTGAGTACTTTGAAATGTCCATACTTTAATATAAACTCATTAACTATTCCTACAGCTATGGTTTGTGCTTCTTTATTCTCTATTGGGAACGCTACTACAAATTTAGTTAGTTCACATTGTAAGGTTAATATGTATCTATAGTTATTAGATATTCTTAGTGGACCTACGGTATCTATCTGTATTGTTTCAAAACTCGTTGTTGGTGTGTCGGTTTTCATCATTTCTTCTTTTGTGTGTCTCACCTGTTTGTTTATTTGACAAGGTGTGCAATTCCTTATGTGGGATTTAACCATACCGTTCATATTTTTCCAGCAATATCTTTGTTTTAGCTTTAACAAAGTTTTGCGAATCCCTAAATGTCCTCCGTGCGGTGAATTGTGATATTCTTCTATTAATTTCACTTGTTCGTCTTTATTCGTTATTTTAGCGGGTGGCTTGTATATCATTATTCGTAGTTTCTTATGCGCATTATCTTTACCTTTTCGTTGCAACAGGTTAAATACTTTCTTGAATTCTTCCTTGTCTATAGACTTCAATATAATATCATCACTTGCTAATGAGAGTTCTTGGATTTTGTTACGTCTAGCAAAATCTAATAGTTTCTCCATAATCAAAACGTGTTCTGAATGTGGATTATCACTATTATTCTCATTACTTTTGTGTCTGTGGGTACCCCTATTTATTGTTAGCTTTGCATTAACGGAAACTGGTTTCACGTTAGATATATCGCTACAATATACTTTTACAATATCTTTCGTACGTACGATATCAATACTTTTATTTTCATCATTGCGCAGGATAAATTTTAACTTCATAACACCGGTGATATCCGACAGGCTAGTGCAATCCCAACAATAGAATTGATCAGGTTCTACTTTTACGTGGTTGCTTTCGCTGCGGGTTTCTTGCTTTTTATCCTCTGTTTTGTTTGCCATGCCCCTTGTAATTGCTAATAGTTTACGCTTTACTGTTTCATCTATAACTGGAGGTATCAATGCTTTTAAAGAGTCAGAATCCAACTCAATCCTTGACAAGGCATCAGCATTCGTGTTCATGCTGCCATCTTTGTACACAATCGTGAAATCATAATCCGATAAGTCAACTCTAATTCTAGTGAGTTTTGATGAAGGATTTGCATGGGTGAATAAAGATACTAGTGGTCTATGGTCTGTGACAACTACGAACTTTCTTCCGCAGAGATAGGGTCTGAAAAAGTTTATGCCCCAATGTATGGCTAAAAGTTCTTTTTCTATGATTGGTTTGTTGATGTCGTGTTTCGCTAGCGACTTGCTTGCATACGAAATTGGTAAGTCCTGTCCAATTTCACCTTGCTATAATACAGCGCCTAATGCGTAATTAGATGCATCAGTTGTTAAAATGAATGGTTTTTCGAAATTTGGATACTGCAAAATTGGTGGCTCCATTAATTTATTCTTAAGTGTTTCATACGCTTTTTGACACTCTTCGGTCCATTCAAATGTAACGTTCTTTTTCAATAGCGAGTTCAAACTTTTGGCAATTCCGGCAAAATTCGGAATAAAACGCCTGTAGTAGTTGCAAAACGCAACAAATCTGCGTACTTCATCTGCACATTTCGGAACCGGATAGTTTCTGATCGTCTCAAATTTAGATGGGTCTGTTTTAACACCTTCACTGGTTATCAAATGCCCTAAATACACTACTTCCGATTTCAAAAAGTGACACTTCCCAGGGTTCAACTTCAAGTTGTACTGTCGCATTCGCTGTAGCACTTTGCGAAGATTATCATTGTGGTGTTTGACACTGCATCCAAAAACTATGATGTCATCTACATATAGGAATGCCTCATGACTTAAACCACTCAAAGCTATCGTCAACATCCGTTGGAAACTGTTGGACGAAATCTTTAATCCAAATGGTAGTCTCTTGAATTGATAGTGACCATCACTGGTCGAAAACGCGGTGACGGGTCTAGATTCTTTCTCAAGTTCGATTTGGTGGAATGAACTAGTCATGTCCAAAGTTGAGAAATACTTCGCTCTACCGAGCCTATCTAGAACGTCTTCCAATCTAGTCAAAGGAAACTTATCATTGATGATTTTGTCGTTCAATCTACGAAAATCCACTACAAATCTCCACTTAGCTTTACCATCTGAAGTCTTCTTCGGTACAACCAAAAGTGGTGAATTGTATGGGCTTACTGACGGTTCGACAATATCATTGTCTTCTAAGTCTCTAACTTGTTGTAATATTTCTTCGTTTTGAGCTTGAGGTAGCCTATAATTCTTAATGTAGACCGGACTATCGTCTGCCATCTGCAGCTTTTGTCTGTAGAAATTGTTTGTTGTTAACTTCTCTTCCTCCAAGTGAAAAACATCTTGATACTCTTTTATTATCTCAAGCAAGCTGTCAATAGATTTTTTGTCCAAATTATCTGTATCTATAACTCCCAGCAGTTTCTCGAAACGCTTCTGATCACCTCTCTGTTGTTTTCCTGCATATACCTCTTAGTTTTTCAGTGGTTCAACCTCTATGTTGAAGTTGTTTATGACTACATCTCTGTCAGTTGTGTTCAGAACCTTTACGTGTCGAACGCCTTTGGCTGGTATAATAGTGTTTCCGATGAAAACACCCTTCTCAATTTATGCGTTCAGTACAATGCTATCCTCATCGATGCTTACATTTATCGGAACTATTGCTTCAGTTCTCGCGGATATATTAATTCCCGAATGGTTCTGACGTTTTGTATCCATGGGTAATACAATTTCTTCATCTGACACACTAAAAGAAATGGTGAATGTTTCATAATCTATTTTACTCATGAAACTAACTAATAAATCTCTACCGATAATACCGTCTGTACTAATCGGAAAATTGTCGTCTACAATGTGAAATAGTTCTGTTATCCTTTTGTTCCCAATTAATAAATTTAATTTCGAAGTACCTAAAGACGTAATTACTTCCTTAGTAATACCAGTTAACTTAATTTTATCTTTGCTATTCACTCTATGTTCTAACGCCTTAAATATACCTACTTTACAAATTGATACGTCTGCACCTGTATCTATTAAGAACGATAGTTGTCTATTCGCTCCATCATTATAAATTCTTACGTAATTCGTGCAGCCATCTGTTATTCTGTAAATTTTACACTCTTTACTCGTGTTATTTGTTCCGGGAGGTTCCTCATTTCCTCTCCGGAACCTAGGACGTTTCCCTGGTCCGAAATTACATGTAGGCTTCTATTATTGTTATTGCGTTGATTACTATGGTTGTTGGCATATCTGTTATTCCTACGGTGATTATCTCTGTTATCATCATTATTTCTATAATGATTTGATCTGTTATCTGTCTTTCTATTAAAATTTCTATGGTTATCGTATCTATTATTCCTAACATCTCTTCGACCGTCTCTATTCCTATAACCATTGCTATTTCTATCATTGCCATTGTTTCTGTATCTTCGATCACGGTTACTTCTATTATTTGCGAAATTGCCGATATGCATTACGCTACTCGTAGCTTGAGATTCTAATGTCTCAATCTCTTGCGCTAATGATAGTGCCTCAGCAAAAGTTTTGGGCCTAGCTGAAAATATTGTGTCTTTCAGCTGGTCATTAAGTCCACTTTTAAAGATAGTGAGTGCATAAGTATCGTTCATTTGCGCGATAACTTTCTTTTCTGGTTCCGTAGCCTGATTACCTAGCCCTTGTACCTGTAACTGATTGAGCTCATCTACCAAAGATAAAATTTTATCTTTATATGTAGTAACAGATGATCTGTTCTGACACATGTTGCTGAGCATAGAATGAATCTGTGGTACAGTTTTATTGTTTCTAAACCTGCTAGATAATTCATTTTTGAAAGATTCGAAAGTGCTGATTGAGGTGTTAATCAAAGATAATCTCAAATTCGCGGTAAGCTTAACTTAAGTGACGAAATCTATGAGTTGGGTTTTTCCTAAAGCGGTTAATGTGGAATTCAGTAATTCTACTATTTTCAAAAAGGATTCTAATTCCTTATACTTTCCCTCGAAAGTAGGAATTATTTTTATGGCAGTCTGTAGACTAAACTCAGACATCTTGGCTTTGTCTTCTAGTACTTGTAAACTAGTCTCTAATTCTTCGGTGATGTCGCACTCTTGTTGGACGTCTTCCGCAGAATATCCTTGTTTACCAAGCTGTAGCCACATTTCTCCCTACAATATCGCTGATACCGCTTTGAACTTTAATTTGATATCTAAAACCTCAGAGCTTTCGTCATTAAAATTGCTGATTGTTTTCCTAAATTTTTCTTTACGCGCCTGTAAATCGTTCAATTTTTCTTTTAAAGTTTCAAACTTATATAAATTCTTCGAACTTTTTCTTAAATTTCTCAAAACTTGCTCGTTTTCTAAGATTAAACCTTCTAAAGTGTCCATACATAATTATTGTATGACTGGAATTTTATAAAAAGGAACCGTACATTCATGAATAAAAGTTTTAAAATTCATGTATCAAAACATATACACCTATCCCCCGATTTACACGGTACTTGTTTTACACGTTTTCGCTTTTACACGGTTTTCCAAATAAGTTTTTTTTTGTTTTTATAGCACTCTACTAAATGCAACTGTGTTTGTTTTTATCGCACTCTACTAAATGCAACTGTGTTTGAACACGTACGCTGTGTACACATCTCACGGGGTATCCCGAGCTTATGTGCTGACTTGCTGCACATGCATACTGTGTCTGTATTTCTTCGCATAAAATTAAAGTTTTATCTACGGAAAATTGTATTTGAGTGAAAGTTTCACAGTTTCAGAAAGATTTAATTTTCCATATTCGTAAATTACAAGTGAGTGCATAATTTAGATTATTATAAATTAACATAAATTAAAAAAAATTACATATAGGCTTATAATGTCGAAAGAAGTTAAAAGAAAAGTTATTTCTTTGGAAACTAAAATCGAAATTTTGGATCGCTTACGAAAGGGAGATAGAGTAGTAGATGTTGCAAAATCATATAGCATGAACGAAGCTACAATAAGAACTATTAGAACAAATGAAAACACAATTAGAAAGAGTGTTGCAGCTGGCAATACAACGAGTATGGGCACAACATCATACACCAGAAATATCGCAATGGAAAAAATGGAGAAAGCGTTAATGCTTTGGATAGAAGATCAAACACAAAAAAGAGTACCCATTGATACGGCCGCTATGACAAATAAAGCATTACGAATTTACGAAAAAATTGTAGAGCAATTACCACCTTCTTCTTCAACTGAAAAGAAGCCAAATTTTTTGGCAAGTCATGGCTGGTTTGACAGATTTAAAATAAGACATTCTTTACACAGCTTAAAATTAAAAGGTGAACTGGCTTCTGGCGACGTAGATGCAGCCCAAGAATATCCAGCAAATTTTGCAGAAATTATTAACGACAATTCATACACCCCTGATCAAGTTTTCAATGCTGATGAGTCAGGGTTATTCTGGAAAAAAATGCCTCAAAGGACTTATGTCTCAAAATTTTATAAATCGGCTAGTGGTCATAAAGCAGCAAAAGATCGCATAACAATTCTTTTCTGTAGCAATGCTTCAGGAGATTATATTATGAAACCATTAGTGATTAACAAATCAAAAATGCCCCGTGCCTTTAAAGGAGTAAACATCAATAATCTTCCCGTTTATTGGAGGGCTAATAAGAAAGCGTGGGTTACTGCTGCAATGTTTACTGAATGGTTTCATGAATGTTTTATCCCAGATGCCAAAAAATATTTAAGTTCAAAGGGATTGCCTTTTAAAGTGCTTTTGTTAATTGACAATGCGCCGGGTCACCCACAAGATCTCGAATATGAGAACGTTGAAGTAAAATTTTTACCAAAAAATACAACTTCATTATTACAACCATTGGACCAAGGCATAATTTCTACTTTTAAAGCTTTGTACATAAAACGAGCCTTTACACATATTTTGGAACAAATGGAGAACAATGAATCTTTAACAGTTATTAGTGCTTGGAAAAATTTTACAATATTAGACTGTGTGAAGCATATCGCCTTATCATACACTGCGATTAAGCAAACAACGCTCAATAGCTGTTGGAAAAAATTGTGGCCAAATGTAGTCAAAAATGAACATTCCATTTCAAAGTTAAATGATGAATATTCGCAGATAGTACAGATGGCGCATTCATTGGGCGGAGAAGGTTTTGATGATTTTACTGTTGATGATATCGCAGAGTTAATGGCTGATAAAGAACTAAGTGAGGATGATTTAGTTAACTTAGTTTGCGAAAGTGAGTCTGACAAATCTGATGAAGAGGAATTAGTACCAGTAACATTCACTGCTAAAGTCATCCGCGAAGGACTCGCATTGGGAAGAAAGCTGGGTAATCATTTTATACAAAATGACACAAACGTTGAAAGGGCTTTACGATTCCAACGTGACATAAATCGCTGCTTGGGTCAATATGAAGAAGTTTACAAAGATCTTACAAAAAATTCGAAGCAATTGTTAATAACCGATTTTATTACCATCTCTCAGAATGAAAATATTTCTGCTTTAAACATCGAATCGGCACAAATAACTTCGAGTGATGAAAGTGAATTCCAACCTTCGATTTCGAAAAAAAGAATGAGAGTAATTTCTGATAGTGATGAAGGATAATAAAACACCTTTGGTTTTATTTTTTGTTCTTCTGTTTAATGTATTGTAATTAAATAAAAAAACAGTGTTTCCGTAATATATTACATATTTTAACCTGTCAATGCATTTTATTTTTATTTCTGTGTACACCTACAAATATTGAAAAAAATCACAACTGTTAAATAGCAAAATTATGCATTTTCTGCAAGCTTTTCGATTTACACGGTTTTGACTTGAAAATTTTTAATTTTCGATTTACACGTTTTTCTCAGGAACGTATCTACCGTGTAAATCGGGGGATAGGTGTACTTGCGTTGCGCAGCGTTGAGCTTTACAGGCATAAAAGCAATCGAGTGCTCTTCTCCATCATCATCCTTTTGGAACAGGACACTCCCGACTCCGATGGCACTAGCATCACACTGGATGGAAAAGAAATCGCAAGAAATCGGGATTGGCTAGCCCTGGAGCAGAAATTAGCAGTCTCTCAACCTCTAAAAAGGTGTTATTAGCGGCGTCTGTCCACTGAAGCGAGCGTTTATCTTTTCACAGAGCCGTCACAGCTGATGACACGGCCGTGAAGTTAGGGATAAACCGCCGATACCATCCTGCCATTCCCATGAAACGCCGAACCTCCTTCGCAAACTTGGGTGTTGGGTAGCCTGCGATGCCAGAAACCTTCTCTCGATCGGTCTTCAAGATTCCATCACTAACTACATACCCAAGATATTTGATCTTGGTCAGATTTATGGTCAATTAAGCTGCGTTAAGCAGCTGTGCCACCTTGAGATCTCCACCAAGATCTCGTCACGAGTAGATAATCGAGATATACAAACACCTTGTTATGCAGCTCGTGAGGAATCACTATGTGCATTAATCTGCACATGGTCTGTGGGGCTTTGCACACACCGAACAGTGAGAGATGCGTTTGATACACGTGAAGCTTGCAAGAAAACGATTGTCGTAATCCTCGTTTCATGTCCGCAGACAGGTCATCAAGAATACGTCAGTATGCTTCGTAAAACAGTACAATCCGGGGTATTTTTCCACCTACTCCGCGAATTGTACGTTGCCGTCCCCCACCCCACTTGCAAAAACAACTAGTCGTTGGGCTTGAGATCTGCAACGCACAATGCTTCAAACGCACTCAAAACGAAACGACTACGCTTCTCACTCTTAACGATTGGCTGACGCTCCGTTAGCGGTCCAAAATTGATTTACCTAAGTTGTGACGACCAAGTGTAGAAATATCGCATCCGCGACGATAGCTCAACGACATTTTGGATTCTATTTCGAACAACGGAATTGAAGTACCCGAAAGAAACATTGTGAGAAGGGCGATGTCTGAAAGAGACATCAGGCACGGTACGATTCCGGAATCATGGAGACCACACTCTGAGCGAAAATTTGTACTACCATTGAGCAGGGTTATTACTCAACACGTAAGTGGTTTAGACGCACTGGAAATTAATGTTGCGTTTCTTTTGGCTGTCATCGCAAACACTTTCGCGCACGATTTGCGCACACGAAGCTCCTTCAACAGTCCCTTCACTTCACTTTTGTATCTAACTTCTGGGAGAGAAGTCACGTAGACACGAATAGTATCCCATGTTTCAGGCAATTGCAAAATAAAGGGAGGGGGAAGCAGTGAATTTCCCGGTGCTTGCCGATAGTCCTGTAGGAGCTCGCATTCGCAGCGACGTGGAATCGAATTGCGGCAGGATTTTGAATTTGTATTTTTGATCAAAGCTAGCCACATTAACCAGAGGAATGTTTAGTTTTTAGCTGTCAGAAAAGATAAAATATTGTTTGGTGCTACAATTCAGCATAATTTAGAGTTTTTACTTTTTTATACAAGTTGGAGTCTCTGATAAAAGCTTCAACCACATACATCTGGACATTGTCGGTCCATTGACTCCATGCCAAGGTTTAAGATACCTTCTAACAATAATCGATCGTTTCACAAGGTGGCCGGAGGCTATACCACTTGCGGATCAAACGGCCAAGTCGGTTGCAAAAGCTTTTTACGGCCAATGGATAGCACGTTTCGGTGTTCCACACACAGTGACTACAGATCAAGGAAGACAATTTGAGTCGGCACTTTTCAAGGCGCTAGCCAAACGAATGGGTTGCAAACGAAACTGGACATCTCCATATTACCCAGAGTCGAATGGCCTAATCGAACGTTGGCACCGATCGCTGAAGGCCTCCGTCATGTGCATTGCAGCAAACACAAACTGGGTGGACGCGCTTCCAACAGTCTTACTAGGCCTTCAAAATTGCTACAAGGAAGACCTGCAAACTTCAAGTGCAGAAATGGTGTATGGCATAATATTAACAATTCCAGGGGAATTTATTGTAAATAACAACGAGCAAAGCGAACCTTTTTCGTTCATAGAAAACCTACGGAATTCGATGCGGCAATTACGACCGATAGAAACGTCTCACCGAAATCAGCGAACAACATTCCACCACAAAAATTTGCAACTATCAACGGCGTTGTTTCAGATCGAAGTAAGTGGAAGAAAGGTCAACGTATCCACAAATCGACTTAAACCGGCATTTCTGGAGGAAATGCAAACTTCGCATTCAGCGATGACACCCAATCAAGAGCAACGTACACTGCAACAACAGCGTGGATTTCAGCAACAACAGCAGCCAAGAGCTTCATCACCCAGATCAAAACGAAGGTTTTCATGGAAACTAAAAATTCCAACTCCCAGCAACATAACCCGCACTTATCGGCCCAGCAAAATCAAAACAATGAAATGACGTTTCACACTGGGAGGAGAGTATGTAGGAGCTCGCATTCGCAGCGACGTGGAATCGAGTTGCGGTAGGATTTTGAATTTGTATTTTTGATCAAAGCTAGCCACATTAAACAGAGAAATATATGAAACAACGGAATGTTTAGTTTTTAGATGTCAGAAAAAATAAAATTTTGTTTGGTGCTACAATTCAGCATAATTTAGAGTTGTTACTTTTTTATACAAGTTGGAGTCTCTGATTCAATCAGAGGTAAGATCAGTAGTCAGGGATTCAACAGTCCGTTAGATTACGGTACAATTTTTGATTGTTAGATTACGGTACAATTCACAAACAAAGGGACCCTTTTTCACATACCCAAACAGTTATTTCTTTTCTATTTTCGGGTTTTTCAGCAGGGACTTCTTGATCAACAATTTCCCGTTTAACTCAGAGACATCGACACGTCTCAGCCACGGCCTCTTACCGACTGCCTGGAGTCGAAGCTCGTCCGCCAGCACCAGTCTCCCTATCTCAGCCTAGTGCGCGAAAAACAATTTGAGAACAGTTGAGACGGATTTGTATTTTTCAAATCGCACTGAACATTTTGACCTTGGAACTTGTTGTTTCTAAGGCAAGGTAACGTGCATGCAAGGTACAAGTTACATAAACATTTAAAAAAAAGCAAAATAAGAAATTACAATGAGTACGTAAAAATAAAACGAAAAATTATAACAATAACAAAATAAATAAATAATAATATAATAAATAACAAATAAATAAAACATTGACATATAGCTTAGGATAAGGGGTTGCGGATGGCTTGAAAAAGGGAGGATTTGAAGGATAATTTTGAGACTGTTGGAGAATACAGATTACTTATGCTATTGAATATACTGCAGCATCTATTTATAGGCTCATTACCCGCGTAAGTAGTGGAGTGTGGATATTCCTTAAGTAAACGAGAGGACCTGGTGTTTCTTACAGGGTTATTCAACACCATTTTCAACGTATAATGCGGAGTTTGGGTACGAAACGATTAAGAAGACTTGCAAAACACTGCCGAGGGTTATGAATTCAAGATTAAGCACTTTCGAGGATGTTTATTTAGCACTTATTACTTAATTTTTATTGAAATTCTGCACTGCGATAAGTACGCTCTAGCTACTGCGAAAGATAGGCCGGAAATATTACGCGTATTAGAACTGAATTTCACTATTTTAAAAATATTGATAGATCAATTGAAATCAGTTCCAAATTAACAAAATTAATTATATCAGTTCCAACAGTTTGACCAATTTACACGCTAACGCTGAAGTCTTAAGCTTAATACTGTGTTCGAAAATTTAGCTTGAAAATAAGCGAGAGTTGTACTCAGTTCTTAGCATGAACAGTTGTATAGAAGTTGCTTTCGCTTTGAAGATGTACATGGCATTGACACATGTCTCCATTCATTTCACGCCAATTTAGTATGTGCAGTTCATTCTTTCGAGCTAAAAATTGACAGTTGGTGTTTGAATTTGAAAATTGAATTTCTTGACATTTTATCGGTCAGGAATGAGCAGTGTCTCTGTTTTTCTCCATTGCCAAAATTTTCGCTCGAAAGAATGACTAGATAATGGAGATATATCAAAGAAATTTATTAATGGGGAAGTCTATGTAAACGCCTCAAAATTAGTCATATTTTAAAACTAGAAGGTGATAGAAGGTTAGAAGGTGATAAAATAATTTTATTGTTAAAATGTTTCACATATCTTTATTTAACCTTTATGAAGTATAAAAATGAAGGAAAATTATTATTTTCTTACAATTTTTGGTCTGGTCCAAAAGTGATCCATTTAGCACACATTAAGCATTGATTCGAAACAAAAGATGCAATTGTTTTCTTCTTATAACATTTTAACGGGAAGGATAAACCTATAACACTAACAAAATAGCATAAAATTCAATAGAAATAAGCCTTTGATAAAAAATCCGTATTTTGGGCAATTTTTTTTCGAAATTTTTGACCCCCAGAGAGTATTTTACTAACGCGAAATATCTTTTTGAGTTACAACACGACCAGTTTTGAAAAATACAGTTTCGAAACAATCGCGTTTAAAGTTTTAGTACAGTATGACTCCGCACTCGGGCGCGCTCGATTATATTACCTATAACTTCGTAAATACTCAAATAATTTTGTTTTCTCTCGTCAGTACACGCTCAACATACTATATTTTCAAATAATTACAAAATTTCTTTATCGTAATATTTATTGTTTATTTCACTACAAGATCAATATGATTTGAAAATTTTATGATACAATCGCTTGCTAAAGGTATGCCAAAAAA
>OX376372.1:127095098-127120434 GCA_947369275.1 Nemotelus nigrinus | reverse complement strand
AGATTTTCGAGCCAGAAGATGCTAAGTCCAATGGTCAAAACCTCGTGGATGACAAAGAAGCATATGTCTCTAATGAAAGCATATCTACAAATATAGACGCCATTCGAAAGTTACGTCGGCAGAAGGAAGGTCTAAAAACGATTCATAGAATATTGACAGACAGAAGCCTTAAATCAGGCCATAAGGGAACTAATCGATGAGTCAGCTATTATAAATTATATAAATTATAACATTGATGAGTATTTAAAATTAAAAACACCCTTAAAATTAACTGACGAAAGGAACTATGAATCCAATTATAAAATTGCAGCAGCATCAGTAAGTGGAAAAATCATAGCGAATTTACCACAAATAACCAGTCCAATATTTGATGGGAATCACTTACACTCGAGGCAGTTCTATGACTGGCTTTGTGAAATCGTGCATAGACAACCAATTGCACTGTGCCAGAAAATGTGGTACTTAAAAACCAATTTGACCAGAAAAGGCCAATAGTTGACTCGAATTAATTGTTTCTGATGAAAATTATATTATTGCTCTGAGCATGCTTAAAGACCGTTACGAGAATTCCAGGCTATTAATTAACGCACAGATTAATAAACTATTATCGCAGCCGGTCATCGTGAATGAAAGCGGTCAGTCAATAAAATTGTTGAATGACACAACACAAGAATGTATTCTAGCATTAGAAGGCCTCGGAGTGCCAACAGGTGGTTGGGATCCAATTTTTTTATACTTATTAATAAAAAAGTTAGATCTTACAACGCATCGCTCATACGAACAAACACCAAAACAACCAAAAGAGTTGCAACGTGTAAAGAAGCTTTTATTGTTTTCGGAAACGCGTTTTCAGTAGCTAGAAGCACTAGGTAGCAAAATAAAAAGAGAAAAAACGCACCTGAACCGCTAGAAACAATCATGTTCGAAGAACAGTAGAAGAATCGTGCAGGTTTTGAGTGCATAGTCTACCACATGAGCTGCTTATTACGGCCAAACTGTTTCAAACGCCACGTTTTACTTTGGTCTCAAGAATGCATTATAACTCATATGGTGGAAGGTTTCAGATATTACCACTGGCATGAATTTCAACGTTTATGAGAGCAAAACACGGGTTAATTATATTCGTGATCAGTTGCCTATTTCACAAAATTTTGAAGGCAGCATCTCATATAACATCAATGAAGAAAATGCTCAATGCCTGCAGCACTGTAACTGAAGTTGGTGTTTGGGGCTGCGATCCGAAAAATTTGCAGAACTTTGGGAATTGAAACATTGGTTATTTATTTTCATTGTAAATGTTTCCGGTATGAATACTAACTGTGAGCATTTATTGATACAAAAGTAGCACAACCGACTCGTGCTGGCAACCTTCTGCCAGTATCAAAGCCAAGAATATATCACATCTGCTTCATGTTGTTTAGTTACATTCGAAGTTATAGGAGTATAAAGAAATTAAGGGTTGCCTACAGCGAGTTTTTTCAAATAAACGAAAGCTTAATATTTGCTGTTTATTGTCACTACAATATCATTACCAATTGAAAATTCTACGATAAAACCGCTTAATAAAGATATTGCAATTAAACACAAAACCAACAATAGCTGGCAACCCTATCGTGGCTTTTCAACCAAATTTGGCCTGCATAATGTTTATAATAGGTTCCATTTATTATATGAAATTCGTATTGATTTCATGACTACAATGGAAGTTATAGGGCAAACAATTTTATTTTCCTGAGCGAATTTTCAAAACCAACGACATAAAAATTACCATAGCTGGCAGCACCAATCAAATTTTTCAAATAAATTTTCACCACACAGAGATTGAAGTAAGATTCAGCTACTGTGTCAATTTCATAAAAATCTGGTTACTTATTCACATTTCATAGGGCAAAAAGCAGTTTTTTTTTCTTTATAATTTTTCAAGATGGCACCACTGGCACAGAGTTGCCCACAATTCAAAATCGCTTCCTACTTAAGTCCAATGCATTCTGTAAATTTCAGTTGTATCTGATCATTGGTTCGTGAGTTCCCGTGAACAGAAGTTTTGATGCTATAAATATAGGTTAACTGGGAAAGGGTTACCGTTCTTGTCCGACATGAGTTTTCCAAAGTTTAACTTTGAACGTGTAGATAAAACATAAGATTTGTGTACACATTGGTTTTGTTGAAAGAAACGGACATTTTTAGGATATTCGATGGTTTGAATGTTTTCACTTCCAAATTTTGATTTTTTCAAATTTAATACACCAAAATTATCATAGCTGGCAGCTCCAACCGAATTTTTCAACCAAATTTCTACCAAAGGAGGTTTGAAGTAAGGTCCAGCTACTGTGTGAAGTTCGTTAAAATCGAACGATTCAATCAGAATTTATAGGGCTAAAAGCAGTTATCTTTTTTAGTGATTTTTCAAGATGGCACCACTGGCACAGAATCGCCCGCATTTCAAAATCACTTCTATCAGACCTGGTCCTATTAAAGACCAATACATTCTGCGAATTTCAATGAATTCCGCTAATCAGATCGTATATATATATATATATATATATATATATATATATATATATATATATATATATATATATATATATATATATATATATTTATAATATTCATATATATATATATATATATATATACATATATATATATATATATATATATATATATATATATATATATATATATATATATATATATATATGTATATATATATATATATATATATATATATATATATATATATATATATATATATATATATATAGATATATAGATATATAGATATATATATATATATATATATATATATATATATATATATATATATATATATATATATATATATATATATATATATATATATATATACAACAATATACAACAATATAATAAACAAATACAACAATATCCAACGCAAACAGAAATATTACACTCGCTACCGCTTCTATCAAATCGCAACAAACAAAACTTAAAGTAGGTTATGTTTTACTTAGCACAGCAATAGTAAAATTAACCAGTTCCAAACGAATGACCATTAAATGCCGAGCAATATTGGATTTGGACAGAATTTTACCTTAGTTTGTTGTGTTGTGGAAAACTGAAGTTAGGCGATACTTACTTCGCTTTTTGATAAATTCTGTGTTTGGCTAGATTGTGTCGATAATTGCGAGTGTAGAAATGGGTAAACCGTTTTGTGGAGTGCTCCGTCTACATGAAAACTGCGAAATCGAGGAATTTTGCAAGATAGAAGAAACGGAAGTGAAGAAAAAGGTCGTGACATCGGACCAAGAAATGTGTGAACAAATTTTCTACCAAACCCACGAAAGAGATTCACCAGGAAAATATATCGTTCGTTTAGAGACAACCCTGATAAGCTTAGTAGCTCTTTCTCATATTCATGAACGACAAAAGTAAAATATTTAATGATGTTCAGCATCTGTTATTCGCTGAAGACTGCAAAATCTTTTATTCTATCACATCAATGGCAGATATCTCGGTATTACAATCAGACTTGGATAATTTCTTTAATTATTATGTAAATAATTGCCTCAACTTAAACACTTCTAAATGCCAGCAAATGGTTTTCAATAGGACAACGTACAATTTTGATCACGTATACATACTAGAAATAATCCTATAAGAGTCGTTGATTCCGTAAAAGATTTAGGCATTAGTTTTGACCCATCTTTAAATTTCACAACCCACATTAGAAATATTGCAGATGCGGCGCGTTGAATGCTTGGTTTTGTAATAAGAAGTACAAGCAAATTTTTTAATGCAAATCCAGTGAAAATATTATACACATCGTTAGTTAGAAGTAAACTCGATTATGACTGTGTCCTCTGGAATCCTTATTACAGAGCCCATTCGGAGACTCTGGAAAAATGCAGAATAAATTTCTAAGATACGTAGGTTGTAAGGTTGTTACCGTTAGTTATTTTCCCGCGCACGAAGATCCTTTATCCTCAACTGGGATGTAAGGGCGACGGTTTTCGGGTAGCCTTTGCTCACGAGGAGAATGGGGTGGGTGGGCGCCACTTGCTTCTGGTCCGAAGACTCGCCGTCTGCCCACCACACAGAAGCGAGAAGAGGGTGACGGGTCCCACCAAATAACAACGCGTAATGCCCCGAAAAAAGAACCAACCGATCAATATCAGTAAATTATACCGCGGAAACGCAAACACCAGATCTATCATGCACAAACACATGAGGGTTCAGCTCGTTTAATACATTTTCGGCTCGATTAACAAAATACAATTCGGCCAACATATCATTTCTACTGGTGCCAAATTCGATTATAGCTTTGCTTACTTACAACCTATTCGCACATCACTAAATCAATTCTGTACGAGCAAACTAAATATACTCCTTATTCGCAAATAAATATAATAACAAAAATTAAAGACTATTAACCTGAGCAATCCCTTGTTGGGGCCCTGGTGAAGTCGACACTAGCTGAAAAATAGAAAGAAAAAGAATTTATTAACCTCTGACGATCCTCGATGTTCCAGACGTGTAACGGCTCAAATCCAGAAAGCAAGTCCTACCATCACTTTCACCGCTCGTGCTCCAAAATTTTCAAGCTTATCGGGACTTCCCTGACCTGTTGGGTGCACTCACCCGTGTCTCATTTCACTCAAATGTCCTAGCATCCACTTGCCGTCCACATGTCCGTATTTGGGACAGTAAGAACTCCACTCGATTGTCAGCCGTCAGCTGTCAATTGACTGATCGTGACATTTCGATCCGTCCCGCATATTATCTGTGTTAAATGTCTTTGGGTCTGGGCGTTGCAGTACAAATGGAATTCGGTTCCAGGTAAGTAACTTGGTTTATTATGCATACTCGTACGAAAAACATAGCTCGCCATGGTCGTACGGGTATCTACTCAACCTCGGCCGTATGTAGGCCAGATGTTGGCCTAGGTCGTGCGCTGCCGGCACAAATGACTAGAAACATGCGTAGCCCTCCGTTTACGTGCGTCAGTCTTCCGGATCAATACATGTCATAGTTCGTCGGGTCGTGCGTTTCAAGAGTAAATCCATCCATAAAAGCCATTCGTAAAGCCAAACACGAATATGCTGGTTTTATTTCTTCGATGTTCTAGTTTCCTGTCCTTTTCGTGACGTTTTGTTCTGGCCAGTTCCTCGTCATATGTAAATATTTCGATGATGTAATATTTGGTAGCGTTTCGTGGTTGCCAGTCAGTGTTGTAGATATTTTTGACTTGAATTCGCGACTTAACAACTATTTCTCTACGTATTTTTTTTCCTTACATATACATGATTAGATTTCAAACCGCGGGATTAGTCGTTAGTGCTTGCGTTTCACCTCCATCGACCTTCTTCCGAAGGGCGGTGGAGGCCCTTTTTTTTAAAAAAAAAAAAAACAAACCTATGGACGTCCGTGACAAGGTGCGCACTGGTCACAACCAACTGAATTATCGGCATATAATGGATTTATTACGCATCACATCTCTAGCAGATAGACATAAGTGCTTTGACACATTTTTTTTATTCAATATTGTTAATGGTAATCTCGATATACTCTCTCTTTTAAGTGAATTTTCATTAAGAATCCCTTCTATAATTACAATGTGCAACCGTAGAGAAGCTAAAATGTCTTTGTAATGATATATCTAGTCGTATACCCTTTCGTTGTGTTTTGCTTCGGCTTGGTTTTCTTCGCTGAACTTCACGCGGGTGCCCCCTTTCACTGTTTCTCTGTTGAAATCGATCGGTTGTTCCGTGAAACATAACTATAGTTAGTGTTTTCTAACCTTGTTGTACTGAAAACTTATCTTTCCGATCATTTTCTAATTTGACTTCCTATATTTTGATAGTGAAGTGCAGTTTTAGTTAACACCTTTACCATTAGATAGTGCAGCTTTTGCTGATGCATTTACTACTTGAAAGTGCAGCGCGCTTTTGGTTGTTAAAGTAGTGCTTAAATTTACTGATTCTATCGTGTTAATAATTGACGGTATTGTAGTGCTTGATTCTCAGTCAATCACATCATAATTTGTCGCATCTAGTGTCGCTTGTTTTGCATGTGTTACTGCTATCTCACTAGTGTGTGTCTATCAGTGAACGAAAAAAAACCTTAACGTACCGTACCTTAATGTACTTTACCGAACATTTATGACGCCCGTACGCAAACACATTCACTAGAAAAACTACACATACCCTATCTCAGTCTGTAATGTTTGCGTACATGTATACAACCGATATACCGAACGAAACAGGCACGATGCAAATGTACGCTACGATTGAATACTGTACGGTACAATGTACACTAACCTTATCCACAACCCGTACACAAACGGTATACGTTTAGTATACCGTTTGTGTACTTTCGCGGTTCATTTATATGAAAAGGAAAAACACTTTGAAAGTGAAATCACTGAGTTAAAAATATTGAGTATCACATAATCAATTCATTTTGGCTGCGGCATTATCACTACCATGTGTATTTCATGGCTGTGGTAATGGCGCGGCGGGAAATTTTACGTTTAACGTTTAGTGTACTTTCGCGGTTCATTTATATGAAAAGGAAAAACACTTTGGAAGTGAGTTAAAAATATTGAGTATCACATAATCAATTCATTTTGGCTGCGGCATTATCACTGCCATGTGTATTTCATGGCTGTGGTAATGGGGCGGCGGGAAATTTTTTGTCTAGGTACATGATTTGGTTAATGAAAATTATGATTTCAAGAGAATGTATGCTAATGCTAGAGTTTTCGGAAGAATATTTTGTACATTAGCGTAAATTGGATGTAGAGGTACTTACTCACAAGTATTTACAGGAGAGCATAATTACAGATTATGTACCTTAGGGCTAGTTGAACACATAATGCTGTATATATTCCGGATAAAAACGCTGAACGTTAATCTTATCGTATCATTTAGTGCACTTAAGTGCTTCTTTAGTTCGAGCAGGAAAATTATTTTCAAAGGCAACGAAGATGCCGCGGCCGAAAAATTAAATTTTACATGATTTGTTTAGTGAAAATCATGACGGGGAAACAGTGTGCGAAAATGATGAAACATAGTGGAAATTTCGAAAGACATTTGAAAACGGAGCATCCTTTGTTATTTTCGCGATATGTCCAATGAAAAATCGGAAGTAAGGAGAATAGCTGTCAATTGAAAACAAAATCGACGAGAGAAATGGTCGTCCACGTTCAATGTTCGAAGACCGTTCGTTTCAAATATTGGTCCAATCTATTTTTGATGCTGTAAACGTAAAGGCCAATGAGCAGAATGTAAGTGAAAGATCTACTGCATATTGTCAACAAATCAAAGCAGAAATAGTTGCAGATTTAAAAAAACAGCTACTTTCACTGAAAATTGATGCAGCCACAAGACAAGATTTGAGTCTTTTAGGAGTTAACGCGCAGTACTTAAAAAAGGGATGATTGTCATTATATAAAGGTGCTTTTTTTTATTTTCTTCCGAAAATCCTCGAGATATATGCGTTTATTAAAGTTTGAATATTAATTGTTAGATATTTTTGTAGATTATCACCATCTTTAATTATACCTAAGGCAACCCGTGGATTGCCGCATGTTTGGCGCTGAGCAAGACTCGTGCAGCTGATATGTATACTAAGTAGCCGATGTAAGGCTAGACTTCGATTTGCCAATGAAAGGCAATAGTTTAGTTTCAAAAACAAACTAACTGTAGTATTCTTAAACAATGTTTATTTGTTCAAGACTACTATACAACTTTTTTTCAATACTTCACTCTTTTTATGCTAAAACACACTTTTTATGCTAAAATGTTGCTTAATCTATTCCTAGCTATCGATAATGCATAATCAACAATCAATCAGTTCCCATGCACAAGCTCATGACCTAATTCACATTAGTGATGCGCGATTGCGAGATATTAAACTCGATTGTTTCGATTGTTCAAATATCTCGAAACATCTCGATTATTTAAGTTGGACTCGATTGTTGCAATCGAGATAATCGAGACAATCGCGCGATTCGAGATAATCGAGACAATCGAGCGATTCGAGATAATCGAGACAATCGAGCGATTCGAGATAATCGAGCGATTCGAGATAATCGAGCGATTCGAGATAATCGGCCGATTCGAGATAATCGAGCGATTCGAGACAATCGAACATCTCGCAACCGATCATTCGGTCGGTCAAGTCATCGACAATCGGTTGACGGCAATTGAGTGAGCCATAAAGCACGTTTCGTTGGCGCCGCCAATAAAAAAATGTTCAAATATTTCAGCAAAAATATTAAGTGTTATTATTTGATCAAACTGCAATTTTTTCGGGAAATATTGATGTATAAAAGGATATGTTTATCTTAAGTTAAAATTAAGATATCTTTAACTCTTTGGTGGCGGTGGGCATGTTAGTGTTTAAGCACACCAGTATACACAGTACGCTTGTAGAACCGCTTGTGAAGAATAGATTTGAATGGATTGGATATACTATTTAGTAGATTTTTTTACGTGTGCATACATATGGAATGTAATGATCAGATATGCATGGAAATTTGTATGGCTAGCATTTATCATGTACAAATGGCTGGTAGTTTTGGTAAAACTATTAAGTCTGATCAAAGTGTATGATCAAATATTATATGAGGTTGAGTTTTGTCATGCTGTTAAGTATGTTAAAATAAAATCTGCTTTTAGATAGTGCAGTTTGAAAGCATATCATTTATCCAGTATTTTCGTACTTGCGAGTATTTTAGTCAAATATTCAAAAAGGTTTTAGGGCAAAAGTAGCTGAAATCGGCCAATTTTGGGTTAGAGTGGTTTCGGACATAACGGGCCAAGACCTATTGCTGTGATACAAAGATTTCGGTTTTATAGGGGAGTAAGGGGTTTTTTGGCCATAGTTTGTCAAAAACTGCCTTTACCGCGCTTTCAATGATTGAAAGTGGTCGGGGAGTACAATATTGATATTTTAAGGATGAAAAAAATTTTTATGGGGAAAATTGGGAAAAAACGTCGAATTTTTCCAAATTTTTTTTTTTTGCGTAGCTTGAGTTCCGGGACATTTCTAAGCTGTTTCGGGGGAAGTCCATACAAGTCTGGGAAAAAGTGGCCTAGTTTCGAAGATAAATGCGAGACTAATTTGTTGGTTATGTATTCTTGATAGGTTCTTAACAAATATATGATTGCATTATATTGTCTTTAAAAAAAATTGAATATATCATGTTATACATTATTTAGGGGAAAAAAAATTTTCTTTTTTTTTGTATAACTTAAGCCTGTTGTTTATTTATTCTTATCTTCTATTTCGATTAATATGTTTACATCTTTTGTGTCTATTACTTTATACGGACCTTTATACGGTTTACCATGTTTTCTTCTATTTTCAGTCTTTAACAATACTAAATGAGTAAAGGTAATTGAATTTGATCACGGTTCCCTTCTTGTCTATAAATCAGCATAGACAACGTATATCATTTCTACAGCATCGAAGCCGAGCATATTGAAACGGGAAACTTCGATCGTTTTGCGGAATCAGCCTCCGAAAGCAGAATCAAATTGGAAATGTTTTTGCGGGATGATTAAAATTGAACAACTTTTTATTAACATTAAAAATTTTTAATCTACATTGAAAATTCTATTTTGACAAAGTGGTTTCGAAAGTATGCACTGCTTCTCATCAGACACCAGCACACAGTGCATACTTGACTGGCGTGACCACTTGCAGGTGGAAATCATTACATTTTTATTTATGCTAGTTGTGACAAATTTTAACATCTCCGACTTATATCCATGGATATAATTTTACTTAGTAAAGGTAATTGAATTTGATCACGGTTCCCTTCTTGTCTATAAATCAGCATAGACAACGTATATCATTTCTACAGCATCGAAGCCGAGCATATTGAAACGGGAAACTTCGATCGTTTTGCGGAATCAGCCTCCGAAAGCAGAATCAAATTGGAAATGTTTTTGCGGGATGATTAAAATTGAACAACTTTTTATTAACATTAAAAATTTTTAATCTACATTGAAAATTCTATTTTGACAAAGTGGTTTCGAAAGTATGCACTGCTTCTCATCAGACACCAGCACACAGTGCATACTTGACTGGCGTGACCACTTGCAGGTGGAAATCATTACATTTTTATTTATGCTAGTTGTGACAAATTTTAACATCTCCGACTTATATCCATGGATATAATTTTACTTAGTAAAGGTAATTGAATTTGATCACGGTTCCCTTCTTGTCTATAAATCAGCATAGACAACGTATATCATTTCTACAGCATCGAAGCCGAGCATATTGAAACGGGAAACTTCGATCGTTTTGCGGAATCAGCCTCCGAAAGCAGAATCAAATTGGAAATGTTTTTGCGGGATGATTAAAATTGAACAACTTTTTATTAACATTAAAAATTTTTAATCTACATTGAAAATTCTATTTTGACAAAGTGGTTTCGAAAGTATGCACTGCTTCTCATCAGACACCAGCACACAGTGCATACTTGACTGGCGTGACCACTTGCAGGTGGAAATCATTACATTTTTATTTATGCTAGTTGTGACAAATTTTAACATCTCCGACTTATATCCATGGATATAATTTTACTTAGTAAAGGTAATTGAATTTGATCACGGTTCCCTTCTTGTCTATAAATCAGCATAGACAACGTATATCATTTCTACAGCATCGAATTTTAATCATCCCGCAAAAACATTTCCAATTTGATTCTGCTTTCGGAGGCTGATTCCGCAAAACGATCGAAGTTTCCCGTTTCAATATGCTCGGCTTCGATGCTGTAGAAATGATATACGTTGTCTATGCTGATTTATAGACAAGAAGGGAACCGTGATCAAATTCAATTACCTTTACTAAGTAAAATTATATCCATGGATATAAGTCGGAGATGTTAAAATTTGTCACAACTAGCATAAATAAAAATGTAATGATTTCCACCTGCAAGTGGTCACGCCAGTCAAGTATGCACTGTGTGCTGGTGTCTGATGAGAAGCAGTGCATACTTTCGAAACCACTTTGTCAAAATAGAATTTTCAATGTAGATTAAAAATTTTTAATGTTAATAAAAAGTTGTTCAATTTTAATCATCCCGCAAAAACATTTCCAATTTGATTCTGCTTTCGGAGGCTGATTCCGCAAAACGATCGAAGTTTCCCGTTTCAATATGCTCGGCTTCGATGCTGTAGAAATGATATACGTTGTCTATGCTGATTTATAGACAAGAAGGGAACCGTGATCAAATTCAATTACCTTTACTAAGTAAAATTATATCCATGGATATAAGTCGGAGATGTTAAAATTTGTCACAACTAGCATAAATAAAAATGTAATGATTTCCACCTGCAAGTGGTCACGCCAGTCAAGTATGCACTGTGTGCTGGTGTCTGATGAGAAGCAGTGCATACTTTCGAAACCACTTTGTCAAAATAGAATTTTCAATGTAGATTAAAAATTTTTAATGTTAATAAAAAGTTGTTCAATTTTAATCATCCCGCAAAAACATTTCCAATTTGATTCTGCTTTCGGAGGCTGATTCCGCAAAACGATCGAAGTTTCCCGTTTCAATATGCTCGGCTTCGATGCTGTAGAAATGATATACGTTGTCTATGCTGATTTATAGACAAGAAGGGAACCGTGATCAAATTCAATTACCTTTACTAAGTAAAATTATATCCATGGATATAAGTCGGAGATGTTAAAATTTGTCACAACTAGCATAAATAAAAATGTAATGATTTCCACCTGCAAGTGGTCACGCCAGTCAAGTATGCACTGTGTGCTGGTGTCTGATGAGAAGCAGTGCATACTTTCGAAACCACTTTGTCAAAATAGAATTTTCAATGTAGATTAAAAATTTTTAATGTTAATAAAAAGTTGTTCAATTTTAATCATCCCGCAAAAACATTTCCAATTTGATTCTGCTTTCGGAGGCTGATTCCGCAAAACGATCGAAGTTTCCCGTTTCAATATGCTCGGCTTCGATGCTGTAGAAATGATATACGTTGTCTATGCTGATTTATAGACAAGAAGGGAACCGTGATCAAATTCAATTACCTTTACTAAGTAAAATTATATCCATGGATATAAGTCGGAGATGTTAAAATTTGTCACAACTAGCATAAATAAAAATGTAATGATTTCCACCTGCAAGTGGTCACGCCAGTCAAGTATGCACTGTGTGCTGGTGTCTGATGAGAAGCAGTGCATACTTTCGAAACCACTTTGTCAAAATAGAATTTTCAATGTAGATTAAAAATTTTTAATGTTAATAAAAAGTTGTTCAATTTTAATCATCCCGCAAAAACATTTCCAATTTGATTCTGCTTTCGGAGGCTGATTCCGCAAAACGATCGAAGTTTCCCGTTTCAATATGCTCGGCTTCGATGCTGTAGAAATGATATACGTTGTCTATGCTGATTTATAGACAAGAAGGGAACCGTGATCAAATTCAATTACCTTTACTAAGTAAAATTATATCCATGGATATAAGTCGGAGATGTTAAAATTTGTCACAACTAGCATAAATAAAAATGTAATGATTTCCACCTGCAAGTGGTCACGCCAGTCAAGTATGCACTGTGTGCTGGTGTCTGATGAGAAGCAGTGCATACTTTCGAAACCACTTTGTCAAAATAGAATTTTCAATGTAGATTAAAAATTTTTAATGTTAATAAAAAGTTGTTCAATTTTAATCATCCCGCAAAAACATTTCCAATACTAAATGACTTAGTTCTATGTTTAGAGGGTTCGAGTAATTCTGTTTGCTATTTCGTGTTGTTTTAGTCATTTCGATTAACTGTTTGGCTTTCGTTGCAGACGTTGTTAATCTTAATTTTAACTCATTCTTGTAGTTATCCAAATTGTATATTTTTTCTGAATCTTTTGAAATATCATTTGGTAAATATGAAAGCTTGCCAAAAATTAGTTCGTAAGGTGTATAATTTGTATCAATGTGTGGGGTTGTATTATAGGAAAAAGTGTAGAAAGGTATCCATTCGTCCCAATTATCATTGTCAACAAAGGATAATAAGTATTCGTTCAACACACGATGATTTCTTTTTACTACGCCTAATGTTTCATGATGGTATGGTGTCGAAAATATTTATTTGATGTCTAGGAGATTGCATATTTCTTTCATTAAATTATTGGTAAATAGAGTGCCTAAATCTGTTTTTAATACTTTAAAATGTCCGTATATAAGAATAAATTTATTTATTATTGCTTTTGCCACTGTTGTAGCATCCTTACTTTCTATGGGTATAGCAGTTATGTACTTTGTCAACTCACACTGTATAGTAAGGATGTATCGATAGTCCTTAGAAATTCTCAATGGTCCAACAACATCTGCGCTTACAATTTCAAAACTAGTAGATGTTGTTTCAGTTTTCATCATATTTTCTTTAGTGTGCTTTGTTACTTTATTCAACTTGCATTTATCGCACTAGTTAATGTGTTTCTTAAAAATTTTCTTCATATCCTTCCAATAAAATCTTTGTTTCAACTGTAAAAGTGTTCTGCGTACTCCTGCATGTCCTCCATGTGGCGAATTGTGGTACTCGATTATCAATTCCTTTTGCTTGTTAATATCTTGAATTCTTAAAGGCGGCTCGTATATCAATATCTTCAAGTCATGACTTTCTTCACGCTGCAACGTATTAAATAATCGCTTTATTAGAAAGTGCTAGTGGATTAATGCTATTGTTCTTTGAATATGTTATCAACTTTTTGATGACAGAAACGAATTTTGTGTATGAATTATCATTGTAACTATCGTGAACTTTCAGCTTATCGTTGACGAAAATGGATTTCTCGTCACCTTTATCACTGTAGCGCATTGCTTTGCCATTTTTCTCTTTGGCTATATGTATATCTTCTTTTCTTGATTTATTATTTTTGCTGTGCAGCATATAAAATCTCAATTTGATAACGCCTTTAATGTCTGACAGAGAAGTACAATCAGACGCACGAAGGTGATCAGTCTCTTCAATTTGTTTGTCACTTTGTCGGTCGATTATATTGCTATCTTCGCTTTGTACCTTTTTTGCCTTGCTTCTTGTTATTGCCAATAATTTTTTGCTTATACTTTCATCGTTTGTTTTTGCTTATACTTTTAACATATTAGAGTTAAGTTTAATTCTTGACAGTGCATCCGCATTCGTATTTATGTTACCTTTCTTGTATGTAATTTCAAAATCGTAGTCCGACAAATCTAAACGTATTCTTGTTAGTGTTGATGATGGATTTTTGTGCGTGAATAACGATACCAAGGGTCTGTGATCAGATACGACTATAAATTTTCGTCCACACAGATATGGTCTAAAAAAATTTATTTCCCAATGGATTGCTACTAGTTCTTTCTCTATAATTGGTTTATTCAGCTCGTGCTTGTTTAACGATCTGCTTGCATATGAGATTGGTAAATCTGAACCAATTTCTCTTTGGAATAATACAGCTCCTAGTGCGAAATTAGTGCGAGTATGGGTGGTGAAATCAGTTTGCGTTTTAGGAGTTCGTATGCTTTTTGCTGCTCCTGTTCCCAAACGAATGATGCTTGCTTTTTTAAAAGAACATTTAAACTTTTTGCAATTTCAGCGAAATTCGGTATAAATCGTCGATAGTAATTGCAAAAAGCTATGAATCTTCGTACGTCATTCGCGTTCTTTGGGGTGGGGTAGTTCGTAATAACTTCATTTTTAGCAGGGTCTGTTTTCATAACTTCTGCTGAGGTGTCCTAAATACACTACTTCTGATCTTAAAAATATTGCATTTGGTTGCATTCAACTTCAAATTGTATTTACGCAGCCTTCGCAAAAACTATTTTAAATTTTCGTTATGATGTTTCATGCTGCATCCGAAAACCATGATATCATCCACATATAAGAATGCTGAGTCACTCAAACCAGTTAGAGCAATAGTTCGCATTCATTGAAAGCTATTCGGTGATATTTTCAATCCAAAAGGTAACCTTTTAAATTGATAATGTCCATCACTGATGGAAAAAGCGGTTAATATCATACACATATAAGAATGCTGAGTCATTCAAACCAGTTAAAGCAATAGTTAGCATTCTTTGAAAGCTGTTCGATGATATATTCAATCCATAAAATTAACCTTTTAAATTGATAATGCCCATCACTGGTGGGAAAAGCGGTTAAAGGTTTTGATTCCTTTTTAAGTTCAATTTGGTGGAATGAACTAATCATATCCAAAGTCGAAAAATATTCTGC
The DNA here is from genome assembly GCA_947369275.1 of Nemotelus nigrinus. Classification (NCBI taxonomy): domain Eukaryota; kingdom Metazoa; phylum Arthropoda; class Insecta; order Diptera; family Stratiomyidae; genus Nemotelus; species Nemotelus nigrinus. Next base: position 127,105,219 of record OX376372.1, on the reverse strand, counting down.
CCTACCTAGTTTGTCTAGAACATCTTCCAACCTTGTCAATGGGAATTTATCGTTGACTAGTTTGTCATTCAGTTTCCTGAAGTCAACAACTAATCTCCACTTTTTTTCATCATTAGAGCTTTTCTTCGGTACGACCAACAATGGTGAGTTATATGGGCTTGTAGACTGTTCAATGACGTCATTGTCTTTCAGCTCTCGTACCTGTCTAAGAATTTCTTCATTCTGCGTTTGTGGTACTCTATATTTTTTTATATAAACTGTGTTTTCATCGCATGTATTCAGCTTCTGCTGGTAGCAATTATTTTTCGTGAGGTATTCACCTTCTAGGTGGAATACGTCTTGGTATTCTTCAATAATTTCTAGTAAGCTTTTATTTGCATCCTCATCAATACTGTCTGTCTTGATTACTTCTAACAGTTTGTTTATTCGTTTTTTGTCAAATTTTTGTTGTGCTCTTAATGTGTAATAATTACTGAGTGGTTCTACCTCTGTTTGAAAATGTTTCATAGTCACGTCATATTCGTTGGTGTTAAGTATTTTCACATGACGCAAATGACGCATCACCTTTAGCTGGAATTATGCAGTTACCCAAATATAGCTCTATCTCAATTTCTTTACTCCAAATAACGCTTTCTTCCATTCTACCTACGTTTATGGGTACAATGGCTTTCGTTCTCGCAGGTATTTTTATGTTTGCCATATTATTATACATAGGTAACACAATATCTCTGTCCTGAGTACGGAAGGATATGGTATACGTCTCATAGTCGATTTTGCACTTATACTTGATTAGCATATCACGTTCTATAATGCCGTCATTTTCAATAGGAAATTTCTCGTCGACTGTATGAAACCTGTTGGATATTATTGTATCCTCAAACTTGAATAGCAGCTTAATAGTTCCTAAAGACATTGTGGTTTCATCGGCTATTCCCGTTAGTCTGCACCTGTTTTGTGTTTGTACATCATACAGTACAAATGTAGAACTGTTAATTTTGTAAATCGATATGTCAGCTCTAGTATCTATTAGCAGCTGTAACCATCGTTCCTCTTTCTCGTTGTAAATTGCTACATAATTTGTGCTCATACCCGTTATCCTATATATCCTATTATCTAAAACATATTTATTATATTTTACGGTTTCTGTGTCTAATTTTCCTCCGGGAGATTGCCGAACTCCCCCGGGAAGTTGGCTTGTTTCCCTGGTTCTCTATGATGTATATTTTTCTACGATTATTTCTCGGACTTTCCCTAAAGCGGCTATTTCTTTGACTATTATTGGTGCGTCTATAATTATTGTTTTAGCTACCATTGCGTCTATAATCATTTGCGTCGTTATCACGACTTGCATTATCATGTCTACTATTTCTCCTAAACATATTATTGAAGAATCTATTTCGTTGCACATTGTTTCTACGATTATTTTACCTGTATCCGTTATTGTTATACGTATCATGCTTTCTATAATGGTTGATATGTAAAACATTATCCTGGTCCGCTTCGTTTTGCTCTAATTCACTAGCTAATGTAACAGCTTCGCCAAAGTTCCGCGGTCGTGGTGCGAACACAGTATCCCTAAACTCTTCATTCCAACCATTCTTAAATACAGTAAGTGCGTAGTTGTCATTAATACTTTCAATTGCCTAATTTGTTACCTGATCTACTTCCGTACCTAATTCGCTAATTTGTAACTGATTCAAGTCGTTTACTAAAGTTAATATTTTATCTTTGAATGCTGTCACAGGCATACGATTTTTGGGATAAACCAGCAAGTTGCGTATGAATTTGAGGTACTGTCTTATTATTCTTATATTTTAAACGTAATTGTCGTTCTAAATTGTCTATACTGTCAACATTCGCGCTATTTATAGAAGTCCTTACAATCGGGCTTAGCTTCACATGTAATACTAAATTTAATAGCTCGGCTCTACCTTCAGTATTCAACCTTTTCTCTAGTAGTTTTATTAAGGTTAAGAATGTCTCTAACTCATTATATTTTCCGTTAAAAATCGGAATTATCTTAATTGCGGCTTCTATACTAAAATCTGACATCTCGGTATATTCTATATTTTTTTCAATTGCAACTATTACATTAAGGGCGTTCAAACGCTCAACAAGTGCTGTAATCAATATTTCACTGATTGACGTAAAAGTTGATTTCAAGTCTAATTCTTCACCTTCTTTAATTTTATTCAATAACGATATTCCTACTTCTTTGGAACTAACCGCATGTTCTAATTTTTCTTTAAGCGTTTTAACTGTATAAGTTCTCGTCTTTTTCAGATTTGTTAGAATAATCTGCAATTCTAGCAACAATTCTTTTACTTTTGTTACAGTCAATTATTCATATTAGTCTATACTTAACATTACAAATTCTCCTTTTTTTATTTTTTACATTATACCAATATATACATTTTTCTTTACACAATATTCTGATTCCTTCCTAACATAATATTCCTATTCATAATCTTCTTTGTGTATCTCCTCTGTTTAGCATTGTACACATACAACAATGCAAGCATAATTATGAAGACGGTCTGCCTATATTCGACAAAAATATTCGCCTCAGTGCTACAATTATTTCCCATATTGATTATAAATCTGCTTCCGCAAAATAAACAATACATTCAAATTTTTTCAAATTTTTCTATTCTCTAGGTTTATATTATTCAGTTTTCGCTTAAACGATTCACGTAGCTCCCATGCAGATATGTTAATCATTCGGTATAGTATCGCCTTGTCACGTCGCATTCAATTTTTTCAAATTTTTCTATTCTCTAGGTTTATAATTATACGTATTCAGTTTTCGCGTAAACGATTCACGTAGCTCCCCTGCAGATATGTTAATCATTCGGTGTAGTATTGCCTTGTCACGTCGCGCATTGAAATTCTTTCCACCGCGCTTCCTACGTTGAAGCTTCTGGACAACCGGTTCCTGGATCTTATTCTTTTTGATGAAGTCTTCTATCCTTCTCGGTTGAGGTCCAGGTAGTGGCGTTGGCTTGTACTGGGGTAGTGGTGTCGATAGCGTTATTGGTGTCGGCACATATTCTTTCTGCTGCTTATTTCTGTCCGTTCTTATAATGCATCTCTCGAAAATTCGGTTAAATTCCTCGACGTCTTTTATTTCTGCGTCCTCAATTTCGGAGTCGCTGTCGAGTTCCGCTGGTGTAGTCCTTGTTGGTTCGAAATTGCCAGGATCGTCATGTAAAAGTGCTTGATGTTCGCTAAGATGAATTATTATCTTCCGATAATCCTCGAGAGACATGCGTTTATTAAAGTTTGTATATTAATTGTTAGATATTTTTGTAGATTATCACCATCTTTAATGACTCGTGGATTACCGCCTGTTTGGAACTGAGCAAGACTCGTGCAGCCGATATGTATACTAATTAGCCGATGTAAGGCTATATGGATAAGCTCATGACCTAATTCACATGGGCTGCTTACTTTGTTTTTTTTTTTTTTTCACAGTAAGTTATATAGCTCATTATTACTATTACACGTGATCAGTGCTGTCGTTTTACTGCAATTGCAGTATTTCTGCTGCAATTTGATAGAATCTATTGCAACACTGCATTTTAGTGCCATCTACTGCATTTTATCAGATTCGCTGCACATTTAATGTAACGAGCAAATCTACATCTACCTAGTCTTCGCTGCACGAAACTGCAAAGTAACGTGCGAAGCAGTAGAATGCGCTTTTCTTAATACAGTCATATGATAGCTATTTTTGCAATCTGGTGGTTATTAGTGAGGAAGCGTTGTTTTGGTGAAATTGGTGATAAAAAGCAAAATGGACAAGTAAGTCAATAAATATAGGACGAGGAATTTTCAGTCTGTACTGATGATAGATCCACGATAAATTTACATCACGATATGAGGTATATGCAATTATTGTAAAAAAATTAAAACAAAAAATTAAAAATTCATGTGGCTCAGACTGCGAAAAAAACCGAAATACGAACAGTAATATAGAAGAATTTGGAAGGATAAATTTGAATGGATGAGTGAGAAAAATGGCAACTTCTCACTTTGTCACTTTGCGAAGGCACGGTGAAAGCGGAAAAAATGTCAAAAGTTCAAAGAGTCAGCCGAAATTGTTAGACATGAAAAGTAACGTGGAAGCTACGAAAACATTAAATTTGCTTAATATGGCAGAGCTTAGAATTATTATGTGTGTGATCTCAAACAATCTGCCATTTGCTTTCATTCCAGCGCTAATCGATTTGATAAAATCAGTAGCTATAGATTCTGAAACAGCAAAACAAATCAAATCAGGGAAAACGAAATCAGTCCAAACTATTAAAGATGCAATGTTACCTGAAAGTGTGAAAAAAAAAAATCAAAAATTCTCCTTATTAATGGATGAATCGACAGATATAGGAGGAATCAAAAGTTTGGCGTTAACATGTCGATATTTTGACTTTGCTTGTGGAAAAGCTAAAGATAGATTTTTAACACTAATAGCTTTGCGAGAATATAATGCGAAATCAATTTTCGATTCCGTCATTTCATTTTTGGCCCAACATTCAATTTGAATTGAAAATATTATTGGATATGTGGCTGACAATGCAGCAGTGATGATGGGTGAAAAAAGTGGCATCAAACGAATGTTTAAGGATATATTGCCAAACATATACACTATAGGATGTACTTGCCATTCTCTCGATTTGTGTTCGTCAACAGCTGCAAAAAAACTGCCGTCAAATATAGAAATCTAGCAAGAAATGTTTATTTTTTATTTCGCATACCCCAAAACGAACCAGCGAATTTCAGCAGCTGCAGGAATACTTCAATGTCAAGATACACAAGATTTTGAAAACATTACTCGGTGGCTTGCATTGGAACAAGTAGTTAATGGAATTATTGAGCACTGGGAGCTTTTACATCAATATATAAAAAGTAAAAAATTTTGATAGAAATCCAGACCTAGCTGTGCAAATAGCTCAAAATTTAAATGTTAAGAACAAAATTTATTACACATTTTCATCTTATATTTTAAATATAACCAGCAAAATTAATGCTGAATTTTAGTCGGAAACTCCTAAATTTCATTTCATCGTTCCTACTATAGAAACGTACTTAAAAATCTCCTACAAAATTTCGTACGAAGAGAATATTTATCATATCTTTGAACCTTTGAAAGATGAGCAGATTATGGAATTGAAAGATATTTATGTAGGCGCAAAAGCGCATATATTAATAAGTGATATTGATGATGACGATCAAATCCTTATAAAAATAAATTGCTTAAATTATTATCAAGAGCTGACCAAAAAAATTTTCAAAAGATTTGACCTTAATGATGTTACTTTGAATAGTTTAGCAATCATAGATCCCAAAAAGCTGGGATATTTGTTGACAGATATAATTAAACGTTTCCCAAATATAACACACTACGATGGGATTGAAGAATTAGATAACTAATGGAGGATGCTAATAAATTTGGATTTTTCTGAATTAAATATAGAGGCAGAAGAGGATATTGAAGAATTTTGGTGTAAAGTTTTTAAGGTGAAAAATGTTTCCAAAGAGCCAATGCTTCCAAAAGTAAAAAAAGTGGTGTCAAGCAACCACATAGTAGTGAACTGTTGAAAGAATTTTTTCGCAAATTTATTTAATGAAAACGGAGAAAGGAAATTGTTTGCAAGCTTAGAATAGAATCAAAAAGCTGTATTTTCCTGTAAACTATTGATACACTTACCATTTAAATCACAATACACAAGAATATCCTCAATAATGAATTTTAGTGTATGTACACAGCAATATGTACTGCATTTCTATCTTTAATCTGACATAACTGAAGTTAATGAATATTTGTATATATTTTTCACCAAACAACCAATTCGAATTCAATAGTATCAAATTCAATATATATGTATGCATGAGTAGCTTTGTAAAAATTTAAGTTTTTCTGCAATTTCTGCAATTACTGAACATACTTTTTTTTTAAATGGGAATAGTTTTATTTTTTGCATATGTAAGTACACACATAAGTGTGAACGCATACAGGAAAATCAATCTACTGCAATTTCAAGCAGTATACTGCAATTTTAAATTTCCATTTACTGCACACCGAAAACACAAAACGACAGCACTCCACGTGATCCATTGCTCATATGTTTTCATCACATATACCATCCATGCTTTAAGCCAAGACAACATTCATCAAACTAAGACATACATCACATACACAAACCACATAAAGCATGTGTAAGAATGAACTACCCGTAATGAAAGACGCGGTTGCACATAAATGATATTTATTCAAACACAACTTAATTCAAGACAAAACAAAGTAAAAACTATATTTGCGGTGGTCGTGCCGATGGCACGACCGCGTCGGTCGACTGCTGTGCACGGCCGCGTCGGTTGACTGCTGTTGATCAAGTGAGCGAGATCCTTTGTGAGTGACGACGATGACGATGCGGTGCGAGAATCTAGTGACAAGGTTGCCAACCTTGTGGTCGCTACAATACTCCCCCCCAAGTGTCCTGCAAGGCACTGACCAATTGGAGGTTACGTAGTTTCGTCTGATGATGGCTTCTGCAGCGTAGCGTTCTGGCATGGTTGTGGCGTAGCGTTTTCGAATGACTGTGTTCGATGAAGCTGCCGAGGCGACAGTTGTCGGGCCTCGCGTATGCCGAGTAGTATAGTATGCCGAGGCGACGGTTGTCGGGCTTCGTGGCTGCCGAGGCGACTGTGTCGGGCCTTGTGGCTGCCGAGGCGACTGTGTCGGGCCTTGTGGCTGCCGAGGCGACGTGTCGGGCCTTGTGGCTGCCGAGGCGACGTGTCGGGCTTCGTGGCGATGCTGTGGCTGCCGAAGAGACTGTGTTGGGCTTCGTGGCTGTGGCGGCATGGCTGGGTCGGCATGGCTGTGGCGGCATGGCTGTGGCGGCATGGCTGTGGCGGCATGGCTGTGGCGGCATGGCTGCAGAGACGACGGTTGTCGGGTCTCGTGACGTTGCCGTTTTGCTGTGGCTATCGATGCGGCTGAGTCGGGCCTTTTAGTAGCGAGCCAATGCGGCGCAAAACGATAATGCGGAGCCATAGCGAACTTGTTGCGCAGTTAGTATTTTCCAGCAATTGTTGTCTAATTGCGGTGTCGGGATCACCACTTATTGTGGTAGCCGTGTGCACTTATTTGCGTAGTTTAGGGTCACCAATTGTTGTAGTGCCGATTGCATTTATTGCGTGCTCTTATTCTCGGGGTCACCACTGTAGTTAACTTATGTGCTCTTATGTCAACTCACTGAATTTACTAATAAGAACGCACAGTTGCAAATACATTAATTATTTATTCAAACAACACACAACTTAAATTAAATACAAAGTAAAATGAACTGTATTTGCGGTGGTCGTGCCGATGGCACGACCGCGTCGATCGACTGCTGTGCACGGCCGCGTCGGTTGACTGCTGTTGATCAAGTGAGCGAGATCCTTTGTGAGTGACGACGATGACGATGCGGTGCGAGAATCTAGTGACAAGGTTGCCAACCTTGTGGTCGCTACACATGTTTAAACCAAGACAAACGCCTTCCACACATCAATGCTGTAGTGGAATAGTGATGTAGTCTATGCTAAGCTACGTTAATTGTATTGAAACTCAATAATTATTCTCTTGTCTGACACGGATGCACATCTGGATGATTGACCCATTACAATTAAAACACTGGTTGTGTCGAGAGCTAAAATCCAGTCATACTAGCGAATACTTAAAGTTAGTAATTTTACAAGTTCTCCAAGAGTATTCCATCGATATACAACAAGTATTGACGCTCAACACTGACAATGGAGCGATTATGGTGAAAACAGCCTTTGATATGGATACGTATTTAAAAAATTCCTTGGAAGAAGAGCAACTTCATGATGGATCAATAGACAATAATTTGGAAACTATTACATCCAACTTTTCTTCCTAGAATATCACAAAAATTAGATGTGGGGCGCACACTTTATAACTTTGTGCATATAATGTGCTAAGATCGCCGTTAATTGGAGAAAAAGTGGAAAAATGCAGATTTGTTGCAAGAAAACTAAGAACACAAAGCTTTATGAACGTACTGAAAACAGGTAGTTACAAAAAGCCATTACTTGACTGTGTCACAAGATGGAATTCAACCTTAACCATGCTTGAAAGGATCATAACAATAAAACCAATAATAGATTCATTGGGTGAAGGAAATTCAAATATTTTTATTGACACTGACACATGGTCATTTATCTACGAGTTTGTTAGAATATTTGGTATTTGGGCCTTTGTGCTCTGCGACTTTAAAACTTCAATCAGAGCAACTAGTTTTCAGTGAGCTGTTTATTGTCATAATGGGTTTAAAAATTAAAATTCAAAATCATGCTGCATCAGATATGAAAAACATTTTAATCAATTCATAGAAAAGAAGAAAGTCAAAGCTATTGGAAAATGAGCTACTAAATGCGACTATATATTTGGACCCTAGGATTAGAATATGTTTAACTCCAGATCAAAGATTCAAAGCGAAATATTTCGTATATTCACTACGCAAACGCATTCTTTGTGTGAAAGGTACACAAATAGTTTACTTATTGTAAAAAAAATATTTTTTTTTAAACAGAAAGTACATGCGACTGATCGCCACCGCAGGCGCAGTTAACAATTGAAAGAGGAGATGGATCGCTTCTTAGTAATATTGGTTCTCAGCCTTCGGACTCATTTTTGAGTTTGTTACAAAACTTGGATCCTGTTTGGGATTGAATGATGTATGAACGTCAAAAAAGACTACCACTTCATGAAAATATTCTTCAATTTTGGGCTTCACAGTATAATGAATTATCTGTTATATTGAACGTATTATTGGCAATGCCAGTAACACAAGTAAGTGTCGAACGTTTATTTTCTGCGTTGAAATACATCCTATCCGACCAACGTAACAGGCTGTCAAGTTCTAATTTGAAAAACATATTACTAGTAAAAGTCAATGGATCCTTCAAATACGGCGGTTGAATTGCTCATTGTTTACGAATTTTTAATTTTAATTTGTTTCTTACGTTTTGTTTGCTTTCGAAAATGATATACAATTTTTTTAATATAATTATTTTCATCATCACCAACGTGGCAAAACAGCCCGACGTCGGGCCTTGGCCGCCTGGATCTACCTCCGCCAATTGTCTCGGTCACGTGACCGCGTCCTCCAATCTTGGAGCACCAATAGTTGCTCGGCGTCCGCATATACTGAGCTCTCCCAACGAGCTCTTGGTCTTCCTCTTGGCCTCGCTCCGTCGACTCGTCTTACGTTCATGACACGTTTTGGCATGCGATAGTCATCCATGCGTTGCACGTGTCCAGCGCACTGTATCCGTTGTAATTTGACGATTTTGGAGATTCATCGTGCAGTTCGTACAACTCATTGTTGTACCGGATGCGCCATCCATCTCGGTCGCGAACAGCCCTGAAAATCCTCCGTATAACTTTCCGTTCGAAGGTATCGATCATATTTTCGGAGGCTTGGGTCAGGGTCCATGTTTCGCAGCCATAGCACAGGACTGGTCTTATGATAGTTTTATAAACGCGGAGCTTAGTCTTTCTGTGCACATATTTCGATTTCATAATGGGGAGGACCGAGAAGAATGTCTTATTTGCTAGTTGTATCCGTCGCTTGATTTCGTCAGTTTCGTTGGCGTGACCCAGGTAAACGAAGTTGTCCACGAATTTGATGCTAAAGTCCCCTACGTTGATGATCGTGTGCGCTTTCTTCCTTGTCCTAGATTGCTTCATAACTTTCGTTTTGTCCTCGTGGATTCTTAGTCCAACTTTCTTTGCTGCGGTGTCAAGTGTAAGCAGAAGTTCTTCTGCATCGGTCAGTTTTCGAGCCATGATGTTAATGTCATCCGCTGTCGCTGCCAATTGTGTCGACTTAAAAAGTAGCGTACCACTGGTGTTCAGGTTCATTGCCCGAATAGCGAACTCAAGTGCCAAGTTGAAGAGCGTGGGCGCTATTCCATCGCCCTGCTTCAGGCCAACCAGAGTTTCAAAAGGATCCGTCAATCTGTTCTGGATCGGGACCTGCGAGACGGAGTTGGTCATCGTCATCTTTATAAGTCCCACTAATTTGGCCGGTATACCATATTGCAGCATGATC
>OX376372.1:127050242-127094898 GCA_947369275.1 Nemotelus nigrinus | reverse complement strand
AATAGCCAAGAGCTCCTTCTCGTTCGTAGCGTAGTTTTCCTCTGGTTTTTTCAGTGATCTGGATATGCATATAATTGGCCTATCCTTTTCGATTTCCCCTTGTGACAACACTGCTCCAATTGCGTGATTTGACGCATCTGTTGTTAAAATGAATGACTTATCAAAATCCGGGAAAGCTAGTATCTCAGATGATGTAAGCAGCGTCTTCAATTCACAAAAGGCTTTCAGTTGGGTATTATCAAGCTGAATGTCTTTACGCTTCGACTGATTGGCTTTAACCTGAGCATTTTCACCGCGAGTCAGATTCTTTAAAGGCTTCGCAATTTTCGCAAAGCCTCTAATAAACTTTCGATAGTACGATGCCATACCAAGAAACGCTTTCAGGTCTTTCAGATTAGATGGTGGTTTTATTTTACTGATGGCCGAGATTTTTTCTGGGTCAGGTAGAATTCCGCTTTCTGATATAATGTACCCTAAAAACTGAACCTGGCCTTTGAGAAACGTGGATTTATCTAAATTAACTTTTAAATTTGCCATTTTCAATTGATCAAGTATTGTTTGAAGGTTTTCCAGATGTTGTTCTTCTGTTTCTCCCAAGACAATAATATCGTCGATGTAAACAAAACAGATTTTTCCGATATAAGGTTTCAGTACATCGTCGATCATTCGCTGAAAAATGGCAGGCGCATTCTTGAGGCCGAATGGTAACCTCGTGAATTCGTACTTGCCATTTGCGGTCGAAAAAGCCGTTTTCGGGATATCACACTCTTTCATCTTAATCCGATGAAATCCCGATGTGAGGTCAAGGGTGGTAAATAATCTAGATTTCCCAAAGCTAGCAAGTGTGTTCGTAATATCAGGTATGGGATACGTGTCGGATATAGTGACAGTATTAAGTCTTTTGAAATCTACCACGAGCCGAAACTGCTTTTCCCCCAAAGAATTTGGCTTTTTAGGCACGATCCAAATTGGGGAATTATACGGACTTTTAGATGGGCGAATGATTCCGTCCTCAAGCATCTTGGCTATCTGCCTTTCAACCTCATCTCGCAAATTTATTGGATACGGATATGATTTGACATATACCGGTTCTGGCGTGGATGTTCTAATTTCAGCCTCGATGCTTGATTCCACCGTTTCCGTATCGGTTACCGGACCAAAAATTTCATCATAGTTGTCAAGCAATCTTCGTAGTTTCATTTTCATCGCGTGGTCTAAATGATCGCCTTTAATTTCCAAGCTGTTCACTTGCTTCGATTGTTTCGCCTTCAGTGGTATCCTAATGTTGGGTGAAATTTCCAAGGTGTTGTTTTTCCTGTCGATCACTGCATCTAATTGTTTCAACGTGTCGTCTCCAATGATGCCGTCGAACGATTTTAGCCCTGGCAAGACATAGAAATCCAAAAGTGCGCCGTTTCATACGCTTTTAAAAAATCTTCCTGTAACTTTTTCAATTATTGGTATCTCTCCTGCAGCCGATTGAATATTAAAAGGGGTTTCGACAGGTTGTGCATTAAAAGAAAATTTTGGAGCTATGAAGTTCTTGTTTGCTCCTGTGTCGATTAAGAATTGCAAAACCTGGCCATCGCATAAGACATATTCTAGGTATGGTACGCTAGACAGGCGTCCATCATAAAATTTACTTGATTAACATCAGCGTTACTTTCGTCAGCCTGAAACTACTCGAAATAATCCGCGTTCGATTGTTCTTCGGAGCTTGGGTCATAACATATTTCAGCAGGATCATTACACGCATCCTCTGATTGATCTTGGATTTCAAGATTATAGATGCGTTGGGACTTTTTCGGGTAAATTGCGGAATCGTTCGAATGTTTAACTGGTGAAACATAAGAAGGTCGATTCATGTAATCCACCTGCCTTGTTTGAATGGACCTGTCAACCTCCATTGGAGTTGGAAGTTTGGGCTGATTGGATCGTGGTGGAGCTATGTTTTGGATAGCCGGACGAATATTTCCCGCTATGTTATAGGCTTGGTTCCTGAGGGGTGTACTTAGTTGGGGCTGGGAGGGATCTAACCTATTTTTATTCGGTTCGAACTTTGGGGTGAAGAATTGATTTATGGGTGCTGAGACAGAATTATTAGAATACCTTTGATGGATCTGATGATTCCTGTAGTTGAGGTTCTGGAATTCCAGACATGAAGCGTAAGCTTCAGGGAGAGTCTGAGGTCTTTGTACCATCAGCATGCGGGATAAGTCGCCATTCAGGCCACGCATGAATACATCTAGAGCGCGATTACGATAATTATCGGTCAACGCGATCACTGTTTCCCGCGAATGGTCTGCGGTTTTTATTTTGTTGATGAGCAAAGATAATTGATGATTAACCGACGCGTAAAACTCATCAACGCTCTTGCTCTTTTGCGACATTGAATGCAGTTGGTGTTCCAACGTCCTTACATCACGCTTATCGGCGTAGTGCAACGACAAACATTTTTACTAATGTTCGAAGAACATTAGTATTAAAATCGATTCGGCCAAAAATTCATATTTCTATATATATATATATATGTACAAAAAATTTCAGTGAGATAATCTCGGGAACGCGCCATCCGATTGAGCTGAAATTTTCAGGATACATTGGTGTATATGCAGAATAGGTCCAGGTCTCTTTAAATGTCAGTTATTGTTAACCTTTTGGCGCCGGCGGCCATTTAAGTGATATTTTTAATATACCTATTATTTCGTACACAAATGATTTTCGCAAAAATAAAGTTAACGAAATAAATTTCTATCGTGTTTTACATATGAATCGGATAATGCTTTGGAATTTTTTAACCCTATGTGTGCGCTGGGTGCCTAAAAAGAGGACGGGAAAATTTGAAAATTTTTAAATTTCGATAACTTTTGACAGAGCTATTCAATCATTACGAAATTTTCAAAACGTATTGATATTATTTAGTTGTAGATTTGTGTAGCTTTTAATGAGCGTGCTGGTAACCCTGTAGCTAGGGCAGGCACTGAAAGTGAAAACCTTCAAATCATCGTCTCTCTTGAAAAAATGCCGTTTCTTCAAAAAACAGCCATTCATATGTAAATCTTGTGCTTTGTTTACATAGCCAAAAAAAAAAAAAAGTTATGGTATAACGGGCACGCCTGGTAACCCTTGCCCAATTTACCTATATTTTTAGCATCAAAAACTTCTGTTCACGGAAACTCACGATTCGATGAGCAGAATTATTTGAAATTCACAGAATGTATTGGCCTTAAATAGGACCAGGTCTGGTAGAAGTGATTTTGAAATGCGGGCGATTCTGTGCCAGTGGTGCCATCTTGAAAAACCACTAAAAAAGATAACTGTTTTTAGCCCTATAAATTCTGATTGAATCGTTCAATTTTGACGAAACTCACACAATTGCTGGACCTTACTTTAAGCCACGTTTGGTAGAAATTTGGTCGAAAAATTCGGTTGGAGCTGCCAGCTATGATAATTTTGGTGTCTTCATTTTGAAAAAAAAAATTTGGAAGTGAAAACATTCAAACCATCGATTATTCAAAAAAATGTCCGTTTCTTACAATAAAACTAATCTGTATATAAATCTTATGTTTTATCTACACGTTCAAAATAAAACTAAATAAATTTCATGTCGGACAAGAACGGTAACCCTCTCCCAGTTAACCTATATTTTTAGCATCAAAAACTTCTGTTCACGGAAACTCACGAACCAATAATCAGATACAGCTAAAATTTACAGAATGCATTGGACTTAAGTAAGACCAGATTTGATAGAAGCGATTTTGAATTGTGGGCAAGTCTGTGCCATTGGTGCCATCTTGAAAAATTACAAAGAAAAAAACTGCTTTTTGCCCTATGAAATGTGAATAAGTTACCAGATTTTCATGAAATTGACACAGTAGCTAAACCTAACTCTAATCTCTGTTTGATGGAAATTTGGTTGAAAAATTTGATTGGTGCTGCCAGCTATGGTAATTTTTGTGTCTTTGATTTTGAAAATTCGCTCAGGAAAATAAAACTTTTTGCACTATAACTTCCAGTGCAGTCATGAAATCAATACGAATTTCATACAATTAATGAAACCTGTCATAAACATTATTCAGACCAAATTTGGTTGAAAAGCCACTATAGGGTTGCCAGCTATTGTTGGTTTTGTGTTTAATTGTAATATCTTTATTAAGGGGTTAGTCCACTGTTAAACTGCTCCAAATGAACTTTTTTTTTAAACAGCTACCAAAAAAAAACTACTCAAGATATCGATTTGAAATTTTACATGCATCTTTATTGAAGTTAAGAGTTAATATTTTCTTTGGAAAAAAATATTAGAAAACAAAATGGCGGCCGCCCCAATGGATCGCCGTAGCACCGCCGAAAAAAAAAGCAAATTGCGCCTCGTAAATTCCTGGACAAAATAAGCATCAGTGAACAAATTATCAAAAATAGTTCATTAGTCTTAAGTATAAAGGACTGCACGGGCCTAACTTAAGAGCCCTAAAGCGATAAAAAAAAATGTGATATACTTTTGAATAAAAAAGCTTGATAAAAAAAAATTTTTAATCAATAAAATGTTTCCCAGATCGTCAAAAAAAAATTTTTTGTTCTAAATTTAGGCCCGTGCAGTCCTTTATACTCAAAACTAATGAAATCTTTTTAGTAGTTTGCTCACAGACACTTACTTTGTCCAGGAATTCACGAGGCGCAATTTGCTTTTTTTTTCGGCGGTGCTGCGGCGATCCATTGGGGCGGCCGCCATTTTGTTTTCTAACAATTTTTTCTAATGGAAATGTTAGCTCCTAGCTTTAATAAAGATGTACGTAAAATTTCAAATTGATATCTTGAATAGTTTTTTGTTGGTAGCTGTTTAAAAAAAAAGTTCATTTTGAGCAGTTGAACAGTGGACTAACCCCTTAAGCGGTTCTATCGTAGAATTTTCAAATGGTAATGATATTGTAGTGACAATAAACAGCAAATATTAAGCTTTCGATTATTTGAAAAAACTCGCTGCAGGTAACCCTAAATTTCTTTATACTCCTATAACTTCGAATGTAATTAAACAACGTGAAACAGATTTGATATATTCTTGGCTTTGATACTGGCGAAAGGTTGCCAGCACGAGTCGGTTGTGCTACTTTTGTATCAATAAATGCTTACAGTTAGTATTCATACCGGAAACATTTACAATGAAAATAAATAACCGATGTTTCAATTCCCTAAGTTCTGCAAATTTTTCGGATCGCAGCCCCGAACACCAACTTCAGTTACAGTGCTGCAGACACTGAGCATTTTCTTCATTGATGTTATATGAGATGCTGCTTTCAAAGTTTGGTGAAATAAGCAACTGATAACGAATATAATTAACAAGTGTTTTTCTTTCATAAACTTTGAAACCCATGCCAGTGGTAATATCTGAAACCTTCTACCATATGAGTTACAATGCATTCTAGAGACCAAAGTAAAACGTGGCATTTGAAACAGTTTGGCCGTAATAAGCAGCACATGTGGTGGAATATGCACTCAAAACCTGCACGATTCTTCTACTGTTCTTCGAACATTAGTGTTTCTAGCGGTTCAGGTGCGCTAGAGTTTTTAATATTTAGCCAATTCTCATCAAAAATATTATACGAGATAAGGGCAGCATCTGCTGGTCCCCTTATTTTGTGCCTGATATGGCGAAGAATTGCCCTATATATCGGTTTTAGACGAACTATCTCGTAGTCACTTAAGATGGTCTCAACACTGTGCACCTACGACACATATTGAATCGGATTTCCCTTAAAAGGCTGTAAGTCACTGACACAGTCAGGTAGTTTCTTGATGGTTTCAAGATCTTGTTCCATTTTAGGAACTGAGGGATCTACCTGCTCAAAGGGCCTAGATTGTTGAATTTTAGCATTATGCTCGAGAATAGGCAGTCTCGCTTCAAGTTTTTTGCTAATTTCGATCTGCGCGTTGACCGCACCGGTCAACTGCCTGATCGGTTCATGAATAGCCTCTATAGCAGCTTCCATGATTCAGTAAGCTATTGCACAAAAGTTTTTTTTATGAAAAACGCGATAACCGAAAATTTCCCGAATTAAACGCAGTTCACAATTCACCATCACTTTACCTAAATTCTATTTTTCAACTTATTTGAAAATATGTATTCTTAGAAAATATGTACATCAATATGTTGATACTGACTTCAATGTATTAATTTTATTTGATATTTGTGAAAAATAAGTACTCCGATATGTTGGTATTGACTTCAATATATTAATTTTATTTAATTTTATTGAAAATAAGTACTTTAATATGTTGGTATTGACTTCAATATATTAATTTTATTTAATTTTATTGAAAATAAGCACTTTAATATGTTGATATTGTTATCAATATATAAATCTAATTTTTGGACAATGCAAAGTATATGAAAGAAGAGGCAAACTTACAGTAAAATTATTAATTTCATTCCTGCTGCCTGCTGCTGGATTGCCCGTAGTGTTCCTTTTTGGCCAGGACCGTTGCACTTTCCAAGGAATCGGTGATTGCCTACTAAGGTACGCGACTGATCACTGCAACAATTGAACTCTCCTCGTACGAGCCGATGGTGATGTGCTGCCAACACTTGCCAATTTCATTAGAAAATCGTCCTACAGGACTATAGTTGGTATAATCTGCACAAAAACCTGCACCTATTTCTCGCCACGATTTGGAAGGGGTTCACACTGCTTTTAATTTCCTTGCGGTGATGATTTTATCGATATTATCGATTTGGTATTCTGCACACTTCCGAAATCAATCACTATTTATTATTTTAGTAGCGAATCGGCAATAAATCGTACGCGTAAGAACTTTTTTTGTGACCACGATAGATGTGTTACTTTACTTTACTTTACTTTTACGTAGGAGCTATGTTCTTATGGAGATAGCTCTTTCTGCTCGGGCGCCAGTTAACGAATTTTACTCCAAGTGTGTTAAAAAATAACGACAAGTTTTCAATTATATAAAATTTTATTTCACACGTTGGTTCCGTCGCGGTCAAATACAAACTCAAAACTTAAAATCTATGTTTGCCTCTTTATAACTTTTCATTTAACTTACTTACCAAAATTCTACAGACAACAGGTAAGCATTTCCTGTGTTCAATTCCATAAACGACAAATATTTTTCCACGATTATTGTTCAGTCAGCAATTGTGCAATACTTTATTGAGTGCATGGGTCTGTTATCGAGTACAACGTTCAAATTACCTTTTTCGGATTCGCATACGCGAATTCGCATGTTCAGCTAATTAATTGATTTGGATTAAATGTGCAGGTAGACCGGAAAGTGGTGGAAGAGAAGGGGATAAGGGAATGTGTTACATAATGTTACGTTGTAACCATAGATATGAGAGGAATGGATACGAAATGGGCCGAGAGAAATGAAGCAATTTTCAACCTCTGGTATAGTTGTGTGAGCAAGAGATCGCAATGTGTTTGTATGACGAGGGCGGCGTGAAATATTGTAAAATTAAAGGGCAATTTTTTTGGTGCAAATACAAATTTATTGCTATTGATGTAATGTAATTCACGTCAATACCGAATCAATGAGTTTCGATTTGCATTAAAAGAGTGCGTAGTATTAGCATTTATCTAGCATTTGTCATGCATAATTTATCATGCATTTATCTAGCATTTATCATGCATGAATTTCAAGTATGTTAAATTAAAATCTGCTTTAAGGTAGTGCAGTTGGAAAGCATATCAAGTATCGAGTATTTTCGGACTTGCGAGTATTTTATTCAAATATTAAAAAAGTTTGTAGGGCAAAAGTAGCTGAAATCGGCCAATTTGGGTTAAAGTGGTTTGGGACATAACGGGCCAAGACCTATTGCTGTGATGCAAACATTTCGGTTTTGTAGGGGAGCAAAGGGTTTTTTGGCCATAGTTTGGCAAAAACTGCCTTTACGGCGCTTTCGGTGATTGAAACTGGTCGGAGAGTATAATAATGATATTTTAAGGACGAAAAAATTTTTTGGGAACATTGGGCAAAAAGGTCCAATTTCATCAAAAAATTTTTTTGTCTAGCATGAATTCGGGAACCTTTCTGAGTAGTTTCGGGCGAAATTTCCATACAAGTTTAGGAAAACGTTTTCAAGATACGGCAAAATGATTTCCACCAACCAAACCGTCCCGAAAAACTGAAAGTAGCACTAAAAATGCTAAGTAGGAAAAAGTTCAGATCCTTTTTGGTTCGACAGTTTGCTTCTCCGGCTGTGCATTTTGCCGTATATTTGAAACTAGGCCGCTTTTTCCCAGACTTGTATAGAAATTTCGCCTGAATTGCTCAGAAAGGTCCCGAATTCAAGCAAGATCAAAAAAAAAACAATGCTTTGAAAATTTGACGTTTTTGCGCGATTCTCCCTATCAAAAATTTTTTCGTCCTTAAAATACCAAAATACACTTTCAATCATCGAAAACGCCGTAAAGGCAGTTTTTGCCAACCTATGGCCAAAAAACCCCTTACTCCCCCACAAAACCGAAATGTTTGTGTCACAGCAATAGGTCTTGGCCCGTTATATCCCAAACCACTCTAACCCAAAATTGGCCGATATCAGTTACTTTTGCCGTATCTTCGAAACTAGGCCATTTTTTCCTAGACTTGTATGGAAATTTCGCCCGAAACTACTCAGAAAGGTCCCCGAATTCATGCTAGACCAAAAAAAAAATTTTTGAGGAAATTGGACGTTTTTGCCCAATGTTCCCTATCAAAATTTTTTTTCGTCCTTAAAATATCATTATTATACTCTCCGACCACTTTCAATCATCGAAAGCGCCGTAAAGGCAGTTTTTGTAAAACTTTGGTCAAAAAACCCCTTACTTTCCTACAAAACCGAACTGATTGTGTCACAGCAATAGGTCTTGGCCTGTTATGTCTCAAACCATTCTAACCCAAAATTGGCCGATTTCAGCTACTTTTGCTCTCAAAGCCTTTTGAATATTTGAATAAAATACTGAAAACTTTCAGATTTACATGAAGGTCACGTTTGTGCCATATTTCCATTTCAAATTATATATGTATATTGTGATCGGATGTGCTTTCTAGAAAACTTGAATTACTTCTTGTCGTTCTTGCTAGAGAGGAAAATTTTTTTTGCATGAATATTCAGTTTTGTGCTGATGCAAATAATGCAAGAGCAATAATATTGTTTCTTGATTAGCCATCTTATTCAACGTATTTTCTATTAACATAAAAAAGTAAACTATAGTGTAAGAAATACCATTTAGAAAATTTAATTTGCAGACAAACACAGCCATCAAATCTAAAATTCCTTTAAATTGCCTAAAAAAGATATATTTGAAATCAAACTGAAATAAAATTTTTGCGACCAAAACACTTGCTAATTTAATTTCAATCAATCGGTTTGCCTACCAACGTAACATAAAACATCTACACGTAAAATATGTATGAACGACGCGTATAGATCATTTAGCATCATAATCTGCTCGCAGCATTCGTAAATAGTAGCCCAAGTCAATTACAAAGTTTACTTGTGCTACTTTAAATCGTTCATTCACACCGGTTTTCATCGTTCGAACAATTTTCTTCACCTAAATGACGTCAATTCATATAACTGATCAATCTTAATGCCCCTACACGCTATCAAGCTTTCCCCGCCTATGAACAAAAGCAATCAATAAAAATGGCGATCGGGCGGTTTGACACATGTTTTATTTTCGTGTTTTCATCAATTAAAAATATAAATGTTTAGATTGGTTAATTAACAGTGCGAAAGTAATAAGTGTTATGCACCAATTACACATATGATTTCGCTTTAGAATGTGTGATGTAAGTATAAATTCAATTTGAATCAATGTACCTCTTTTTATCGGTTTTAGGATAGAAAGCTTTCGACTTGTGGAAAGAAATGGTTGTTAAATGTGTGCAAGCAACATTTTCAACCTCCCCTTACAAAATAACATCAAATTTCATTCAGAAAATTTGATTAATTTTGAAATTTGTGCTCCATGTGACACATATTTTATTTTCCCTGCTATTCCAACTAACCCGAAAATCGACCATGTTCACAACAATAGAAATGTATGGAAATGTTTGTTGACATAGAGAGTCAACAGCGCAGAAGGGTATAGTGTGCGGCATTGAGGGGAAAGCTTTTTTGCAGAGAGTAAGTTGCATATGTAGTAAATATGCTTCATTCACGTACGGGTTCATGGATTATCATTGCGTGTCCATTCTTTATATGTCTATGGTTGTAACATAATGGGGCAACGATTGTCCGACCCGAATCGTTAACGCATCGAGAGAAAAAAAAATACAGCCTTCCCATTGGATATATGGCACAGAATTTGCCACAGCTGTGCGTCCTGGGTTTGACGTAACAAGTTGGGTGCTGCACATCGCCCATCGCTTCGCTAACACCTTGGTGATAGTCACGATGCCTATCTCATCGGCTCATATCCCGCTAACAATGTCAGGCCAATAGGAAATCGGGAACAAGTATCTGGAAATAGGCCACACAAAGAACCACATTCTGGATTAAACACATCACGGATGCTTATCTGATGTAAACACAGAATTCGCCACCAGCAAATGCCCACCTCAACGAGGCCGGATGGCCCATAAGGCGTCGGAGCTGCCGTGTAGCTTCAGATGCAACCGTCACAGCTAATCAAGATAGTCCTGCAGAATCCACCGGCCCCGCGGACACACTCCCGAACACATTTGACGCGAATACTATGCGTTACATTCGTCAATATGGCTGCAACAAGTTCACTTTCCACGATACCGACATATGGGTTGACAGCCGAGAACATCAACAAACAACCGAAACAGACATAACCCAAACGTCAACAAAACTCAGGGGTGTACTCAAACCCGACGGCCACGGAAAATTATTGGATGGTAAAGATTGAAGAAATTATCGGATTGGTGGGAATCCTCGATCGGCGCGTGTGGAAAAAGTACATTCACCCAGTCATATGGGAAAGAAAAAAGCATCGGGACCTGATGAAGAAAATTTTTCCATTCTTTGTGCGACGGCGAAAGCGAGCAGTTGGTTAATTTTGGAAAATCGTTAAATCAGGTACAAGCCTTTGTGCGACGGCGAAAGCGAGCAGTTGGTTAATTTTGGAAAATCGTTAAAACAGGTACAAGATTCTTTGTGCGACGACGAAAGCGAGCAGTTGGTTAATTTTGGAAAATCGTTATATCAGGTACAAGATTCTTTGTGCGACGGCGAAAGCGAGCAGTTGGTTAATTTTGGAAAATCGTTAAATCAGGTTCAAGATTCTTTGTGCGGCGGCGAAAGCGAGCAGTTGGTTAATTTTGGAAAATCGTTAAATCAGGTACAAGATTCTTTGTCCGACGGCGAAAGCGAGCAGTTGGTTAATTTTGGAAAATCGTTAAATCAGTTACAAGATTCTTTGTGCGACGGCGAAAGCGAGCAGTTGGTTAATTTTGGAAAATCGTTAAATCAGGTACAAGATTCTTTGTGCGACGGCGAAAGCGAGCAGTTGGTTGGTTTTGGAAAATCGTTAAATCAGGTACGGATTCTGGAAAGGTGATAATCAGATCCTTTGTGCAACGGCGAAAGCGACCAGTGGAACATCTTGGGAATTCAGAACCTGGTACGACCCAGAAGTTTTCTTTGTGCGACGGCGAGGGCGAATGGAGGAACATTTTTGGGAAACTAAGGATCAGTTACGACGAAGAACATTCTCGCAGTGACGTTGGAAGTGATAAAAAAGACTTCGGCTAAAATAAAAAAGTGCCTAATCGAAATCGGGTTCCGGCGGGATTTGAACCCGCGATCCTGCGTGAGTCACTTTCTTTTTCCTACCCGGAAATAAGGCATTGCCTCGAATATTCGGGTTGCGACGGCGAAGGTGCGAAACGGAAGGTAGTTCTGGAGCGACGGTGGCAATAAAACAAGGATTCCAGCCAAATAAAAAGTGCCTATTCGAACTACGATTCCGGCGGGGATCAAACCTGTGGTTCACGTGACGCTCGAGACAGACGGCGAGACGGTCAATTGGAATTAAAACCGTTTGTCTCGTACCGACCCTGTAGTGCATAGGCTAGCGCGCCTGGCCGGGAACTGGGTGGTCTGGGGTTCAGAGCTCCACCCGTGCTGATGAAATTTGGAACCTTGGAAGATTCTTTGTGCGACGGTGAAGGCGATTAATAAACGAATCTGGTCGTGAAGAAACTCGCCCATAACTGAACCGGGACTCGGCTGGAGTCGGGGTTGGCTTTTTGATGTGTTATTCGCTCAACCAAAAGGAAGAAGAAGGTTAGTGCACATTTTAGAGTAGTTGTGAGAATTTATTTTAGCTATTAATAGTACAAAACGAAATCAAAGGAAACATTTTTTGAACACGTTACTAGTATCTAAGATTTTTAAGAATACTTTGTTTAACTATTCAGTCTGTCATAGTGGAGTGGTGGATTTCCGTTAACGGAACGGTAGAAAGGATAATTTCACGTAACGTTAGACGTTTAGAATTGAATTAAATTTTGTGTTTTGAGAATCGCTAGATCGCGGAGGTTGTAGCAATAAAGCTCTTGTTTCAAATTTACGGAGTCATCGCACCACGAATAGTGGCACAGGAAGGAAAACCGGTAATCATTTCGCGTTTAGGTGGTCCGGTGATTGAAAAAAAAAAGAAAAGGGGAGGAGAGTCGCGCCATACGCAGCGGCTACTTTCAAACCTGATCCCTTTGACTTCGGTGAGCCGTAAGCTCACTCGGCGGCTCGTGGTCCATTCTTGGGTGGGTAACAACGCCCACGCCCAGTCTCCTGAGCGAACCCGGGACCAAAACGGGCCAAGCTGGGGGTCATTACCCCCTCAATTAGTCGGGGTGGATAACAATACATTATTAATAGTCGCGCAAAAATCAATGTTTAGGTCGCGTGTGTTAACAACGATTATAGTCCACGACCTATATTTGGGTCAGGTCGCTTGAAATCGTGGACCGACCTAAATTTAGGTCGATCCGCGAGTGTTTACACCACGTGGATTAAAAAATTTAGGTGGAATTTGGTGTTTAGTCCGCGGACTAAACGTGCGCTGTATATTCCACCTAAGTTTCCACTGCCAGCCCCTTCAATACTCTCACGCTGAAAGCATGTTAAAGCAGCATTTCCGCCATTTCTCGCTAAATGTCA
Organism: Nemotelus nigrinus; assembly: GCA_947369275.1. Taxonomy (NCBI): domain Eukaryota; kingdom Metazoa; phylum Arthropoda; class Insecta; order Diptera; family Stratiomyidae; genus Nemotelus; species Nemotelus nigrinus. The sequence continues at coordinate 127,081,772 of OX376372.1, read as the reverse complement.
AATTGGAGGGGAACTAATTGGATTTGACGTTCAGTGGGCAAAAAATTACTACCATCCAGCCCGTGGACACGGTCCGGCTATACAGCGGTCGGACCGAAAGTGACCTGACCTAAAGTGCGGACTAAATGAACTTAGTCCTCAGGTGTTTACACCAATCTGACCTAAAATTTGCTTAGGTCGAATTTAGTCCTCGTTCGTATATGACAGCTGTCATTTAGTTTAATTTTCGTTCATGCACAGTATTTATCGTTACCACGGACGGTATTACTTTCCACCATTAGCCTCTTCAATCCTCTCGCTCACAAATCATGTTATGTAGGAAATACATATTGGCCCAAGCCAGACCAACAAAGCCTATGGCCAATATGTGTACACCATCTTGGTTTGAGATGGCTACGATTGGTCGATATTGGCCCACATTTCGATCTGAGCGGATTTTGGGCACCAACCAAACGGATTTGACAGGCTGATGTTATGAATGAACCTGTATGTGTGAGAGTGGGGATACGCGAATGTACATTGTATAGCGTAGAAGGGCGCGTCAGTACAAGAGCGATCACCACGCGCTGAACATCGGGCTTGTAACAATGTATGATTAGTAGTGATGGGTCGCTCATGAGCGAGTCGCTCAAAAAGAGCGACTCTTTTGAAGGAGCTGTGTGAGTCAACTCTTCAACTCTGAGCGACTCAGCTCTTCGACTCTTTTGAAAGAGCTATGTGAGCCATCATTTAGAATAGCTCCGCACACTTCATACCTTCACTTTAGTGGCAATAGCGATATTGCGGAGCCACTCAAACAACCACCCGACCAAATAAAGCTTATGCATATACACACGGCAATACTTCATTAGACTACCGTGTGTACTTGAAGCGAAATCTATGCTATTCTAACGTCGGAACACGAACATATGTATACGACTATCGTATTGCATAGTGAAAAGAGTCGCTCCGTTAAATGAACACTGTGCGAGTGAGGAATAAAAGAGTCGCTCCGTTGAATGAACACTGTGCGAGTGAGGAATAAAAGAGTCGCTCCGTTGAATGAACACTGTGCGAGTGAGGAATAAACGAGTCGACTCCGTTGAATGAACACTGTGCGAGTGAGGAATAAAAGAGTCGACTCCGTTGAATGATGGATACTGATCGTGTGCGGTTATTGATGGCGACATTTTGTTTGTGTTTTTGTGTAACACACAGTATGCGTTTACGTGCGTATATTTTGCTCTGGTTCACGAGTATTTTAGTAGCCAAATGTTGGCTATTAGGCGGTGCATTTCATAGGTCGATTTTAGAGATGAAGCGTATACACTAGAACAGGTATATGGAACAGGTTCGTATCGAATATTTTCGTTCTTCAAAAAGTTTTTAGGGCAAAAGTAGTTGAAATCGGACAAAATCGGCCAATTTGGGGTTAAGGTGGTTTGGGACATAACGGGCCAAGACCTATTGCTACGATACAAAAATTTCGGTTTTGTAGGGGAGTAAGGGGTTTTTTGGCCATAGTTTGGCAAATACTGCCTTTAGGACGCTTTCGATGATTGGAAGTGGTCGGGGAGTACAAGAGTGACATTTCAAGGGCAAAAAAATTTTTTGATAGGGGAAATTGGGCAAAAACGTTCATTTCTCCAAAATATTTTTTTTTTTACTAGCATGAATTTGGGGACCTTTTTGAATTGTTTCGGGCGAAATTTCCATACAAGTCTGGGAAAAAGCGGCCTGGTTTTGAAAATACGGCAACATGAAATCTGCCGAAAAACCGTCCGGAAAAACTGAAAGTACCACTAAAAGTGCTAAGTAGGAAAAGGTTGAGATCCTTTTAGGGCAAAAGTAGCTGAAATCGGGCAAAATCGGCCAATTTGAGGTTAAGGTGGTTTGGGACAAAACGGGCCAAGACCTATTGCTGCGATAGAAAAATTTCGGTTTTGTAGGGGAGTAAGGGTTTTTTTCGCCATAGTATGGCAAAAACTGCCTTTACGATGCTTTCGATGATTGGAAGTGGTCGGGGAGTACAATAGTGATATTTTAAGGGCAAAAAAATTTTTGAGAGAGGAAAATGGGCAAAAACGTTCATTTTTTAAGCGTATACACTAGAACAGGTATATGGAAGAGGTTCGTATCGAATATTTTCGTTCTTCAAAAAGTTTTTAGGGCAAAAGTAGTTGAAATCGGACAAAATCGGCCAATTTGGGGTTAAGGTGGTTTGGGACATAACGGGCCAAGACCTATTGCTGCGATATAAAAATTTCGGTTTTGTAGGGGAGTAAGGGGTTTTTTGGCCACAGTTTGGCAAAAGCTGCCTTTAGGACGTTTTCGATGATTGGAAGTGGTCGGGGAGTACAATAGTGATATTTCAAGGGCAAAAAAAATTTTGATAGGGGAAATTGGGCAAAAACGTTCATTTTTCCAAAATATTTTTTTTTTTTGACTAGCATGAATTTGGGGACCTTTTTGAGTTGTTTCGGGCGAAATTTCCATACAAGTTTGGGAAAAAGCGGACTAGTTTCGAAGATACGGCAAAATGAAATCTGACGGAAAACCGTCCGAAAAAATTTTGGTAGCAAAATAACGGTAAAATTACAACAAAAACAGAGGCAAATGGAATACGTAGAGCTTAAATTAAAGTTTGATGCTATTACCAGGTGGAACTCTACGTAATCTATGCTTGTGCGCATTCAAGAAGCCACTATTAGCCACCTTAGGTGTCCTGAACTAAAATCTACCAACTCCTTCTTCTGATGAATGGAATATTATGAAAACAGCCCCTGATATATTGAGCATCTTCAATGAGGCTACTCTAGAAATAAGCAGTGAGAAAACAGTATCGATTTCAAAAATATATATTATTAATATCAACGATTATAAGCTACATTTCAAAACTCTGTCTGAACGAGTATAAAACTGCTGATGTACGCAGTTTTTTAAATGTGATCCAAAGAGAACTTTCAAACAGATTTAAATTATATAAAGAAAATATGTTTTGCCTAGAGAGCGTTCTTTTAGATCCACGATTTAAAAGACTAGCATTTCAAAATGAATCCACATACAAACTTGCTTGTATACATCTAGTTTCGGTACCCACAGCACAAGGAACGCAAAATTCGCTATGGCGAAAATTTGATGACAAAGTCAACAGTGTAAGAACCCAGGAAAGCTATGTAGCTGCAGGCATTAACGAAATGGATAAGTATTTACAACATGTAAATATACCCAGAACTGCTGACCCTCTCAATTGGTGGAAGGAAAAGAATGATTTACATCCCAGAATCTGGAGATAGTGAATCAACGATTGAGTAGAGTGGCCACTTATATGGAAAGATTTTCAGATATGATTTTATGGTTTATTTTTAAATTTATATTATATGCTATATTATATTTTGAAAGTAATGTTATATTATATTAGATTTAAGCTTATTATTATTAATAAAACAACAAAAAATAGCAATTTACTTTATACTTTTGCAACCATAAAAAAGTTGCTTGAAGTGGCTCTTTTGAGTGGCTCTTAAAGAGCGACTCTTTAAAGTGAGTGAGTTTTACGGAGCTGGCTCACTTCAAAGAGCCATTTTGCCCATCACTAATGATTAGTCATAAAGATCAACGTTAATCAAATTAGCTTTCTTCATTTTAATTGCATACCGACACATGCAACATGGCGCTGCGGCTAAAAAAGGACTCAATTGCATATATCAGTGATTGCTCATCTCTATAGGAAGAGGGTTCGAAAAAAAGTGATATTGGACAAGTGCATGGTAGTGTAGTAAACGTCAGAATGGCTACTACGGCAGAAAGTACAAATCCGACAACGACTATCACGAGAGCTTCATCATCATTATCAGGACTAAAGCCTCCAGATCAATTACAAAAGTTGACAGCGGAAGGATGGACAAAATGGAAACAGCTTTTCCAAATATATCGGATTGCATCAGGTACCAATAAAATGGACGAGGAAGTTCAAGTGGCAATAATATTGCATAGTATAGGTGAATCAGCGGTTGATGTGTATAATACACTGGAATTGACTGATGGTGAAAAAAAGAACTTTGATGTGGTATTGAAAAAATTTGAAGACTATTTTGTGCCTATAAAAAATGAGAGTGTGAGTTCGCATATATTTTTTACGAGAAATCAAGAACCTGGTGAAACGTTTGATGCGTATGTAACGGAATTCCAAAAACTGAGTGTAGATTGCAATTTTGGCAGTTTGAAAGATCGCCTAATTCGAGATCGGATTGTAGCCGAAATAGCAGACAAAAGAGCCAAAGACAGATTGTTACGTGAAAGTCAATTAACAATTGAGAAAACAATCAAAATATGTAAAAGCGCAGAGTTATCGGAACAGCAAGTAAAGAAGTTTGAACCAGTCAAAGAAGTTGCGTATGTAAAAAGACAACAGAGTAATAGCATTTCCAAGAATCGAGATAGTAAGAGTGGCACAGGCTGGAACACGAGCCGAATTCAAACGAAGGTGACGTCAGCATCAGCGAGAGAATCGACAGATCCAGAACAACAAGAGAGAACGTGCCAGCGCTGTGGTTATACGCATAGCTTCGGGAAGTGTCCGGCGTTTCAAAAAGAATATAAACAATGCGGTAAGGTAGGGCATTTTGCGAGAATGTGTAGAAATAAACGGTCAATAAGAATGGTTAATGTACAGCCGGATAATGAGTTAAGTAATGAGGATGAAAATCATCAGGAATTTTTCCTCGGTTGGGTTAGTGTAGATTCGGTAAACGCTCGGGAGGAATGGATACAAAATGTGATGATTCCAGAGCGTAATAAAAAAGTTTCATGCAACATTGATACGGGTGCGCAATGTAACATACTACCTGTCGAGATATGTAAAAACTCTAGCGCACCTGAACCGCTAGAAAACTAATTTTCGAAGAAATTGTCTTTGAGTGACAAAAAAGTGTGGAAAGACGTAATACACTGTTTTGTAGAATAATATCAACCATTCCTTATCCAAAGCAACAAAACTCAACTATAACACAAATAATGTAAATGTTGAGTGCTGGCAACACTTTCCCAACGAAGCAGTTATAAGTTTACCATAACAAGTTCATACTCAAATCAACTTATCCTTTGAATTTCGTTCTCATCGCAGGATTTCATCGAAAGTTTCAGCGGTTGAACGTTGTTTGAGGCTGCCATCCGAAAAATGTTCAAAACTCGGAAAATTTGAAAATTGATTCCTAATTTTTATTGCAAATGCTTTGCATATGAGAACGTAATTTGAAGCATCTGTTGGTGCAATATTTACGGAAATGGCTAATGCTGGTTAGCCTGTGTCAGCAGCAAAGCAACATACATACCAAATCTGCTTTACGTTAAGTTAAACCCAACCAGTAAATTTCGTTTCGATTGAATCACAAGAGAGAACGTGCCAGCGCTGTGGTTATACGCATAGCTTCGGGAAGTGTCCGGCGTTTCAAAAAGAATATAAACAATGCGGTAAGGTAGGGCATTTTGCGAGAATGTGTAGAAATAAACGGTCAATATGAATGGTTAATGTACAGCCGGATAATGAGTTAAGTAATGAGGATGAAAATCATCAGGAATTTTTCCTCGGTTGGGTTAGTGTAGATTCGGTAAACGCTCGGGAGGAATGGATACAAAATGTGATGATTCCAGAGCGTAATAAAAAAGTTTCATGCAACATTGATACGGGTGCGCAATGTAACATACTACCTGTCGAGATATGTAAAAACTCTAGCGCACCTGAACCGCTAGAAAACTAATTTTCGAAGAAATTGTAGACAACGTTCAGCCGCACGATCAGCGTTGCCACTTTGGTCCATTGGGACCATATTTGGTCCCTTTTACACAAAGTTTTTAATTTTGGTCCTTTGGTCCCTTTCTTGGGAAAACCACCAGGTTTTGGTCCCGTTCGCATCTATCAACAATTTACTTTGCTTTCATTTCAATCAACGTTTAACTATCCTTACCAAATCTACAAATGAAATCCCTAATCTCTGCTTTCATCGATAACTTTGAACTTTGTTTCATTTGAAATCAAAAAAACTCTAGCGCACCTGAACCGCTAGAAACACCAATGTTCGAAGAACAGTAGAAGAATCGTGCAGGTTTTGAGTGCATATTCCCCCACATATGCTGCTTATACGGGTGGAAAGAATTTTAGAGTTACCACCCTCAAAACTTTTCAAATTTTTAAAGCGTTGATATTTGTGGTTAAATTTCATTGCAGGATCATTTCCATTTGCAAATCTAATGACATTAATCGCTCAGTAAACAAATTTCATAAAATTACAAAAATAGTCATAGCTGGCAGCCCTTTCATGATTTTGGTATGAAATTTCTACGACATTTGGTTCACATTAAGGTCCATTTACTGCGTGAACTTCGATTTGATTTCTGCACTGGACTGGAAGTTATAGGGAAAAAAGCTTTATTTTGCTGAGCAAATTTGCAAGATTTAGTAGACAAAAATCACCATAGCTGGCAACTCTATTCTAATTTTTCAATAAATTTTCATCAAATGTTACTGAAAGTAAGATCCAAGTACTGAATGAATCTTGTCTAAATCTGATTTCTGAATCGGAAGTTATAGGCCTAAAACCAGTTTTTTCTCTCAGCTATTTTTCAAGATGGTACCACTGCCACAGGGTTGCCTGGATTTCAAAATAGCTTCTATCAGACCTGGTCCTAGCTAATACCAACATATCCTGTAAATTTCATTATGATCGGACTAATGAAAATAGAGGTAATTTGGTGATGGGTTGCCGTTCTTATGCAAATCGGAATTTTGAAAATTTTATCTTGACCTACCTACTATATACATCTACGTCCTCCGAAAATTTCAGCTCAATCGGATCGGCCACTCCAGAGATTATCTCCCTTAATCATTTTGCTGATATATATATATATATATATATATATATATATATATATATATATATATATATATATATATATATATATATATATATATATATATATATATATATATATATATATATATATATATATATATATATATATATATATATATATATATATATATATATAAAGAAATATGAATTTTCGGCGAAACGAGTTTAATACTATTGTTCTTCGAACAGTGTCACGGCTCACAGATTTTTCTTCAAAAAAAAAAAAAAAAGTCCTCCACCGTCCTCCCAGAGGGAGCACGATGGAGATAGGTCGTGTATCACAACTCTCAGATTTCAACTTGAAGGTAGCTAGTCCAAAACCATGTGATAACGAAATGTAAACTATAATTTTGAATTTGGAATAAATCTGTAATTTGTGTTTTGCCGTGAGTAGCGTAGCGATAAGTTTATTTAGTTTTAAGTTGGATAGCTACGAGCTCGCGAAGTTGCAACGGAGGCACCAGATGAAGGCCAGGGCCGGCATCGCAGATGAACGCACGGCGAAGTGACGCGTGTGTCAAGCATTTCAACATTCCTGACCTACGACAATAATTGACCCACTTTCATTTGGTTGGCGACCACCGCGACCGATCTGGCTGAGTTCGTGACAGACGTATAGTCGGGCCGACGATAAAGCATGCAAATGCACTTGCGGCGGAACTCTCAGAATGCGCCCCAGAATCACGGGAACAGGCGCCCCACAATGAATTTTATTCTATCAACGGACACATACCCGACACTAGCACTGACAACATCAACACTAATCCGACGCCGCGACTTTTCGTTCCCGGCGATCGTTCTACTCACCCACATTGTTGAAGGGATTGGAGCCCGTCTTACGCCATCCAATGCGCCGCACCCTGCTCAAGACATCAGCTTGTCGTTTGAAATTGTAGACAACGTTCAGCCGCACGATCAGCGTTGCCACTTTGGTCCATTGGGACCATATTTGGTCCCTTTTACACAAAGTTTTTAATTTTGGTCCTTTGGTCCCTTTCTTGGGAAAACCACCAGGTTTTGGTCCCGTTCGCATCTATCAACAATTTACTTTGCTTTCATTTCAATCAACGTTTAACTATCCTTACCAAATCTACAAATGAAATCCCTAATCTCTGCTTTCATCGATAACTTTGAACTTTGTTTCATTTGAAATCAAAAAAACTCTAGCGCACCTGAACCGCTAGAAACACTAATGTTCGAAGAACAGTACAAGAATCGTGCAGGTTTTGAGTGCATATTCCCCCACATATGCTGCTTATTACGGCCAAACTGTTTCAAATGCCACGTTTTACTTTCGTCTTAAGAATGCATTATAACTCATATGGTGGAAGGTTTCAGATATTACCACTGGCATGAATTTCAGCGTTTATGAGAGCAAAACACGGGTTAATTATATTCGTTATCAGTTGCTTATTTCACATAATTTTGAAAGCAGCATCTCATATAACATCAATGAAGAAAATGCTCAGTGCCTGCAGCACTGTAACTGAAGTTGGTGTTTGGGGCTGCGATCCGAAAAATTTGCAGAACTTTGCGAATTGTAACATCGGTTATTTATTTTCATTGTAAATGTTTCCGGTATGTATACTAACTGTAAGCATTTATTGATACAAAAGTAGCACAACCGACTCGTGCTGGCAACCTTTCGCCAGTATCAAAACCAAGAATATATCAAATCTGCTTCACGTTGTTTAATTACATTCGAAGTTATAGGAGTATAAAGAAATTTAGGGTTACCTGCAGCGAGTTTTTTCAAATGATCGAAAGCTTAATATTTGCTGTTTATTGTCACTACAATATCATAACCATTTGAAAATTCTACGACAAAACCGCTTAATAAAGATATTGCAATTAAACACAAAACCAACAATAGCTGGCAACCCTATCGTGGCTTTTCAACCAAATTTGGCCTGAATAATGTTTATGTCAGGTTTCATTAATTGTATGAAATTCGTATTGATTTCATGACTGCACTGGAAGTTATAGGGCAAAAAGTTTTATTTTCCTGAGCGAATTTTCAAAACCAAAGACACAAAAATTACCATAGCTGGCAGCACCAATCGAATTTTTAAACCAAATTTTCATCAAACAGATTTTAGAGTAAGGTTCAGCTACTGTGTCAATTTCATGAAAATCAATTTCATAGTGCAAAAAGCAGTTTTTTTTTCTTTGTAATTTTTCAAGATGGCACCACTGGCACAGACTTGCCCACAATTCAAAATCGCTTCTATCAAATCTGGTCTTACTTAAGTCCAATGCATTCTGTAAATTTTAGCTGCATCTGATTATTGGTTCGTGAGTTTCCGTGAACAGAAGTTTTTGATGCTAAAAATATAGGTTAACTGGGAGAGGGTTACCGTTCTTGTCCGACATGATATTTCCAAAGTTTTATTTTGAACGTGTAGATAAAACATAAGATTTATATACAGATTGGTTTTATTGTAAGAAACGGACATTTTTTTGAATATTCGATGGTTTGAATGTTTTCACTTCCAAATTTTTTTTTTCAAAATGAAGACACCAAAATTATCATAGCTGGCAGCTCCAACCGAATTTTTCGACCAAATTTCTACCAAACGTGGCTTAAAATAAGATCCAGCAATTGTGTGAGTTTCGTCAAAATCGAACGATTCAATCAGAATTTATAGGGCTAAAAACAGTTATCTTTTTTAGTGGTTTTTCAAGATGGCACCACTGGCACAGAATCGCCCGCATTTCAAAATCACTTCTATCAGACCTGGTCCTATTTAAGGCCAATACATTCTGTGAATTTCAAATAATTCTGCTCATCGGATCGTGAGTTTCCGTGAACAGAAGTTTTTGATGCTAAAAATATAGGTAAATTGGGCAAGGGTTACCAGGCGTGCCCGTTATACCATATCTTTTTTTTTTTTTAGTTATGTAAACAAAGTACAAGATTTACATATGAGTGGCTTTTTTTTTAAGAAACGGCATTTTTTCAAGAGAGACGATGATTTGGAGGTTTTCACTTTCAGTGCCTGCCCTAGCTACAGGGTTGCCAGCACGCTCATTAAAAGCTACACAAATCTACAACTAAATAATATCAATATGTCCTGAAAATTTCGTAATGATTGAATAGCTCTGTCAAAAGTTATCGAGATTTAAAAATTTTCAAATTTTCCCGTCCTCTTTTTAGGCACCCAGCGCACACATAGGGTTAAAAAATTCCAAAGCATTATCCGATTCATATGTAAAACACGTTAGAAATTTATTTCGTAAACTTTATTTTTGCGAAAATCATTTGTGCACGAAATAATAGGTATATTAAAAATATCACTTAAATGGCCGCCGGCGCCAAAAGGTTAACAATAACTGACATTTAAAGAGACTTGGACCTATTCTGCATATACACCAATGTATCCTGAAAGTTTCAGCTAAATCGGATGGCGCGTTCACGAGATTATCTCACTGAAATTTTTTGATGATTTATATATATATATATATATATATATATATATATATATATATATATATATATATATATATATATATATATATATATATATATATATATATATATATATATATATATATATATATATATATATATATATATATATATATATATATATATATATATATGGAAATATGAATTTTTGGCCGAATCGATTTTAATACTAATGTTCTTCGAACATTAGTAAAAAAGAGCTACCTGCGCTGCGTGCGCTCCTTCAAAGCAAAAACTCGATTGCATGTTTCATGTTTCACTTTAATTTGTTAGTATACATGTCAATCTACTACTAAAGCATAAAATAATACAAACATGATTAATTTTCAGTGCACATATCTAACATTCTGTTCGGTTTCATGCAGTTTATTGAATTACGTGTGTTAATTACAGAAAAGTGATATTTTTTTGAAGAAATGTTTGCCTAAAAAGATTTTCATAATTTGATTCACTTACAGAAATATAAATATTTATGCGTATATGTATCTAGTTCCTGAATCAACACAGTAAAAAATTTTATATTTTCAGTATTTTGATATGATATAATGACTAATTTTTTGCATATAATGAGTAACTAACTCACTGTTTCTGCTTGAAAAGTTAGTAAATTTTCTAAAAATATGGCAATCGAAGATAATTTTGAAATTTTTTTAAAATTTGGATTTTTAATATGTATGGATGTCCTTTTGAAGTAAAAAAACTCTAGCGCACCTGAACCGCTAGAAACACTAATGTTCGAAGAACAGTAGAAGAATCGTGCAGGTTTTGATTGCATATTCCACCACATGAGCTGCTTATTACGGCCAAACTTTTTCAAATGCCACGTTTTACTTTCGTCTTAAGAATGCATTATAACTCATATGGTGGAAGGTTTCAGATATTACCACTGGCATGAATTTCAACGTTTATGAGAGCAAAACACGGGTTAATTATATTCGTTATCAGTTGCTTATTTCACATAATTTTGAAAGCAGCATCTCATATAACATCCATGAAGAAAATGCTCAGTGCCTGCAGTACTGTAACTGAAGTTGGTGTTTGGGGCTGCGATCCGAAAAATTTGCAGAACTTTGCGAATTGTAACATCGGTTATTTATTTTCATTATAAATGTTTCCGGTATGTATACTAACTGTAAGCATTTATTGATACAAAAGTAGCACAACCGACTCGTGCTGGCAACCTTTCGCCAGTATCAAAGCCAAGAATATATCAAATCTGCTTCACGTTGTTTAATTACATTCGAAGTTATAGGAGTATAAAGAAATTTAAGGTTACCTGCAGCGAGTTTTTTCAAATGATCGAAAACTTAATATTTGCTGTTTATTGTCACTACAATATCATAACCATTTGAAAATTCTACGACAAAACCGCTTAATAAAGATATTGCAATTAAACACAAAACCAACAATAGCTGGCAACCCTATCGTGGCTTTTCAACCAAATTTGGCCTGAATAATGTTTATGTCAGGTTTCATTAATTGTATGAAATTCGTATTGATTTCATGACTGCACTGGAAGTTATAGGGCAAAAAGTTTTATTTTCCTGAGCGAATTTTCAAAACCAAAGACACAAAAATTACCATAGCTGGCAGCACCAATCGAATTTTTAAACCAAATTTTCATCAAACAGAGTTTAGAGTAAGGTTCAGCTACTGTGTCAATTTCATGAAAATCAATTTCATAGGGCAAAAAGCAGTTTTTTTTCTTTGTAATTTTTCAAGATGGTACCACTGGCACAGACTTGCCCACAATTCAAAATCGCTTCTATCAAATCTGGTCTTACTTAAGTCCAATGCATTCTGTAAATTTTAGCAGTATCTGATTATTGGTTCGTGAGTTTCCGTGAACAGAAGTTTTTGATGCTAAAAATATAGGTTAACTGGGAGAGGGTTATCGTTCTTGTCCGACATGAAATTTCCAAAGTTTTATTTTGAACGTGTAGATAAAACATAAGATTTATATACAGATTGGTTTTATTGTAAGAAACGGACATTTTTTGGAATATTCGATGGTTTGAATGTTTTCACTTCCAAATTTTTTTTTTTCAAAATGAAGACACCAAAATTATCATGGCTGGCAGCTCCAACCGAATTTTTCGACCAAATTTCTACCAAACGTGGCTTAAAATAAGATCCAGCAATTGTGTGAGTTTCGTTAAAATCGAACGATTCAATCAGAATTTATAGGGCTAAAAATAGTTATCTTTTTTAGTGGTTTTTCAAGATGGCACCACTGGCACAGAATCGCCCGCATTTCAAAATCACTTCTATCAGACCTGGTCCTATTTAATGCCAATACATCCTGTGAATTTCAAATAATTCTGCTCATCGGATCGTGAGTTTCCGTGAACAGAAGTTTTTGATGCTAAAAATATAGGTAAATTGGGCAAGGGTTACCAGGCGTGCCCATTATACCATATCTTTTTTTTTTTGGTTATGTAAAAAAAGCACAAGATTTACATATGAGTGGCTTTTTTTGAAGAAACGGCATTTTTTCAAGAGAGACGATGATTTGGAGGTTTTCACTTTCAGTGCCTGCCCTAGCTACAGGGTTGCTAGCACGCTCATTAAAAGCTACAAAAATCTACAACTAAATAATATTAATATGTCCTGAAAATTTCGTAATGATTGAATAGCTCTGTCAAAAGTTATCGAGATTTAAAAATTTTCAAACTTTCCCGTCCTCTTTTTAGGCACCCAGCGCACACATAGGGTTAAAAAATTCCAAAGCATTATCCGATTCATATGTAAAACACGTTAGAAATTTATTTCGTTAACTTTATTTTTGCGAAAATCATTTGTGCACGAAATAATAGGTATATTAAAAATATCACTTTAATGGCCGCCGGTGCCAAAAGGTTAACAATAACTGACATTAAAAGAGACCTGGACCTATTCTGCATATACACCAATGTATCCTGAAAGTTTCAGCTCAATCGGATGGCGCGTTCCCGAGATTATCTCACTGAAATTTTTTGATGATATATATATATATATATATATATATATATATATATATATATATATATATATATATATATATATATATATATATATATATATATATATATATATATATATATATATATATATATATATATATATATATATATATATATATATATATATATATATATATATATATATATATATATATATATATATATATATATATATATATATATATATATATATATATATATATATATGGAAATATGAATTTTTGGCCGAATCGATTTTAATACTAATGTTCTTCGAACATTAGTAAAAAACAAAATTTTAGTTTTCACAGCGCATATCTAAAATTCCGTTACTTTCTTTGGGATTTCATTGAATTGCGTGTCAAAAGTTTTATATTTTCTTGAACAATTGTTTTAGTTTCAAAAAGTGTATTTTTATTTGTTTATGCCGCATAGAAATATTTGTGACGGATGGCTGATTGTACATATAAAACTGCTCCTTTCTCGTAAAAGAGAGCTTTGAAATAAAAGGAAACCATTTATTTACAAAGATGCACATATACATATATGTATCTACTTTATGCATAATATAATCGAAAAATGTTATAGTTTCAGTATTTTGAAACGAAATAAAGACACTTTATCTTGGTTGGTCCCCTTTGGTCCTTTTTTTCCTAAATGTTGGTCCACAAATATTTTTTTTCGTGGAAACACTGCGCACGATGCACAAGTCACACAATAAGCGAGGGAGATCATCGTTCTCTTCGATCGTCATCATTTGCACATAGGGTAGCTTTTCGAGGAGCTTTTCAATTAAAAATTCTTGGACCGTGTGAGAATGCGCCAATTTTTCTCGAGCAGAATCCAGGAGGCAGAAAAACTCGACCAAAGCACCACCGAAAGCACAGCGAAACACGCACACTGCACAATAGCAGAGCCATTTAAGGCATACGGAATTAAGAATCGTCACAAAATGATCGCGCCACGGCTATGTCAAACTAAACATATAAGAAACGTCAACAAGTTGTCGTCGGACAGATGTGACAGTGTTGAGTTGTTCCAAAGGTGGGCCGTGTGGTGAATAGCCAATTCAGCACTCTGGCGCGTGTAACTGCCAGGGTGAATACGCCCAACGGATTTTGAAAATCCCGCTGCCGCCAAAAAGTTTTCCTGCGGGCGAGCTGATGGAGAAAGGCCCTCTTTTGGCGACAGACGGGTGAGTGTTTGGAAGGTCTAATAGCGGAGGCTGAAAATACTGATACGAAATTCTGGTGGTTTTTTTTCATGAGAACTGGCGACGGAGAAGTCGAAAGGAATAAAACAAGATAAAGGAGCTAATATAAAAAGTCGACGAGGGAAGCAGTTTGTCGATCCGGTCAACAAGCGAAGTTTTCGAATAGATACGACGCTGGCGATTTCGACCCGGCGGTTTGCGTGGAAATTCTGGTGCGAGGAGCGACCCGAGCAGCAGGCAATTTCGAAGGAGTTGAGCGATCAGGACTTCAAGGAGATTACATCGACTGCGAAAATAAGGTAGTGTGCACACTAGGCTTAGTTAGAATAAGAACTTTGTTGAATATCTTTAATTTGAATACGAGATTGGGTGTAGTATAGTGAAATATAGAAATAATTGTAGCCGGAATTGTAAAAAAACGAATTCTGAGAGTTTTTAATTGTGAATTTCGGAAACGGTTGATTTCGGTTAGAATCAAGTGAAAGGACTTTAGTGCGAGATTTGTAAGAGAGCTGGAATAATCAGCCGAGAGGGACGAGTGGAACGACGACGTTCACTTCTCGCTTCGGAGCGTCGTTGATGAGGTGATTTCGGGGTTTTGAAGCGAGTGGCGCCTGAACCACCCCACCTCCGGTGAGCGAAGCCTCCCGAAATCACCCCCCGTGGATAAAGTTGAGTCCAGGGGTTTTTCGTGAGTCGTTGAAACGTAGTAACGTAACAACATTAGTAAAAACTGAACATTAAAGAATGGCGTAAATCGAATGTAGTTTTAAGAAACTATGATAAGAAGATAATTAAAACTTTGGGAAGAGTAAGTTTGAACTGTAAAATAGGAGATATAGAAAAGTCTGTAGATTTTGAAATTTTTCATGGTAATAGTATACCAATATTCGGGTTAAAAAGTTCGATTGAATTTAATTTAGTAACAAGAATTGTTCCAGAAGATGCAGATCAATATGCTGAAGTGTTAAATGTTTGTTCGGTCAGTAAAGAACATGAAATAATAAAAAAATATGAGGACATATTTAATGGGTACGGTAAAGTAAAAGGTTTTAGATATAAAATAGAATTGAAAGAAGGAAGCGTCGGTTAAGTAGGGCCATGCATGTATGTCCCATTTAACTTTATTAACAAATTGAAATTGGAACTTAAACGAATGGAAGCAGCCAATATTATATCAAAAATTTAAAAACCAACTGATTTTGTAAATTCCTTGGTAGTTGTTGGTAAAACAGACGGGTCAATAAGAGTATGCTTAGGTCTACAATATTTGAATTCTTGTATTAAAAGAGAACATCTACAGCTTCCTACAATTGATGAAATAGCGGCAAAGGTTAAAAGAGCTAAATATTTTACAAAATTGGATGCAAATAAAGCCTTTTGGCAAGTAGAATTAACAAAGGATCGTAGGGAACTAACAACATTTAACACTCCATTTGGTAGATATCATTTTAATAGGCTATCATATGGCATATGTTCGAGCCCAGAAGTGTTTTATAGAGTTTTTACGCAAATATTTGACGATATTGAAAGTGTTGGAATATATGCTGATGATATGTTGATATGAGCTGAAACGAAAGAACAATTGTTACTAATTATGAATAAGGTTTTTGAAAGAGCTCGAAAGTATGGCATAAAGTTTAATTTGAGCAAAAGTGCATTTATGGTAACTAAAGTTAAATACTTAGGACATGTACTAAAAGGAAATGGAATTGAGGTAGATCACAAAAAAGTAGAATCCATTGAAAAAATGAAAGTGCCAAGCAAGATAAAGAATTGCTAACGTTTTTAGGAACTGTAATCTATGTATCTAAATTCATCCCAAATGCGGCAGAGTTGGCAAGTAGTCTAAGACAATTAACAAAAAAGGATGTAATATTTGATTGGGGCGACATACAAAAAAAATAGTTCGAACAGCTTAAGGAGATATTGTGTAATCCTCCGGTACTAGCGTACTTTGATGTAAACAAACCAATAGTTTTAAGTGTGGATGCATCTAGTGAAGGATTGGGATGTGTGCCGATCCAAGATGAAAGCCCAGTGGCGTATAATTCGCGTGCATAAACCGAGACTGAAAAAATGTACTGTCAAATTGAAAAAGAAAGTTTAGCTATTGTGTTTGGTTGTCAAAAGTTCAATCAATATTTGTTTGGTCAGGGATTTTTAGTAGAAACCGATCATAAGCCACTGATTTATATTTTTCAAAAGCCTATGAACAAATGTCCGCCTCGTATACAAAGAATGAGGATCAGTACTCATAGCTTTGATTTTGAATTGAAACATGTACCTGGTAAAAAATTATTAATTGTAGATCATTTAAGTAGATCACATTTACAAAAACAGAGTCGTCAGATGAAGAAAAAATTGAAGCTTATGTAATGATGGTAGAACAAAATGCAAGTGTATCGGATGTGAGAATGATTGAATTTAAAAATGAAAAAAAATCTAGCGCACCTGAACCGCTAGAAACACTAATGTTCGAAGAACAGTAGAAGAATCGTGCAGGTTTCGAATGCATATTCCACCACATGAGCGGCTTATTACGGCCAAACTGTTTCAAATGCCATGTTTTACTTTGGTCTCAAGAATGCATTATAACTCATATGGTGGAAGGTTTCAGATATTACCACTGACATGAAATTCAACATTTATGAAAGCAAAACACGGGTTAATTATATTCGTTATCATTTGCTTATTTCACATAATTTTGAAAGCAGCATCTCATATAACATCAATGAAAAAAATGCTCAGTGCCTGCAGCACTGTAACTAAAGTTGGTGTTTGACGCTGCGATCCGAAAAATTTGCAGAACTTTGGGAATTGAAACATTGGTTATTTATTTTAATTGTAAGTGTTTCCGGTATGAGTACTAACTGTAAGCATTTATTGATACAAAAGTAGTACAACCGACTCGTGCTGGCAACCTTTTGCCAGTATCAAAGCCAAGAATATATCACATCTGCTTCACATTGTTTAATTACATTCGAAGTTATAGGAGTATAAAGAAATTTAGGGTTGCCTGCAGCGAGTTTTTTCAAATAATCTAAAACTTAATATTTGCTGTTTAATGTCACTAGCATGTCATTACCATTTGAAAATTCTACGATAAAACCGCTTAATAAAGATATTGCAAACAAACACAAAACCAACAATAGGTGGCAGCCCTATCGTGGCTTTTCAACCAAATTTGGATTGAATAATGTTAATGATAGGTTTCATTAATTGTATGAAATTCGTATTGATTTCAAGACTGCACTGGAAGTTATAGGGCAAAAAGTTTTATTTTCCTGAGCGAATTTTCAAAACCAAAGACACAAAAATTACCATAGCTGGCACCACCAATCAGATTTTCCAACCAAATTTCCACCAAACAGAGATTAGAGTAAGGTTCAGCTACTGTGTTAATTTCATGAAAATCTGGTAACTAATTCACATTTCATAGGGCAAAAAGCAGTTTTTTTTCTTTGTAATTTTTCAAGATGGCACCACTGGCACAGAGTTGCCCACAATTCAAAATCGCTTCTATCAAATCTGGTCCTATTTAAGTCCAATGCATTCTGTAAATTTCAGCTGTAACTGATTATTGGTTCATGAGTTCCCGTGAACAGAAGTTTTTGATGCTAAAAATATAGGTTAACTGGGAGAGGGTTACCGTTCTCGTCCGACATTCAATTTTCAAAGTTTTACTTTGAACGTGTAGATAAAACATAAGATTTGTATACAGATTGGTTTTATTGTAAGAAAGGACATTTTTTTGAATATTCGATGGTTTGAATGTTTTCACTTCCAAATTTTTTTTTTTCAAATTGAAGACACCAAAATTATCATAGCTGGCAGCTCCAACCGAATTTTTCAACCAAAATTTCACCAAACGTGGTTTAAAATAAGGTCCAGCTATTGTGTGAATTTCGTCAAAATCGAACGATTCAATCAGAATGTATAGGGCTAAAAGCAGTTATCTTTTTTAGTGATTTTTCAAGATGGCACCACTGGCACAGAATCGCCTGCATTTCAAAATCACTTCTATCAGACCTGGTCCTATGTAAGACCAATTCATTCTGCAAATTTCAATTAATTCTGATAATCGGATCGTGAGTTTCCGTGAACAGAAATTTTTGATGCTAAAAATATAGGTAAATTGGGCAAGGGTTACCAGGCGTGCCCGTTATACCATATAAAATTTTATTTTTTGCTTATGTAAACAAAGCACAAGATTTACATATGGGTGGCTTTTTTTTTGAAGAAGCGGCATTTTTTCAAGAGAGACGATGATTTGGAGGTTTTCACTTTCAGTGCCTGCCCTAGCTACAGGGTTGCCAGCACGCTCATTAAAAGCTACACAAATCTACAACTTAATAATACAAATATGTCCTGAAAATTTCGTAATGATTGAATTGCTCTGTCAAAAGTTATCACAGTTTAAAAATTTGCAAATTTTCCCGTTCTCTGTTTAGGCACCCAGCGCACACATGGGGTTAAAGAATTCCAAAACATTATCCGATTCACATGTAAAACACGTTCGAAATTAATTTTGTCAACTCTATTTTTGCGAAAATGATTTGTGTACGAAATAATAGGTATATTAAAAATATCACTTAAATGGCCGCCGGCGCCAAAAGGTTGACAATAACTGACATTTAGTGAGACCTGGACCTATTCTGCATATACATCAATATATCCTGAAAGTTTCAGCTCAATCGGATGGCGCGTTCCCGAGATTATCTCACTGAAATTTTTTGATGATATATATATATATATATATATATATATATATATATATATATATATATATATATATATATATATATATATATATATATATATATATATATATATATATATATATATATATATATATATATATGGAAATATGAATTTTTGGCCGAATCGATTTTAATACTAATGTTCTTCGAACATTAGTAACAAGGAAAGATGAACAATTGCAAGTGGTGTTGAACTATGTAAAAAATGGATGGCCAGAAAATAAAGCAAAAGTGTTGGAGAACGCAAAAGAATATTTTAGTTTTAAGAATGATTTTTCAGAATGTAATGGTTTATTACTAAAAAATACTTGTATACTTATACCAAAATACTTGTGCCAAAAGCAATGAGAAAGACGTTGCTTGAAAAAATTCACTATGCTCATTTCGGTAAAGAAAAGTGCAAAGCGCTGGCGAGAAAGACATATTTTGGCCAGGTCTGTCAAAGCAAATTGATGATTTAGTAGGTAACTTTGATATCTGTAACAGTTTTCAAAGAAATAACGGTAAAGAACCAATGATTGAAAAATACTACCAAAGAATCCGTGGCAAATAGTAGCTTCGGATATCTTTTATTTGTTGGGTAAAAAATTTATAATGATAGTGTTGCGGGACAGCTGTTTGCCGCCACTTATCGTAAAAGAAAAAATGCATAACCGTATGCAGAGGTGACGACCGGTCGTTGTTGTGCGAGCATCGTAAATCATTTCAGCAAAAAAAACAACAACAATGAAGCAGTGCAGTTCAAATGCAACCGCTTTGATTGTGTGTCATCGACACCTGAATGCATTTGAACTGCATTGATCGATGACCGGGCGATGACCGGTCGTTGCGCGAGGTATGTATTGTTACGGCAGAAGTGAAATCATATACTAAATTAAGAATAACTTCGTGACAAATTGTTGTCAGTGATCAGCTCTGTCGAACCTTGACAACCGGAATACAAACCTGACGCGATTACACCTGCCAATACTGTTAGTATTGTCTCAATTTGGACTTCGTCAGCATCTTCACGGAAGATAAACAGATGATTGCTGCAGAATGCCGAATCAGATATTAAGATTTCATAATAATTTATATTCGTCTTTTATATATGATAGTTTTCTCTGAGAAAAGTTACAGTGACCCCCGAGAGTACGGTACCGTAATCCGGATTTCACTGGTAAGTGATTCATTTGTTTTTTTTTCATTTTTTATTCATTTTAATTCAGATTTCCAATTTTTGATTGATTTTAATTTGTATTTTCATCTTTGGTTGAATTTTAATTTGTATTTTTATTTTGGATTTGATTTCAATATTGCAATTATTTCCTGTCGTGAATTATTCAAATTTTGATATTATTGTTTAAAAATATTTATTAGTTTAGTTTATTTATTTAATTTAATATTATATTTTTGTTGAATCTGGCAGATAAATTTGGTTTTTTTATTTATTTATTACATGGTTACGTCAGTAAGTAGACCGAGAATAAAAATGGTCTACTAAATCTGGATAAATAGGTTCAGTGAAGTCAGGTATTGATGTGGGTTCCTTTTTTTCCCCTTGCTTGTTTTTTTTTTCTTTCTTCTTCTTTTCTATGGTGTTTATGTCCATCCATGCGTGACACAGCTAGGGCTTGGCCTGCCCCTCAATAACCCACGACACCGGTGACTAGCCGGCACCTTCAAGTCACGTGAGGGTAGCAGGTCAGGCTACAATTTTCTGTTGTGGTGGCGGCTGTTCACAGCTGTCCCGCAACAAATGGCGCCCAACTATTACTTTCAAGGCTTTGGTGTAAAATCGGTTTTAGTTTTTTTTTTCATTTCATTTTATTGTTACTATGTTAAGTTTTTATATAACAAATTTCATTTTAGATTTTCGCGAATTTCATCAATTTAACTTGTATTTGATTTGCTTTATTTTTGCTTTTTTTCCGTTTGATTTTGCATTTTCAATTTTTTTTCGAACTAGTTAATTATTTTTTTTACCTGCTCCGAATGAATGATCTGTTAGGCTGGGGTGACACTTGTTCTCGGGAGCACTTGGTTGCCTCAGCCATTTTTTTTTTTTTTTGTTTCTTTGGCCGTAAATGGCATTTGTATCAGATCATTCATATTGGATTATATTTACTTTATACATTTACTTTTTCTTTTCTCTTCCCTTAATTTCAACTTTACTTTCTTTCGTTGTGAACGATCGCTACCATGACAGTGGCGCCTATTCAGCTGTTGTGGATTGTTAGACAGGAAGATTGTGCTGTGGTTCTGGACCTGATGAGGGTTGAGCGTCACTCATATCCTCAATTGTGAGTAGCTTAGCTTGACTGAGCAATTTGAATTGAGTGGCGCCTCTACACTCTAGTCAGGTTGATGTCTTGCGGACCCCACATCCGGCATTAGCTGTCGATGCCTAAATGGTATCTATTTTGAATTGGGTGGGTTGCTCCACCCGGAATCATGGTGCATCTTTCCTCTATCCTTTTTGTTTCTAATTTTCCATTCCCAATTTTCATACCTTTCTTCCTATCCCAAACTGCCCACTGAGAACTTGGTTTCACTGAACCTATGTATGTATTAATCTTCATTTTTTTAGTACTATTATTCGCTAATATTTAGTTATTATAATTTCGGCACGATTGTTTTTATTGGGTTTTTATGATTTCTCTGGTTGGATTTTTTTTCCTTCTTTCACTAACAGTTGTTTGAATTTAATTTTTATTTACGGTAAGGTTTAGCCGTGTTTGAAAATTTACGAATTTTGATAGGTTTTGAGTTTTAATTAGTTAGGGTTTACATTTTCTGTGAAGAATAAATATATATTTCTCATTATTTATATTCGGTTGCTTGTCCTTATAAGTTTGGGAAATTCCTCGAGCAAAACGTAATCGCAGACCAACTAACAATGATTCTGGCTTCGATCGCTTGAGCCGAGCATTGGAACGGCTATCGCTCACTCCACCAGCAGAGCAACGTGCTCGACCATTTCAGGGTGGCGTTCCGAACCGGGGCCCTTTCACTCAACGGGTCATTTGGATGGAGAAATTCCGGCAATACAGAACGAGTCAAGTAGACCAAATTTCGCCAGCAGCCTTAATTCCAGCCGGTCTGCTGCTATTATGCCACCGTCAAAGTGGACGATTCGTTTTGATGGCACTTCGACGGGTCTCAGCGTTACTCGGTTCCTGTTTATGATAAAGACCATGGCAGCGAGCTATGGGGTTGCGTTGGCCGTACTCGCTCATGACTTGCATTTGTTACTACAAGGTCCAGCCGAGGAGTGGTACTGGCGTTATATGGAGCTCCATCGCTCAGTGACTTAGTCTGATCTGGAGCAGGAGTTGCGGGAGCGTTTTGAGGACCGTCGTAGTGACGTCGATATCAGGCGTGAAATCGACGCTCGAATTCAAAAACCGGGCGAGTCTATCCAGGTGTTCTTCGATGCGATCGAGGCAATGGCACTGCAGCTCAGCAACCCATTGTCGGATGTTGACTTGCAGTGTATATTGCTACGCAACATGAACCGGCGCCTTCGAGAGCACTTGGCTGGACTCGAATTCCGTAACGCTCGTGAGTTGCTGCGACGGTGTGTTGCGACTGAAGCAGTATGGTATCCGTCAGGTCAACGAGCGGAAGGTACGCAAAGTCGGCGAGTGATTCACGAAGTGCAAGAGCTTGACGATGGCGGTTCTGCTTGTTATGTAGACGCGGTCGCCCCACCGTCCCGTACACCACAATTTCGTCATTCGTTTCAGCAATTACCAGCGGCAAACTCTCGTCCAGCACATTCCTCCACGGATCTCCGAATCTGCTAGAATTGCCAGGATCTGGGACACTCATATCAGGACTGTTCTGTGCCACCAACTCAAATTTTTTGTTATGGCTGTGGGACCCCTGGCATACTGATGCCTAAATGTTCACATTGTAACAACTGGGGAAACGTCCGACGGATCGTGCCGAATGCGGGGATTCGGAGCGGTCCGTCTTCCACTCAAGAACGGCGTCCCGAGACCACGGATGTAGCCACCAATGTGGACCCAGAGTTATGGCGTCGTCAATAAAAACATCAAATACTGCTGACACTGCGACCCAAACACCTTGGTCTGCAAATCAGCCTCTGCACGAGTCCTATAATACCCCCTCTAGTTGGTCGGCCTCCGGAGATGGGCGAACTTCTCGTCGCACACGCTCCTTTAATTAGTCATCGAATTCTACTTTCGGGAGATCATGGAGGTACTTTACCTTGCGAAAACTATTGAAGCAAGCTTGCGCAGATTCAATTCTGAAACCGTATGGGGAAAACCGGCCTTTTGCTGAAATCGAAATAAAAGGTCGGAAGCTCATGGGGCTCCTTGACAGTGGAGCTAGCGTGAGTATGCTTGGAGCGGGATCTTTGGACCTGATTAAGGATCTTGGGCTGCAGATGTCAATGCTGCAGACTGACATCCTTACTGCATCGGGTCAAAAGGCTCCCATTCTAGGATACGTGCGTGCGCTGGTGCGATTCAACGACCGCTTGAAGATGGTACGATTTTTAATTGTTCCATCTTTTACCGGTCGCGTATATCTGGGAATTGATTTCTGGAATACGTTTCGGATTGCACCAGTGCAAGTCTCCGCTGTTGAGGTTTTGCCCGAAACACCCGCTGTTGGTTTTCACCATTTGCTTCCTGAGGATCAGCAACGTTTAGAGCTTGTCAAACAACAGTTTCCATCGTTCAATGTTTTGGAGCTTGGTAAAACTTCTTTGCTAAGTCACTACGTTGATACCAGTTCCGCGAAACCCATCAAGCAGAGACACTATGCTCTCTCTCCAGCGGTCCAGAAACTGTTGTTTGATGAACTGGATCGTATGCTTTCCTTGGGAGTAATTGAGGAAAGTCACAGTGCGTGGAGCTCGCCCGTAACGCTAGTACGCAAGCCAGGTAAAGTGCGTCTATGTCTCGATGCCCGAAGGTTGAATGAGATCACCATAAAGGATGCGTATCCGTTGCCCTTGATTGAGGGGCTGCTTTCGCGACTTCAGTCCAATAAATTCATCACAAGTCTGGACTTAAAGGATGCCTTGTGGCAAATTCCTTTGGACGCGGAATCTAGGGAGAAAACGGCATTTACTGTGCCTGGCAGGCCCCTGTACCATTTCACGGTCATGCCTTTTGGTCTGTGTAATGCACCGCAAACTATGTGCAGACTGATGCATCGGGCTATACCTCATGAGCTGCATGACAAGGTGTTTGTCTACCTTGACGACTTACTGATTACAAGTTCGACATTTGATGAGCACTTGGAACTTCTTTCCACAGTTGCACAGCTGTTAAATGCAGCTAAACTCACCATCAATGTCGAAAAGAGTAAGTTCGTTCAAAGGGAAATCAAATACCTTGGCTATGTGGTCAGTGACGGTATCCTGAAGACAGACCCCAAGAAAGTGTCTGGCAACGTATCTTACCCAGTACCGAAAAGTGCGAAAGACGTGAGAAGGTTCATGGGAATGGCGGGTTGGTATCGTCGTTTTGTTCCTAATTTTGCCTCCGTGACAGCACCACTGACAGACTTGTTGAAAAGCAAAAAGGCTTTCCAGTGGACTGAAGGAGCGGGAGTGGCTTTCGATAGGGTTAAAGAACTGCTAGTTTCTGCTCCAGTGCTGGTGAATCCTGACTTCACCAAACACTTTTATATTCAGTGTGACGTCAGCACTACGGGTATCGGGAGCGTCCTGTTTCAGAAGGATGATGATGGTAGAGAGCATCCCATCGCTTATATGTCCACGAAATTAAATGCTGCGCAGCGCAACTATAGCATCACAGAGCTAGAATGTCTGGCTGCGGTGCACAGCGTCAAGAAATTTCGGGCATATATCGAGGAACAGGACCTCTCTGGAAGACTTGCCCGTTGGAGTTTGAAGCTGCAGGGCTTTGATTTTGTCATTGAGCATCGCAAAGGGTCACAGAACATCGTATCCGATGCAAGGGCACATGGATGCAGCGAGGAGGTGATGGCCATTTCGGGATGTTTGCCGGAGCACCATCATGTGGCTGCAATAATTGCCGAGTCAGCGTTCCAGGACCCAAAATATGTCGAGTTGGTAAATCAAATCGTAAAACAGCCTGACCGTTTCATGAACGTTCATGTTCGGGATGGGTGGGTTTACATTACCACCAACACGACAGGAGCGCTGACCACGGACATCTGTACAACCAAATTATGGGTACCGGAAAGTCACAAGCAAGAGCTGATTCTCCGTGCTCATGATGATCCATTGGGCTCTCATTTCGGCATTCGGAAAACTATTGAGCTTCTGCAACGCTATTATTATTGGTCTCGTTAAGGCAAGACGTTGCAGAGCATGTCAAAGGTTGTAACACATGCAAGCAAATTAAGCCTCCGAATGTCGTGATGCGACCACCGATGGGCTCATCTCGAGACACAGATCGACCGTTACAGCGCTTGTTTGTGGATTTCATGGGCCCATACCCACGGTCTAAACAAGGGAATGTGCAGCTACTCGTGGTGCTCGACCACTACATCAAGTTTGTGTGGCTCAAGGCCTTGCCGAAAGCTACTGCTGAGGGTGTGATCAAGTATCTGAACGAAATCTTCCTGACCTTTGGAGTGCCTGAATTTCTTTACTCCGACAACGGTGTTCAGTTTACTGCAAAGGCATTGGCTAAGTTCTTAGGGGAGTATGAGGTCGAGCAGATATTCACTCCCTTGTATTCTCTTCAAGCCAATGCCTCAGAGCGCGCAAACCGAAGCATCCTTAACGCAATCAGAGCCTACATAGGAGACGAACACCGGAATTGGGATGAGCATTTAGCCGAATCATGTGCAGCTTTTCGAAATATTGCACATGAGGCCACTGAATGTTCCCCCCATTTCCTGATATTTGGTTACCACCCTATCCAACATGGATCTGATTATGCGCTTTTGCGACTGTTGAGCGCGTTTGAGGATGGGGAGGTGAAACTGGGCACTCATTGTGATCGACTGCGTCTCATACACGATCGAGTGAAGGAAAAATTAACGCAGGCCTACGCAAAGGGCGCACAGCGGTATAATTTGCGCAGTCAGTTTAATTCCTCTGTTCCAGGGCAGGAGGTTTTCGTTCGAAATCATGCTCTCAGTAGTGCGGCGGACCGATTCGCGGCCAAGCTTGCCCCGAAGTTTGTTCGCGCTAGGGTTCGTCGTCCACGGGGTCTTGTGGCATACGAGCTTGAGGACGAGAAGGAAAACTTGATGGGCATCTATCACGCCAAGGATATCCGATAGGGTTCCTGGCGCCTCTGTTCCTCTGCGACTAGTTGTTGCCCGGCGTTGAGACCCTTCTCCTGGGGTGAGTCGTCCCCACGCTGTTGCCGGACAGCTGTTTGCCGCCACTCATCCTAAAAGAAAAAATGCATAACCGTATGCAGAGGTGACGACCGGTCGTTGCTGTGCGAGCATCGTAAATCATTTCAGCAAAAAAAACAACAACAATGAAGCAGTGCAGTTCAAATGCAACCGCTTTGATTGTGTGTCATCGACACCATTTGAACTGCATTGATGGATTAGTGAAGTGGATTAGTGAAGAGCAACGGTATAAATCATAGCGCTACTGAGAACCGGTGTGTTGAAAATGCAAATAATTAATGCAGTTAGTGCTTAATGCAGTGAATTTAGACCCAAAAATAAACGATCGCAGATTTTGGTGAATTTGTTAGTGCAAGCAAGGAAAAATTAATTAACGTTCTGGTGCCAAAATAAATACTTTACAAATTGAACAAGTGAAATCATATACTTAATTAAGAATAACTTCGTGAAAAATTGTTGTCAGTGATAGGCTCTGTCGAACCTTGTCACCCGGAATACAAACCTGACGCGATTACACCTGCCAATACTGTTAATATTGTCTCAATTTGGACTTCGTCAGCATCTTCACGGAAGATAAACAGATGATTGTTCCAGAATGCCGAATCAGATATTAAGATTTCATGATAATTTATATTCGTCTTTTATATATGATCGTTTTCTCTGAGAAAAGTTACAGTGACCCTCGAGAGTACGGTACCGTAATCCGGATTTCACTGGTAAGTGATTCATTTGTATTTTTTTCATTTTTTATTGATTTTAATTCAGATTTCCAATTTTCGATTGATTTTAATTTGTATTTTCGTCTTTGGTTGAATTTTAATTTGTATTTTTATTTTGGATTTGATTTCAATATTGCAATTATTTCCTGTCGTGAATTATTAAAAATTTGATTTTATTGTTTAAAAATATTTATTAGTTTAGTTTATTTATTTAATTTAATATTATATTTTTGTTAAATCTGGCAGATAAATTTGGTTTTTTATTTATTTATTACATGGTTACGTCAGTAAGTAGACCGAGAATAAAAATGGTCTACTAAATCTGGATAAATAGGTTCAGTGAAGTCAGGTATTGAAGGGTGTTCCTTTTTTCCCCCTTGCTTGTTTTTTTTTCTTTCTTCTTCTTTTCTATGGTGTTTATGTCCATCCATGCGTGACACAGCTAGGGCTTGGCCTGCCCCTCAATAACCCACGACACCGGTGACTAGCCGGCACCTTAAAGTCACGTGAGGGTAGCAGGTCAGGCTACAATTTTCTGTTGTGGTGGCGGCTGTTCACAGCTGTCCCGCAACAATAGTTGATACATATAGTAAGTTTTTAGACGTGCAACAATTGAATGATTTGAGTACAAAAACTATGAATTAGGCGATAAAAGAAATGTTTTCGCGCTATGGGGTACCAAAAGTCTTATACACAGATTCAGGGAGTCAATATACAAGTAAAGAGTTTAAAAAATTTGAAAAGCAATGGGGGTTTAAACATGAAATAGCTACTCCAAAACATCATCAATTGAATGGCCTAGCGGAAAGACACAGTCAAACTGTAAAAAACATGTTGAAAAAAATAATCCAGGAAGGAAAAGATGAGGAAATGGTGTTATTACAATTGAGAAATATGCCTATTGATAATCAGGGCACAACGTCAGCTGAATTGATGTTTGGTAGGAGAGTTAGAAATGTAATACCGAGTATTAACAACAATAAAGTTGAGCCAAAAAAGTTCATAAAAATTTTAAAAGAAAGACAGGAAAAACAAAAATAATATTATAATAAAGGTTCGAAAAGTCTTAAAAAATTTCAAATCGGTGATAAAGTTATAGTTCATGCAGAAGGAAAAAATACAGTACCTCATCGAAGTAGTATAGTAATTGAAAAACATCAAAATCCGAGATCATACAGGGTAAAAAAAGAGCAAAATACTATATTGACACGTAATAGAAAGAATCTATCTAAAGGTAATGAGTTCAATGAAGTAAAAGAGGATTTAGAAATACCGTTCAAAACTACACCGGCAATAGTAAAACAGACAAAATAGTCAAAGACAGATTGTTACGTGAAAGTGAATTAACAATTGAGAAAACAATCAAAATATGTAAAAGTGCAGAATTATCGGAACAGCAAGTAAACAAGTTTAAACTAGTCAAAGAAGTTGCGGATGTAAAAAGACAACAGAGTAATAGCATAATGATGATAAGTGTAATACAACCAAAAATATTGTTAATCAGTTGTAAGTACTAAGTTGTACGTACTAGATCGGGTCGTATAATCAATAAACCATCGTTTTTGAAAGATTGTATGCGCTATAAATATGTAATACTTAATATGTAATAAGAATCAATTCGATTATGTAAACTAGAGAAAGGGAGATGTTATGAATGAACCTGTATGTGTGAGAGTGGGGATACGCGAATGTACATTGTATAGCGTGGGCGGCGCGTCAGTACAAGAGCGATCACCACGCGCTGAACATCGGGCTTGTAACAGTGCATAATTAGTTATAAAGATCAACGTTAATCAAATTAGCTTTGTTCATTTTAATTGCATACCGACACATGTAACAGCTGAATAGACAACTGAAGCACACCAATGCCTCCTAGAAGTACGGGCCGTAATGCAGAATGATGACGTCAGAGCAATAGGCCAAAATGTCGTGAAAAACACACGCAGTCTTATGGGACGTCCGCGGGAAATCGTAAATTGTACAGGTTGTGTTGAAGTGAGTGAAGCGAAAACAAAGTGAGATCCGCGGAACAGTGCTAGTGAGCAGCTAAAACACAAATTAATGCTGTGCGTGCGGTATAATGTGAAAAATTCGCTACAAAATGTTTATCCGTTGGTGTTAGGCTATGTGACGTTTTGTGTCGATTCACTTTCGATACAATTGATTGACACAAATTTCAAGTTATGACTAAATGTTATTACTACAACGCGTCCACGCACAAAAAACTAACGTTTTAATCATATTTTAGCTTAAAAACCGCAAGTGAAATATCCGTGTGTGTCGGCACTGCCTCGTGGAAATGTTAAAATGGCATATCGCCATGACGTCACAGCGAGAACGATTACGTAGCCTGACGGCCCGTACTTCTACGAGGCATTGATTGAGCACACCAACTCTGGCCATAGTGTGGACAGCAACATCTGTTCTCGAATTGGCCTGTGGTGGCCCAACCCGAGATGCTCTAGCTTGGGCCAATATGTATGTGAAGCATTAAAGTTGTCTTTCCCGAGATGCTCTAGCTTGGGCTCAGCCCCTGGACACGGACAGTATAACTTTCCACCATTAGCCCCTTCAATCCTCTCGCGCACAAAGCATGTTAAAGCTCCCTTTACGCCATTTCGCTCTCATTGTCAAATTGGAGGGGAACTACTTGGATTTGACCCGATTTGACAATGAGCAGACAAAAAATTACTACCATCCCCTTCAATGTAAACCTTGGGTGTGTTCAATCTGCATGCTATAGCTGCTCCAAAAGCATAGCATAGCATCACTTTAGCAAGTGTCACAATTCGCAGTAGCTAGGTGAAGCAGCTATGAATATTGGACAGCCAAGAGCTGCTACGAAGGTCAGCCTTTACACAGGAAATTCAAAAATAATTTTGTTTCAATTTTTTTATTGTAATTTTTGCATTTTCGTGGATAAGTTTAATACTTCCATTGCACTTGCACTTTGGAAACTGTATGAAATCTAAGAATTTTCAACATACAGCTGCACAACCCATTAAAATTTTCCTAACATATTTAAAACTTATCACTTATTTCCGGCTTTTGACGCCATATATGAGAAAAAGAGCAAAAAATAATCGTTGAAAATTTTATAATACAGGAATCAGAGCACCCGGCCTTTTACGCTTCATGCTCGCCTTCTAAAAACTTAAGATGAGCAGCGCTGTGTACAAGCCAACTTAAAACTCGAGTTGAGTTTAAGTGTTTAAAAGCCCGTATTCAATTTATGCTGTCACTATTTTCAAATTTATTCCTCATCTCCTGTGTCACAAAAGCGCAAAAACTTCTTTTCATTTCAATTTCCAATTGAAAATAACGTTTAAACTGCATGTCAGCTGTGTACGCACGGCCATTTTGCCTTAGCTACTTTCTAGCTATCCTCCAGACTACGAGCAGCGAATAGCTGCTACCTTAAGGCTGGTACTGAGTTCGAGTTCACGTGAAATTTTGACATGTTTCCATTATCTGGTCATTCTTTCGAGCGAAAATTTTGACAACGGAGAAAAGCAGAGACACTGCTCATTCTTGACGGATAAAATGTCAAGAATTTCACTTTTCGATCGATTTTCTTATTGGAAAGTAATTTGCACTGCTCAATTTTCAAATTGAAACACTAAACGTCACTTTTTCGCTCGAAAGAATGAACTGCACAAACGAAATTGGCGTGAAATGATTGACAACATGTTTCAGTGCCATCTATGTTTTCAAAGCGAAAGCAACTTCAAAGCAACTTTTCATGCTAAGAACACAGTACCAAACTTGCTTATTTTCAAGCGAAATTTTCGCCGAAACAGATATCGCGTGAAATTTAGTATGAAAATTTAACGTGAAATCGAACTCAGTACTATGCTTTAGCAGCTATTCCGGAATCTTGGACAGCCCGACTGTCAAATAGCAAGCATCAGAAAGTAGCTATTTCGTGACATTGGACAGCCAGAGCTGCTAAATTAGCAGCTAATAGCAGCTATAGCATGCACATTGAACACACCCCTTATGGGCATGTCCACTCCATTTCTACTATCTCACTGGCTACCATCCCATTCAATGTAAATCTTATGGGCATGCATGTCCACTCCGTTTCTATTACCTCACTGTTCGAAAAGCAGGTCGTTGTTTAACAGATAAGCGTTTGGTCTCCCAAATTTCAGTCTTGTAAAATGAAATTG
>OX376372.1:127025227-127050042 GCA_947369275.1 Nemotelus nigrinus | reverse complement strand
TTTTTGTTTATGTACATAGAAAGCTTAGGTTTGAATATTTAATTCATAAGCGTTTCGTTTAGTTTTAACTTAAAATATATATACCATTTTCTACTCAAAGCTTTTTGTTATGTTATTTATGTAATTTTGTATTCTTGCATGTAAAAAATAATAATTTCTTTAAACATTAATTAATGTGTGAATGTATGAAGGTTTTCGTCAATTTTGTTTGAAGTAACAATGTTATTACAATGCTTATAAAGTAATATGTTTTTTTTATATTTTAATATTTATAGTGCATTTAGTTGTAATAAATTCTAGTGATATATTTTGTTTTTTGCATTTTGTGTTTGCTAGCATAAGTGAGCTAACACCATTTTTTGCTTCATGTTTTGTATGGTTCGTGGTATTCTTTTTGCTGTTTTTTTTTTCTTGTTTAAATTTCTATAAAATTCAGCGAGTTAATTTTTATATATGAATAAGTTGCTGTATTTTATTGAATATATTTTGGTTTCGAAAAGTATTCGAAAAGTATATTCGATATGTTATGTTAAAGAATAAATGTATTACTTTAAACCACAAAAGTTTATTTAATTTTTTGAAGTTGTTTTATTATTTTCTTTGGTTTATTCTTTCATATTTTGCATTAAACTAATGCTGTGTCTTTGCTTGATTTATAGCTCGCTTATGTAATTAAATTGGATTAAGCTTTCAATTATTCTCTTTGGGGCTTTGTAGATGATTTTTTTCATCGGTTCATTTTGTATTTGAATGTTTTGTTGCATATTATTGAGCATGTTTTTGAACTTCTCTATATTAGATGTGTTAGGATAATTGTGACTCTTGTTTCGGCACACATTTGATATCTTTTTTTCAGTTATGTGAGATGTCAGCTTCTCTAATGGCAAAACTAATTTCGATGGATTGTCACTGCATCTAACTGTAATTTTATTACTTTCCATTATCTGTCTTGGAATATTCTCTATATTGAATTTTGATTTCATCAAATTTTGTATATCAGCGGTCGAATCGCTGTTGCAACGAAAAGCTTGCTTATGCTTCATATTGTATTTAAAGGCCCCCACTCACGAGCAGTCCATCAGTCCAAATGGCCTGAGGCCAGGCCAAAATCTCACCGTGTGTGGGAGAACTCGGAAGGACTCATGGCTCAAGGAACCAAATTGGATATCCAATCAGTCCAAAGTCCATGGACTCAGGCCAGCGGGTCAGTTTTTGGCTCGACCGTGTGTGGGGAAATAGTAGGCAGAGTTTGGACAATCCATAAAATGGACTAGTCGTGTATTTTGAAGCCGCAGTCCAAACAACGTGGTAGTCTTGCTTTAACCGCTGACATGTGACAAGCTCATTGACCTTTTCTGTGATTATTTTATTTAATCGACAAATTCAG
This sequence comes from Nemotelus nigrinus, assembly GCA_947369275.1. Lineage (NCBI taxonomy): Eukaryota > Metazoa > Arthropoda > Insecta > Diptera > Stratiomyidae > Nemotelus > Nemotelus nigrinus. The sequence continues at coordinate 127,048,655 of OX376372.1, read as the reverse complement.
CATGATTATCGAATAATATAGGTAACATGAATATATATTATATAATTTGACACAAAGTCTGCAACCAAATGCTAAGTACCGCAAAGTAGCGGTCAATCCTTCGTGAGGAGTGATAATTTACCTCATATTTGTAATCTTTCGTTTGATAAATGGGGCGACCAACTGTAGGAACGTGTTATATGTCGTATCATACATTTTTAAATAATTTTGCCAATAAGAAGGCTCAAGTGTGAGTTCTTTTAACAAATTTACGTGACTCATTTGTTTCCGTTTGGCAAGCTATCCTTTTTTCCACTTCCTTTTTACTAATGTTCGAAGAAGAACATTAGTATTAAAATCACTGGCCAAAAATTCATACTTCTATATATATATACATATATAATATATATATATATATATATATATATATATATATATATATATATATATATATATATATATATATATATATATATATATATATATATATATATATATATATATATATATATATATATATATATATATATATATATATATATATATATATATATATATATATATATATATATATATATATATATCATCAAAAAATGTCAGTGAAAAAATCTCAGGAACGCGCCATCTGATTGAATTGAAGTTTTCAGGCTACATTGGTGTATATGCAGAATAGTGCTAGGTCTCACAAAAAGTTAATAATCTGTAACCCTTTGGCGCCGGTGTAGTGATGGGTAAAACCAGCACACTTTACTGTGCTAGCACACTTCGCACACCACACTTAAGTGTGCTAGCACTGTGCTCCCAGCACTGACACAGTGCCGCACACTGGCACAGTGCCGACACACTGACACAGTGCCGCCACACAGACACAGTGACGACACACTAGCACAGTGCCGGCACACTGACACAGTGCCGACACATTTGCACAGTGGCGACACACTGACACTGCCGGCACACTGACACTGCCGACACACTGACACAGGGCCGACACACTGACACAGTGCCGACACACTGACACTGCCGGCACACTTGTACTGGCAGGCACACTCCACGGGAACGAATGTTGTACAAGTGGCGTTGATTTTGCCCATTAATATGATGTGCTTCGGTAACAAGGCGTTGTTTGCATTGCAGAATGTGTACACATTTTGCGGTTTCGAAAGCATTAGCTATTGAATGCATTAGCTGATGAATGAGATAATTAGGGAACGAAAACAGGCAGATAAGATTTGTTATTCGTATATTTTCTGGGTGAAAGTTTTGATTTTGAGTACACTACCGACGATTTGTGTTTTTCTAAATACAAACGGGATGAAAGTTTAAACACAGATACAAATACGTTTACTTGCGGTACATATGAAAGAAATGCTTTCACGTTGAAAATATTTGTGGAAAATAGGTTTTGAGCAGATAGAAGGGTTTTGTCGTAACATGCAACAATAAAATGATAGCGATAAAATGATCTGCTGCAGATAGAAGGTTTATGCTAAGTAGTGCTATGTTTTTAAATATTCAAATATTAAAGGAGTTTTTAGGGCAAAAGTAGCTGAAATCGGCCAATTTTTGGTTAGAGTGGTTTCGGACATAACGGGCCAAGACCTATTGCTGTGATACAAAGATTTCGGTTTTGTAGGGGAGTAAGGGGTTTTTTGGCTATAGTTTGGCAAAAACTGCCTTTACGGCGCTTTCGATGATTGAAAGTGGTCGGGGAATGCAATAGTAATATTTTAAGGACGAAAAAAATTTTTGATAGGGAACATTGGGCAAAAATGTCCAATTTTCGCAAGAAATTTTTTTTGGTCTAGCATGAATTGGGGGACCTTTCTGAATTGTTTTGGGCGAAATTTCCATACAAGTGTTGGAAAAAGCGGTCTTGTTTCGAAGATACGGCAAAAGTAGGTGAAATCGGCCAATTTTGGGTTAGAGTGGTTTCGGACATAACGGGCCAAGACCTATTGCTGTGATACAAACATTTCGGTTTTGTAGGGGAGTAAGGGGTTTTTTGGCCATAGTCTGGCAAAAACTGCCGTTACCACGGTTTCGATGATTGAAAGTGGTCGGGGAGTGCAATAGTGGTATTTTAAGGACGAAAAAAATTTTTGATAGGGAACATGGGGCATGGCACAGCAATAGGTCTTGGCCCGTTATGTCCGAAACCACTCTAACCCAAAATTGGCCGATTTCAGGTACTTTTGCCGTATCTTCGAAACTTGGCCGCTTTTCCCCAACCTTGTATGGCAATTTCGCTCGAAAAAACTCAGAAAAGTCCCCGAATTCATGCTAGACCAAAAAAAAATTTTTTCAAAATTGGACCGTTTTGCCCAATTTCCCCTGTCAAAAATTTTTTTCGTCCTTATAATATCACTATTGTACTCCCCAACCACGTTCAATCATCGAAAGCGCCGTAAAAACAGCTATTTACTACTTAGCACATGCTCGTTATAAATCAAAAATTATAAAACCAGCAGCCATATTGACCTCCATGTTTGATGCGACTGATATAATAACTACTGTTGAAGAAAATAGTGACGATGACTGAATGTTCAGTATAATAACGTTATCCGTAATTATGTTTATATTTTGTATTATTGAATTAATTATAATACACTATTTCATATAATTACACATCTTAATTGATTTTTATTTATTGAGCTATGTTCCACCAATTGGACCCTTTTGTAACTTTAACATGTAATAGCCAACTAATTGACAAATAAGATATATTTTTTTGCTAGGTGTCACTTTGGGGGTTGGTATAAAAAACCACCCCCAAAAAATATACTTCTCGGTTTTTACAGTTTCTAATATTGCAAAAAATCTAAAAAAAATATATTATAATTAGTTTATCGATAGTCATGTATAGTTTCAATTTCATGAAGATATCTTCAATAGGTACTGAGAAAAAAAAAATTTACGTTAAGGGTTGTCACCCCCATTATTCCCTTACTATGGGGCTTAGGGGTGTGAGATTAAGTGTATGGCTATTTTAGATGCAAAACAATAAAAACAAGGTAAGAGCTCTTCATCAGACGCGAGTGCAGTTTTCATATGCTTAACCGGCTAGATCCTTTACAAGACATGTTGGTGTTAACTAGGACCAGGTCTGGTAGAAGTGGTTTTGAAATGTGGGCAACCCTGTGGCAGTGGTACCATCTTGAAAAATAACTGAGAAAAAAACATCTTTTTGGCCTATAACTTCCGATTCAGCCATCAGATTTTAGCAAAATTTACACAGTACTTGGATGTTACTTTATGTAATATTTGATGAAAATTTGGTTGAAAAATTAGTACTGGCAGTGAGTAGCATTAGTATAGGGCTGGCTGTGGTGATTTTTGTCTCATAAATCTTGCAAATTTGCTCAGCAAAATAAAGCTTTTTCCCCTATAACTTCCGGTCTAGTGTAGAAATCAAAACGAAGTTCATGCAGTAAATGGACCTTGATGTAGACCAAATGTCGTAGGAATTTCGTACAAAAATCATGAAAGGGCTGCCAGCTATGACCATTTTTGTAATTTTGTGGAATTTCTGTACTGAGCGATTATGTCTCATGTTTCGCTATTAAGTAGTAAAATTTTAGTAAATGAAAAATATAGGTACTAAAATGTATGGATTTGGCTTTTAATGTTGTTTTTAACATTAAGTGCAATTGTTTGAGTCTCCGCTAAATCAAAGTCTACTATAATTTTAGTGTTCACCACTTTCGTGGAATATCGCTAGTGGACATATTTGATAAAAAAGTGGACATATTTTATATGTTTTGACATTTATGTGTGTTTACATATAAGTATTCACAACCATTTATTTTTTTTTGAATAATGCTAGATTCAATTTTATTTAATGCTAAATAATGCTAGATCTTGTAAAACTATAATGCTAAATAATGTTTTCTTATTTAATTGAAATAAACATGGTTCAATATGAAAACAATATGTATCTCTATGTGACGGTTGGTCAATAAGTAATGATGATCGGTTATTTTCAGTTCGCATAAAATTCAAAAAAAAAAAAAATCTACTACTTCATATACTCACTAAGTCAGCATGAAAAAAACATATAAATAGACTACGATTCCAGGGAATCAAAGTGCCAGCTCCAGTATAACAAAGTTCTAAGAGGAGCTATATTCATTTGAATACGAACAGTCGAAGAGAGAACATCAAAATGGGAAAAAACTAAATTAAAGCTATCATTAAGTACCTCTGTTTGGAAAAATTGTCTACCAGATGCATACACGGCGAAATGGTAAAAACATTAAGGGACTCTGCTCCTCCATTTTCCACCGTCACAGTGATCTCGTATGGTAGTGTTTAAAAATCTTTGCCAACAAAATACATATGAAGAAGGTATCTGCGCGTTGGGTACCGAGAATGTTAACGGATGAGCATAAGAAGAAACGAGACGACAGTTCAAGGATGAATCCCAAAAAGTTACCGGCAGATCAGGAGAATTATTTGTCACGTTTCGTGATCATGGACAAGACCTGGGTCAACCATTTTGATCCCGAAACCAAAATGCAATCGATGACCTGAAAGCGACCCTCTTCACTGACGCCGAAGAAATTCAAAGTGTCAAGTTCGGCAGGAAAGGTTATGGCATCAGTTTTTTGGGACGCTAACGAAATACTTATTGTGGAATGTTTTGAAAAGGGAGCCACTATATCAGGCTGTTATTACGCAGACCAAATAAGAAGATTGCGAGAGGCAATGAAGGCGAAAAGACGTGCCAAATTGCCAGCCGGAGTTGCGTTTCATCAAAATAACGCACCGGCTTACAAGGCTGCAGTTGCGGTGGATGTAATTAAAGAAACAGGATTCGAACTGCTTGAACACCCATCTTATTCGCCAGATCTTGTTCCCAGTGACTTTGACCTCTTTCCTCGGCTCAAAGAACACCTTCGGAGTAAAAAATTTGAAGATGATAGGGAAGTGATGGCCGCTGTTGAGGCATTTTGGGAGAGTCTAGATAAAGAATTTTTTTCTATGGGTATCCTGGGTTTGAAAAAAAGATGGACTAAATGTATTAGCTTGTTAGAAGACTATGTTGAAAAATAAATATATCTTTTAAGTTTAACCGCCTTGGTTTATATTCATTATCATTACTTATTGATCAGCCCTCGTATGAATAACAAAAACAAATTAGAAGTTTTAAATTTACATCTCAAAATGATTCTATATCTATTACAGACATATCAGTTATATCTAAATCTTCTTCTCTTGTGTAAAGCTCATTTCTACCAATATTTTTCAAATCTCCCAATCAAAACAACAACAATTATTTATTTTTTAAGTGAAGAAAAAGTATTAGTGTCGGATAAAGAAAATTTTTCTCCAGCGTTATCCGTGCGATTGCTTGCATTTGAAGCCCTAACAAAACAATTAATTTACATTATTCAGGAAAAAATATCTAACTAGAATGCACATACTTTGGTAAACTTGAACTTGTAGATGCCCGAAGCTCCTGGGAGTCTGAACTGGATGGGACCCCATAATTGATTTTTAGCAGCATCACGATTTATTTGAACGTTACCATATTTAAAGCAATATAGATGACTTTATAATCTTTATATTTTAAACTTTGAAATTAAAATTTGATGAGCGAGATCGTAAATAGATGAGTGCCAGATTATTCTGAAATCTAAATTTATATGCTTAAAATAATGCTAGATGCTAGCTTCGAATTTTGAATGCCGTTCTGGAAAAAATACTGCTAGATCTAGCATTCAAAATGCTAAAATGGCAGCACTGTTCACAACACCCTCCTCCTTTGGGGAAAAAAATTCTTTTCTGTAGAAAGGAAATTTTTTTTGAACTCAAATCCATACTTTACAATTTTAATCACATTTTTTGTCCATTGACGTTTTTGTTTATGTACATAGAAAGCTTAGGTTTGAATATTTAATTCATAAGAGTTTCGTTTAGTTTTAACTTAAAATATATATGCGATTTTCTACTCAAAGCTTTTTGTTATGTTATTTATGTAATTTTATATTCTTGCATGTAAAAAATAATAATTTCTATAAATATTAATTAATGTGTGAATGTATGAAGGTTTTTGTCAATTTTGTTTGAAGTTACAATGTTATTACAATGCTTAAAAAGTAATGTTTTTTTTTATATTTTAATATTTCTAGTGCATTTAGTTGTAATAAATTCTAGTGATATATTTTGTTTTTTGCACTTTGTGTTTCCTAATATAAGTGAGCTATCACCATTTTTGCTTCATGTTTTGTATGGTTCGTGGTATTCTTTTTGCTTTTTTTTTCGTGTTTAAATTTCTATAAAATTCAGCGAGTTAATTTTTATATATGAATAAGTTGCTGTATTTGATTGAATATATTTTGGTTTCGAAAAGTATATTCGATATGTTATGTTAAAGAATAAATGTATTACTTTAAACCACAAAAGTTTATTTAATTTTTTGAATTTGTTTTATTATTTTCTTTGGTTTATTCTTTCATATTTTGCATTAAACTAGTGCTGTTTCTCTGCTTGATTTATAGCTCGCTTATGTAATTAAATTGGATTAAGCTTTCAATTATTCTCTTTGGGGCTTTGTAGATGATTTTTTTCATCGGTTCATTTTGTATTTGAATGTTTTGTTGCATATTATTGAGCATGTTTTTGAACTTCTCTACATTAGATGTGTTAGGAATATTGTGACTCTTGTTTCGGCACACATTTGATATCTTTTTTTCAGTTATTTGAGATGTCAGCTTCTCTAATGGCAAAACTAATTTCGATGGATTCTCACTGCATCTAACTGTAATTTTATTATTTTCCATTATCTGTCTTGGAATATTCTCTATATTGAATTTTGATTTCATCAAATTTTGTATATCAGCGGTCGAATCGCTGTTGCAAAGAAAAGCTTGCTAATGCTTCATATTGTATTTAAGTTTTATCAATCTTTTGACATGGATCGTAGAATTGCTGTTATATAAATCAGCTTTCTTATGTTTTGTATTTGGGAATTGAAGCATTGGTTATTTATTTTCATTGTAAAGTTTTCCGGTATGAAGACTAACTGTGAGCATTTATTGATACACAAATTAAACACTACCGACTCGTGCAGGCTACCTTTATATATCACACATATATCACATCTGCTTCACATTGACATTAACCTACCCCCTAAATCTCGTCTCGATCCGATGACTGCATTTGACGTTATCGGAGTAGAAAGAAATTAAGGGTTACAAGCCGCGACATTTTACAAATAATCGAAAACTTAATATTTGCTGTTTATTGTCACTACAATATCATTACCATTTGAAAATTTTACGATAAAATCGCTTAATAAAGATATTGCAAGTAAACACAAAACCAACAATAGCTGGCAGCCCTATCGTGGCTTTTCAAACAGATTCGGTCTGAATAATGCCTATAACAGATTTCATTAATTGTATGAAATTCGATTTGATCTCATGACTGAATTGGAAGTTATAGGGCAAAATGCTTTATGTTCCTGAGCGAATTTTCAAAACCAAAGGCACGAAAATTACCATAGCTGGCAGCACCAATCGAAATGTTCATCCAAATTTCTCCCAAACACGGTTTAAACTAAGGTTCAGCTACTGTGTCAGTTTCATGAAAATCTGGTAACTAAATCAGAATTCATTGGGCAAAAAGCAATTTTTTTTTCTTTGTAATTTTTCAAGATGGCACCACTGGCACAGAATTGCCCACAATTCAAAACCGCTTCTAACGGGCTTTTGTTAGGAGATTTAATGGTTTGAGTGTTTTCATTTTCATTGCCTGCCGTAGCTACTGGGTTGTCAGCACGTTCAGCAAAAACTATTCAAGTATGCAACTTAACAACAGTAATAGGTTCTATAAGTTTCGTACTGATCTATAAATCTAATAAAAAGTTATCACAATTTAAAAATTGTCAAATTTTCCCAATCTCATTTAAAGCGCCTAGCGCACACTCAGGGTTAAAAATTTCAAAAACATAAAAGGTATGTTTAAAATATCACTAAAACGGCCGCCGGCACCAAAAGATTAAAAATTTTTGTGAAACCTGGCACTATTCTGCATATACATTAATGTGTCCTGAAAATTTCAGTTAATCGGATGGTGCGTTCCTGAGATTTTTTCACTGAAAGTTTTTGATGATCTTTATATATATATATATATATATATATATATATATATATATATATATATACATATATATATATATATATATATATATATATATATATATATATATATATATATATATATATATATATATATATATATATATATTTATTTATATATATATATATATATATATATATATATATATATACATATATGTATATATATATATATATATATATATATATATATATATATATATATATTAGTGGTGTTCAAAAAGTAATGAACGACTTAAAAGTAATGGTTACTCAAAGTAACGAAAAGTAATTATTACCGGAAAACGAAAGTAACCATTACTTTTCTCACAATCGTTCCTTCGTCGTTCTAAGGCCAAACGACACACAAAATGCATTTCGTTACCGAGTCAACGGGCAGCAATGATATCCAAGCTTGGGGTGATCTAGAGACCGGTCTCTACTCTCTACGTGTGCAAAGTAATGGTTACTTTTCGTTCCTTTAGGAATGAAATGAGTAACGAAACACGAGTAACGATAATGAATTCCGACCATTTCGTTACTTTTGAATTCGTGATCGAAAGTAAGGAATGAAATGAGTAACGAGTAACGATAATGAATTCTGACCATTTCGTTACTTTTGAATCCGTGATCGAAAGTAAGGAATGAAATGAGTAACGAGTAACGAGTAACGATAATGCATTCTGACCATTTCGTTACTTTTGAATTCGTGATTGAAAGTAAGGAATGAAATGAGTAACGATAATGAATGATACCATTTCGTTACTTTTGGATTCGTGATCGATTCACAAAGTAAGGAATGAGATGAGTAACGATTTCAATTGCTGGATGTTTGATGGCTTTTGAATTCGTTATCACGAGTATTTCGTACTTGCAAGTGTTTTCGTATCGCGTGATTTTGTATCGAGTATTTTCGTACTGTCGAGTATTTTCGTACTTGGAAGTATTTTATTCAAATATTCAAAAAGTTTTTAGGGTAAAAGTAGCTGAAATCGTACCAAATCGGCCAATTTTGGGTTAGAGTGGTTTGGGACATAACGGGCCAAGACCTATTGCTGTGATACAAAAATTTCGGTTTTGTAGAGGAGTGAGGGGTTTTTTGGCCATAGTTTGGCAAAAACTGCCGTTATGGCGCTTTCGATGATTGAAAGTGGTCGGGAAGCACAATAGTAATATTTTACGGGTGAAAAAATGTTGATAGGGAAAATTGAGCAGAAACATCCATTTTTTCTAAAATCTATTTTTTGGTCTAGCATGAATTCGGGGACCTCTCTGAGTTGTTGCGGGCGACATTTCCATGCAAGTCTAGAAAAAAGCGGCCAAGTTTCGAAGATACGGCAAAAGTAGCTGAAATCGGCTAATTTTGGGTTAGATTGGTTTGGGACATAACGGGCCAAGACCTATTGCTGTGATACAATAAAATCCGCCGGAAAACCGTCCGGGAAAACTGAAAGTAGCACTTAAATTGCTAAGGATTAACAGGTCGAGATCCTTTTTGGGTCGTCAGTTGGCTTCTCTGGCTGTGCTGAGGCCATCCTCGTGACTGCAGGTTGCCACGAGGGTATCTCCAACCCCACCGGGGTTGTAAAATTTACGAGACCGCTGAAGGTAAGATGGCCCTGGACTCATGTCCAGCCTTACCGAGGAGGATGGCCCCCTAGTGGGTGCATGTTTAATAAGCGAAACATTTTTTGTAACACTTCTTAATAAAATTTTCCGCAAACTTCTTGCTTCAGTGAGGCGAAGTGGAGAATCGACTGTTTAAGATTATTCAGGAAAAGTTTGGTATCCATGAAAAGTCATAAAGATGACAACAGGGTTAGTTGGTCCCATCTTACCAAAGCAACACACTTAAACCCGCGTTTCAAAAAGTATGAGCTCGGCGATGAATCAGCTTTGACTAGTGAAAGAGAAGGACGAACTGAAGGAAGAAGCTGAACAAACTAACATGCAAGCTTCAATTGATGTCATTCAAACTTCAAGTAATGATCTTGGGACTGAAGAATCTACAGCCAGTTCAATCCCAAGCACAACAACTAGACCTGATGATTAGATTAGATTGTGGTCTGTATATTAAACAATAGTTGCATGTGCCAGATCAACCCCAACATTCGGAAGACCCTCATTTAAATATGACAATTCAGTGAAGAGCCCAACAATCGGAGGAATCAAAATCCTCTTAAATAGTGGGAAACAAGGTCACAAACTTATCCAAGATTAGGAAAGTTCGCGAAAAAATATTAAGGAGTACCAGCAACTTCTGTGTGAGAGAATATTTCCAAAAACAGGCCACATAATATTGGACAGGCGAAGTAGACGAAGACCAAAAAATTTGCGGATGATGGTTTATTTTAATTTCGAATAAAAAATTTGTAAATTTTCATTAAGCTTGGTATAAAGTTCCTTCTCTATTAGTATTTGTCAAGAGCAATTTTTTTATATTCTTAAAAATAAAACTGTTTTTTTTACTAATTAATCTTTTTTAAATCTTTTAAGAATGTCATGCTCATAAGAGTACATATTTTCCGTTGTTGTCGTAAGGGTACACATTTTTTTGAGCTGTCCTCGCAGATAGTAGTAATAGTAATGAGTAACGATATAAAAGTAATGATTACTACGATTGAAAGTAGTGATTCGTTATCATTACTCAAAAGTAACGAAATTTCCCATCACAATATATATATATATATATATATATATATATATATATATATATATATATATATATATATATATATATATATATATATATATTATATATTTATATATAATATCAATATTTATAAATATATATATATAAATATATATATATATATATATATATATATATATATATATATATATATATATATATATATATATATATATATACATATATATATATATATATATATATATATATATATATATATATATATATATATATATATATATATATATATATATATATATATATATATATATATATATATATATATATATATATATATATATATATATATATATATATATATATATATATATATATATATATATATATATATATTCATATGGGGTGTTTGGTACTCGGTGGACACTTTTGTAAGAACGCATTGCTTGATATATTGTGAGCAAAAATCGGTGTACAAGGTGGTCCGATTTTCAAAATCTGCGGAGTTACAGGGTGGTCAAAAAAAGTTGTTCGGACCTGTACCATGACTTACTTAAATCTTTATATCTTGAAAACTAATTATTATAACGCAAAGTTTTGTAGCTTGTTTTTTATGAAATTAAATTATCCTTAGTTTGATGTAGCGTTTTAAACTGTAACTGTTAAAGATTTTGAGATATTTACTTCAAAACACAAAATGTTGGCAATTCTACCCCTAAAATTCTGTGTTCAGTGTCGATTTTCCATCTTGAAAAATTACAAAGAAAAAAAAACTCTAGCGCACCTGAACCACTAGAAACAATTATGTTCGAAGAACAGTAGAAGAACCGTGCAGGTTTTGAGTGCATATTCCACCACATGAGCTGCTTATTACGGGCAAACTGTTTCAAGCACCACGTTTTACCTTGGTCTCAAGAATGAATTATAACTCATATGGTGGAAGGTTTCAGATATTGCCAATGGCATGAATTTCAACGTTTAAGAGAGCGAAATACGGGTTTATTATATTCGTTATCAGTTGCTTATTTCACAAAATTTTGAAAGCAAGCAGCATCTCATATAACATCAATGAAGAAAATGCTCAGTGCCTGCAGTAGTGATGGGGAATTTCGTTACTTTTGAGTAATGATAACGAATCATTACTTTCAATCGTAGTAATCATTACTTTTATATCGTTACTCATTACTATTACTACTATCTGCGAGGACAACTCAGAAAAATGTGTATCCTTACGACAACAACGGAAAATATGTACTCTTATGAGCATGTCATTCTTAAAAGATTGAAAAAAGATTCATTAGTAAGAAAACAATTTTATTTTTAAGAAAATAAAAAAATCGCTCTTGACAAATACCAATAGAAAAGGAATTTTATACAAAGCTTAATGAAAATTTAAATATTTTTTATTTGAATTTAAAATAAACCATCATCCGCTAATTTTTTGGTCTTCGTCTACTCCGCCTGTCCGATATTATCTGGCTTGTTTTTGGAAATATTCTCTCACACAGAAGCTGCTGGTACTCCTAAATATTTTTTCGCGAGCTTTCCTAATCTTGGATAAATTTGTGGCCTTGTTTTCCACTATTTAAGAGGATTTTGATTCCTCCGATTGTTGGGCTCTTCACTGAATTGTCATATTTAAATGAGGGTCTCCCGGATGTTGGAGTTGATCTGCCACATGCAACTATTGTTGCGAATACAGACCACAATCCAATCTCCTCATCAGGTCTAATTGTTGTGCTTGGGATTGAACTGGCTGTAGATTTTTCAGTCCCAAGATCATTACTTGAAGTTTGAATGACATCAACTGAAGCTTACATGTTAGTTTGTTCAGCTCCTTCCTTCAGCTCATCCTTCCCTTTCACTACAGTCAAAGCTGATTCATCGCCGAACTCATACTTTTTGAAACGCGGGTTTAAGTACGTTGCTTTGGTAAAATTGGAGTGGCACTAAATCTTTCGGAATTTTCGTTCAAATTACTAATGTCGAAAAATTTGCTAAAATGGGACCAACTAACCCTGTTGTTATCTCTATGAATTTTCATCGATACCAAACTTTTCCTGACTAATCTTAAACAGTCGATTCTCCACTTCGTCTCACTGAAGCATGAAGTTTGTCGAAAATGTTATTAAGAAATGTTAAAAAAAAAGAATGTTTCGCTTATTAAACATGCACCCACTAGGGGGCCAACCTCCTCAGCAAGGCTGGGCATGAGCCCAGGGGCATCTTACCTCCCGCGGTCTCGTAAATTTTACAACCCCGGTATGGTTGGAGATACCCCCGTGGCGACCTGCAGTCACGAGGAGGGCCTCAGCACAGCCGGAGAAGCCAACTGGCGAACCAAAAAGGATCTCAACCTTTTAATCTTTAGCACTTTAAGTGCTACTTTCAATTTTTCCGGACGGTTTTCCGGCGGATTTTATTTTGCCGTATCTTCGATACTAGGCCGCTTTTTCCCAGACTTGTATGAAAATTTCGCCCAAAACTACTCAGAAAGGTCCCCAAATTTGCTCCAGACAAAAAAAAAACTATTTTGGAAAACAAGGACGTTTTTACCCAATTTTCCCTATCAAAATTTTTTTCACCATTAAAATATTACTATTGTACTCCCCGACCACTTTCAATCATCGAAAGCGCCGTAAAGGTATTTTTTGCCAAACTTTAGCCAAAAAAAACCCTGACTCCCCTACAAAATCGAAATTTTTGTATCACAGCAATAGGTCTTGGCCCGTTATGTCCCAAACCACTCTAACCCTAAATTGGCCGAATTTGTCCGATTTCAGCTACTTTTACCCTAACAACTTTTTGAATATATGAATAAAATACTTCCAAGTACGAAAATACTTGACAGTACGAAAATACTCGATACAAAGATACGCGATACGAAAATACTCGATACGAAAACACTTGCAAGTGCGAAATACTCGTAATAACGAATTCAAAAGCCATCAAACATCAAGCAATCGAAATCGTTACTCATTTCATTCCTCACGAATTCAAAAGTAACGAAATGGTCAGAATTCATTATCGTTACTCGTTACTCATTTCATTCCTTACTTTGTGAATCGATCACGAATTCAAAAGTAACGAAATGGTCAGAATTCATTATCGTTACTCGTTACTCATTTCATTTTTTACTTTGTGAATCGATCACGAATTCAAAAGTAACGAAATGGTCAGAATTCATTATCGTTACTCGTTACTCATTTCATTTTTTACTTTGTGAATCGATCACGAATTCAAAAGTAATGAAATGGTCAGAATTCATTATCGTTACTCGTTACTCGTTACTCATTTCATTCCTTACTTTGTGAATCGGTCACGAATTCAAAAGTAACGAAATGGTCAGAATTCATTATCGTTACTCGTTACTCATTTCATTCCTTACTTTGTGAATCGATCACGAATTCACAAGTAACGATATGGTCAGCAAATCGTTACTTATTTCATTCCTCAAAGGAACTAAAAGTAACCATTACTTTGCACACGTAGAGAGTAGAGACCAGTCTCTAGATCACCCCAAGCTTGGATATCATTGCTGCCCGTTGACTCGGTAACGAAATGCATTTTGTGTGTCGTTTGGCCTTAGAACGACGAAAGAACGATTGTGAGAAAAGTAATGGCTACTTTCGTTTTCCGGTAATAATTACTTTTCGTTACTTTGAGTAACCATTACTTTTGAGTCGTTCATTACTTTTTGAACACCACTAGCCTGCAGCACTGTAACTGAAGTTGATGTTTGGGGCTGCGATCAGAAAATTTTGCAGAAATTATTTATTTTCATTGTAAATGTTTCCGGTATGAATACTAACTGTAAGCATTTATTGATACAATAGTACCACAACCGACTCGTGCTGGCAACCTTTTGCCAGTATCAAAGCCGAAAATATATCACATCTACTTCACGTTGTTTAATTACATTCGAAGTTATAGGAGTATAAAGAAATTTAGGGTAACCTGCAGCGAGTTTTTTCAAATAATCGAAAACATAATATTTGCTGTTTATTGTCACTACAATATCATTACCATTTGAAAATTCTACGATAAAACCACTTAATAAAGATGTTGCAATGAAACACCAAACCAACAATAGCTGGCAACCCTATCGTGGCTTTTCAACCTAATTTGGCCTGAATAATGTTTATAATAGGTTCCGTTAATTGTATGAAATTCGTATTGATTTCATGACTGCACTGGAAGTTATACGGCAAAAAGTTTGATTTTCTTGAGCGAATTTTCAAAACCAAAGGCACAAAAATTATTTTAGCCGGTAGCACCAATCAAATTTTTCAACCAAATTTTCACCAAATATTAAGTTTTCGATTATTTGTAAAATTTCGCGGCTTGTAACTATTAATTTCTTTATACTCCGATAACGTTGAATGCAGTCATTGGATCGAGACGAAATTTAGGGGGTAGGTTAATGTCACTGTGAAGCAGATGTGATATATGTGTGATATATAAAGGTAGCCTGGACGAGTCGGTAGTGTTTAATTTTTCTATCAATAAATGCTCACAGTTAATATTCATACCGGAAACATTTACAATGAAAATAAATAACCAATGTTTCAATTCCCAAAGCTCTGAAAATTTTTCCAATCGCAGCCCCAAGCACAAACTTCAGTTAGAATGCTGCAGGCACTGAGCATTTTCTTCATTGATGCTATATGAGATGCTACTTTCAAAGTTTTGTGAAATAAGCAACTGATAACGAATATAATTAACACGTGTTTTGCTGTCACAAACTTTGAAATTCATGCCAGTGGTAATATATGAAACCCTTCTACCATATGAGTTATAGTGTATTCTTGAGACCAAAGTAAAACGTGGCGTTTGAAACAGTTTGGCTGTAATAAGCACCTGGTATGGTAGAATATGCACTCGAAATCTGCACGATTCTTCTACTGTTCTTCGAACATTAATGTTTCTAGCGGTTCAGGTGCGCTAGAATTTTTTACTAATTTAAGACGATAATTAGTATTAAACTCACTTCGCCAATAATTCATATTTCTTTATATATCATCATCGTGGCACAACAGCCCGACGTCGGGCCTTGGCCGCCTGGATAGTATTCCCCCAATGGTCTCGGTCACGTGACCGCGTCCTCCAGTCTTGGAGCCCCAGTAGTTGCCCGGCGTCCGCATACACTGAGCTCTCCCAACGAGCTTTTGGTCTTCCTCTAGGCCTCGCTCCGTCGACACGTCTTGCGTTCATGACACGTTTTGGCATGCGATCGTCATTCATGCGTTGCACGTGCCCAGCCCACTGTAGTCGTTGCAATTTGACGATCTTGGAGACTTCCAGCTCATCGTACAGTTCGTACAACTCATTGTTGTACCGGATGCGCCATCCATCTCGGTCGCGAACAGCCCCGAAAATCCGCCGTAGAACTTTCCGTTCGAAGGTGTCGATCCTATTTTCGGAGGCTTGTGTCAAGGTCCATGTTTCGCAACCATAGCACAGCACAGGTCGTATGATAGTTTTGTAAACGCGGAGCTTAGTTTTCCTGTGCACATATTTCGATTTCATAATGGGGAGGACCGAGAAGAATGTCTTATTTGCTAGTTGTATCCTTCGCTTGATTTCGTCAGTTTCGTTGGCGTCACTCGATAGATTGCTACCAAGGTAAATGCAGTTGTCCACGAATTTGATGCAAAGGTCCCCTACGTTGATGGTCGTGTGCGCTGGCGTCCTTGTCCTAGATTGCATCATCACTTTCGTTTTGTCCTCGTTGATTCGTAGTCCAACTTCCTTTGCTGCGGTGTCAAGTCTAAGCAGAAGTTCTTCTGCATCGGTCAGTTTTCGAGTCATGATGTTAATGTCATCCGCGTACGCTGCCAATTGTGTCGACTTAAAAAGTAGCGTGCCGCTGGTGTTCAAATTCATTGCCCGAATAGCGAACTCAAGTGCCAGGTTGAAGAGCGTGGGCGCTATTCCATCACCCTGTTTCAGGCCACCCAGAGTTTCGAAAGGATCCGTCAATCTGTTCTGGATCCGGACTTGCGAGACGGAGTTGGTCATGGTCACCTTTACAAGTCTCACTAATTTGGCCGGTATACCAAATTGCAGCATGATACTATATAGAGCGCCTCGATTGATGCTGTCATATGCTTGTTTGAAGTCGACAAAGATTTGGTATACATCGACGTCGTATTCCCAGCACTTTTGCAAAATTAGCTTGACCGTGAAAAGCTGGTCGATTGTGGAGCGACCAGATCTGAAACCGCCTTGATACTCGCCAATGATTTCTTCCGCGAACGGTTTAATCCTATACTCCAGGATTTTTGACAGGATTTTGTAGGCCGTACAGACTAAGGAGATGCCTCTGTAATTCTCACACCGCAGTTTGTCTCCCTTTTTATGTATGGGACAGATGATGCTTCTGCGCCAATCGTCTGGGATCACCTCAGTCTCCCATATTCGCAGCAGTAGTTGATGTAGCGCACTTAATAAACCCGCCCCACCAGACTTGAGTAGCTCAGCTGGTATCTCGTCAGCGCCCGGCGCTTTGTTCCTTTTCAGTGAGCGCAAGGCGAGATCAACTTCTTCTACTGTAGGGGATTGTGTGGATGGGGTTTGACCAACGGTATCATCATGGAGCTCAGCTTCTGCTGCCAGGATGTTTGATGGCGGATTCAGAAGCTCTTCGAAGTAGGACGCCCATCGTTTGTTAATACTTTCGGTGTCGCTGATAATATTGCCATCTTTGTCCTTACAGAGGCTAGTCTTGGGTTGGTAGCCATTTTTGATCGTATTTACTAATCTGTACGCTTGTCTGTTGTTCTTACTAACTAGGTTTACATTAATGTTCAGCAACTGCTCGTCAAAGTATTTTCTTTTCTTACGCCTAATTATTCTATTGGATATTCGCCGTAGCTCGTCATATTTTTCCTTTTTGGCTCTGGTTGCACGTTGGACCCATTGTCTGTAGGCCTCGTTCTTTGCGTCAAGTGAGTTTCTGCATTCTTCGTCAAACCATTCGTTTCGGGCACGTCGGGCTTTGTATCCCACAACGTTTTCTGCCACATTCTTGACTGCATTTTTGAGCTCTTCCCAGAACTCGTGGACACCTACGTTGCTGGAGTCGCGCAGCATTGGTGAAATTCTTTCCTCAAGCGCGGTCGCATATACCTGAGCCGTATAATCGTTCAGCAAATTCTCAACCGCGAAGATTTTGGGAGGGCTGAATCTCGATTGGTGCGCTGAGGAAATTCTGCACCGGTATGTTGTTTTCACCAGGAAATGATCGGAGTCACAGTTAGCTCCGCGGTACGACCGAACATCCATAACACTTGACGCCCATCTCTTGCTAATAAGGACGTGGTCGATTTGGTTGACGGTATGTGCGTCTGGAGAATTCCAGGTCTGCTTGTGAATGCGACGATGTGGAAAGCAAGTTGAGCTTACAACAAGGTTCCTGCTGCAAGCGAAGTCAATTAGACGATGGCCGTTATCATTGCATTCTTCGTGGAGGCTGTGTCCTCCAGTGGTCCCCCGATGCCAACTTTCATTCCCGACTTTTGCATTGAAATCTCCCAGTAACATTTTGACATCATTCGATGGAAGTGAGTCGAAGAGAGTTTCAAGGCAGGCATAGAACTCGTCTTTTACAGAGTCTTCTTGTACTTCGGTGGGAGCGTGCACATTGATGAGCCAGAGGTTGAAAAATCGCGCCTTGATGCGAATCGCACACAGCCTTTCGTTTACGGGTTTGAAGTCGGTAACGCGCGACTTAAGCTGCTTGTTCACTATGAATGCTACTCCAAACTCCTTGCGGCCCGATGGTTTACCGCTTGTAAAAATGGTATGCGATTTCTTGTCATTGATCTCGCAGCCTAACCAATTTGTTTCCTGGACTGCAGTAATGCTCAGTTTGTACTGTTCGACCTGATGAAGGAGGGCCTTTTCGGCCCCCGGTTTGTTCAGGGAGCGTACATTCCAGGTTCCGAGAGAATAATCCGTTGTGCGTTTGCGTGGTCGTCGTCGTTGATCCGTCCAATCCGAGGCTTTTGTTCCAGGTTTCTTGACAGAGGAAGTTTTTACAAGGATGAGTTGTCGGCACATCGCTCAACCATTTCCATGGGGGGCCTCGGCGATAGTTGCTTCAGGAGACTTGCCTCGTGCCAGAGTTCACACAACTATGTTGCAGGTCTGACAACGTGGCTAAACCTCCCTAATGACCTGAGACGCTTAGATGTAATTCAGCCATCAGGCTGCAACTATGCAAGTTTTACTGAGGATAGAGTTACCTCGTTGCCTCAAACCCTCCTCCTTTTTCCGGGCTTGGGACCGGCATATCACAAGTTAGACTTGCGATCGGCGGAGATATATATATATATATATATATATATATATATATATATATATATATATATATATATATATATATATATATATATATGTATATATATATACATTTATATATATATATATATATATATATATATATGTATATATATATATATATATATATATATATATATATATATATATACATATATATATATATATATATATATATATATATATATATATATATATATATATATATATATATATATATATATATATATATATATATATATATATATATATATGTCTATATAATCTCTGGAGTGGCCTATCCGATTGAGCTGAAATTTTCGGAGAACGTAAGTGCAAATAGGAGATGGGGGCGCGATTAGCTAAAATTCAGATATCTTAATTTGTTTGGCGGCGGCGAGCGTTTTAGTGACTTTTGAGGTACTCCTATAATATTTCCAAGCAATGTCAATTTTTGTTGAAAAAAAAGGATTGAAAATGAAAACTTATTATGTTCCGAGCTTGTTGATGACAAAGAATTGGAAATTTTGAGCCGTGTGTGGGTGCAGCGTGCCTTAAAGTAGGCAAGGTTTTTTTTCAAATTTTTATTTGTTGTTACTTCTGACAATAACATTGGATCATCGTTAAATTTGCAGAGCGTATTGGTCTTGACTTAAATTTAACACACATGGATTTTCAAGGTAGTGCGGATAACACTGTAGCTGCGGCTAGGACCAGGTCTGATAGAAGTGATTTTGAAATACGGGCGTACCATCTTGAAAAATCACTGAGAAAATAAAACCGGCTTTGGCCTATAACTTCCGATTCAGCCATCAGATTTTCACAAAATTCACCCAGTACTTGAATCTTACGCTAAATAACATTTGGTTCAAATTAGAATAGAGTTGCCAGCTATGGTGATTCCGGTCTCATAAATCTTGCAAATTTGCTCAGCAAAATAAAGCTTTTTCTCTATAACTTCCGGTCCAGTCATGAAATCAAAATTAAATTCATACAGTTAATATACTCTGATGTGAACTGAATGTCGTAGGAATTTCGTACAAAAATCATGAAAATGCTGCCAGCAATGACAATTTTTGTAATTTTTTGGTATTTCTTAACTGAGCGATTATGTCATTAGATTTGCAAATGGGAATGATCCTGCAAGAAAAATTTAAAATAAATATTGACGCTTTAAAAATTTGAAAAGTTTTGACAGTGGTTACTCTAAAGTTTGTTTCACCCATATAACTTCCAGCGCAGTGATTCAATCGAAACGAAATTTACTGTTTGGGCTTAACCTAGCGTGAAGCAGTTTTTGTATATATTTTGCTTTGCTGCTGACACAGGGTAACCAGCTTTAGCCATTTTCGTAAATATTGCACCAACAGATGCTTCAAATTACATACTAATATGCAAAGCATTTGTAATAAAAATAAGAAACCAATTATTACATTTTCCGAGTTTTGAACATTTTTCGAATGGCAGCCTCAAACAACGTTTAACCGCTGAAACTTTCGATGAAATCTTCCGATGAGAACAAAATTCAAACGATAAGTTCATTTAAGTGTGAGCTTGTTAATGGAAACTTGTTGCTGCTTCGTTGGAAAAGTGCTGCCAGCACTGAACATTTTCATCATTTGTGTTATAGTTGTGTTTTGTTGCTTTCGTTAAGGAATGGTTGATATGATTCTACAAAAAAGTGTATTACGTCTTTCCACATTTTTTTGTTACTCAAAGACAATTTCTTCAAAAATTAGTTTTCTAGCGGATCTGATGCGCTAGACTTTTTGTCAACTTGTACTTGGATATTGCTATCTACTTCTTGCAATCTTTGGGGAAACATTGCAAATTTTATCGCAATGTTCGTACTTTCCGAGCTTTATACAGTTCCTAAGCTATGGCCGAAAATAAATTCGAGTTTTTCGTCTCTTCTTTCCCCTTTGTCAGATTATAGGTCTGTTCCCGTACTTTCAGTCACTGAATTTTACTTAATTTTCCTAAATCAAGTGGTGGGGAAATTAATGAAAAGTACGGGAACGCTCTTATTGCATTTCCTGAAAATCGACAACCAAAAGTATCAGTTTTCGGTTTTTTGGGAGAGCAATAGTGATTATGAAGTCATCGTTAGTGGTGATAAATTATCGCAACAAAAGTATTCAACCTTCATAACAATATAGGCAAAAAATATGTTGGTCCCCGCGCACAATTGAAAATGTTTACTCGCGCTATCTTTCGGGGCGTAAACATTTAGCAGCCAAATTTTGAAGAATTTTGCTTTGATGCGGATCGCACACAACCCTTCGCTTACTACCTTGAAGTCCATAACGTGTGGCTTGAACGGCAGTGTGAGAGGCAAATAAGGTCCTCCGTTGTCTTTGATGTACCATTTGCCCGTACTGAAACGTACTTTCATTCTCCTGTTTTGCGCCTATTATGTTTTCATAATGGCCTCCAACTTGGTCCTCTTCCACATTCTATTGCCACCTTTAAAAGAAAGGTTCGCAACACAATATTTGCTGATGTTTAATTTTTTTATCTTCTTTGTCATTCGTTTTTATTTTTCTTAACTTAATTTTCTCAATTGTTTAGTATAAAGCTATCCTATTGGTAATTAGGCTTTTTGCTTGTAAATGGATTACTTAAATAAATGAAATGAAATGCAATGAAATGATTGGTTATACAGACATAAACAAAGAAAAAAACTCTAGCGCACCTGAACCGCTAGAAAACTAATTTTCGAAGAAATTGTCTTTGAGTGACAAAAAAGTGTGGAAAGACGTAATAAACTATTTTGTAGAATAATATCAACCATTCCTTATCCAAAGCAACAAAACTCAACTATAACACAAATAATGTAAATGTTCAGTGCTGGCAACACTTTCCCAACGAAGCAGTAATAAGTTTACCATAACGAGCTCATACTCAAATCAACTTATCCTTTGAATTTCGTTCTCATCGCAGGATTTCATCGAAAGTTTCAGCGGTTAAACGTTGTTTGAGGCTGCCATCCGAAAAATGTTAAAAACTCGGAAAATTTGAAAATTGATTCCTTATTTTTATTGCAAATGCTTTGCATATGAGAACGTAATTTGAAGCATCTGTTGGTGCAATATTTACGGAAATGGCTAATGCTGGTTAGCCTGTATCAGCAGCAAAGCAAAATACATACCAAATCTGCTTTACGTTAAGTTAAACCCAACCAGTAAATTTCGTTTCGATTGAATCACTGCGCTGGAAGTTATACGGGTGAAAAGAATTTTAGGGTTACCACCCTCAAAACTTTTAAAATTTTTAAAGCGTTAATATTTGTGGTTAAATTTCATTGCAGGATCATTTCCATTTGCAAATCTAATGACATTAATCGCTCAGTAAACAAATTTCATAAAATTACAAAAACGGTCATAGCTGGCAGCCCTTGCATGATTTTGGTATGAAATTTCTACGACATTTGGTTCACATTAAGGTCCATTTACTGCTTGAACTTCGATTTGATTTCTGCACTGGACCAGAAGTTATAGGGAAAAAAGCTATATTTTGCTGAGCAAATTTGCAAGATCTAGGAGACAAAAATCACCATAGCTGGCAACTCTCTTCTAATTTTTCAACCAAATTTTCACCAAATGTTACTTAAAGTAAGATCCAAGTACTGTATGAATCTTGTCCAAATCTGATGGCTGAATCGGAAGTTATAGGCCCAAAACCAGTTTTTTTCTCAGCTATTTTTCAAGGTGGTACCACAAGATTGCCCGTATTTAAAAATAGCTTCTATCAGATCTGGTCCTAGCTAATGCCAACATACCCTGTAAATTTCATTATGATCGGATTATCCGGTCGTCAGTTCTCGTGAACAGAACTTTTGAGTGCTGCAAATAGAGGTAATTTGGTGATGGGTTGCCGTTCTTATGCAAATCGGAATTTTGAAAATTTTATCTAGAGATGAAGGACACAGGATAAAATTTATCAAAGATTTGAAATTTTTGTCAAAAACAAAAATTTTTCAGGAAGGTCAATGATTTGAAGGATTTTTTTTCAGCAGCCTGCCACAGCTACAGGGTTACCCGCTTTATGCTGAAAATCTATATGTACCATTTTTTTGGTGAACATCAATACGCTCTGTAATTTGCACGATGATCCATTGTTTTTCTTACAAGTAATGACAAATAAAAATTTGAAAAAAAAATCCTTGCCTACTTTTAGGCAACCTGCACCCACACACGGCTCCAAATTTCCAATTCTTTATCAAAAACATGCTAAGAACATAATTAAATTTCATATCCAATACTTATTTTTAACAAAAATTTACACTGCTTGGAAAGATAGGAGTTCCTGAAAATTCACTAAAACGCCTGCCGCCGCCAAAAGGTTTAGGATATCT
>OX376372.1:127002006-127025027 GCA_947369275.1 Nemotelus nigrinus | reverse complement strand
TATATATATATATATATATATATATATATATATATATATATATATATATATATATATATATATATATATATATATATATATATATATATATATATATATATATATATATATATATATATATATATATATATATATATATATATATATATATATATATATAGAAATATGAATTTTAGCCCAAAGTGATTTTCATACTAATGTTCTTCTTCGAACATTAGTAAAAATTATTAAAATCGGTTGATATCTTCCAATGGCGCATGGGCTTTTTCAGTTTGATAAAATATGAAAAATGTCTAGCGCATCAAAGCCGCTAGAAAATTATTTTTCGAAGAAATTGTCTTTGAGTGACGAAAAATTGTGGAAAGACGTAATACACTTTTTATAGAATCATATCAACCATTCCTATCCAAAGCAATAAATTTCAACTATAACACATATGATGAAAATTTTCAGTGCTGGCAGCACTTTCCCAACGAAGCAGCAATAAGTTAACCATAACAAGCACATACTTAAATCAACTAATCCTTTGAATTTTGCTCTCATCGGAGGATTTCATCGAAAGTTTCAGCTGTTAAACGTTGTTTGACGCTACCATCCGACAAATTTTCAAAACTCGGAAAATTTAGAATTGGATTCTTATTTTTATTGCAAATGCTTTGCATATGAGAACGTTATTTGAAGCATCTGTGGGTGCAATATTTACAAAAATGCCAATGCTGGTTACCCTGTGTTGGCAGCCAAAGCAAAATATATACCAAATCTGCTTCACGTTAAGCTAAACCCAATCAGTGAATTTCGTTTCGATTGAATCATTGCGCTGGAAGTTATACGGGTGAAAAGAATTTTGGGGTAACCACCCTCAAAACTTTTCAAATTTTTAAAGCGTTAATATTTGTTGTTTATTTTCATTGCAGGATTATTGCCATTTGCAAATCTAATGACAGAATCGCTCAGTAAAGAAATTCCTTAAAATTACAAACATGGTCATAGCTGGCAGCCCTTTCATGATTTTGCTACGAAGTTCCTACGACATTTGGTTCACATGAAGGTCCATTTACTGCGTGACTTTCGTTTAGATTTCAGCTCTGGACCGGAAGTTATAGGAAAAAAGCTTAATTTTGGTGAGCAAATTTGCGAGATTTAGGAGACAAAAATCACCATAGCTGGCCACTCGATTCTTAGTTTTCAGCCAAATTTTCACCAAATGTTATCTAAGATCCAAGTACTGTGTGAACTTCGTTAAAATCTGATGGCTGAATCGGAAGTTATAGGCCAAAATCCGGTTTTTTTCTCAGTGATTTTTCAAGATGATACCACTGCCACTGGGTTACCCGCATTTCAAAATCACTTCTATCAAACCTGGTCCTAGTTAGTGCCAACATTTCCTGTAAATTTCATTATGATCGAATAATCCGGTCGTCAGTTCTCGTGAATAGAACTTTCGTGTGCTGAAAATAGAGGTAATTTGGTGATGGGTTGCCGTTCTTGTGCAAATCAGAATTTTCAAAATTTAACTTGACATGAAGGACAATGGGTAAAATTTATCAATGATGCAAACTTTTTGTCAAAATACAAACTTTTTCAGGAGGGTTTATGATTTGATGGAATTTTTTGCAGGCCTTAGGTACAAAATTTAAAAAAATACCTCCAATTGGGCTAAAATTTGTTTACTCAATGCGAAAGTACGGAATAGGAAAAATTGGAGCGGTAGACATTAGTGACACAAACAATCGTAACAAAGTATTGGAAAGCAAGTAACGTGACAGCCATTTATATAAATAAGATGATTTAAAACCCTTATGCTCACATTTTGTTTTGAATTTAGTCGAAACTGAAGATGAAGATGATGAAAATGAGCTTACTGAAGATGAAGATGAACTACCTGAAGATGAAGATGAACTTCTTACTACGGACAGTGATATCGACCCAGATTATACAGTTCAAACAAAATAGTCTTCTAAACCTATTTGGCAGAAGAGGGTTGAATTGAAATCTACTAAAATAGTACTAAAATCGCGCCACTGCGGCGATCACATCAAGTAGTTTGCACGACTTGGCATTGTTACTGATTCAGATTCCACCCATGTTATAGATAAGAACAAAATAATAGGGGGGGAAAAAACCAAGGCTGAATTGAGTACTGAATCGTCCTATTAAGACGACACGTTGGTGATAGAGCTAGGATA
Organism: Nemotelus nigrinus; assembly: GCA_947369275.1. Classification (NCBI taxonomy): domain Eukaryota; kingdom Metazoa; phylum Arthropoda; class Insecta; order Diptera; family Stratiomyidae; genus Nemotelus; species Nemotelus nigrinus. Next base: position 127,022,841 of record OX376372.1, on the reverse strand, counting down.
TTCAAAAAGGCTTCGTAGTATTATTCAAGAAGAGCACTACTCGCTGATTCAAGAGCCCAGCTCACTTTTAGTATTTCTCTTGAAAATCTAATTGTCATCGGATGTGATGGTACTGCTGTCAATACACGTTGAAAAACTGGTCTGGTTCGCCCAGTTGAACTTTATTGAAGGAAACCTGTACAATGGCCAATATGCCTCCTCCATTTCAATGTGTTGCCATTCCGCCACATGTTTGAGCACCTGGATGGCAAAACAACGGGGCCTTATACTTCTAAAGGGTCAATCGGTGAAAAGCTAGTTTGCTGCCAAAAACTGCTGGTGGTTAACTTCCAGATGTTTAATTTTCAGATCCCGCAGGTAGACAGAAACTTGCTTAGCAAAGATCAGCAATACCTACTTGATATTTCAAAGGCAATCAAATCAGGAATTTGTAAAGAAGATTTCGCTGTACGGGATCCTGGGCACTTATCACATTCGGAGTGGCTGACAAAAGCAAATGGAACTCTCAGATTGTACATTAGTGAAGAAAACCTCTCACTAAACTAGTTGTGTTTAAACTGAAATCAGACATGCCAATGTAATTTACTATCAAAACAAGTGTACACTTTACAGACGGCCCGAAACTTGTTTACCAAGCAATAGAATCTACCAAGCATTTTCCAAAACCTTTGCTTGATGTTATCGACCCTGTAATTGAACGGAATGGTTTTTTCATCCACCCAGAACACTTGCTGTTAGCCATGACTCAAAATGACAAGAAGCACATAAAATGGCTCGAACCTCGAAGAATTCTGAAGACAAGGCAGATAGATGCAAAAAGGAAAATTGTAAGAACATTCAAGCCTCGAAAAATCAATTTCAATGCACAAGAATACTCAAAAATGATTAACTGGATGGTTTGTGAATTATCTTTTCCCCCATTGTTGGCAGAAATCAGCAACGACGAGATCAAATTGCACATCGATAGTGACTCAATCCCTGACTGGAATATTACTTTCAAGCAATTCCCAGTTCACACGCAGGCTTTTGATTGCTGTGTAAAACTTGTCACGTGAGCCTAAGAAAAAGTTTGTGAAGCTGAATCCTGAGACGGGTTTATAAGAACCACTCTACTGTCCAGAACATCCATGCCTAACTTCAGCAGTATAACAGTCTTCAAAATATCTTCGGCTACAAAATAGAGAACAGTACTAATGGACATGTTCAACTAACATGAAGTATACGTTTACATCTGTTTTGTTTTAAACGTTATACATACTTACGTTTATAAATCTGTTTTGTTTTAAACAACTAAGTTTATTGCTACAAACTATACTGTAACTTAAATATCTAAGCTTATTAAATAAAGAGCAAGTCGAAAAGTACCATGCCCTTTGTTATTGTTATCAGCCATCATGTTTAGAGGTGGGACTAATATATTCATATTAGTTAAGATATTACTAATATTTGAATATATTAGGTAATAGTAATATTTTATTGTGACGTATTATAATATATAAATATTAGTTTCGCGTGAAATTTTTTTATTCTTATTTTTCTATTATCAATCAATTTGTTCGCAATGCCGTGTCTTTTTACTAAATCAAGCATTGAAAAACAAAAATGTGTATATAAATTGCCGCCATTAGTTGCATGCGGCTGTAATCGAAACCTTTGACTATGAAAACGAGGTCATTGTATGAGGATGCATATTAAATGTCCCCATGTATATGTTTTACATTCACATTTTCATGGATGTACATAATTGCATGGAGGTACCTCATTTGCACCCTCATGCCGACTTTAATTATCTTCTTTATTTGTGAGTCAACGGTTCTTAGTACAGCCGAAGCATGTTCCCATTAAATTAACGGCGGCATTTAAGTGATTAATTTTGTAGAAAGGACCGGCAATGGGGACAAATTTTATGACATTGGACTACCACTAATAGGTAACCAACCGACCCAACGCAATGAAAAAAATAAGATAATAGGCAACAGGAATGTTTTTATAGCATATTCAAATAGATTCGCAGCATGTCGTTTTTGTACTCTTGCTGCAAACCAAATTTTGCCACAAAAAGAAGCCAGCTACAAAAATAGGTTGCTGCTGCAGTACGCGAACAGAGCTAATATCTACACATTATTACTAGAGTTGGGTCGTACTCGCATTTTCACATACTAGATATTCCTAGTACGAGTACAAAAAAATACCTGTTCCAAATACCTACTCCAAAAATACTAGCTAGCATTTTTTGAAGTATGTACTCGTACATATATATGACTACATACAAGTACATACGATTTGTAGTGGTGTAACAAAACGGTGTGATATGCCCTCCCCCACCCACCAGACACAAAGTTCCCAGGCTAGAATGGTGATGGTGCAGATGACCATGAAAGGATACTGAGTTATTAGTTCGTGCAGCTTGTCCGTAACTTTCCAATGGTCGGTCACTTATTTGGCAAGTCTTTCTCCAATCTAGGAGCCATCTAAGGGAGATCAACCGATTTAATTTGATTTTCATTTTAATATATGCATAAAAAACCTCCTGTATTCTTCCAAATTACCAATATCGAAACATTTAGTAAGATAGGACCAACTAATCCTGTTGTCATCTATATGACTTTTCATCAATCGATTTCTGACACCAAACTTTTCCTGGCTAATCTAAAACTGTCGGTTTTCCACTTCGCCACACTAAAGCATGAAGTTTATCGAAAATTTTATGAAGAAATTTTTTAAAAAAAATTTAGTCTATTAAACATACACCCACTAGGGGGCCAACCTCTTCGGTAAGGCTGGATATGAGTCACAACCCCGGTAGGGTTGGAGTGCAGTCACGAGGCGGACTTCAGCACAGCCGGAGAAGCCAACTGTCGAGCCAAGAAGGATCTGAACAGTTACTTTCAGTTTTTGCGGACGGTTTTCCGGCAGATTTCATTTTGCCGTATCTTAGAAACTAAGCCGCTTTTTCCCGGATTTGTATGGAAATTTCGCCCAAAACAACTCAGGAAGGTCCCTGAATTCATGCTGAACAAAAAAATTTTTTTTTGGAAAAAATGGACGTTTTTACCCAAATGTCTCTATCAAAATTTTTTTCGCCCTTAATATTTAACTAATTTATTCCCCGACCACTTCCAATTATCAAAAGCTCCGTCAAGGCAGTTTTTGGCAAACTATGGCCAAAAAACCCCTTACTCCCCTACAAAACCGAAATTTTTGTATCACAGCAACAGGTCTTGGCCCGTTATGTCCAAAACCACTCTAACCCAAAATTGGCCGATTTCAGCTACTTTTGCCCTAAAAACTTTATGAATAATTGAATAAAATACTTGCCCAATTTGTCCCAACAACATTTTTTCGCCATTAAAATATCACTAATATACTCCCCGATAACTTTCAATCATAGAAAGCGCTGTAAAGGCAGTTTTTGGCAAACTATGGCCAAAAAACCCCTTACTCCCCTACAAAACCGAAATTTTTGTATCACAGCAAGAGGTCTTGGCCTGTTATGTCCAAAACCACTCTAACCCAAAATTGGCCGATTTCAGCTACTTTTGCCCTAAAAACTTTATGAATAATTGAATAAAATACTTGCCCAATTTGTCCCAACAACATTTTTTCGCCATTAAAATATCACTAATATACTCCCCGATCACTTTCAATCATAGAAAGCGCTGTAAAGGCAGTTTTTGACAAATGATGGCCAAAAAACCCCTTCCTCCCTTACAAAACCTAAATTTTTGTATCACAACAATAGGTCTTGGCCCGTTATGTCCCAAACAACGCTAACCCAAAGTTGGCCGATTTTGTCCGATTTCAGCTACTTTTGCCCTAAAAACCTAAACCTAAAGTCCCAAAATACTCGCAAACACGAAAATACTCTATACAAAAATACGCGATACGAATATACTTGCAAGTTCCAAAATACTCGATACGAGTACTCGATACGAAAATACTCGTATCGAGTATTTTGGAACTTGCAAGTATTTTCGTCTCCATTAATTGCATTACTTCACTCAAAAGAACAAGATCAGTTTATTGATTCACCCAAACATACGTACGAACATACATATATCGACAAAACTTACCTCCAAATCAACTCATTAAATTTGCCTGATTCACATTTGCGCTCATACATACATCATTATATGAGCGATCTTACACTATCCTAGCCATAACATATATCCTGTCAATAGTTAAATAACTTTACGAAACGTTCATCAGCATCACTAATACGATATATTCACTAACCCCTGGACTAATGCCTTAAAAGCATTCACTAATGCCTTAACTAACGTCAAATATTAGTTTAGACATTCACTAATGCCTTAACTAATGCCAAATATTAGTTAACGCATTCACTAATGGCTTAACTAATATCAAATATTAGTTTAGACATTCACTAATATCAAATATTAGTTTAGAGTCTAAACTAATATATTAGGATATATTAGTTTAGAGTCTAAACTAATATAATATATTAGTTTAGAGTCTAAACTAATATAATATATTAGTTTAGAGTCTAAACTAATATAATATATTAGTTTAGAGTCTAAACTAATATAATCTATTAGTTTAGAGTCTAAACTAATATAATATATTAGTTTAGAGTCTAAACTAATATAATATATTAGTTTAGAGTCTAAACTAATATAATATATTAGTTTAGAGTCTAAACTAATATAATATATTAGTTTAGAGCCTAAACTAATATAATATATTAGTTTAGAGTCTAAACTAATATTTGATATTAGTTAAGGCATTAGTGAATACCTTAACTAATATTTGACATTAGTTAAGGCATTAGTGAATGCCTTAACTAATATTTGATATTAGTTAAGGCATTAGTGAATGCTTTTAAGGCATTAGTCCAGGGGTTAGTGAATATATCGTATTAGTGATGCTGATGAACGTTTCGTAAAGTTATTTAACTATTGACAGGATATATGTTATGGCTAGGATAGTGTAAGATCGCTCATATAATGATGTATGTATGAGCGCAAATGTGAATCAGGCAAATTTAATGAGTTGATTTGGAGGTAAGTTTTGTCGATATATGTATGTTCGTACGTATGGTTGGGTGAATCAAAAAACTGATATTGTTCTTGAGTGAAGTAATACAATCAAGGGAGTAATTTGCAAATTCTATGATTCGAAACGAAGAATAGTTTTCGGATACAGGCATCTTGCTAAACTGAAGAATGAGAATATTTTCAGCAAAAGTTTGGCGACTATTATGGTAACCGATGGTGATGTAATTATGTGCAGATACTCTTTTCGAGTACTGGAGCAGCAACCTATTTTTGTAGCTGGCTTCTTTTTGTGGCAAAATTTTGCTTGCAGCAAGAGTACAAAAACGACTTGTTGCGAATCTATTTTAGTAGATTCCGGTACGCGAACAGGCCTATTATCTTGTTTTTTTTATTGCGGTGGGTCGGTGGGTACCTACTAGTGGCAATCCAATGTCATAAAATTTATTCCCAGTGCCAGTCCTTTCTACAAAACTAATCACTGAAATGCCGCCGTTAATATAATGTGAACATGCTTCGGTTGTACTAAGAACCTTTGACTCATAAATAAAGCAGACAATTAGAGTCGGCATGAGGGTGCAAATGAGGTACATCCATGCAATTATGTATATCGATGCAAATGTAAATGACGGGATTTAAGATGCAACGGATGAAAAAGGCAAATAATGAATTCGGAGTAGGAAAAATATTCAAACTATCGTTTGGTGTTAGGGAATATATCGTTTTAGTGATGTTAACGATTATATTCATTAATTATTTGTCATTAGATTATAACTTGGCGCATAATGATGGAACATTCAATACGATTGCGCATATCTGCTCAATGTTGTGTGGCTAAAATAGTGTATGATAGTTGCTAGAATGACATACATATGTATCACACGTAGGACAAGTCAAATGAATTAATTATGAGGCAAGTTTAATGAGTTAATTTGGAGCTAAATTTTTCCGATATATGTGTGTTAAATGGGTGTATGTTTAAATGGAGTAAAATAAGAAGTAAAATATTCTGTTGATTAATGAATTTTGTGAACGCACCTAGGTTTGAATAAATTGATGCGTGGATGGAAATAGTGTTTATGAATTCATATGGATCGTAAGGGAGAGCCGTTTTTGCATTCGCGATTTTTCTTGAACTAAAAATTTGAATATGTTTAATAAAATGTTTGTCGAATATTAGTTGATGGAGTTATATAAAGGTGATAATAAATAGGTTTTTCACAGCAGAATGTATTTATTTGGGATTTGAAATGATAATAGAAGAAAATTGATCGTAGTTCTCATATAGCAAAACAATTATGAACGGACAATTTGCAGTGTGAAATACACAATAGGTGAAGTGAATGTTCAAATGTGATGAGCATATTGAAGGGTTCATGGGCTACGTTACTAGTGGGAACGAGACGAAAGCTTGGAAGTAGGCGAATAGAAATTGATGTTTTTGAGTAATATAAAATTTTAACTATTCCAATTATTACTATTGCAATTGAAAGGGTGGCAGGTGCATAATATCTTTTTGGTACCGATTCTAGTCGAACTCTTTCATTTATGCTCATGAAATCAAAATACGCACATAATGCCGCGCTACAAGAAATTATTAAAACCAAATATTAGTAATATATTAATATTAGTTTAGATATTATATATAGATATAAGATATTATAATATCGTGTCACTAATATATTCGTATTAGGTAATATCTCGAAATATTAGTATAAGCCCATCTCTAATCATGTTATAGGCCTATCTCTTTTCAGGTATTTTTACTAATGTTCGAAGAACATTAGTATTAAAATCGATTCGGCCGAAAATTCATATTTCTATATATATATATATATATATATATATATATGTACAAAAAATTTCAGTGAGATAATCTTGGGAACGCGCCATCCGATTGAGTTGAAACTTTCAGGATACATTGGTGTATATGCAGAATAGGTCCAGGTCTCTTTAAATGTCAGTTATTGTTAACCTTTTAGCGCCGGCGGCCATTTAAGTGATATTTTTAATATACCTATTATTTCGTGCACAAATGATTTTCGCAAAAATAAAGTTAACGAAATAAATTTCTAACGGGTTTTACATATGAATCAGATAATGCTTTGGAATTTTTTAACCCTATGTGTGCGCTGGGTGCCTAAAAAGAGGACGGGAAAATTTGAAAATTTTTAAATTTCGATAACTTTTGACAGAGCTATTCAATCATTACGAAATTTTCAGGACATATTGATATTATTTACTTGTAGGTTTGTGTAGCTTTTCATGAGCGTGCTGGCAACCCTGTAGCTAGGGCAGGTACTGAAAGTGAAAACCTCCAAATCATCGTCTCTCTTGAAAAAATGCCGTTTCTTCAAAAATAAGCCTTTCATATGTAAATCTTGTGCTTTGTTTACATAACCAAAAAAAAAAAAAAGATATGGTATAACGGGCACGCCTGGCAACCCTTGCCCAATTTACCTATATTTTTAGCATCAAAAACTTCTGTTCACGGAAACTCACGATCCGATGGGCAGAATTATTTGAAATTCACAGCATGTATTGACCTTAAATAGGACCAGGTCTGATAGAAGTGATTTTGAAATGCGGGCGATTCTGTGCCAGTGGTGCCATCTTGAAAAACCACTAAAAAAGATAACTGTTTTTAGCCCTATAAATTCTGATTGAATCGTTCGATTTTGACGAAACTTACACAATTGCTGGACCTTACTTTAAGCCACGTTTGGTAGAAATTTGGTCGAAAAATTCGGTTGGAGCTGCCAGCTATGATAATTTTGGTGTCTTCATTTTGAAAAAAAAAATTTGGAAGTGAAAACATTCAAACCATCGAATATTCAAAAAAATGTCCGTTTCTTACAATAAAACCAATCTGTATATAAATCTTATGTTTTATCTACACGTTCAAAATAAAACTTTGGAAATTTCATGTCGGACAAGAACGGTAACCCTCTCCCAGTTAACCTATATTTTTAGCATCAAAAACTTCTGTTCACGGAAACTCACGAACCAATAATCAGATACAGCTAAAATTTACAGAATGCATTGGACTTAAGTAAGACCAGATTTGATAGAAGCGATTTTGAATTGTGGGCAACTCTGTGCCAGTGATGCCATCTTGAAAAATTACAAAGAAAAAAAACTGCTTTTTGCCCTATGAAATGTGAATAAGTTACCAGATTTTCATGAAATTGACACAGCAGCTAAACCTAACTCTAATCTCTGTTTGGTGGAAATTTGGTTGAAAAATTTGATTGGTGCTACCAGCTATGGTAATTTTTGTGTCTTTGGTTTTGAAAATTCGCTCAGGAAAATAAAACTTTTTGCACTATAACTTCCAGTGCAGTCATGAAATCAATACGAATTTCATACAATTAATGAAACCTGTCATAAGCATTATTCAGGCCAAATTTGGTTGAAAAGACACGATAGGGTTGCCAGCTATTGTTGGTTTTGTGTTTAATTGCAATATCTTTATTAAGCGGTTTTATCGTAGAATTTTCAAATGGTAATGATATTGTAGTGACAATAAACAGCAAATATTAAGCTTTCGATCATTTGGAAAAACTCGCTGCAGGTAACCCTAAATTTCTTTATACTCCTATAACTTCGAATGTAATTAAACAACGTGAAGCAGATTTGATATATTCTTGGCTTTGATACTGGCGAAAGGTTGCCAGCACCAGTCGGTTGTGCTACTTTTGTATCAATAAATGCTTACAGTTAGTATACATACCGGAAACATTTACAATGAAAATAAATAACCGATGTTACAATTCGCAAAGTTCTGCAAATTTTTCGGATCGCAGCCCCAAACACCAACTTCAGTTACAGTGCTGCAGGCACTGAGCATTTTCTTCATTGATGTTATATGAGATGCTGCTTTCAAAATTATGTGAAATAAGCAACTGATAACGAATATAATTAACCCGTGTTTTGCTCTCATAAACGTTGAAATTCATGCCAGTGGTAATATCTGAAACCTTGCACCATATGAGTTATAATGCATTCTTAAGACGAAAGTAAAACGTGGCATTTGACACAGTTTGGCCGTAATAAGCAGCACATGTGGTGGAATATGCACTCAAAACCTGCACGATTCTTCTACTGTTCTTCGAACATTAGTGTTTCTAGCGGTTCAGGTGCGCTAGAGTTTTTTTCTATAGCATTGGGGTCATTGCGCGACTGGAAGTTGTTCATTTATTCACACGATAATAAAACACAATGTTCTCATGTTCAAAAATATAAAGAATGTAACTACTACGTAAAAAAAGTATATTACAGATGTAAAAAAAAACTCGTAATGCTTGAGTCAGACATCGCTACTTTTACTGCGCAGTTTTTAGGTTGCAGAAGCAAAAACTGCTAACTCTGTTCACACATAGTGGGTGCAACCCGCTACTTTTACTGCGCGCAACCGGGTAGCTGCAACTTCTTGCGAAGGAAACTGCGAAGGTGTTCACACATAACTCGCAGTTTTTGCTGCGCGCAACCTCTGTTGCAGTATTTTACTATTTAGTTTGTTAGGAAGTTTCAACCAGTTGTGTTACTACTATGTATTTCGATGATCCAGAAGTGTTGGCTGCGGCTTGTTTAGTTATAGTTTTAAATAAAAGAAAAAAGAAAAGAAAAAAACAGAAGCTGTTGGGTGAGGACGTGGATTGCAAATAGAGAACACTATGGAGCTGCGCATTGTTTGTTAAATGAATTGCGTTTAGGTGACGAAGCATTCTATAAAAACTTTTTGAGAATATCGGGTAGTGATTTTGATGAACTTCTACTACTAGTGACTCCTTTAATAAAGAAAAAAGACACTTGGATGAGAAAATCAGTAAGCCCAAGTGAACGATTAGTCATAACGTTAGGATTTTTGGCTGTAGGTAAAATTGTTTTCAATATGTCTACATGCTATCATGTTTATAATTTGTCTTCTTTTTATCCTAAAAGGCGACAGTTATAAATCTTTAATGTACCTGTTTCGTGTGCCATCAAATACTATTTCTATAATAGTAAAAAAAACCTGTGAAGTGGTATAAGTTAACATTTTCCCACGTTACAAAACTGCCGACGCAAGGGCTGCATCGCGACATGAAACCACGATTCTGTGAGATTCAAAATGCTGTTGCTTCAATTTAGACGCTTCACTTTAGTTTAAGAATTTACAATTGTATTCAGTCTAATTTCAACTCTATCAGAATAAACACGGGTTCTGCCCTTAAAAATATTTTTTTACATAAAACCCGCGTTTAAATTATTAACTTATATGCGGAACAGTGCTAGTGAACAGCTAAAACAGAAATTAATGCGGTGCATTTGGTATAATTGGAAAAAATCGCTACGAAATGTTCATCAGTTGTTGTTAGGTTATGTGATGTTCCGTGTCGATTTACTATCGCGATGCAATTGGTCGTTACAAAATGAAAGTTATGGCTACATATTATTGCCAGTGTTTCATTATTACTATTTAGTACTCGCAAGTACTTCTGGCTACTTCCAACTACTCGCGCTCTCGTTCGCGAGTAGTTCATGAGCAGTTACGCCTTTTTTTGCCGTGAGGTGGCTATGTTAGTTGTCATTGGTAGTGTTAGCTGCCAATAGGTGGTTTTGGTTTTTTCATGGTTATGTTGAATGTTTTGGTAATTAGGAAATTAGAAATAGCCCTCATAATGTGTGGAAAGTTAAAAGATGTAATTTTCTGTTAGTTCCTTTTATATTCTTTATTGATTGTGGTAGTTTATACTCGTTGTTTTCTCCCTTTATTTTCAACTGCTCTACATTTGAAAACTGCATATAATTTGACAGATTAGAATCTGCTCGTACGAACGAAGATGGCGTTCCTTTTGTGCTCTACTCCCAAGTACTTGCAAGTACTAATTAGTAAAAATGGAACACGGCAACTATTATAAAGCGTTCACGCACAAAAAACTAACGTGCTAGCGAAAAAACTAACTAGCGAAAAAACCGCATGTGAAATCTCGGTGTGTGTCGGCACTGCCTCGTGGAAATGGCAAAATGGCCTAACGCCATGACCTCACAGCGACAACGATTACGTAGCTTGACTGCCCGTACTTCTACGAGGCATTGCACTAATTGAATCGGCAATAACAAAACAAAAAGCTGCAGATGCAACCGCAGCAAAGTTTCAACCAAATAAATATTTTTTTGCTGCACTTGCAACTCATTGAAAAGCTGTTCATACATCGCTACTTTTTAAGCTGCAAGCTGCAACCGCAGTCTGGCTGCAGGAGCAGTTTTCAAGGTTTCTACATTGATCACACGTCGATACTTGCTGTCAACGCAGTTTTTTGTGCTGCGCAGCGCAAAAAGTAGCGATGTCTGACCGTAACTTAAGAATGTGAAATTTTCAATATTTGGCAAATTTTAAGCCCTACGTGCGACTGAAAGATATCAGCTGATTAAACCAAATTAAAACACAGCGTTTTGAGGCTCTATTGGAAGACTTTAAAGCAACTACTTTACGAAAACATCAAATTCAAAAGATAAAGAAATAGTCGCATATATTTTTTTTTCATATATCGTCAAAATTTAGTTACTACTTGCGACCGGAAGATGTCAACCGATTTTGATAACTTTTTTTTCTTTTTCTTTGTTTGTCTTTTTTGTTTGAACTTTTCCGCACTAAAACAACTTTGAAACAAAAAAATGAGTTTTTTCGGCCCACCCTTAAAATGTACATAATAGAAGCATCTGCTGGTGCAATATTTACGAAAATGTTTAATGCTGGTCACCCTGTGTTAGCAGCATAGCAAAAAATATACCGAATCTGCTTCACGTTAGGCGAATATCACCCTGTGCATTTCATTGCGGTTGAATGACTACCATCTTCAAAACTTTTCAAATTTTCGAAACGTTAATATTTTCTGATCATTCTCACATGCAATTCTAATGACATAATCGCTTAGTAAAGAAATGCCAAAATACTACAAAAACGGTAATAGCTGGCCGCCCTTTCATGATAATTTTACGAAATTCCTTCGACATTTGGTAAACAAAAAGATATATTTACTGCATGAATTTCGTTTAATTTTCATGACTGAATCGGAAAAATAGGAGAAAAACTTTATTTTGCTAAGCAAATTTACAAGATTTAGGAGACGAAAACATTCGACAAATCGATGGTTTAAAGGATTTTTTGTCAGGATCCTGCCGTGGCTACAAGGCCACTCACACAGTCTTAAAAATCCCGGTGTAAAAAGTTTTAGTGAACATTAATGGATTTGAAAATTTCACGATGATCCAATGTTTCTGTCAGAAGTTATAACAAATCACAATTTTAAAAAAAATTCTTGCCTACTTTAAGGCACTTAATACCCAAACACGATTTCAAGAATAGGCAATTGACAGGATAATCTAGTGATCTTATCTTGTTTAAAGTGGGCAACGAACTCATTCCTGAAGATTGGGGATGGAAGGTCAGGGATACCATTTTATTTCAAAGGGGCGGTACTTTTCGGAGCACATTTCCATATACCCTGGCGTGTGGTAGATAAATTTGTGTACATGTTTTTTTATGAGTCTCTCAAACATAGAAAAACAAACTAACAAACATTCCAAGTCTTAATCAAAATCGGATAATATCAAAATGCCTTTGAGAAAGTGCATACTGTCAGTTACAAATGTTTAGATCAATATATGTCAAAAACGGTTATGGCTACAAAAAAAAGCTATGCAATCTTTTTTCTTGGAAATTTTCTAAGTTACAGATTCGTTAAACATTATTTTTCTGCTGACGTGACCGTTACTGAGATATTTAGGAAAGGTCACTTTTGGTGACTTTTGACCCCGTATAAAAAGTAACGCAGCACTCGGATAGATGGGGACCTTTGACATTTTGTTCCGCACGCCAGTACCAAGGTTCACACCAAAATTAAGTTTTCCGCCACTTTTTCCGAAGGACCATGTTAAATTTCTCTGAACTATTGAATACTTAATTTTCTTCAGAAATCAGTAAAAATCGGTGAAATGGCTGCTTGATAAAAGGTTTTGTTCGAAATATTAGCTTTAGTGATAAAATTAGAGCAAGAGGATAAATCACTGGGCAAAATAGCAAAAATTGTGAGAAAAAGCCAGGCTACTATACAAACGATAGTAAAAAAAACTTTAATTTAACTGGCAGTTTGTAAAGTATAGCTCAATCTGGTCGTCCTAAAGCGAGTCTCTTGAACGACCGTAACGTCAGAAATGTACTCAGAAAAGTTAAAGAAAATCTAAAAATTGGTGCACGAAATATACGCAAATGTATTGAAAATGAATCAGGAAGAGCAGTGCATCCAGAAACTATTCGTAGGACTTTGAGATCCGCAGGATTTTATGGACGCGTGCCAAGAAAGCAACCATTCATTTCTGAGGCGAACCGAATAAAACGATTAGAGTTTGTAAAAAATACCAAGATATGGGGTAAAGGGATATAGGGTATAGGGATAAAGCAGTATTTTTTTACGAACACAATTAGACCTAAACTTAATGCAGAGATGCAGAAAGAAAATGTTTACGCAACTGTTAAACATGGAGGAGGTAACGTAATGGTTTGCGGTGGGATGGCAGCAGCTGATGTAGGAAATATTCATGTTATTGACGGCATAATGGATCATCATTAATACGTGAACATACTGCGGCCTAACCTGAGACCATCTGTTGAACGCTTAAGGCTCGGACCGGCATGGATATTTTTACAAGATAATGACCCAAAGCACACTGTTTTGGTCGTTCGGGAGTGGAACTTGAAATAATAGTTTGAAAATATAACGTTAGTAGCTTGCAAAAGTTACAAAATGCATTAATGAAGGCTTGGAGTGAAATAAGTCCGGATATAACAGAGAACTTAGTCATTTTGGCGTTAAGAAGACTGAAAGCTGTTACAGTGGCGAAAAGTTGCGCAACTCGATATAAAATTAAAAAAATCTAGCGCACCTGAACCGCTAGAAACACTAATGTTCGAAGAACAGTCGAAGAATCGTGCAGATTTTGAGTGCATATTCTACCACACGAGCTGCTTATTACAGCCAAAATGTTTCAAACACCAGGTTTAACTTTGGTCTTAAGAATGCATTATAACTCATATGGTGGAAAGGTTTCAGATATTACCACTGGCATGAATTTCAAAGTTTATGAGATCAAAATACTTGTTAACTTTATTCGTTATCAGCTGCTTATTTCACAAAACTTTGAAAGCAGCATCTCATATAACATCAATGAAGAAAATGCTTAATGCCTGCAGCACTGTAACTGAAGTTGGTGTTTGGAGCTGCGATCCGAAAATTGTGCAGAACTTTGGGAATTGAAACATTGGTTATTTATTTTCATTGTAAATGTTTCCGGTATGAATACTAACTATAAGTATTTATTGATACAGAAATAGCACTACATACTCGTGCTAGCAATCTATTGCCAATATCACATCTGCATCACGTTAAAATTAACCTACCCTGCGAATTTCGTCTCGATCCGATGACTGCGTTCGAAGTTATAGGAGTATAAAGAAATTTAAGGTTACCAGAAGCGGCATTTGTCAAATAATCGAAAACTTAATATTTGCTGTATATTGTCACTGCAATATCATTAAAATTTGAAAATTTTACGATCAAGTCGCTTAAGAAATATATTAGAAATAAACACAAAACCAATAATAGCTGGCAACCCTATCGTGGCTTTTCAACCAAATTTGACCTGAATAATGCCTATAAAAGGTTCCATTAAATGTTTTAAATTCGCATTGATTTAATGACTACACTGGAAGCTATAGGGCAAAAAGCTTTATTTTCCTGAGCGAATTTTCAAAACCAAAGAACAGCATCAATCGATTTTTTCAACCAAATTTATATCAAACACGGCTTAGACCAAGGTTCAGCTACTCATTTCATAAAAATCTGGTAACTGAATCAGAATTCATAGCGCAAAAAGCAGTTTTATTTCTTTGAAATTTTTCAAGAAGGCACCACTGGCACAGGGTTGCCCACCATTCAAAATCGCTTCTATCAGACCTGGTCCTACATAATTCCAATGTATTCCCTAAATTTCAACTGCATCTGATTATTGGTTCGTGAGTTCCCGTGAACAGAAGTCTTCGATGCTAAAAATATAGGTAAATTGAGAAAGGGTTGCCGTTCTTGCCCGACATGAAAATTCCAAAGTTTTTCCTTGACCGTTTAGACAAAGCATAAGATTTGTATACAAGTTGGTTTTTATTCTAAGAAATGGACATATTTTAGGAGATTCGATGGTTTGAATGTTTTCTCTTTCAGTGCCTGCCGTAGCTACAGGGTTGCCAGCACGTTCACAAAAAACTACGCAAGTGTGCAGCTTTACAACTCTTATATGAACTGTAAGTTTCATAATGATTTGATAATCAAATAAAAAGTTATCACAATTCAAAAATTTTCAAATTTTTCCAATCACATTTTAGGCACCTAGCGCACATATAGGATTAAAAATTTCAAAAACATTTTCATATTCACATTTGAAATACGTTCAAAATTCATTACATAAACTTTATTTTAACAAAAGTTATTTTTTTACAGAAAAATAGTTATATTTAAATTATCACTCAAATAGCCGCCGGCACCAACGAGTTAAAGATTATTATTTAAAGATTATAAAGATTATTATTTTAAGTTAAAGTTTTATTTTATTATTTTAAGTTAAGTTATTTAAGTTAAGTTAAAATTTTAGTTAAAGATTATTATTAATATATATATATATATATATATATATATATATATATATATATATATATATATATATATATATATATATATATATATATATATATATATATATATATATATATTATTAATATATGTATATATATATATATATATATATATATATATATATATATATATATATATATATATATATATATATATATACTGTGGGGGTCATAGGTGGCGGATCATGGACGGCCTACAGTAATGTAGGTTAGCTGCGAATAACAAATAAGCAGTCCCCGACCGAGAGCGGTAGAGAAGGAGGGTGGGGCGGAAATGCCTTAGAAACCCAATGAGCGCTCTATGACAGGACGAGTTGGCGCCGTCCTTCAACTATGCGTCTAACCTGGCCGCAGGTATAAAAGGCTATGGGAAGGAACCCAGAATAATAAACCAACAATGGAAGTAAAGGAGCAGAAAATTCGAACGGGGATATACGTTCAAACGTCGGAAGGAACCGTGACTTCCGGCGGGCTATCTTCCAGCATAGCTGGAAGGGAGTCGCCAGCGGACCCTAACGTTAAAGGAGCGGGCAGCTTGGCTCCTTCAACGCTCAATACTACAAGGCAAAACACCAGTGTGCAAATGGAGAATCCGTTTCAACGCATGGAAAACCCTTTCACTCGGAAATCGCTGCTGGCTCGAACACCACCAAGAGAAGCAACTGAACGAGGGAAAATTCCAGATGACTCCAGTAGCACGATGCAGCAAATGATTGTAGCACCAACGGAGCAAAAACTCGATGCCTTTGCCAAACTAGGCGAAATGATTAGAGCCCTAGCAGATTTTACGGAATCGCGAACCAATCTGCACCATGCGATTAAGGATCAGGTTAGGGCCATCCGAGCGGCGTATCATAAAGCTCGAGTAGAGAGGGGACAGCGCAAGCCTGGACGAATGGAAGTGGCAACGCAGGTCACACCAACATTAGTTACATGTGCAAATGCTGACCGGTGTAGACCAAGGGGCAGCGACGCAGCTGGCGAAACTCCAGGACCATCCGAGGTCAAAATGCAGAAGCGATATAGAGAAGTGGAAACCGAAGTACAAACCTTTGGACAGACCCCCAAAAAGAAGATGGTTAAGACGCCAACCAAAACCCCCGCGCAGAAGGAGTGCCTGCAAGAAAAGGCCCAGGACCCATGGATTAAGGTGACCAAGAAAGGGAAAAAGATGCCCCCGGTAAAGAGAAATCGTCCGGACGTCATGATTATTTCCACGAAAGGTGACGTGACATATGCAGACATCCTACGCCAGATGAAGGCTGATACGAGTCTGAAGGAAGTAGGCGAAAGGGTGACCCGCATCCGCAGAACGCAGAAGGGCGAATTGCTGCTACAGATGAGATCATCTGTTCCAGACGTAGTGCTCAAACTCCAAAAGCAAATGGAGGAGGCATTAAACGGGAAAGCCGAAGTCACATCCAGATGTCATACGACGAAGATTGACATCAGGGATCTGGATGAAATCACAACGAAAGCTGACATCTGCAAAGCTTTCCAGGAACATTTCAACCTGAATGGCCTGAAGGAAGAATCGGTGCTTTCGCTAAGGAAGTCGCATGGTGGAACACAGGTGGCCACGATGAGCATTCCAGCAGCACAGGCAAAAATGGTTATTGCAGCTGGAAAAATACGAATCGGTTGGGTCGTTTGTCGGCTTAGAGAGCAAGTCCAGCTGAAAAGATGCTTCAAGTGCCTGGAATATGGGCACTTCGCTAGGGCATGTAAAGGTGACCAGGATAGGTCAGATATGTGTCGACGCTGCGGAGAAAAAGGCCATTTTGCAAAGGATTGTGTGAAAGAGCCAAAGTGTCTATTCTGCTCTCAGGCAAAGGGAGCCGACACAAATCATGCTGCTGGCAGCGCTAGATGTCCAGTGTTCAAAAGAGCCCTCAGCAACAGAAAATGAGATTTATCCAGTTGAATCTCAAACATTGTGTGGCAGCGCAAGATCTGCTCTCCCAAAACGTCTACGAGATGAAAATTGACATAGCGATATTGTGCGAGCAATATAGGAGACCGAACAAGGGCTCCTGGGCTGCCGACAAATCCAACAGAGCGGCAATATGGGCTTGCGGAAATATCCCATTCGGAGAAGCCATGAAAGAGAGCGTAGACGGTTTCGTTTGGGCTAAAATAGGCGGCTGTTATGTGTACAGCTGTTACATCTCCCCAAACTCGACGAAGGATGAGTTTTCCCACCTTCTGGATAGGTTGGTTATGGATGCCAAACAACACACTCCACACATCATAGCCGGCGACTTTAATGCGTGGTCCACGGAATGGGGCAGTAGGGAAACGAATGCACGAGGCCGCAGTCTTATCGAATCATTCTCCCAGCTGGATGTGGTTCTGTTAAACTCCGGAAATGTACCTACTTTCCGTAGCAGAGGGATGAGCTCTGTAATCGACCTGACATATGCTAGTACGAAGGTGGCGAGAGACATAACATGGTACGTGTCTGAGCATTACACCCATAGCGATCATCAAGCTATTATGTTTGAGACACACTACAAGTTGGGCAGTCGATCACAACAACTAACCAAGGAAAAAGTCGGCAAGGGCTGGTCAGCCCGGAAATTCGATGAAGGAGCCTTCGTTGAAACACTACGACAAGCTGAAATGCCTCGAGGAACCGCGGAGGAAAAGGCTGCGCAGGTTGTGGAATTGATATCGCGCGCATGTGATGCCTCGATGCCACGGCGAAAACAATTACCGTATAGGAAACCAAATTTCTGGTGGTTCGATGAACTAGCGAAGCTCCGGGCGCTATGTCTGAAAGCTAGAAGACAGTGCCAACGTGGTGTAAATCAGCCCAATCATGAGGAGCTGCAGCGATCATACCAGGAGGCGCGGAAAAAACTGCAACTGGCTATTCGAAACAGCAAGAAGGCTTGCTTCAAAAAGCTGTGTGAGGAGGCAAGTATCGACCCCATGGGGAGGTGCGTACCGAGCAGTCATGTCACGCATAAAGGGCCCATGCACAACGCAGGCCAGTTGTCCCGTACTACTCAGGAAGATAGTTGAAACGCTGTTTCCTCATCATCAGGATGGTGTCATCGTACCTGAAGCAGGGAATGCGGCGGAGGATGTGCACCCGGTCACCGAAGCAGAACTTTCGGAGGTGTGCAAGGGACTAAAGGACAAAAAGGCGCCTGGGCTAGATGGAATCACAAACAAGTGGCTTAAGATAGCCATCAAGTCGAGGCCGAAATGTTTGTAAGTGTCTTCAACACATGCCTGAATGACCGAACTTTCCCAGCATGTTGGAAGAGGCAGAAGCTAGTGTTGTTGCCAAAATTAACAAACCGGTTGGAGAACCGGCATCTTATCGCCCCATCTGTCTGCTGGACGTCCTAGGCAAAACACTGGAGCGGATCATCTACAACAGGCTTCTACCGGCGGTGGAAGACAATGGAGGACCTATCTGATCGCCAATACGGTTTTCGCAAACCACGTTCAACGGTTGACGCTATTAGTGTGATAATCGAGCTAGCCAAGCCCGCGCTTGAAGCGCGTAGAACATCCCGAAACTACTGTGCTCTTATCACGCTCGACATCAAAAACGCGTTCAACTCGGCAAATTGGAACCGAATAGTAACTAAGTTAATCAAGCTGAAAGTCCCTTACTACCTGACGGAGTTAATCGCTGACTATTTTCGGAACAGAGTCTTATGGTATGACTCCGATGACGGGCCGAAACGTCACTGCGTTACAGCAGGTGTCCCACAGGGATCTGTCTTGGGGCCTCTACTCTGGAACGTTATGTACAACGACGTGCTTACCCTAAAATTACCAAGAGGGGTAACAATAATCGGATTCGCGGACGACATAGGTGTGTTGGTATCTGCTGCAAATCTGGAAGGAATTGAACTGCTGGCGGACGAGGCGGTGTACCAAGTCAGGGAATGGCTAGAAAGTTGCTGGTCTTGAGCTTGCAGGGCACAAGACCGAGGCGGTATTGATAAGCAGCCGGCGAAAAACCGAGTGCTTTGAAGTCACCGTCGGAGACCAGAGAATCAAATCCAAGGCTTCAATCAGGTACTTGGGCGTCATGATTGACTCAAGGTTGAGCTTCAAAGCCCACGTTGAGCAGGTGTGCAACAAAGCCGCAAACCGTAAGCGTAGCACTATCGAAGATGCTACCGAATATCGGCGGCCCCCGTCAAAGTAGCAGAATTTTAATATGCAGAGTTGTGAGCTCTATCCTTCTCTACGCGGCGCCAATATGGACACACAAAGCTGACAGCAAAGGCGAATAAGAAGAAAATGTGCTCGACATATCGATTAAGTGCTCTGAGAGTGATTCGCGCCTACAGAACAACACCAGGGGAAGCGGCATATGTGATAGCGGGCATGATTCCGATAGAAATCCTAGCAGATGAGATGCAAAGGCTCTACAAAAATAACAAGGCGGATTCAAACGCAGAGAGGCAAGCCTCTGTAGGAATATGGCAAAGGAGATGAGATCAATGCGCAACCGGTAGATGGACCTATAAGCATATCCCCGATATTGCTAAATGGACCCAGCGGAAGCACGGAGAAATCACCCACGAACTTACACAGTTCTTAACTGGGCATGGCGTATACCGGAAATATTTGCATCGGTTTGGCCTGGACGACTCCCCAACTGCCCGATATGCGGAATAGACGAGGACCCGGAGCACATACTGTTTGAGTGTCCACGATTTGCGCGACACCGAGCTAAGCTGCAAACTTCTACCAACCTGCTCTTATCGGCAGAAAACGTGGTGGAGATAATACTGGCATCAGAGGAAGCTTGGAAAGCACTGACGGGAGCACTAGCGCAAATTCACGCCGTTCTTCGAAAAGCGGATGCCAAGAGAGCGAGCACTAGGCGGCAGCCCGTGAACAGCTAAAGCTGACCCCACCCCACGAAGTAATACCTGTCGGCAGTCCCGTGGGGCGGTGGAGGATAAGGAGGTGGTTTTAAGTCGGTAAGCGCCCGACATAACCTTCGATTAGGTATCCATGCGGATTTTCCCTTCCAAGATAATAAAAAAAAAAAAAAAAAAAAAATATATATATATATATGATATATATATATATATATATATAATATATATATATATA
>OX376372.1:126960819-127001806 GCA_947369275.1 Nemotelus nigrinus | reverse complement strand
TGGTAGGGGAGACCGAGGAAAGTTGTGACAATTTTTACGTTAACTAACATAAGTCATCTAATATTACTGGTACGTCTATGAGCTCTTTTATGGAAGAAAGCTAATTTAATACACTATTTAAATTAAATATAAAAAGAAACAAAAAAAGTAAGATTCATGAGAAAATTGACATTAAATGAAGTAGTCCTCTATGTCACAACTCTCCTAGTACCAAGGTAAGTTGTGACAGGTTTCGAGGTAAGTTGTGACAGGGCTCGAGGTAACTTATTTTTGATGGGCGAGTCAGTAAGAACAGCGGATTTGATCTTACTTCTATTTGGTTGGTTGCCTTTTCTTGGAGGTACTTTTGGCAGTGGCGTGAGCACTTTCGGTCAAAATAAATTAGATTTAATGTGGCTTAGATTAAGAGATTTAGTTGTGGACGCAATTGGTTCCAAGTTTGTTGGTGGTGGATTATAAGCTTGGGATGTGGGGCAACAGGTTCTATTTCTGGAGGCTGCGCATTACAGATTAGAGATCTGGAGACAATGGAGTCAGCGTTTACGTGCTATGGATGCTAAGATGTGGAAGCAACAGGTGCAAAGCTATCGTATAGAGGGCTGCGGTTCCTGAATGCAGAGGCAACAGAATCTATGTTTTCGGATCCGATAACATCATTCAACAGTATGTATAGACTGGAAGAACTGTTCTTATGCATCAACAATTATGTTTGGAGTACCTGTTCTTCCTTGTTGATCTGCAGTCAATTCTTGGTCTGACATTAGATCGGTCCAAACTCGATCAGTAAATTGTTCAGGCCAAGTTCCTGTAGCTGCAAAACCAACGCTGATGTTCCTTGCCGTGATCATTACGTCAAATGCAGTTTTTTGCATTATTAATAGCCTTTTCAGAGGACCTTAAATAGCACGATCCATTGGTTGTAGTTTGTTACTACAGCAAGGAGGAAACGTGAGTAAGATTATGCCATTTTCTCTGAAAAACTCGATATTTTTTAAAGCCACGTGTGACGAATGGTTTTCTAGTAATAACAAAGCTTTTTGTTCTTTTGACGGTCTGACATGGTTTTTGAAGTGCTCCAGAAACGTATGAAAATCATTCTCTTGCATCCACTCTGAGCCGTTGGCTGTTAAGTTAGCTAAAGTTAGCTAAATATCTTTTTCCGGAAACTTTATGTATGTTAAAGACACATGTATAACTGGTGAAAAATATCGCCACATTTGTTTGATTAAAGATCGTTGCCCAAGCCATACTTGTTGCTTGAGCCAATCTTAGTGATAAATTTGGATCTCACTCCATAAATAACTTAAGCCATACCTCTCCAGCCATTTTTTTCTCTTCCCAAGACGCCGAAAAGTTTTTATTATGCTTATGTGCTAATCTGTACGCCAAGTTTTTCGTTTCTTTAGTAGTAAAGCCATAATCTGAAGACACACAAGTCAACAAATACTCGCATAGCATATTTTCTTCATTTTTGGTGAAGACTGTTGGAAAAGCATACCTAATAGATGGTGGTTTTTTCGTTTCATTGGCCCCTTAAGCTTTTTTCTTCTTAATATATCTTTGGCATTATTTTTAAGATTGTTTCCACCTAATGTAACCTCCTCATAAACTACTTCATATAATTCGATACTAGACATAGGTCTATTATTTTTTCTTGTATATTTATTTGGCATTCTCAAACAATATATAAAAATTAAAGTAGGTAGGTAAAGCATGTATACCCTCACCACAAAGTATGTTGCCGAAAATAGATTTGCTTCAAATTAGGAGCTTGTCACAACTCTCCTAGGAGCAAAAAAACATGCGTCGATCAGAATAATGGCTCATAACCTAACAAATATGAAGCAAACCAGAAAAGCTATATCAAGGTATGAAACAAGAATAGATACTGCATATCAGTAAAAATATCACAACAGCACTAGCAATACGTATATAAAATAATAGAACACTGAATTATTGACCAAAAACTTACTTTTGGCATTTTTTTTTACAACGATGTCGTATTGACTCTACCACTTGCAGTGCCGGCCTTCGCGAAATAACATGTAATAACTCGTCAAAAAGCAATAAATGCGCAGTGTTGCTAGCTCACTAGCTGTCATAGGCTCCGAAAAATCGAGTATGTCACAACTCTCCTCTGTCACAACCCACCTCGGTCTCCCCTACTTTCTTTTATAGCGATGAAAATTCCGGTACATTTTTAACTGTTTACTAAACTAATATTAACTTAGTCAAAATTTCATAATAGAATACAACATTAATATCCAACATCAGCTGACTGGAATTTCATTGTTTCCACGTGAACAGCTGGACGAGTCGTACTGACACCTGTCAGCTGGACGGATCGATCGGTATGTAACCATTATCGTCAACTATTGCTAATTTTATTTTATTTTCAGGTTGTTGAAGCCGTACGCAACATTCTCCCCTCCCATGAGGCGACAGTCTCATATTTCACTGTAATTAGATTATTATTACTTAATTTTAACTAATAACAAAGATCATCTTCATCTTCTCTGCTTCTGGTCTGCTGCTTGATATTTCTCCTTGAACGATGGCACGGTTCTATGGAGCGGCATTTCCTCCTTGCGACCATGAACCATGCCCGGGAACTTGAGGTTTTCAGGCGCCTCGCCTCGCCATTCTGGAACATTCATGCCGGGGGGAGGGATAGGAAGTGGATTAGGAGTGTAAACAAGGTATCATTATTCTAATTTGGGCTTATTGGCTAATGTCGTTGAGAATTCATTATGTCAGCAATTTGACTCATAAGTTCACATTTTGTATGATTCCATATTCAATGTTCAATTCCAAAAAAACAAGTTCAGTTCAATAATATACTATTTAGTTTTTCTGGGGCTTTTCTACAGGTAGTAAAGCAATTTTCGTGATTGGTCTATCTAGTTCCTTATGGGAAGTGCGAACTGTCACAACGCGAACTAATCCATCAGCTCCAGGATGTGTCTTTATAATTCGGCCCATGGGCCACTTGTAGGATGGCAAACGTTCATCCTTAATGAGCACTAAATCATTTATTTCAATATTAGGCTGACGACGATTCCACTTTGGCCTTTCTTGTAATCTTGTTATATATTCTAGGGACCACCTTTTCCAAAAGTCTTGCGTTAGTCGTTGGGTGAATTGCCAGCGACTCAAACGGTTGAGTTGTAAATCCATGAGGTTGTCTTCTGGTATTGCTAATAACGTGTTTCTAACATGAAAATGTCCTGGCGTTAAGGCATTCAAATCTTTAGGGTCGTTCGTCAAAGGACAAAGAGGTCTTGAGTTCAAGCACGCTTCTACTTTAATCAATACGGTGTTGAATTCTTCGTATGTCAAAGCTGCATTTCCTATAATCCTTTTCAGGCGATGTTCTGTGGACTTCACACCAGCCTCCCAAAGCCCACCAAAATGTGGCGATGACGGAGGGTTAAAGTGCCATGTGATGCCTTCATTAGCCAACTCTTGGGACAGATTTTGATTTCGCCTTAAAATTTGTATCACTTCCTTATTGGCGCCTACAAAATTTGTGCCACAATCGCTATACACATTGCTGCAAAATCCTCTTCTGCTCACAAAGCGTCGGAAAACTGCCAAAAAGGATTGGGTCGTCAAATCCCCTACTAGTTCTAAGTGTATTGCCTCCACGGAGAGACATACAAAAACAGCTATATATCCCTTGGATGTTTTTGATCCTCTGCCTTTAGCAACCTTTAAGTCAACTGGTCTGCAATAGTCAATGCCACAATGTGAAAATGGTTTGGATAGAGTCACTCTTGGCTCAGGCAAGTTACCCATGAGTTGTGTCATAGATTGAGCTTTCATTTTATAGCATGTTATGCACCTTTGTGTGAACTGGCGTGCTAAATTTCTAGCGTTAATAATCCAAAATTTTTGTCTAATACTATTCAACATAAGCTGTACTCTTCCATGCAATGCAAGAGTATGATATTTCAAAAATATAAGAGGGACCAGTCTATTTTTTCTCGAAATAATGATTGGGTATTTGGTATCGTATGGAACATCAGCATTTCTGAGCCGACCGCCAACTCGCAGTATTCCATTTTCGTCTAAGAAAGGATCTAACTTCAACAAACTGCTTTTTTGGTCTATAGGTTTACCTTGTTTTAGGTTTTCAATTTCTTCCCTGTAATCCATTTGCTGTGTATATTTAACCCAAAACTGTTAAGCTGCGTTAAGTTCTGAAGTACTCAAATATAACTGTGTGGGGCGGTTACCCTTTGACGAGGCGATAAAACGGAAACAATATGCTGTTATTCTTATAAGCCGATTCAATGAAGAGTACTTGCTGAGCCAAACATCTAGAAAGCTAGGTTCAGAGTTGGATACTAATAATGATATAACTGATTGTTTCCTTTGTTCCGTAGTACATACTGGCAATTTTGGGTTTACAGGCCATTCTTCCTTTGGTTTTTTCAAAAATGAAGGACCTCTCCACCATAGCTTAGAATCAATTAGTTGTTTTGGGGAGGCACCTCGTGAAGCGACATCGGCAGGGTTATGTTCAGATGGGATATATCTTTTGCTGCTTCATGTATATGTGTGGTTCTGTTCGCAACGAAAGTAGTCCAGTGTGATGGGTGCTTTGCCAACCAGGATAAAACAATTGTCGAATCAGTCCATAAGTATGTATGTTTCACATTTACCTTTAATGCATTCGTTATTCGCTGTATGGTTTTAGCCAGTAAGAGTGCTCCGCAAAGCTCTAAACGTGGAATGGAAATGGCTTTCACCGGTGCTACTTTTGTTTTTGCTACTAGTAAGGATGAGTTGAACTGATGTTGACTCCGAGAAATAATGTAAACAACTGCGGCATACGCGCTTTGAGAAGCATCACTAAATCCGTGTATTCCAAGAATATCATTAGGCCCATTCTTCAACCATCTAGGTATTCGTAAGTTGCACAGGGTTTGTAATTCTGATTTAAAATCATGCCAACTCTTTGATATATCAACTGGAACCCCGTCATCCCAAGCTATACCATCCAGCCATAGAGACTGCATCATTATTTTAGCTATAATTATGACTGGTGAAATCCATCCAAGGGGGTCAAATAATTTTGCAATGTCCGATAATATTTTGCGTTTAGTGTATATAACATCAGTCATATTAATATTTATTTTGTAGGCAAACTCATCCGAAGTGGGATGCCAGATAATGCCAAGTGTCTTAAGGCCAGACTCGAGATTTATGTGCAGAGTGGGAAGGGTTTCGCGATCTTCCATAGGGATGTTGTCCAAAAGCTGTTCGTGATTAGCTGCCCATTTTTTCAAATCGAAACCTGCTGAACGTAATAAATTTCTCAATTCGTCTCTTTTAGCTAATGCGAGATCTATGCTGGTGCCACCTGAAAGAAGATCATCCACATAAAATTCATTGAAAATTGCGTGGTGTGCCATGCAATGAGATGATTGATGATCCTCAGCGAGCTTTCGGAGCGTACGAATTGCTATAAATGGAGCACAGGTCACTCCGAAAGTTACTGTATCTTACTGTATTAGTTACTGTATCCATTTTAATACGAGATGATCAAGGCTACCCTGCAGAGCAGGCCCAGCGTACAACGTGTCATTCAAAGACAATCCTGAACTTGTTTTTCGTGATGCATCGAACACAACGCGAGCTCTTGTGCTGCTGCTCTCCTTGTATATGACATGATGGGGTAGATAATTGGCTTTGCATTCGGCGGTACCGTCTTCATTAAGCTGTACATCAATTGTGTTGTTAGATATATGCATGTGGTTCAAATCTACGTATTCTTGAATGCACTTTGAATACTCGTTGTATAATTCAGGGTTTTTTGCAAATTTCCGTTCCAATGAGAGCAAACTAGCAATAGCGATATTTCTTGACGCTCCCAGCGACTGTCTGCTGGCATCTTCTCTAAATGGAAGGCGAGTAACAAACCTGCCGTTTATATCTCGTTCAGTTGTCTTCAAATAAAATTCTTCGCAATATTGTTCTTCCTTGGTTACTGACCGCGTTACACCGATGTCTTCTAATTCCCAAAACTTCCTTAGTTGATTATTTAAATCATCATGGTTAATTATTTCAACCTTAAAGCTTCGAAGATCGTGTTGTAATGGTGTACGCAACGCTCCGGAAACAATCCATCCCAAACTGGTTTTTTGTATGATTGGTCCTATCGAAAGTTTGTGCATATCACCCCTTATTACTTGAGCATAGACATCGGCTCCTAGAAGCATGTCGATCTTCCCTGGTTGGTCAAAGTGAGGATCCGCCAATTCAAAGCCCTTTAACTGATCTCGAACATTAGACGTGACCCTCCAAGTTGGTAATGAGTTGGTTAGTTGGTCTAAGATGTATGCTTCAAATTCCAGTGGCTGTCCGCCGCCGAGTTTTAGTGTTAACCACACAATCCCTTTAGCTTGAGAACGATCCGATTTGCCAATGCCGCTGATAGTGGTGTTTGTGTGTTTTCTTTTTATGTTTAGTCGCTTCATGGCATTTTCACTTACAAATGACGCTTGGGATCCTTGATCTAGTAATGGTCGAAGGATACAGCTACCCTTTGAGCTTTCTACTCTTACGAGAGCCGTAGCCAACAGCACTTGCTGAGATGCAACAGCACTCAAAGTCTGTATATTAGCTTGGAGTTGAGATGAGTTAGGTGAAGATGTGTGACGAGATGGAAATTCTGATGCACCAGCATTCAGTGGACTAGAAATGGTTGCTGTGGGTGTGGCTGTTTGTCACTGTAATAAAGTGTGATGCGACTTCCTGCATGTTGCACATCTACTGCGACTGGGACAATCTATCACCCTGTGGCCTTGCGCCAGACAATTGAAGCATAGTCGATGGCGTTTCACTAATTCGAATTTCGCATCGTACGCCATATTACCAAAGGTAGGACACTGTCGAATATGATGGCCAGCTTGACACACTTCGCACATTGGAGTCAAATGACTTGAATAATTCTGCAAGTTACGCAAACGAAATGCACCAGTAGTCCGATGAACTCGTGATTGTTCTACTCCTGCAGCTTCTAACGCTCGGAATCTACGCTGCGAAAATTCTGAAAGTTGGCTCAACGAGGGAAGAGTAGCAGTTTGCACATGCTCTTGCTCCCAGAGTTGCCTAGTAGATGAAGGCAGGCGTTGGGAGTTTACAGGCACCAGCATTGCGTGCCACAGATTCTCAACGCCTAGATTCTCGATGGCTTGTACACATTCCATCGTTTGATCAAGCAAAGTTTTTAAAGACGAAGCAGACTCCTGTGCGTTTGGTAAGGAGAACAATCGCTTGAATTGGTTGTTTAAGAGAATGTTGACATTATCGTATCTATCGTTCAAAATACGCCAGGCAATATCATAATTTGCTTCCGTGATTGCGTATTGTCGAAGCAAATTTTCAGTTTCACCAGTTAAACTACTTTTTATATAATGCAATTTTTGCACCTTTGATAAGTTACCGCGATCGTGTATGAGCGATTTGAATAAATCGCTAAATGAGACCCACAAATTATAATCACCCTCGAATTTTGGAATTGCAATACGAGGTAGCTTAATGTCATCAAAACGTGATTCGCTCTCTTGTGCTTCAACTTCCACAGATGATTTTTCTCCTGGTTGTGATAACTGTTGCTCCAAGACTCCTTTATTTACGGCTCGTGCTATTTGCTCTTCTGCTTCCTGTTGCTTATCCAATACTTCCTTCAACTGGTCATCTACTTCAGCCACGAATTCTAACTGCTGCTCATCAAACTGCATGAAGATTTCACTCGCGAAATAATCTATATTCAACTCTGCCTCATCACCCTTTAACAATGCTAAAATTCTCTTATGGTTTTCTTCGAAGTCAGTATGTAAATTTTGTAAACGTTCTCTAACCCTTTCACAATACAACAACGTTTTACGACCTGTTGAAGTCTTTTTGAAATTAGACCGAAGTCTATTCAATTGCTGTAAAGACAGCTTTTGTTGCACAATTAAATATTCCATTCTGAATACTATTAGAAACAGCCAAATCAGGCTGAAGTTTCTCAAATTTCTATGGAGATTTCAATTCGAAATACTATGACGATTTATAAACGAAGTCACAACACTTGAATGTGGCTTCTCAATTCAAAATATCCAAGCAACACGAAGTTGATTCAAAAGCGAATTAGTTATTATAACAATCAATGAATTACGATTTCAGTGTCAATTTTCTGTGTCAACTAATTCACTCAAGCCCGAATGTATTAAACCAGACTTTGTAATTCAAACGGTCTGGTTTTGCCCAATAGAATATATTTGTATGTATGTATATCAAATGTTTTAAGAAATATCATATAACAATTGGTAAGGAGGAAAATCTAGGGATTTTTATAGTAAAAGGATATACCGAGAGGAATAGGAATTACCCCGGCTTACTGCATACAACTTTCACAAATGTAAATTTTCACCACCCGGTTATAACCGAATCGCGCCACGAATTAAATTGTCTTTGTTAACACCCCACTTGCACTGATTTACTTTGTCCTCTTACTTTTCCACAAAAACTTTTTATTTTTCAACTTAACACACTATCCGGTTCGAAGGACCATATGTTTTATCTTCCACTTGTAATTTAAGAATAAAATTCTAGCGCACCTGAACCGCTAGAAACACTAATGTTCGAAGAACAGTAGAAGAATCGTGCAGGTTTTGAGTGCATATTCCACCACATGTGCTGCTTATTACGGCCAAACTGTTTCACATGCCATGTTTTACTTTCGTCTTAAGAATGCATTATAACTCATATGGTGGAAGGTTTCAGATATTACCACTGGCATGAATTTCAACGTTTATGAGAGCAAAACACGGGTTAATTATATTCGTTATCAGTTGCTTATTTCACATAATTTTGAAAGCAGCATCTCATATAACATCAATGAAGAAAATGCTCAGTGCCTGCAGCACTGTAACTGAAGTTGGTGTTTGGGGCTGCGATCCGAAAAATTTGCAGAACTTTGCGAATTGTAACATCGGTTATTTATTTTCATTGTAAATGTTTCCGGTATGTATACTAACTGTAAGCATTTATTGATACAAAAGTAGCACAACCGACTCGTGCTGGCAACCTTTCGCCAGTATCAAAGCCAAGAATATATCAAATCTGCCTCACGTTGTTTAATTACATTCGAAGTTATAGGATTATAAAGAAATTTAGGGTTACCTGCAGCGAGTTTTTTCAAATGATCGAAAGCTTAATATTTGCTGTTTATTGTCACTACAATATCATTACCATTTGAAAATTCTACGATAAAACCGCTTAATAAAGATATTGCAATTAAACACAAAACCAACAATAGCTGGCAACCCTATCGTGGCTTTTCAACCAAATTTGGCCTGAATAATGTTTATGACAAGTTTCATTAATTGTATGAAATTCGTATTGATTTCATGACTGCACTGGAAGTTATAGGGCAAAAAGTTTTATTTTCCTGAGCGAATTTTCAAAACCAAAGACACAAAAATTACCATAGCTGGCAGCACGAATCAAATTTTTCAACCAAATTTCCACCAAACAGAGATTAGAGTTAGGTTTAGCTACTGTGTCAATTTCATGAAAATCTAATTACTAATTCACATTTCATAGGGCAAAAAGCAGTTTTTTTTCCTTTGTAATTTTTCAAGATGGCACCACTGGCACAGACTTGCCCACAATTCAAAATCACTTCTATCAAATCTGGTCTTACTTAAGTCCAATGCATTCTGTAAATTTTAGCTGTATCTGATTATTGGTTCGTGAGTTTCATTTGAACAGAAGTTTTTGATGCTAAAAATATAGGTTTACTGGGACAGGGTTACCGTTCTTGTCCGACATTAAATTTCCAAATTTTTATTTTGAACGTGTAGATAAAACATAAGATTTATATACAGATTGGTTTTATTGTAAGAAACGGACATTTTTTTGAATATTCGATGGTTTGAATGTTTTCACTTCCAAATTTTTTTTTTTTCAAAATGAAGACACCAAAATTATCATAGCTGGCAGCTCCAACCCAATTTTTCAAGCAAATTTCTACCAAACGTGACTTAAAGTACGATCCAGCAATTGTGTGAGTTTCGTCAAAATCGAACGATTCAATCAGAATTTATAGGGCTAAAAACAGTTATCTTTTTTAGTGGTTTTTCAAGATGGCACCACTGGCACAGAATCGCCCGCATTTCAAAATCACTTCTATCAGACCTGGTCCTATTTAAGGCTAATACATTCTGTGAATTTCAAATAATTCTGCTCATCGGATCGTGAGTTTCCGTGAACAGAAGTTTTTGATGCTAAAAATATAGGTAAATTGGGCAAGGGTTACCAGGCGTCCCCGTTATACCATATCTTTTTTTTTTTTTGGTTATGTAAACAAAGCACAAGATTTACATATGAGTGGCTTTTTTTGAAGAAACGGCAGTTTTTCAAGAGAGACGATGATATGGAGGTTTTCACTTTCAGTGCCTGCCCTAGCTACAGGGTTGCCAGCACGCTCATTAAAAGCTACACAAATCTATAACTAAATAATATCAATATGTTCTAAAAATTTCGTAATGATTGAATAGCTCTGTCAAAAGTTGTCGAAATTTAAAAATTTTCAAATTTTCCCGTCCTCTTTTTAGGCACCCAGCGCACACATAGGGTAAAAAAATTCCAAAGCATTATCCGATTCATATGTAAAACACGTTAGAAATTTATTTCGTTAACTTTATTTTTGCGAAAATCATTTGTGCACGAAATAATAGGTATATTAAAAATATCACTTAAATGGCCGCCGGCGCTAAAAGGTTAACAATAACTGACATTTAAAGAGACCTGGACCTATTCTGCATATACACCAATGTATCCTGAAAGTTTCAACTCAATCGGATGGCGCGTTCCCAAGATTATCTCACTGAAATTTTTTGATGATATATATATATATATATATATATATATATATATATATATATATATATATATATATATATATATATATATATATATATATATATATATATATATATATATATATATATATATATATATATATATATATATATATATATATATATATATATATATATATATATATATATATATATATATATATATATATATGGAAATATGAATTTTTGGCCGAATCGATTTTAATACTAATGTTCTTCGAACATTAGTAAAAACGCGAAGATAACAATTCAATTGTTTATTTGAAAGTCACTTATGCGAAACAATCCAAACGTACGAAACTTAGAAAATACAAACGAATCGAAAGTAATACGAAAAACTCTAGCACACCTGAACCGCTAGAAAACTAATTTTCGAAGAAATTGTCTTTGAGTGACAAAAAAGTGTGGAAAGACGTAATACACTGTTTTGTAGAATCATATCAACCATTCCTTATCCAAAGCAACAAAACTCAACTATAACACAAATGATGTAAATGTTCAGTGCTTCCGAACGAAGCAGTAATAAGTTTACCATAACGAGCTCATACTCAAATCAACTTATCCTTTGAATTTCGTTCTCATCGCAGGATTTCATCGAAAGTTTCAGCGGTTAAACGTTGTTTGAGGCTGCCATCCGAAAAATGTTCAAAACTCGGAAAATTTAAAAATTGATTCCTTATTTTTATTGCAAATGCTTTGCATATGAGAACGTAATTTGAAGCATTTTTTGGTGCAATATTTACGGAAATGTCTAATGCTGGTTAGCCTGTGTCAGCAGCAAAGCAAAATACATACCAAATCTGCCTTACGTTAAGTTAAACCCAACCAGTAAATTTCGTTTCGATTGAATCACTGCGCTGGAAGTTATACGGGTGAAAAGAATTTTAGGGTTACCACCCTCAAAACTTTTCAAATTTTTAAAGCGTTAATATTTGTGGTTAATTATCATTGCAGGATCATTTCCATTTGCAAATCTAATGACATAATCGCTCAGTAAAGAAATTTCACAAAATTACAAAAATGGTCATAGCTGGCAGCCCTTTCATGCTTTTGGTATAAAATTTCTACGACATTTGGTTCAAATTAAGGTCCATTTACTGCGTGATCTTCGTTTTGATTTCTGCACTGGACCGGAAGTTATAGGGAAAAAAGCTTTATTTTGCTGAGCAAAGTTGCAAGATTTAGGAGACAAAAATCACCATAGCTGGCAACTCTATTCTAATTTTTCAATTAAATTTTTATCAAATGTTACCTAAGGTAAGATCCAAGTACTCTATGAATCTTGTCTAAATCTGATGGCTGAATCGGAAGTTATAGGCCTAAAACCAGTTTTTTTTCTCACCTATTTTTCAAGATGGCACCACTGCCACAGGGTTGCCCGCATTTCAAAATAGCTTCTATCAGACCTGGTCCTAGATAATACCAACATATCCTGTAAATTTCATTATGATCGGATTATCCGGTCGTCAGTTCTCGTGAACAGAACTTTTGAGTGCTGAAAATAGAGGTAATTTGGTGATGGGTGGCCGTTCTTGTGCAAAACGGAATTTTGAAAATTTTATCTTGAGATGAAGGACAAAGGATAAAATTTATCCAAGATTTGAATTTTTTGTCAAAAATCAAAAATTTTTCAGGAAGGTCAATGATTTGAAGGATTTTTTTTCAGCACCCTGCCACAGCTACAGGGTTACCCGCTATATGCTGAAAATCTCTACGTGATAAATTTTAGTCAACATCAATACGCTCTGTAATTTTCATGATGATCCATTGTTTTTCTTACAAGTAATGACAAATCAAAATTTGAAAAAAATTCCTTGCCTACTTTTAGACACCCTGCACCCACACACGGCTCAGAATTTCCAATTTTTTATAATAGACAAGCTTCAAACATAATTAGTTTTCATTCCCAATACTTTTTTTTAACAAAAATTTACACTGCTTGGAAATATAGGAGTTCCTCAAAATTCACTAAAACGCTCGCCGCCGCCAAAAGGTTTAGGGTATCTGAATTTGAGAAAGTCGTGGACCTACCTACTATATACATCTACGTTCTCCGAAAATTTCAGTTCAATCGGATCGGCCACTCCAGAGATTATCTCCCTTAATCATTTTGCTGATATATATATATATATATATATATATATATATATATATATATATATATATATATATATATATATATATATATATATATATATATATATATATATATATATATATATATATATATATATATATATATATATATATATATATATATATATATATATATATATATATATATATATATATATATGTATAAAGAAATATGAATTTTCGGCGAAACGAGTTTAATACTATTGTTCTTCGAACATTAGTAAAAATCGAAAGACATGCGAAAGATATGCGATTCAAATCAAAGTTCAAACTAACAAAGAAGGGCGAGCAACTAACTGGTACTTTCTTTTATAGCGATGAAAATTCCGGTACATTTTTAACTGTTTACTAAACTAATATTAACTTAGTCGAAATTTCATAATAGAATACTGCATTAATATCCAACATCAGCTGACTGGAATTTCGTTATTTCCACGGGAACAGCTGGACGAGTCGTACTGACACCTGTCAGCTGGACGGATCGATCGGTATGTAACCATTATCGTCAACTATTGCTAATTTTGTTTTATTTTCAGGTTGTTGAAGCCGTACGCAACAGACGTAATACACTCTTTTGTAGAATCTGTTGGGATTTGCTCCGGGTTACTCTAAGTAAAACGCCAGCGTGTCTATCTCTAGTAGTATATTAAGTGCGACTGAAAAGGTGCATGAGAGAATGAGCAAGGGAAGTTTAGAACTTGTATTGCATTTATACAGTGTTATGTAAAAGTATTTCAACAGTCTCCCACAATACAAGGGCTATCCATTGCTCCTTCCATCGTTACAATGAGTATTAACATTCCATTTTTCTATTTAAATTCATAATTCATAGACAAACAAAAAATTAGATTGACAATGCATCAAAAAATTAAATTTCATATTCACGATAATCCTAGTAATTTAACCAATTTTTGATGATTGTTCTTTGCGAGTACTTTCGTCAGAATGTCGGCAACCATTTGCTGGGTAGATACGTATTTGACGTCTATAATGCCCTCCTTGAACATTTGTCTGATGTGATGAACACGCACATCAATATGCTTTGTGCGCGCATGATAAACCGGATTTTTCACTAGTTGTAGGGCACTTAGGTTGTCTCCATAAAGTAGTGTTGGCTCATCTATGATGTTTTCAAAACCCATCTCGGACAACAGGTTTCTTAAGAAAATAATTTCTTTAGTGGCTTGGGACATGGCAAGATATTCTGCTTCCGTTGAGCTTAGAGCTACGACATGCTGCTTACGAGATTCCCAAGATATGACGCCATTTCCAAGTGTGAAGATATAGCCCGTGAAAGACTTTCTCTCGTCATTGCAACCAGCCCAATCTGCATCAGCGTATCCCATTAATGAATTACCTGTTTTGGAGTAAATTATTTTTAGCTTCATAGTGGAGTTTAAATATTTTAAAATATTTTTTGCAGACTTCAAATGCGTTGAATGAGGATCCTGATTGAATTGCGCTAGCCTCACCACGCAATGTAATATGTCCGGTCGCGTCATCAGCGCCAGGTACATAAGAGATCCGATTAGTGATTGATAAACTTTTACGTCAGCTTTCTCACAGTTTGTACAGTCGTTACAAGTTTTAAAGATAGTTCCTTGGTTGAGTGGCGTTGCTGTTGGTTTACATTCCAACATACGATTTTCGTGAAGGAGGTTTTCGATGAATTGCTCTTGGTTAATTGTTATGGTTCCTCGTTCTTCATCTCTGCGTATTTCAATACCTAGAAAGTATTCTGCAGGTCCCTTGTCAATTATATTGAAAATAGATGATAAACTCCTTTTGATGTAGTTTAAATCATCCCGATGAGAACTTGCGATCAGCATATCATCAACATAAACGACAATTATGTTCATTTTACCAGCTCTATTCATAACATAGGCACAAGTATCCGCTTTGCATTGAATGAAACCAATTTTCTTCAATGCCTCATCCAGTTTTTTGTTCCATTCGCGTCCGGATTGTTTCAATCCGTAAAGGGCTTTCTTTAACTTGCATACTCGCTCTGGATATGTTTTGTCAATGAAGGATTTAGGTTGCTCCATATATATCTCCTCCTCGAGTGTGCCGTTAAGATATGCAGCAGTTACATCCACTTGATGCAACAACAAATTGAATTCAGCAGCCAACGCGAGAACACATCTTACCGTCGAATAACGTGCTACCGGCGAAAAAGTGTCCTTGTAATCAATATTTACTTTTTGACTACACCCTTTTGCTACTAGTCTTGATTTGTAGCGAACTATTTTCCCTTTCTGGTCGGTTTTTATATTAAAAACCCATTTACATTTAATGGGCTTCCGTCCTTTTGGCAGGTCAACCAAATCCCAGGTTTGATTATATATGATGCCATCATATTCCGCTTGCATTGACTTTTTCCACTCTTCTGCTTGTGGCCCCGAAAGTGCTTCTTCCAAAGTTAAAGGATTTTCTGTTTGTTCTACATCTGTCAAATTGATCGAGTTTTGTTTTTTAATTCGAATTATGCGTGGTCTTCCTGGTTTACCTGTCCTAATAATTCTGGGTCTTCCTCCTTTATTACACGGTTTCACTATTGGTTGTTCTTCATTCCATTTATTTTCTTCTTCGTCGCTATCGTAAACCTCATCATTATCCAAATTATCAGAAGGCATTATTGACGATTTTGGTACGCATTCGTCTGGTGATGTAGTCCCACTACTAGAAGTCTCGTTTGTTGTCTCGAATGTTGCACTTTCCACATTTTCTTCTTCAGGCATAGTATCGAAAATGAGCAGCTGATAATCGTTATTAGCATTTCTATCACATTCGTTTTCAAAAAACGATACATCTCTGCTTTTATACATTTTCCGCGAATTGGGTTCATAAAGCCGGTAAGCTTTTGCTTCCTCGCTATACCCTACAAATATAACTTGAATTCCTTTCGGATCGAATTTTGATTTGCCTGTTTGCTTATTGAGCATTATTGCTAGACATCCAAATTTTTTTAAGTGTTTAACTGTAGGCTTTACCCCATACCAAGCTTGAAAAGGTGTCATCTTTTCCAGTAATCTGGTAGGTGCTCGATTTCGCAAGTAACAAGCCGTATTGACAGCCTCCGCCCAATATGACTCCGGTAAATTTGCTTCTATCAACATACATCGAGCCATCTCGACTAGTGTGCGATTTGCCCGCTCCGCCACGCCATTCTGTTGTGGTGTGTATTCAGCACTTAATTGTCGACGTATACCATGTTGATTGAGATATTGTGTGAAGTCACGACTTAAATATTCTTTTGCATTATCGCTGCGAAACATTTTAATTTTCCGCCCCATTTGATTTTCGGCAATTTCTTTAAATGTTTTTAGCGCACTAAGGATTTCACTTTTTTGCTTCAAAAATACAACGAACATCATTCTTGTACAATCATCTATGAAAGTTGCAAAATATTTCGCCCCACCAATCGAATTTTGTCTCATTGGACCACATATGTCACTATGTATAAGTTCTAATGGCTTTTGACATCGATTTTGCGAACATTTTGGGAATGGTTTCACAGTCATTTTCCCTTTCAAACACACTTCGCAGCTTTTCACGTTATCGACACTTGAAATATTTACATCAAGCCCGTGCACCATTTTATTGTGATAAAGTGTACTAATACTTCTTGTATTTAGGTGATCGTACCGACTATGCCACTTCGAATAATCGTCATTCGATGCAATGTTTATCACGTTTCTACTTGTGTACTGTCCGTCATCAATGCAAACAAATAAATTTCCAACCTTTTTCGCAGTTAAAATTACTGAGTTTTTACTTATTATCAGGCACTGATTACGCTCAAAAATCACAGTCATCTTTTTTGCTGTTGCTCTTGGTACTGAAATAAAATTTGCATTAAGATCAGGTACATACAGCACTTCTTTTAGGTCTACCGACTGATTTTCAGATTTTAACAACACAATGCCTTTGCCTTTTGCGTCAACTGTTTTGTTATTTGCGAGAAGAATTGTTTCCTGGTATGATTCGAACTCAACAAACACTTCTTTATTGTTGCACATGTGAGCTGTCGCCCCACTGTCAACGATCCAAGTATTAGGTTTGATCGATTCACTCGATGAATTCGCAGAAAGTGAAGTGTTCATTCCGGCTAATGATGTTGTTACAGGTTTTCCTTTTCGCTTACTCCTACACTCAGCAGCATAGTGGCCTTTTTTGTGGCACACAAAGCACTCTATTTTCTTTCTATGTCTGTCATTTTCTTTTGTTATAGAATGCCGCTGTTCTGATTTAGCCTTTGACATTAAAACGTGTTCAAATTCTTTATTTTCGTCTCTTTCAGCATCTCTCCTGCGGCCTTCGTCGATCAACTTCGTTTTCAAGTGTTCGAAACTCGGCAACTCATCTCTTGTCTCCATTGCAACTACATAGTTATCGAATGATTTTGGTAGACTCGCCAGTAGAATAATAGACAGCAGATCTTCTTCAATTGATATGTCTATCTCTTTTAATTTTTCCGAAATATCGACAAAATCGTGTATATGAGTGGAAACTGATGAATTCTCCGCCATTTTGAATGACAAAAGTTGCTTAAAAAGCGTGACTTTTCTACCAGGTCCGGCAGGTTGATGAATTCCTTCGAGAATTTTCCAGGCATCTTTCGCGCTTTTCGCATTTTTGATGTGGATAAGCTGTGATACACTTACATTCAAGATAATGGTTGCTAAAGCTTTTTCGTCTTTGTTGGACCATTCTAATCTAACGGTGGCTGCGTCGTTTTCCTCCGGTTTCGGACCGCTCACATATTTCCACAAATCCTGGCAAATTAGAGCACTTTTCATCTGGAGCTTCCAGCTGCAATAATTTCTGTCGTGCAGTTTTTCAATTATCGAAACCGCCGTCGCACTCATCATTCGCGATAACTACTTGTTACGTTTTCGCGAGATTCACTTTTTACTTTTTAAATCACTATTGCTGGGTCTGGGCCCATAACCTGTTGGGATTTGCTCCGGGTTACTCTAAGTAAAATGCCAGCGTTTCTATCTCTAGTAGTATATTAAGTGCGACTGAAAAGGTGCATGAGAGAATGAGCAAGGGAAGTTTAGAACTTGTATTGCATTTATACAGTGTTATGTAAAAGTATTTCAACAGAATCATATCAACCATTCCTTATCCAAAGCAACAAAACTCAACTATAACACATATGATGAAAATGTTCCAACGAAGCAGCAATAAGTTTCCCTTAACAAGCTAATACTTAAATGAAATTACCCTTTGAATTTCGTTCTCATCGGAGGATTTCATCGAAAGCTTCAGTGGTTAAATGTTGTTTGAGGCTGCCATCCAAAACTCAGAAAATTTGACAATTGATTTCTTATTTTTATTGCAAATGCTTTGCATATGAGTACGTAGTTTGAAGCATCTGTTGGTGCAATATTTACGGAAATGGCTAATGGTGGTTGCCCTGTGTTGCTGCTGACACAGGCCCATACAATTCACCACTTAATAAGCAATAAATATACCAAATCTGCTTCACCTTAAGTTAAACTAAACCAGTAAATTTCGTTTCGATTGAATCACTGCGCTAGAAGTTATACGGATGAAAAGTTTTTAAGGGCTACCATCCTCAAAACTTTTTACTAATGTTCGAAGAATATTAGTATTAAAATCGCTTCGCCGAAAATTCGTCATATATATATATATATATAAATATATATATATATATATATATATATATATATATATATATATATATATATATATATATATATATATATATATATATATATATATATATATATATATATATATATATATATATATATACATATATATACATATATATATATATATATATATATATATATATATATATATATATATATATATATATATATATATATATATATATATATATATATATATATATATATATATATATATATATATATATATATATATATATATATATTGTTGCATGCACGAACAAACATGTTTCGACGTGTCGGCGGCCGAAAGAGCGACAACCGTTAAAGTGTTTGTCTGATCATGTGTTCTTGGAATAGAAACAATCTATAAATAGCCAAAAATCGTAAACAATCTATAAATAGCCAAAAATCGTAAACAATCTTCCAATAGCCCATAGAGCCCTCTAGAAAACAAAAGCGGAACATTCGAGAACCCAAGACACATTCGATACATGCAACACGACTATAAATACCGCCGCGAGAGGTGCTAGCAGAGTCAGTTGGAAACGTTAGTTTGTACACGCGACTTAGTAGAAAGCGAAAACATCGGAAAGTCTGTTTGGTGTAAAGCGAATTTAGTGTATCCGGGCGCGGTTAATTGAAAGCGAAAAAGTGGTAAATTGTAACGCGAGATTACAATAGTGCGAATATTAAGTGTAAATAATTAATAGTGTTTATAATAAAAGTGTAATTAGTGTTTTAAAAGAAACTGTTTTATTTCACGAATGTGAAGAATATCGAACCTACGGAAGGTGTTTAACGGTAGATCACAACAATATATATATATATATATATATATATATATATATATATATATATATATATATATATATATATATATATATATATATATATATATATATATATATATATATATATATATATATATATATATATATATATATATATATTTATATATATATATATATATATATATATATATATATCAGCAAAATGGTTAAGAGAGATAGTCTCTGGAGTGGCCGATCCGATTTAGCTGAAATTTTTGGAGAACATAGATGTATATAACAGGTAGTTCCATGATTTAGATATCTTAAACCTTTTGGTGGCCGCGGGCATTTAAATGAATTTTCAGGTGCTCCTATCTTTCCAAGCAGTGTACATTTTTGTTAAAACAAATACTAGGAATGAAAACTTATTATGTTTTAAGTTTGCTTATGATAAAGAAGTCGAAATTTTGTGCCTTGTGTAGGCGCTGAGTGCCTAAAAGTAGGCAAGGATTTTTTTTCAAAATTCGGTTTGTCATAACTTCTAAGAAAAACAATGGATCATCGTGAAATTTTTAGAGCGTATTGATATAGACAAAAATTTTACACACATGGACTTCAAGACTGTGCGGGCAACTCTGTAGCTACAGCAGGCTCCTGAACAAAAATCCTCCAAATCATCGACCTTCCTGAAAATTTTTTGATTTTCGAAAATAAATTTAAATTATTGAAAAATTTTAACTTTTGTCCACCAAGTCAAATAAAATATTTCAAAATTCCGCGGTAAACAAGAACGGCAACCCGTGATGAAATCACCTCTATTTTCAGCACTCAAAAGTTCTGTTCACGAGAACTGATGATCGGATAATGCGATCAATATGAAATTTACAGGAGATGTTGGAATTTGCTAGGACAAGGTCTGATAGAAGTGATTTTGAAAAACAAGCAACACTGTGGCAGTGGTGCCATTTGGAAAAATCGCTGACAAAAAAATGGTTTTTGGCCTATAGCTTCCGATTAAGCCACCAGATTTTATTGAAATTCACGCAGTAGGTGAACCTTACTCTAAGATACATTTCAACGAAATTTGGTTGAAAAACTAGTATAGAGACGCCAGCTACGGCAATTTTTGTCCCCTAAATATTGTAAATTTGCTCATGAAAATAAAGATTTTTTCCCTATAACTTCCGATGTCAAAACGAAATTCACGTGAAAAGCATATCTTGTTGCGATTGCAATTCTGTATGAATTTTGTTGAAAACCCGTGAAAGGGTTGCCAGCTATGATGAATTTCGTAATTTATTTACATTGCTTTATC
This sequence comes from Nemotelus nigrinus, assembly GCA_947369275.1. Taxonomy (NCBI): domain Eukaryota; kingdom Metazoa; phylum Arthropoda; class Insecta; order Diptera; family Stratiomyidae; genus Nemotelus; species Nemotelus nigrinus. The sequence goes on along the minus strand of OX376372.1, from coordinate 126,980,994 downwards.
GAGCGATGTTGTCATAAAATTTCCAAGTGGGAATGATCCTGCAATGACAATTAACAACAAATATTTACGTTTCAAAAATTACCCTAAAATTTAATTCACTCTTATAACTTTCAGCGCAGTCATTCAATCGAAACGAAATTCATAGGCTGGGTTTAACACAACGTGAAGCAGCTATGGTGCTAGCGCATGATTGTCAGCACCGGACAATTTCGTAAATATCGCTTCCCTTTTCTGTTCATGAGCAAACCATTTACAATAAAATAAGCAACCGATATTTAAATGTTCCGAGTTTTGGAAATTTTATTGTTTGTTACTTGAATCTATAACCATGTTTATAAGCTTATTCATCTGCATCATCCCCCTTCTATGGTAAGTATGATTTATGACAAACGACTTCGATTATATAAAAGCACTCAAATATTATATAAAAGCAAAGCATCTAAGTTATATATCTATATGCTTTTAGAATCGTCAAAAATTGTTGCAACTGCACCAAATTGTTTATATAATGTTATTTTATTTGAATAAAGCTCTTTGCCCTATAGCCTCCGGTACAGTCATGGTATCATAACGAAATTCATATGGCAAATTAAAATTATTATAGACAATATTCAGTAGAAATCTAGTTTGAAAAACAATGATAGGGTTGCCAGCTATGATTGTTTTTGTATTTTTTGACATAGCTGTAGTTAGCGATTTTATCATAAAGTTTTCAAATCGTAGTGGTCTTGTAGTGAAAATACACACCAAATACTAAGATCTAGAAAGTTTCAAAGCTCTTGCAAATGGTAGCCCTAAATTTCTTTCTATCCCTATAACTTCCAATGCAGTAATCGAATCAATACGAAATTCGCAGAGCAGGTTGACTTCAACGTGAGGCAGATATGACTTATTTTTTGGCTTTGGTGCTAGCAAAGGACTGCTAGCACGAAGTGTTTTTGTTATTTTCGTACCAATAAATGCTTGCATTAAGTATTCACATCGCGAATATACAATGTATAACAATATATATGACAATACATACAATATATAATATATAAGACAATAACAACAATATAACAACAATATAACAACAATATATAACAATACACTCAAAATTTGCACAAATCCTCTACTGTTCTTTGAACATTAGTATTTCTAGCAATTCTGATGCGCTAGGGTTTTTAAATGTTTAAACCGTTAATATTTGTTAATAATTTTCATTGCATGATCACTCCCATTTGCAAATCTAATGACGTAACCGCTCAGTAAAGAAATTCCAAAAAATTACAAAAAAAATGGTCATATCTGGCAGTCCTTTCACGATTATGGTTCGAATTTCTTACGTCATTTGATTAACATTACCAGACCTCTTAAAATTTACTACCAAAATGTTCGTGGTCTAAGGACCAAGGTTAATTATATAAAAATCTCCTCGGTAATCGCGTCTGATGACATTGTCTGTCTTACAGAGACCTGGTTGTCTGGGGATATATACAGCAATGAAATCTTTCCACTTCACACTGTTTTTCGTAGAGATCGGAATCGATCTGCGTGTAATATTTCACTAGGAGGTGGTGTTTTAATTGCTATTCACAAATCTCTGAATGGAACGCTCTGCAGTGACTTCATTCCCTCCGTCCCGGTCGAATGTGTTATTGTCCGTATTTATCCTTCACCATCTGTAGTGCTGCTTGTTTCCTCTATCTACATTCCTTGTAGTAGCCCCGTACTGGTATATGAATGTTTCTTTGCGGAACTCTCGTCCTACCTTAATAGCCGCTTCCCTTCTGCTTCCTTACTTTTATGTGGTGACTTTAATATGCCGTCGCTTGTTTGGGATGATACTTTCTCAAATATTTTGTCTTCTAGCAATATTTCTCTCGCTATTTCTTCTTTTATGTCCCTTTGCTCCATTTCCCAATTTAACAACGTACCGAATACTAACAACAGGATTCTGGATTTCGTTCTAACTAATATTCACCCTACTTCCTTTTGCTTGAGTCCTTCTCTGTCTCCGTATGTGCAACCTGATCCTCATCATCCTCCTCTTTTTATGGAATTAACACTTAACCGTTCGTCTAAAGTCAAATCTGTTTCCACTCTTCGTTTTAATTTTAAAAAAGCTAACTATTCCGCTTTGTCCAACAAAATCAATGCTACTAACTGGTATAATTTTTTTAGAGGGCTAAGTGTGGATGATGCTCTTGAAAAATTTTATTCCCTCTTGTCCAACTTAATTTCCTGCTATACTCCTTCCTTCCGCTGTAAAAGAAGTTCCGATCCTCCATGGTTCACAGTCGATGTTGCGGTTGCTCTTAGAGCCAAAGATGCGGCGCGTAGTAAATACAAAAGGTCAGGCTCTCTTAATGACCTTTTGAATTTTCAAAGGTTACGGGCAGCTGCTAAAAAAGCAGCCAATGACGCAATGCGTGCCTACCTGGAGCATGTCGAAACTTCTATTACTTCCGACAATCCTAAGCCTTTTTGGTCTTATATAAAATCCCTTAAAACCTCCTCTGGCATTCATTCTCCCATGTATCTTCATGATAAGTGTGCGTCCCCACCTCAGGATTCCTGCGAGCTCTTTGCTCAATTTTTTTCTTCCTTTACCTCCCATCTCAGTAGTTCTTCGCCTTCAACAATTTTTCCCACGCCTGATCGTACCCTTTCCACTGCTTTAACTAATCCTTTGGAAGTCGAATCATTAATGTTGTCCCTCGATGGAAGTGCTAGCGTCGGTGCTGACGGCATTCCGAATTTTTTTACCAAATCACTGTCTTCCTCTTTGTGTGTTCCTCTGTCAATAATTTTCAACATTAGCATCTCCACCGGTACCTTTCCTGCCCTTTGGAAATCCGCCAACATATTCACCATTCATAAAGCTGGCGATACTTCTTCCATCCCCAGTTACCCTCCTATATCCCTTCTGCCATGTTTTAGTAAGCTCCTCGAAAGAGTAGTTTACAATAGAGTGTACCCTTTTATTCAGCCCTTGCTGGCCAGTGAACAACATGGATTCGTTAAAGGTAAGTCAACGGTTACAAACTTATTGACTTTTACAAACACTGTTGCTTCCGCAATCGACAAGCAAAAGCAAGTAGATGTCCTATATACAGACTTTGCCAAGGCTTTCGATTCTGTGAACCATGTTGTTCTTCTGTCAAAGTTAGCAGGGTTTGGTCTCTCTGGTGTCCTCTTTTCTTGGTTCTCCTCCTACGTTTGTGATCGTTCTTGTGTTGTGATTGTTAACTCTTGCTCTTCTACACCCTTTTTTCCTACCTCAGGAGTTCCGCAAGGATCCATTCTTGGTCCTTTATTGTTCCTTTTGTTTGTTAACGATCTTCCTTCCCTCTTTAATTCACCCTGTCTTTTGTACGCTGATGATCTCAAAATTTTCAGAGTGATAGAATCCGCTAGTGACTGTTCCTTATTGCAGAAAGATTTGGATACTTTGGCTACCTGGTGCGCAGCAAATTCTCTCACTTTGAATGTTTCGAAGTGTCATCAAATGTCTTTCACCCACAAAACATCCCCTCTTCTCTTCTCCTACTCTGTCCTCGGCTCCCCTCTCAATGTTGTTGCTAGTGTCAAGGACCTTGGCGTGATCTTCGATTCCAAGTTGAAGTTCGATTTGCATATTTTACACGTCACTGCCAAGGCTTCTCGTTTTTCCGGCTTCATCCTTAGATCCTCTAAATGGTTTGTTAATCTTTCCACTCCTCTATATCTGTTTTTTTCCTTCGTTCGTAGTGTTCTTGAATACTGTTGCCAAATTTGGTGTCCACATTACGGTTACTTGATTGCTGCGGTTGAATCCGTGCAACGCAGATTCACCCGCTCATTGTTCTACAAGTTCAGTATTCCGTATTGCGATTACAGTATGCGCCTTTCCATCCTTCAAATTCCTTCCCTTGAGTCACGAAGAGTGTTCCTCGACGAGTGCCTCCTCTTTAAACTTTTCAACGGCTGTATATTGGTGGACCCCAGCATTCACCTTTCTGTTAGAGATTCGGGCCGTCCTAATAGAACATTTTTTAAATTTATTTTTGCTTTTGATTACTTTTCCTTTCTGAATTTAACTTAATTTTAATTTTTCTTTTTCTTTGTATATATATATATTTGTTTTCTTTTTTGTTATGTCTAATCTATAATTGGATTTGTTCTGTTGATTTGGACATTAATAAATAAATAAATAAATAAACATTAAGGTCGATCTACTGCATGAACTTCGTTTTGATTTCTACTCTGAACCAGAAGTCATAGGGAAAAAAGCTTTATTTTGCTGAGCCAATTTGCAAGATTTAGGAGACAATAATCACCATAGCTGGCAATTCTATTCGATTTTTCAGCCAATTTTTTACCAAACATTATCTAGAGTAAGATTCAAGTACTGGGTGAATTTTGTGAAAATTTGATGGCTGAATCGGAAGTTATAGTGATTTTTAAGATGTTACCGCTGCCACAGAGTTGCCCGTATTTCAAAATCACTTCTATCAGACCTGGTCCTAGCTATTACAAAAATGTTCTGTAAATTTTATTATGATCGGATAATCTGGTCGTCAGTTTTCGTAAACAGAACTTTCAAGAGCTGAATATAGAGGTAATTTGGTGATGGGTTGCCGTTCTTTTGCAAATCGGAATTTCCAAAATTTCGATTTCACATGAGGGACAAAGATCATAATTTATCAATGATTTGAATTTTTTGTCTAAATTCAAAAATTTGTCAGAAGGTGCAATCATTTGAAAGATTTTTATTCAGGAGCCTGCCGAAGCTACAGGGTAACCCACTTTATCTTGAGAATCCATGTGTGTTAAATTTCAGTCAACATGTATACGCTCTGCAAATTTCACGATGATCCAATGTTTTTGTCGGAAGAAATGACAAATCAAAATCTGAAAAAAAAATCCTTGCTTACTTTGGGGCACGTGGCACACACACACAGCTCAAAATTTCCAAGTTTTTAACATAGACAAGCTTAAAACATAATAAGTTGTCATTTCCAAACATTGATTTTAAAAAAGTTTACACTGCTTGGAAATATAGAAGTACCTCAAAATTCACTAAAATGCTCGCCGCCTCCAAACAGTTAAGGATATTGGAATTTAAGCAAATTATGGACTTACCTACTATACACATCTACGCCTTTCAAAAATTTCAGCTCAATCGGATCAACCACTCCAGAGATTATCTCCCTTAATCATTTTGCTGATATATATATTTATATATATATATATATATATATATATATATATATATATATATATATATATATATATATATATATATATATATATATATATATATATATATATATATATATATATATATATATATATATATATATATATATATATATATATATATATATATATATATATATATATATATATATATATATATATATATATATATATATATATGTTTATATATATATACATATATATATATATATATATATATATATATATATATATATATATATATATATATATATATATATATATATATATATATATATTATAATAAAATTAATAAAATTTCAGTGAAAAAATAAAATTAATAATTTCAGTGAAAAAATCTCAAAATCGCGCCATCCTATTGCAAATGAATATTCTTGAACCCTTTGGCACCGGCGGCCATATCAGTGATATTTTAAATATACCTACTATTCTGTCAAAAAATAACTTTTCGAAAAATAAAATTAATGTAATGAATTCCGAACCTGTTTTATTGTAAATTTGATAATGCTTTTGAAAGATTTAAACCTTTGTGTGCCTTAGGCGCCTTAAATGAGATTGGGAAAATTTAAAAAATGATGAATTACGATTACTTTTAGTTTGATTTTCGGAGTATTATAAAACTGACAGGACATATGAATGTTGATAAGTTGATCACTTGCATTATTTTTGATGAACGTACTGGCAACTATGTAGCAAATGTACGTATTGACCCTAGGTACGTAAACATTCAAACCATTCTCACAATGAAAACCAACTTGTTTACAAATCTTATGCTTTCTTTACACATTCAAAGTAAAACTTTGGAAATTTCATGTTGGACAAGAACGGTAACTCTTTCCCAATTTACCTATATTTTTAGCATCAAAAACTTCTGTTCATGGAAACTCACGAATCAATATACGGATACAGCCTAAATTTAAAGAATACATTACACTTAAGAAGGTTCAGTTCTGATGGAAGCCATTTTGAATTGTGGGCACCTCTGTGCCAGTGGTGCCATCTTGAAATATTACCAAAATAATATGCTTTTCGCCCTATGAATTCTGATTCAGTTACCAGATTTTTATGAAATTGGCACAGTAGCTGAACCTTACTTTAAACCGTGTTTGATAGGCATTTGGTTGCAAACTTTGATTGGTGCTGCCAGCTATGGTAATTTCTGTGTCTTTGGTTTCGAAAGCTCGCTCATATATATATCATCAAAATATATGTATCATCGAAAAAATTAATTGACTATTTCTCAGAAGCGCGCCATCGAATTCAGCTAAAACTTTCAGTGCACACTGGTGTATATGCAAAATAGGTCCAGGTTTTACAAAATGTCTATTATCTTTAACCTTTTGGCACCGGTGGCTGTTTTAGATATACTTTTTATATACCTATTGTTCTGTCCACAAATAATTTTTGCAAAAATTAAGGTAACGGAATGAATTTCAAACGTGTTCTTCATGTGAATTGGATAACCCCATGTGTGCGCTAGGTGCCTAAAAAGAGAACGGGAAAATTTAAATATTTTGTAATTGCGCTAACTTTTGACAGAGCTTTTCAATTATTTTGAAACTTTCAGAACATATTGACAATGTCTAGTTGTAAAATTGTGTAGCTTTTAATGAGCATGTTGGCAACTCTGTAGCTAGAGTAGGCGCTGAAAGTGTAAACCTTCAAATCATCGACTCTCCATAATAAGTGTCGTTTCTTGGAAAAAAAGCCAGTGATATATAAATCTTATGCTTTGTCTACACAGCCTTAGTAAAAAATTTGAAATTTTACAACGGGCACGCCTATGAACCGTTTCCCAATTTACCTATATTTTTAGCATCAAAAACTTCTGTTCACGGAAACTCACGATCTGATAATCAGAATCGGATGAAATTCACAGAAAGTATTGGTCTTAAGTGATTATGGAATGCGGGCTATTTTGTGCCAGTGGTGCTATTTTGAAAAGTCGCTAGGAAAAACAACTACTTTTGGCCCTATAAATTCTGATTAAGTCATTCGACTTTGACAAAATTCACACAGTAGCTGAACCTTTATAGAAATTCGTTTAGTAGAAATTCGGTTGAAAAATTCGGTTGGAGCTGCTTGCTACGGTAGTTTTGGTGTCTTAAATTTTGAAAATTAATGAGCAAAATAAAGCTCTTTGATCTATAGCTTCCAGTTTAGTCATTGAATCATAACGAAATTCAAATGGCAAAAAAACTTATTGTAGGCAATATTCAATAGAAATTTAATATCAAAACAATGATAGGGTTACCAGCTATGGTCGTTTTTGTATATTTTTGGCATACCTCTAGTTAGCAATTTTATCATAGAATTTTCAAATCGTAGTCAATTTATAGTGAAAATAAGCACCAAATATTAAGATCTTGAAAATTTGAAAACTTTGCGAATGGTAACCCTAAATTTCTTTGCATCCCTATTACTTTCAATGCAGTCATTGGGTCAATACGAAATTCACACAGCAGGTTGACTTCAACGTTAGGCAGATGCGACATATTTTTTGCTACGGTGCTAGCAAAGGGCTGCCAGCACTAGGCCTCTTTGCTATTTTCGTTCCAATAAATGCTTGCATTAAGTATTGTCATCGCAAACATTTGGAATGAAAATAAGTAAACAATGTTTAAATTTTCTAAGATCTGCAAATTTTTCGGATCAACCCCAAACACCTTTCTATCGCTGTAAATTTCGATGAAGTCACCGAAATTAAAATAAGCTTATATTCTATTATTACTTAAGGTGTATTAGTTTTAAGTAGGAAAAGTAAGTACAAATGCACAAATCCTCTACTGTTCTTCGATTATTAGTCTTTCTAGCGACTCTGACGCGGTAGGGTTTTTTACCCTATAGATATTTTTGTCCATATAACTTTCGACGAAACCATCGGATAAAATCGAAATCGAAAGAGTTATTTGATTTTTACGCGAGGCAATTGTAAGAGACTTTAAGTTGCAGTGCTAGTAAAGTGTTGCAAGCACTAAACATTTTCTTTATTTATGATGTGCTATGCTGCTTTCAAAGTTTTGCAGTATTTGGCTTTCTTAAGGGACAACTATCCTGTAGAATGGTGAAAATAGTACATTTTTAAATCTTTTTTTTTCCATGAATTTATTATTTAATCAATTCTAATTTTTTGTATCAAATTAAAAATACATCGAAATTCCCAAAAAAAAAAATTTATCTTTTTTTTCGTTTTCTACATTTTAATAGATGGCGCTCGAAGTTGGGTAGTTTAAAAAAACATGACTCCATGGCGGACAGTTAATCTCCGAAACGGCTAGTCTGAAACAAAAAAATCAAAATGCATGCTAAAAAGGAAGGTATTTCACAAGACAATTTACCACATTTAGTAAAAAATCGGTAAAAAAAAAAAAATTGCGGACTTTTGAAAAAAAAAGTTAAAAAAAGTGACTTTTTTCAGCTTATTTGTTCTATAAAATTTTTTCTTATGTATTTTTCTCCAATTTTCTGGTCAATTGTCTTGCAGTGGACTCTAACAAACAAAACAAGCCCAGGTTTATGTAAATCGGTTCAGCCAATCCCGAGATTAACTGTCCACCATTTCAAAAAATGTTGTTTTGAGAAAAACGCGTTTAAAGTTTTTTTTATACTATAATAATCTGAATATTATAAAAAAATTTTTGTTTAACGCTTACAAATAATCAATCAGCAATTCCTGGACCATGCAAAAGTATTCCAGAGTCTATAAATTCCTGCTCTTCTTCCTGCTGCAGTTGTTTTCTTTGCAAGCGGGCTTCCTTGCTCGCTGCAGTAGCCGCTTTCTCCGCCATTTGGATCCTTTCTTCATCTTTTTCATATTTGTTTTAGTAAACAGTCCAAAAGGCGCGCGCACTAAAACTGCTATAACTTCTGCGTTTTTTCGAATTTCTTCTTAAAAATTGAGAAGGTCATTTTTGAAGGTGTAGAAAATCGGAAAATGTAAAAAAAATTAAATTGATTTTTCCAAAATTCTACAGGATAGTAGTTCCTTAAATCTCGAAACCCTTATTCCGCTCTGTAAGCTTATATGCATTGTTAAGATCAAAGTGATTTTGCACTTGAAACAAGTTGGAGCACATGTGGTAGAATACGCACTCAGAATCTGCAGGATTCTTCTTCTGTTCATCGAACAGTAGTATTTCTAGCGGTTCAGGTGCGCTAAAGTTTTTTCGTTAAGTATTTTTAAACACAGATAACGTTCGAAGCAGAGGGCCAAGGTTAAAGCTATTGTTCGGACGACGCAAATGCAAAAAGGGGGAAAACAGGTGTCAGTACGGGCAAATGTTACATTAAAGTTAAATAATGTTTTATTAGGACGATCCAATTCTTAAACAGAAAGTTGAATGCTGGGGTCAACCAACATACTGCCGTTAAAAAGTTTAATAAGGAAACATTCTTCGAGAAACACTCTACGTGACTCAAGAGAAGGAATTTGAAAGATGGAGAGGCGCATATTGTAATCACAATACGGAAAACTGTACTAATAGAACAAAGAGCGGATGAATCGGCGTTGCGCGGATTCAACCGCATCGATCAAGTATCCGTTATGTGAACACTAAATTTGGCAACAGTATTCAAGAACACTATGGATGAAGAAAAAAACAGATTTAGATAAGTGGAAAGATTAACAGAACGTTTAGAGGATCTAATAATGAAGCCGGAAAAACGAGAAGTCTTGGCAGTGATGTGTAGAATATGCAAGTCGAACTTCAATTTAGAATCAAATATCACACCAAGGTCCTTAATACTAGAAACAGCATTGAAAGAAGAGCCAAGAACACAGTAGACGAAGAGCAAAGGGGATGTTTTGTTGGTGAAAGACATTTGGTGACACTTAACAACATTCAAAGTGAGGGAATTAGCAGTGCACCAGTTAACCAATGCATCCAAATCATTTTGCAATATTGTACGAGTCACTAGTAGATTCAATCACTCTGAAAATTTTAAGATCATCAGCGTAAAAAAAGCAGAGTTAGTTAAAGAGGGAAGGAAGATCATTAACCGAACAAGCCAGGAATGGAGCCTTGCGGAACTCCTGAGGGCGGAAAAAAAAGTGTAGAAGAGCAAGAGTTAAAAGTAACAATACATAAACGATCACAAACGAAAGAAGAGAACCAGCAACAAAAAGCACTGGAGAGATCAAACCCTGCTTACTTGGACAGAAAAACATAATGGCAAAGTCGGTATAGTGGATATCTACTTGCTTTTGCTGGTCAATTGCGGAAACAACGGTGTTTGTCAAAGACCACAAGTCTGTAGCCGTTTACTTGCCTTTGATGAATCCATGCTGTTCACTAGATAACAGGGGCCATTTCAAAGGGTGCACTCTATTGTAAACGACTCTTTCGAGGAGTTTACTAACACATGGCAAAAGGGATATGGGACGGTAATCGGAGATGGAAGAAACATCACCAGCTTTATGGATGGGAAATATGTTGGCTGATTTCCAAAGTGATGGAGAGGTCCCGGTTGAGATGTTGAGACTAAAAATTATTGACAGAGGAACACACAAGGAAGATGAAAGTTATTTGGTGAAAAAATGTGAAAGCACCGAAGCTAGCGCTTGCGACGCGAGGCAACATTAACGATTTGACTTTTAAGTGATTAGTAAAAAAAAGCAGAAAGGGTACCATCAGGTGCGGGGAAAAAGGCTGATGACCAAGAGCTACTATAAAAGAAAAATATGAGCAAATAGCTCACAAGAACTTTGAGGTGAGGAGACAGACTTATCATGAAGATATATAACAGAAGAAATGCCAGAGGAAATTTTAGGCTTAAGATTGTCAGAAGTAATATAAGTTTCAACATGCTCAAGGTAAGCACGCATTGCGTCATTGACTGCTTTTAAGCAGCAGCTCGTATTCTTTAAAATACAAAAGGTCATCAAATGAGCCAGACCTTTTGTATTTGCTACGTGTTTTATCTTTGGCTCTAAGAGCAATCGCGTCATCGACGGTGAAACACGGATGGTCTGAACACCTTTTACAGTGAAATGAAGGAGCATAGCAGGAAATTAAGTCGGACAAGAAGGAATAAAACTTGTAGAGAGCATTATCAAAACTTAGCCTTCTGAAGAAATTATACCAGTTAGTACCATTAATTTCATTGGACAAAGCAAAGTAGTTCACTTTTTTAAAATTAAAACGAAGAGTAGAAGCAGATTTGTCTTTAGACAAACGGTTTAGAACTAATTAAAAAAAAAATGAAGATAATGAGGATCGGGGCACACCCCCGGAAATAGAGAAGGACTCAAGCAAAACAAAGAAGGGTGAAAGTTCGTCAAAACAAAATCAAGAATCCTGTTGTTAGTATTGTGTACGTTGTTGAATATACGTTGTTAGAAGTGAGAAAAGGGATATCAAAGAAGAAGAAGCGAGAGAGATATTGCTTGAAGACCATGAGAAAGTATCATCATATGAAAGTCACCACATAACAGCGAGGGAGCAGAAAGGAAGCGGCCATTGAGGTACGCCAGAGTTTCCTCAAAGAATTGTTCATAAACCAGCACTGATGATGGTGAAGGAGAAATACAGATAATCACACATTCAACCGGGGCGAAATGACGGAACGCTCTGCAGTGCGTTCCGTTCAGAGATCTATGTGTACCAATGAAAAACACTACCTCCTTATCACAAATTACACACAGATCGATTCCGATCCCTACACTGAAGGAAAAATCTTGGTAAAATCAACAATTTTCCTTAGTTGTTTTTGCGTCAACTACGGGCTATAGCTAAAACAACCATAAAAAAATAGTTGATTACTTTTATGCACCATGACGCGTGGTTGATAAACAATGTCCGTGGTGCAAAAAAAGTAAGCAACCACAAACAATGGTAGTCCAACAATATACATAGTACGAAATAGTAAATGACTGTAGTATGTAGTGTGGAATTATGTTTGTTGAATTTAACATTTGTATGGTAACGCGCACAATGGCTGCGGCCAAATTTGCCGCTGCGGCAGAATTTGCCAAATTTCTAATTTTGCCGCACCACTACCGGTGATACGTACCATAGGTTGGCATCACTACTAGGTTGAATTAACGCAGGTTGAATGGTCTAATAGACAAGCGATGGCTGATGTGTATAGTAACAAGCCAACCTAATCCTCGTACAACAGGATTTAGCAACACAAAAGACAAAAAAAATGAATTTGGTTGATGCCTTGGTTGCATTAACAGCGACATTGTCGCAGCATTGTGATTCACCAAATTCAACTGCAGCATTCACGCCTCCTCCTGTTGCGCCGCTGCCGCAATGCCGCTGTTTACAGCAAATTTTTTGACAGCACTTTGCTGCATTGCACTGCGTTTGTCACAGTGGAAAACACTGTAATGTGATTGGCTTATAAAGCGTCATAAAACGGAATATAAAGGCTTCACAGCATAACATGAATATGAATCATGTCGAACAGTAAACCGAACACAATTTTGCCATGTAGTATATGAAACTTCTATGATAGAATAGGAGTATGAGTATGAGGAGTATGAAAAATCAACAGTTTGCCTTAGTTAAAACAACCATAAAAAAATTGTTGATTACCTTTATGCACCATGACGCGTGGTTGATAAACAATTTCATTTGGAGCATGAAAAACGTCCAAATGTAGAAACCATTCTACTTTGCGTAGAATAATTCCAAAGACGTTGCTCACTGAATTACGTTTGTTGAAATCAACTATTGCGAAGTAGTTTAAGTACCATAAAAACTGTTGATAATTCGAAACGCTGAAGTTTTGAGTGAATTGATGAATATTTTTCTATTGATCAAGTATTTTTCGTGGTTATGAAACAATTAAAACAGTTGATTTCATAAACGTTGCGATATTTTTTGTATATCCAGAGCCAACTACTTTTATATCGTTAAATTAACTATATTAACATAGTAAAAATAACTATTTTCCGTAGTTCGTTTAACGATTTTGAATGAATCATTGCAATACTATTAAAAATAGTTGAACCAACCAAGAGTTTTTCTTTCAGTGTACGGAAAACAGCATAAAGGGGCAAAAATTCATTGCAACATATTCCTAGACAACCAAGTTTCTGTTATGTTGACAATATCATCAGACACGATTACAGAAGATATCTTTACATAATTAACCTTGGTCCTCAGACCACGAACGTTCTGGTAATAGATTTTTAGAGGTCTACTCATGTTTTGCTTTTGTTCGATGGTCTATACCGAAAATTTCTGGCGGAAGTCCTGACATATTCCCTAAGAACTACTTCAATTCATAATGCAAAAGCACCAAAAATATATCAGCAATTATAAGCTTTTTAATCATAGTGATGAAACAAAGCCCGTTAACAAGTCTCGGCTTATCGAGCAACAATAACTAGAAAAGATGTAACTGAAAAAATCTGTCGCATAAAACCCGCTGGTTACTACAAAGTAGAGGAATCAGGCATATTTTGAATGCATACTCTACCGGACGTGATCTAAATTACAACCATTCTTTTTCAGGGGACCAAGTGCAACTTTCGTCCCAAGGCTGCATCGAAACTCATTAGGTGGCGACAACTTCAGAATTACCACTCGCATTAAGAAAGACTTGTTACTCATATTCAATATCGAATCTTTATCTTAGACATTGAAAACGGCATTTGATCATGTTCAGCGCTTTCAACACTCAATCAGCATTGCCACGAAAAGTCTACCACTACTGCTTCACGTCAAAATCATCTAATCCTGTGACTTTCGATTTCTTCCGATGACTATATCGAAAGTTCCAGGGCTAGAAGGTTGTTATCCAAACAATTAACCAAACTGACATTCGAAACTTATTTTCATTGTAGATGTATGCAACTCCTATGGAAACTTCTAATAGAACAAAAATTATGATATTGTCTGCTGCTGGCAGCCCTAAGCTAAAATAACACAAAGTATACTTCCCCATACTTTGTAAATTTTGCTTTGATCTGGAGCTTGCATTGAAAGCAATATGAGTAAAGAGAAACTGTGAGCTATCATACGCAAATACTCTCACATTTTCGATATCTTAATATATTTCTTTTTTATTGTCACTACAAGATTACTACTATTTGAAGTTTAATAATAGGCGTGTTTTTTTTTGCTCCGATACAGAACAGAATAGAACAAAAAATTAAAAATTAAATATGATATCGCTCTGTTAAGATATGAAAAAAACTCTAGCGCGTCAGGATCGTTCAAAATCTGATTATCGAAGAAATTTTTTTTGAGTGACCAACAAATTTGGAAAGACATAATTCACTTTTTTGTAGCATCATATCAACCATTTCTTAGCCAAAGTAACAAAAACCATTTGTTGGCCGTGACTTATATAATGAAAATGTTCAGTGATGGCAGCTCTTTTCCGACGAGCATCAATAAGTCTATCAAAACTAGCTCATGCTTAACTCAACCTTTCCATTGAATTTCGTTTTCATTCACCGATTTCATTGAAAGTTCCAGCGATTTAATATTGTTTGAGACTGCCATTTGAACAAATTTAAACACTCGGAAAATTCAAACATTGGTTCCTTATTTTTATTGTAAGCATCTGATGGTGCAATATTTACGAAAATATATGATGCTTGTAACCCAGTGTTAGCAGCATAGCCAAAAATATACTAAATGTGGCTTATGTTAACGTAAGCCCACTCTGTGGATTTTGCTTCGATTGAATGACTGCCCTAGAAGTTAAAGGAGTGAAGGGAATTTTCTGGTTACCACCCCCAACACTTCATTCAAATTTTCCACAGATAATATTTGCTCTAAATTGTCATTGCACCATCATTCCTATTTGCAAATTTCATGACGTAATTGCTTAGTAGAGAAATTCCAAAAATATACCAAAATGGTCATAGCTGGCAGCTCTTTCATGATTTTGTTACGAAATTCCTTCAACATTAGGTCTACAGCATGTTTCATGACTGGATCGGAAGTTATAGGCAAAAAAGCTTTATTTTGCTGATAAAATTTACAAGATGAAGGTGAACAAATTCACACTTTGCAAAACACTTTCAATTTTTTCACCCAAAGTTCTGCCAAAAGTGTCTTAAAGTAAGGTTCAGCTACCATGCGAATTTGGTTAATATGTGTTTGCTGAATCGGAGGCTAAAGTCTCAAAAGCAGTTTTTTCCCATGCATTTTCAAGATGGCAGCACTGCCTCAGGGTTGCCTGCAATTCAAAGTCATTTCCATCAGATTTGACCCAAGTTAATACCAACATGTTCTCTAAATTTCATAATGATCGGATTATCCTGTCGTCAGTTCTCTTGAGCAGAATTTTCGAGTGCTGATTAGAGGACTTTTGGTGATAGGTTGCCGTTCTAATACGACTTGGAATTTTAAAAACTTCATATTGACCTAGTGAACAAAGGTTAAAATTTATCAGGTATATGTTTTTTTGGCTAAAAAGCAAACAATTTTCAGGATGGTCTATTATTTAAAGAATTTTTTTCACGTGTCTGTCGTAGCTACATGGCTGCCTGCACAATCTTGAAATCCACTGTGTGTTAATTTTTGGTCAACACCAATACTTTCTGCAAATTTCACGATGATACAATGCTTCTGTCAGAGCTATGAGATAGCTCTGACAGAATGCTTCTGTCAGAGCTATGAGATAGCTCTGATATATGTATATATATATATATATATATATATATATATATATATATATATATATATATATATATATATATATACATATATATATATATATATATATATATATATATATATATATATATATATATATATATATATATATATATATATACGCCACTGTATATATATATATATATATATATATATATATATATATATATATATATATATATATATATATATATATATATATATATATATATACAGTGGCGTATCTAGGATTTTCGTTCGGGGCGGCCCAGTAGCTTCAAACGATTTTTTTTCGCAGGCGCAAGGGGAGGGAGAGAGCAGTTGTCTAAAAATTATATAAGGAAAGCTGATGATTATCTGGGACATGATATTGTGAATACGAATAACCTTTGTTAGAAAAGAGAAACAATTATAGATTATTTGGACTAAGTTGTTTTCTTTTACAAAACATAGGCAATTTTTGCTGGTATATTTATTTTTTGTTTTATATATTACTGTAGTATCACACTTATAGCACATCAACGAGTTACACGCAACAAGCTCTACAACAAAACTATTCTACGTGACTTCTTAGCAAACATATCAATAATGGATTCAGGACTAACTGGTATATTCCGATGAGAGCCAAGCCTGTAAGACACTCCTCACTTGTTCGGTTAGGAAGATAAGTCTTCACGCGCTTTAAGGTTGAAAAACTCTAGCGCACTTGGACCGCTTGAAAACTAATTTTCGAAGAAATTGTCTTTGAGTGACAAAAAAGTGTGGAAAGACGTAAGACACTGTTTTGTAGAATGATATCAACCATTCCTTATCCAAAGCAACAAAACTCAACTATAACTCAAATGATGTAAATGTTCAGTGCTGGCAACACTTTTCGAACGAAGCAGTAATAAGTTTACCATAACAAGCTCATACTCAAACCAACTTATCCTTTGAATTTCGTTCTCATCGCAGGATTTCATCGAAAGTTTCAGCGGTTAAACGTTGTTTGAGGCTGCCATCCGAAAAATGCTCAAAACTCGGAAAATTTGAAAATTGATTCGTTATTTTTATTGTAAATGCTTTGCATATGAGAACGTAAGCATCTGTTGGTGCAATATTTACGGAAATGGCTAATGCTGGTTAGCTTGTGTCAGCAGCAAAGCAAAATACATACCAAATCTGCTTTACGTTAAGTTAAACCCAACCAGTAAATTTCGTTTCGATTGAATCACTGCGCTGAAAGTTATACGGGTGAAAAGAATTTTAGGGTGGCCACCCTCAAAACTTTTCAAATTTTTAAAGCGTTAATATTTGTGGTTAACTTTCATTGCAGGATCATTTCCATTTGCAAATCTAATGACATTAATCGCTTCGTAAAGAAATTTCATAAAATTACAAAAATGGTCATAGCTGGCAGTCCTTTCATGATTTTGGTATGAAATTTCTACGACATTTGGTTCACATTAAGGTCCATTTACTGCGTGAACTTCGATTTGATTTCTGCACTGGACCGGAAGTTATAGGGAAAAAAGCTTTATTTTGCTGAGTAAATTTGCAAGATTTAGGAGACAAAAATCACCATAGCTGGCAACTCTATTCTAATTATTCAACCAAATTTTCATCAAATGTTACCTTAGGTAAGATCCAAATACTGTATGAATCTTGTCCAAATCTGATGGCTGAATCGGAAGTAATAGGCCTAAATATAGCTATATATAGCTATAGGCTTTTTTTTCTCAGCTATTTTTTAAGATGGTACCACTGCCACAGGGTTGTCCGGATTTAAAAATCACTTCTATCAGACCTGGTCCTAGCTAATACCAACATGTCCTGTAAATTTCATTATGATCGGATTATCCGGTCGTCAGTTCTCGTGAACAGAAAGAACTTTTGAGTGCTGAAAATAGAGGTAATTTGGTGATGGGTTGCCGTTCTTATGCAAATCGGAATTTTGAAAATTTTATCTTGAGATGAAGGACAAAGGATAAAATTTATCCAAGATTTGAAATTTTTGTCAAAAATCAAAAATTTTTCTGGAAAGTCAATGATTTGAAGGATTTTTTTTCAGCAGCCTGCCACAGCTACAGGGTTACCCGCTTTATGCTGAAAATCAACATG
The DNA here is from genome assembly GCA_947369275.1 of Nemotelus nigrinus. Taxonomy (NCBI): domain Eukaryota; kingdom Metazoa; phylum Arthropoda; class Insecta; order Diptera; family Stratiomyidae; genus Nemotelus; species Nemotelus nigrinus. The sequence continues at coordinate 126,963,070 of OX376372.1, read as the reverse complement.
TGCAAATTTTAGTCAACATCAATACGCTCTGTAATTTTCACGATGATCCATTGTTTTTCTTACAAGTAATGACAAATCACAATTTGAAAAAAATTCCTTGCCTACTTTTAGACACCCTGCACCCACACACGGCTCAGAATTTCCAATTTTTTATAATAAACAAGCTTCAAACATAATTAGTTTTCATTCCCAATACTTTTTTTTAACAAAAATTTACACTGCTTGGAAATATAGGAGTTCCTCAAAATTCACTAAAACGCTCGCCGCCGCCAAAAGGTTTAGGGTATCTGAATTTGGACCTACCTACTATATATATTTCTACGTTCTCCGAAAATTTCAGTTCAATCGGATCGGCCACTCCAGAGATTATCTCCCTTAATCATTTTGCTAATATATATATATATATATATATATATATATATATATATATATATATATATATATATATATATATATATATATATATATATATATATATATATATATATATATATATATATATATATATATATATATATATATATATATATATATATATAGTATATATATAGATATATATATATATATATATATATATATATATATATATATATATAGATATATATATATATATATATATATATATATATATATATATATATATATATATATATATATATATATATATATATATTAGCAAAATGATTAAGGGAGATAATCTCTGGAGTGGCCGATCCGATTGAACTGAAATTTTCGGAGAACGTAGATGTATATAGAAGGTAGGTCCACGACTTTCTCAAATTCAGATACCCTAAACCTTTTGGCGGCGGCGAGCGTTTTAGTGAATTTTGAGGAACTCCTATATTTCCAAGCAGTGTAAATTTTTTTTAAAAAAAAGTATTGGGAATGAAAACTAATTATGTTTGAAGCTTGTCTATTATAAAAAATTGGAAATTCTGAGCCGTGTGTGGGTGCAGGGTGTCTAAAAGTAGGCAAGGAATTTTTTTCAAATTTTGATTTGTCATTACTTGTAAGAAAAACAATGGATCATCGTGAAAATTACAGAGCGTATTGATGTTGACTAAAATTTGCACATGTTGATTTTCAGCATAAAGCGGGTAACCCTGTAGCTGTGGCAGGCTGCTGAAAAAAAATCCTTCAAATCATTGACCTTCCAGAAAAATTTTTGATTTTTGACAAAAATTTCAAATCTTGGATAAATTTTATCCTTTGTCCTTCATCTCAAGATAAAATTTTCAAAATTCCGATTTGCATAAGAACGGCAACCCATCACCAAATTACCTCTATTTTCAGCACTCAAAAGTTCTTTCTGTTCACGAGAACTGACGACCGGATAATCCGATCATAATGAAATTTACAGGACATGTTGGTATTAGCTAGGACCAGGTCTGATAGAAGTGATTTTTAAATCCGGACAACCCTGTGGCAGTGGTACCATCTTAAAAAATAGCTGAGAAAAAAAAGCCTATAGCTATATATAGCTATATTTAGGCCTATTACTTCCGATTCAGCCATCAGATTTGGACAAGATTCATACAGTATTTGGATCTTACCTAAGGTAACATTTGATGAAAATTTGGTTGAATAATTAGAATAGAGTTGCCAGCTATGGTGATTTTTGTCTCCTAAATCTTGCAAATTTACTCAGCAAAATAAAGCTTTTTTCCCTATAACTTCCGGTCCAGTGCAGAAATCAAATCGAAGTTCACGCAGTAAATGGACCTTAATGTGAACCAAATGTCGTAGAAATTTCATACCAAAATCATGAAAGGACTGCCAGCTATGACCATTTTTGTAATTTTATGAAATTTCTTTACGAAGCGATTAATGTCATTAGATTTGCAAATGGAAATGATCCTGCAATGAAAGTTAACCACAAATATTAACGCTTTAAAAATTTGAAAAGTTTTGAGGGTGGCCACCCTAAAATTCTTTTCACCCGTATAACTTTCAGCGCAGTGATTCAATCGAAACGAAATTTACTGGTTGGGTTTAACTTAACGTAAAGCAGATTTGGTATGTATTTTGCTTTGCTGCTGACACAAGCTAACCAGCATTAGCCATTTCCGTAAATATTGCACCAACAGATGCTTACGTTCTCATATGCAAAGCATTTACAATAAAAATAACGAATCAATTTTCAAATTTTCCGAGTTTTGAGCATTTTTCGGATGGCAGCCTCAAACAACGTTTAACCGCTGAAACTTTCGATGAAATCCTGCGATGAGAACGAAATTCAAAGGATAAGTTG
>OX376372.1:126914424-126960619 GCA_947369275.1 Nemotelus nigrinus | reverse complement strand
TACAAGCTAAAAATATATTTTATTTTACATAAGTACGTCTGAGCTGATGCTAAAGGGGCGGTTAAATTCGCCACGCAGAAGCGATGACTACTTATTTGCAAAAACGACAATTGCTTTCCTCCTAGCTCGTTTACAAAAATAAAACTTATCTTTTTCGAACACTGGTAAAAGCTAACTGCGCATATCACATACCATTTCATGGCGATCCTGTAACACACGATCCTGCAAATATTCAGAAGCTTTTATGTTTGGAGCTTGCGGTGCATAATGGATAACTCTGAGATCTGGACATTACGAATAACTAAACTGGAGCCCGACAAAATTTTGCAAGCGGATTTTTGCAAGACGACCCTGCAAATTTCGAGCGATGCATATTTCAACTGCTAGAGCGACATCGATTCTTGGACGACTGCAGAAATTATAACCATTAACATTGAAAAATAGATTTAAAATTATAGATAAACATAAACTAAACCATGTTCCTGCGAATTTCGAAACCTGCAGATAGTGGGACCTACGAACTTTTGATATTACGAATTTCGAGCGACAAGAATTCCAAATTCGATTAGCCTCGAGCATCGGGAACTAGCTCATAGATCACACATTAATTTAGATTAATGAAATCATTATGAATTATCTAAACAAAAAATTTAAACTACAACGGCTTGAAAAACAATATTATGTATACCGAAAAACTATAAAATAGAAAATATAATACAAAACATGAAAATTAAATTTTGCAAAAAAAAATAAAACACTTCAAGTATTGAAAACAGGATTTTCAAGAACATTAAAAACGAAACTGTAAACAAATTTACATGATGGAGGCAAATGAATCAAAATTAGAACCGTTAGTTATAGTATCAAATAATGTAATGCTTCAAATAGGAAGCAAATTGAATGAAAGTGAATAGATGTAACGAACAAAATATAATGGTGTTTCGTAAACAATATAGGGAATTAAAATTTGTTCGATTAATGAACAAAACAATAAATCAAATACAGTAGAATAACAAGAAATATGCATGGTCTGTGGTATGAAAAAAAGATTGTGAAGAAGTAAATAAAGTTAAAAAAAAAAAAATTCTTAGTTCCAGTAGCGCTTTAAAAAAAAGGAAAAACGATTTATATATATGTTTTGATTTTGGAAGATTGAAAGATTATAGTAAGATGAGTAACTTCGATATTGAGGTAGCATTGGAGTGCATACCAATTTTTAGTGGTAATCCGAAAGAACTTGAAGCTTTCCTAACAATAGTTAGTTTACTAAATGAGAGCCTTAATGAAGACGGGAAACACAAATTATTGAAATTTACAAGACATGTAAAATTAGGAACGGTTGTTAAAACACAACTATTATCATTAGATATAAATAGCTACGTTGAACTAGAAAGAGCTCTAGTAAATAGATTTAAAAACAAAAAAAGTCCACAGCAACTTCATACTCAGTTAACACAATTAAGTCAACGCGGAACAGTTGAAAAATTTGGTGAAAAAATATCTGAGCTAATTAACGAATTAAGTGAGATTCAAATAAGTAGTTTAGGCAAAAATCCATCTCAAGCAGAGAAAAGTGCGATACAGAAGTCAAACGACTCATATGCACTAACCATCTTTAAGAATGGGTTAATCGAAACACTTAAACCCACAATTTTTGCCGCACAGCCTAATACGTTTATAGAAGCAATTCAAATTGCAACTGAATTTGAGTCAAGCAGCAATGTTACAGAAAACATTATGTACGTAAACCAAAGAAACAATATACATCAAAAATTGAATAATAGTTATAGCAACTGCCCAAGCAATAGCAACTGTGAAAGAAACTATTACAACACATATAAGAACAATAATAATTATAGTCAAAATCAAAATAATTATTACAGAAATAACAATAAGAATAATGGAAACAACTATAATTCCAGAAACAAAGTAACAAACCAAAGCTATTATTATAGAAATAACAATAATCCTGAAAGAATTGGAAAAAATTTTATAAACCAGAGAAATGGAAATGCTCAGAACGAAATCACACCTGAAACTTATATAAGCTATTCAATAATCCAAGAAGAGAGCGAAAAACACATCGAAATATTAAACACACACAAAAAAGATGAACTGATAGATAATATTAAAACAGAAACTGAATCATTGAATGAATACCGATCGATTGAAGTCGAAGGTCCAATAAACGATATACTCAATGATGAAGAAATCATTAAAGAAGCAGTGCAAAGTATTGACATGAACCATATGAGTTCAGAAGCATTAAAAAATATGAAACCAACACAGAAAAACAATACTGATGACAAAAAAGTATTACCATGTACAAGAAAAATAATCATAAACGAAAAAAATACTAGGCAGAAGAAAAATAAAAGAAAGTCTGAAGAAGTACATAAACAAACCCACAACATAAAACATATGAAAGCTGATTTATATAACAGCGACTCGACTATTAAAATTAAAAGTTTGATAAAACATAATATGAAGCCTAAAGAAGCTTCTGTTTGTAACAGCGATTCGAACGCTGATATAGAATATTTGATGAAATCAAAATTCAAAATAGAGTATATTCCAAGAGTGACAATGGAAAATAATAAAATCGCAGTTAGATGCAGTGACAATCCATCGAAATTAGTTTTGCCATTGGAGATGCTGACATCACAAACAACTGAAAAGAATATATCAAATGTGTGCCAAAACAAGAGCCACAAAATCCCAAACACATCTAATATAGAGAAATTCAAAAACATGCTTAAAAGAATGCTACAAAAAATTCAAATACCAAACGAACCGATGAAAATAATCATCTACAAAACACCTAGGAGAATAATTGAAAGCTTAATTCAATTTAATTATATTAATGAACTACAAACCAAGCTTGCAAAATATGAAAGAATAAATTAAAGAAAACAATAAAATTAACTCAGGAATTGAAATAAACTTTTCAACTTTGAAGTAAAATATTTATTCTTTTTTGTAACAGATCGAACATACTTTTCGGAACCTAAGTTTACTCAATCAAATACAACAAAATATCTAAATATAAAAATGAATTCGTTGAATTTTCAAGAAATTTTAGTTAAAAACACCAAAAAACAGCAAAAAGAATACCACAAACCATACAAAATATAAAGAAATTTTGTTAAATCATATATATTAGCGAACAGAAAATTGCACAATTATTTACTAAAGAGATATTATTAAAGTTACACAAATATGAAAATATCATACGAAAATAAACACAAAAAAAAAAGCATATTTAAGCATAAGCATTGTAATTACATTGTTATTCAACACAAAATTGATGAAAAAGTTCATACATTCACACATTAATTAATATCTATAGAAATTATTAATTTTTACAAGCAAGAATACCAAATTACAAACATAACATAAAAAAAAAGCTTCAAGAAAACCACACATATATTTTAAGTTAAAACTAAACGAAACACTTATGAATTAAATATTCAAACCTAAGCTTTCTATGTACATAAACAAAAACGTCGATAAAAAAAAATGTGATTAAAATTGTAAAGTATGGATTTGAGTTCAAAAAAAAATTTTCTTTCTACAGAAAAGAAATTTTTTTTCCCCAAAGGAGGAGGGTGTTGTGAATATAATAAGTAAACACACAAATGTCAAAACATATCAAATATGTCCACTTTGCGATTTGAGCGACATTCCACAACAAGTGGTGAGCACTGAAATTAAACTTGACTTAGCGGAGACTCGAACAAGTACACTTAACGTTAAAAATAACACCGAAAACCAAGTCCATACATTTTAGTACAAATAATTTTCATTTGCTAATTTAACGAATAATGTTACTATTTAAGACCGGAATATGGCACAATAAAGTCAGTCTGAATTGGTAAGCCATGCTTGAATAGGCGACCAAAAAGACGTTGCTCGTACAAGCTAAAAATATATTTTATTTTACATAAGTACGTCTGAGCTGATGCTAAAGGGGCGGTTAAATTCGCCACGCAGAAGCGATGACTACTTATTTGCAAAAACGACAATTGCTTTCCTCCTAGCTCGTTTACAAAAATAAAACTTATCTTTTTCGAACACTGGTAAAAGCTAACTGCGCATATCACATACCATTTCAAAAGTGTTGCTAGCACTGAACATTTTCATCATTTGTGTTATAGTTGAGTTTTGTCGCTTTGGATAAGGAATGGTGGATATTATTCTACAAAAAAGTGTGGCAATTCTTTCCACATTTTTTTGTCACTCACAGACAATTTCTTCGAAAATTAGTTTTCTAGCGGTTCTGACTTTTTACTAATGTTCGACGAACAATAGTCTTAAACTCGTTTCGCCGAAAATTCATATTTCTTTATATATATATATATATATATATATATATATATATATATATATATATATATATATATATATATATATATATATATATATATATATATATATATATATATATATATATATATATATATATATATATATATATATATATATATATATATATATATATCAGCAAAATGATTAAGGGAGATACTCTCTGGAATGGCCAATCCGATTGAGCTGAAATTTTCGGAGAACGTAGATGTATATAGTAGGTAGGTCCACGAATTTCTCAAATTCAGATATTCAAAATCTTTTGGCGGCGGCGAGCGTTTTAGTGAATTTTGAGGAACTCCTATATTTACAAGCAGTGTAAATTTTTGTTAAAAATAAGTATTGGAAATGAAAACTAATTATGTTCTAAGCATGTCTTAGATAAAGAATTGGAAATTTTGACCCGTGTGTGGGTGCAGGGTGCTTCCATAGTTGCTTCTGCGGAAAATGTTGCAGTACCCACTCCGGCCGATGTTTAAAAGCCATCAGTGTAGATGCTAGGAGTTGCTGCGCCCATTTCCCGATTCCAATCCTGCCCATCCCCCACAATCGCCTGATATCCCCGCTCGAAGTACAGAGTGGGGACCAAGTAGTCGGTGCTACCTGCGTACCCCCGCTCAATACTGCTGTACATAATCCTGGTAAGTTTCTCGAAATTGTCCTGCTGCACCACGTTTTTTTTCCGCCATCGCTTGTGTGTTTTCTGCTTCTATAGGATTAGCCAAATAAATTACTTTCAATGTTCCTTAAGGTGGAACTTACTTATTTTCTGCACCGAATTGAAATGTAGTTAATTTGCTAGGTGGAGAGTCGATAGTAGCTGCACCGAAAATTGATTTCAAATTTTGGCTATCTGGCTCGACGAACCAAAAATAGTTGTGATCTAAAACGCAATTCACAATGCTGGCAATGTGCCAATTCTTTCACCAAAGTGCTGGGGCAGGCTCACCGATAGCTTTAACCAAGCAAAAGTCTTGTGGGCTTTGGTTTGAAAAAGATACTTTGTTCATCGCTAGCGCTTCTTTTATACCTAAATTTAGCTTTTGTACTAACTTAACAAAATGCAAAATGGGATATATTTATATTGAACTGTAATAACAACAGTAAACTGCACACATGCATTTATAATTTGAACTTTGATTGCCACCAAATTATTGAGTGTCATCGTATTCACGGAAATTGCGAAAGACAAGAAAAGCTTATGTTACAATGACTGACAAGTTGTTAATAAATGTCGTAATTATGAAATTTGAATCCAAACATGTGAGTTGTCAGCACATTGAACGACTAAGTGTACAATCGTTTTGTGTATAGGGAAATTAATGAGTAAGAATATGATAAAGTGCGGTTGAGTTTGTGAAAGTAAGTATTTTATGACATTGAACTTGAATGAAACTAAGCATTCTATGATGACAAAGAACTTGAATAAAAATAAGTATTTAATGATGACAATAGTAGTAAGACAGGCACCAGTCCATATAATTTTACTAGCGTAAAGAGTACCACAAAATCGCCAAAGTGCCACCATACGCCCCCCGTGTATTTAGATAGCTGAGTGCCACCACGATCTTGGCTGGAGGCGGGATGGAAGTGCTGACGAGGAGTTGAGCGATGTGTGCTGGTGATGTGAAAGAGTGAGAAAAGCAGATGGAAAACAGCTTTTTTCGAGAGAATGGGCGTTGGGTGCGAGGAGTTGAGTGTATGGTGTTTTCAGACTACGTCATCAGAATTCCGCGCTTTGCATTGCCTTGACTCGGGTTGAATCGTTCGAATGGGGGGGCTACTTCCCGCCTTTTTTCACTTGAAAAGCTTTACTTGTTGGATGGATGTGAGACTTATTCTCTTGGTAAGTTCCACAAGTCCCACCTCCATTCAGACGGGGAACTTGTCCACGTGTGTGGAGATTCGCCGGCCGATACGTGAAAAAAAAAAAAAAAAAAAAAAAAAAAAAAAAAAAATACGTATGATCTTTGCCGCCGCCACCGCGGCTGCCGCCGTCATAATCCTTTTCTAGAGGAAATGTCTATGCGATACCTGCTGCATATGCATACGAGGCGACCGAATTAGTCACAAGTAGAAAAACTCAAGTGTACGTAAACTATGCCGCCGTCGTCAGTATGCAAACATACATATCCATTTAGCCAGAGACTTGCCGGTCGATACATGAAGAAAAGAAGATAAAACTCATGGTTGTAAGCTAATGATGCATCGTACGTTTCACCTGATCTGGTTTTTAAATGAAGCACCAGGCACGATGGCGCTATCCGCTATATTGGGTTCATTGTAAATGATGAATAAAAATTCCGGTCGAGATAAGACGGTTAAGATGTCGACGGCCAGATAGCTATTAATTCTTTTGATTCTGCTTTGCACATTTTCCCGTAAACTATGAATGAATATACTGATCGAGATAAGACGATTAAGACATCGAGAGCCAGACGGTAATCAATAGCACGTCTTCACGTATGAATGTTTATTTTATTCTTTTGTGAGGAAGGTGATGATCATTACGTGCATACGTTTTTTCGTGTTGATTTGTACACAATCTTTGGTTATTGAATGAAAGAATTTTATATTTTTGAAAATACATTTGACGATATGGTAGTAATACATTTTACGATATGGTAGTAATACAATAATGTGTTTGGTCACACCTTGACCGGTATCACCTAAAGTGAAACAAAACCAGCTTTAACAGTAATGGGACACATAGTATAGTGAGGGTAATAAAAGATATTCATAGTCATAAAAAAAAAAAAAAAAACGAATACAAATTTTTTATTGCCAATATTTAAAATGACTTTGATCTCATTTTTACACTTCTTTCGTAAATTTAAGTTTCAGGAACCCGCCTCTGGATTCAATTACACCTTCAAACAGCATTAGCCCTGGTTCTTTGTTGAGCTCCTCTATTTGACGTTGCGTCTTGATTTTTTCTGAAAATCGTGGAGGGAGAAAAACAAATTTGTCCGGGTGTAGGTGAACTGCTACTCTATTTCCAAACTTTGTATTAACAAGCCTGAAAAATTTTATTTTGTACTCCTTCCCAATTTCCAGAGAAATCACCGAAGTTAAGGTGTCCTGACTTCCTTCCGCAATCGTATTAAGCAGCTCGAATACACTCTGAAATTAAAAACATTAAAAAGAGCTTATAATTTTAACCTAAAATTAAAATGATATTTTTAGCACTTACCATTTTTACTTGACTCCTAGTAGAGGTGAACTCATGAAAAATCCTAACCAAACGCCCTTTATATACGCTTCTACAATTCTTTTTTCTCAAAAAACAACCATCCCTTTAAGCATTAAATTCGAACACTAGTCTTACTAGTCTAACCGTCGTTTGCAATCCATTAATAAGATGATATATTTATCATGCTGAGAAAATGATGCGATTCTTACACTACACTACAATGTAAGGATAATATGGTAAATAGATGAGATCATAGACATTGTTGCAAGCCATGTTGAATATACTTAGATCTTAAAGTTTTTATTTAGCATGCCTGGAAGGTATTACGTTTCTTACATTACATTGCATTGTATTGCAATGTTCACCTGAGTATAAAATTTAAATTCGACTACTTGTCATACTAGTCTCGGTGTCTCGGTGTCGTTTTAAGTTCATTAATATAGTTCTAAGCTGACATATTTATCATGCTGAGAAGATAATACGTTTCTTACATTACACTACAATGTAAGAATATGGCATGTTCAAATCTTTTTTATTGAAAGAGGGGGTTAGTAAAATGGTATAAAAACGAAGCATCAAAAGCCAAGATTTACACTTCATCGAACCACAGAGCAGGGTTTGAAGATCAGCCAGACCAGGTCCAACCGCAGAGTAGGATTTGAAAAGCATCCAGCCCCGAGCCCGAATTGAACACCAGCCAGCCCAGAGCGGGAATTGAAGACCAGCCAGTCCAGAGAGGGATTTGAACATCAGTCAGTCCAGAGCGGGATTTGAACACCGGTCAGCCCAGAACGGGATTTGAACACCAGCCAGCCCAGAGCGGGATTTGAACACCAGTCAGTCCAGAGCGGGATTTGACCACCAGTCAGTCCAGAGCGGGATCTGAAGACCAATCAGTCCACATCGAGCCACAGAGCAAGGTTTGAAGATCAGCCAGTCCACATCGAACCACAGAGCAGGATTTGAAGACCAACCACTTCAGAGCAGGAATTGAAGATCAGCAGCTGGATTTTGATGACATCAATTGAAGCAACGCTTCTTAAAGAGAGGTGTCGGTTACTAGAGGAGCTTATCCGCAACACGGACAAGTTACTCAGTCATCAATTGACAGCTGAGAAGAAAGAGGAGCAACCAAAAGAAGTAAAATCTAGTACAGCTCCGGAGGTAGTCATTAAAAAGAATTTAATTTCGAAAAAGAAACCTAAAAGTAAGATAAGAATAAGACCTATTACGCCAATTTTGTTAGGGCTAATCAAGCTTAAGGAGGAATTAAAAAAAAAATATGTATTTTGAAAACATTTTAAGTTATTTGAATAGTGCATCAATTCTAGGATGTGATTTTTTTATCTCTAGCTTAAGTAATTCCGTGAAGGAATTAAAAAATAAAAATTTTAGATTTTCAATACAGCAGAAGTATACTCTGCTGGAATTTTTAACAAAATTTTCAATAAACTTCAACATACCTCTCACGAACTGTGTGGTGAGGGAAGCGTTTGAATTTATAAGTAGTAGCGATGGTGGAGAAAATAACTCCCCGGTTGAAAATCTTGGTTTGAATAATTTTCCAAGTACTTCTAATGAAATAATACAGTGTGGCGGTGGTACGACCTCTACTTACGAGCTATTGCACAAGAATAGAAAGTTTTACAAAAAATTCAATGTTGAGGGTGTGAAAATGACTTTTCGATTAAACGATTTTTCTAACACTTCTGAAGACCCTTTCAAAAGCTTAGAGAAAGTATTTGATGATGTAATTAAAGAGTTAGTTGCAAATTCCTCTCGAGATAGTAAAGTAGGTTTTAATATCACACTTCCAAATTCACCTGAAATAAAACCAATTTGGTGCTCCTTTAGACCTGTTAGTGATATAAGTGGGAGTTACATAGTGGGGTTAATATCAAATGTGAATCAGTCAAATTCAGCTTTCCTTTCAGATAATATCATGGAATTAAAAGCAGATATTATCAATTTCCCTAAAGCGGCTGGTAGAATTAAGGCTAATTCAATGCAGGAATCTGAATTCTTAAGTAGGAAAAAAAGTGTAATAAATGTATGTATTGAAAATGCGGTTGACTGTCTTCCGCGCAGTATATGCTATGCTATTGAAATGTACTCGCCAAAATTTCATACTGTTAAACAAAACAGCAAATCCTTTGAACAAGCATTGAATAAAAAAGTGGGAAAGTTGTGTAAAGATGCAAACGTAACTCTTCAAGAAGACGGATGTATTCTTCAAGATCTCTATAAGTTTCAGAAAGCATTGGAATATTATCAAATAATAGTCTTTGATGATGCGAATGATTCAAATTCGGTAATTTTTAAACTTAGTCCGGGGAAGAGCTCAGTGAAGAAAATTTACCTATATTACTCGAAAGCTTTGACGCACTTTTACGTAATTACATCGGTAACTGGTTTTTTCGATAAAGATTATGTATGCCCACTTTGCGATAAAATTTCAAATCGAAAAAGTCACAAGTGTTCTATGAAATGTCGATACTGTAACTTATACCCACCATGTCAGTTTACTGATAAAGTAAAAAAATGCTACGAGTGTAATCGTGAATTCAGAGGTGACAAGTGTTTTCTCAATCACTTAACAAATAAAATTGAAGATAAAAGCGTGTGTGAAACATTCAAGATATGTAATCTCTGTCTCAAATTTATCGTTTACGATAGAAAACGGGATAAAGATCACACTTGTAACGAATATTACTGTCAATTTTGTTCAAAAGTTGTTCCTGAAGATCACTTATGTTATATTAAGCCGTACTCTAGAAAGAATACGAAATTTTTACTGATATTTTTTGATTGCGAAAGCACCCAAGATACTTCTTTTCAAGACAGCACCACATCGTTTTTACATGATGTTAACTTGATAGTTGCGCAACAGGTTTGCAATAATTGTTTTCAAGACGCTGACATAAACAGAAATTGTGAAATCTGTGGCGTTAGACGACATATTTTCGAATATGATGACAAAAACAGTTCTGTTATATCCAGATTCATCGATTACTGTATGCAAGATTTTAAATTTGTGAATAATGTGTTTTGTATTGCACACAATTTACAAGGCTATGACGGGCACTTTCTAATCTCGGAGCTATTAAAAAGAAAAATGAAAATTGATCCTATTATGAACGGGACGAAGATAATGAAGTTAAAATGTGGTAAAGTATCTTTTATAGACTCTTTGAATTTCTTGGCCTTTCCTCTTTCCAAATTCCCTCAAGTTTTTGGATTTACCGATTATATGAAAGGGTACTACCCTTATTTTTTTTAACACCATGACTAATATTAATTACGTCGGTAAATACCCGGAACGTGAAATGTATGGCTACAACACTATGAGGGTTGATGAAAGAGAACATTTTTTACAATGGTATAAAAATTCAGCTAAGGGGATTTTTGACAACAGGAAAGAAATGTTGAAATATTGTATGAACGATGTTGACATATTACGGTTTGGTTGTCTGCAATTCATGCAGGAATTTCGCAACATAAGTGGTGTTAATCCTTTCGTGGAGAGTTTAACTATTGCTTCAGCCTGTATGCTTGTTTTCAGAAAGAACTTCCTACCAAAAAACACGCTAGGTTTAATGCCTAAAAATAGATATTTTAATGCTGGAAATCAGTCCAGAATTGCATACAAATGGCTTGTTTGGATGAGTAAGAAAACAGGAAACGAAATTTTATCAGTCCTAAATAGGGGGGAAGTTAAATTAGAAAAAAGCGGGTTACAGGTAGATGGATTTGATCCTAAAACAAATACCGTGTATGAATTTCTAGGATGTTTCTATCATGGGTGCGATAAGTGTTTTAAAATAGACCACCTCTCTGATAGATCAAATTATAATCTTACAAACTTGAAACAGAGGAATGAAAGCACTCTTAAAAGACTTGAAGTGATTAAACGCTCTGGAAATAAACTTGAATATACTTGGGAATGTAGTTTTAGGAAATACTTGGAAAAAAACAAAGAGATAAATAATACATTAAATGTGTGTATCACAAATTATTCTCTACCACTTAATCCACGAGATGCAATTTACGGGGGTCGTACTGAGGTCTTCAAACTGTATCATATGACTGCAAAAGGTGAAATTATGAGGTATTTGGACTTTACCAGTCTCTATCCATACATTAATAAATATTCTCCTTACCCAATAGGCCATCCTGATATTTTACGTAATGACAACATCCCCCCCATTTCATATATTCTTTCTATGCATGGTTTTATCAAATGTTCGGTTTTAGCACCTACTACCTTACATCTTCCGGTTCTACCTTTCAGAACTAATAAGAAGCTTTATTTCGCTCTTTGTAAAAAGTGTGCAGAGCTTAATAATTTGTTTGAATGTAAGCATAATTCTGAAGAAAGACTATTTACCGATACATGGATTATTCCTGAAATCAAGCTTGCTGTTGAAAAAGGTTATAAAATAACACAGGTGTTTGAGGTTTGGAAATATGAGTATACTCAATACGATCCGATTTCAAAAACAGGCGGTTTATTCACGGAATATGTCAACACTTTCTTAAAAATTAAACAGGAATCTAGCGGGTGGGGTAGTAAAGTTTTGTCAGAGGCTGAAAAAGATGAATTTGTGAGAAGTTATCAGACTAGAGAAGATATAGTTTTGGAAAAAAGTAATATAATGAAAAACCCGGGGAGGCGCAATACTGCAAAGATTTGTTTAAATTCTTTTTGGGGTAAGTTTGCACAAAGGGAAGACCGCACATACACTAAAGTAATTAACGATTATAAAGAGTTTTGTGATTTTATTAACTCTCCTGAAATAGAGGTTTGTTCTTTATTTCCTGCAGATAAAGAGACAATGTGGTTGACATGGAAGAATGTGAAAGAAAACCTCAATACCTTACCACACAGTAATTTACCAATTGCAGCCTACACAACTGCTTTTGCAAGGCTTAAACTTTACGATGCTTTAGAAAAAGTTGGAAATAACTTATTTTATTGTGATACTGATCGTTTAATTTTTGCTGAAAAAAAGTCAAGTTCTATACCATTTCCAATCTCAGACTTTTTAGGAGATTTGACAGATGAAATTGAATGTTATGGTCCGGACTCCTTTATATCAGAGTTTGTAAGTACAGGTCCAAAAAGTTATAGCCTGAAAATTAAATGTAAAGAAGGTTTCAAATATATAACTAAATGTAAAGGTATAACAATTACTTTCAAAGATTCTGATCGTATTAATTTCGAAAAGTTCAGATCAATGGTTATTGGAGATCTAGATACAGATACGATTTATGTAGAGAACGAACGAAAAATTAAACGAAAAAGACCAGGGATAGTTATTTCTGCCCCGGAAAGAAAAAAATTCCGATTCACATTTGATAAAAGAGTTGTTAAAGAAGATTATACTTCTTACCCTTATGGGTTCAAGCAAATAAGATTAGAAAGTTAAGCTGTATGCTAAGTTATTAGTTAAAATGTTAAGAAATATGATTTAAAAAGTCGTAAAACTATTATTAATATTATAAAACTGTAAAACGTCTCTTTGTTAAAGCTAACATCAAACAAAAGAAAAACAAGAAACATTTCATGTTTAGCTGTTTAAGTAAAAAGAAATAAATACCGAAAGCTGTGTGAATAATACTCTCATTGTATGATTTTGACCCGCTTCATCAACATGTCGGAGTTTGTTTTTGACGTCCAATTCGTTTGTGGAAATAATGGACAATATTTTGCTAAAGAGCTTGCCATGTTGTGTTTTGATTCAATACAGCCAACAGTTTACCACTTTACACCTCCTTATCCATACGAAGAACTATCTACGCAAGCTCGAAAACAACACGAATTTGATGTCCACAACATAAATGGCTTACGATGGGATAACGGTGACGTTAATTACAACCAGCTTCCAGAAATCTTGGAAAAGTTCAAAGATTGCACAATATACTTGAAAGGAAATATGAAGGAGAAGTTTCTAAGAAAATATATGCCAAAAGCAAACATTATTCAACCCGCAACTCCAAAATTAAGCGAGCTTCGGAATTTCAAAACCATCTGTAATATTCACACGACAGCTCCAATACCTAGATGTGCTGCTCAAAACTGTGTAAACCTTTTTTTGTATTACCTAACAAATAGTATGTATTATTGCAAATAAAAAGTCATTCATTTACGTTTAAATTTTTGTATTTTATTTCATAACAGCAAAAAGTAAGTTACAACCACAAATTATTGGTATTTCGTAAAAAAGTCTTGAATAGTTGATATGTACGTACGATGTTCGAGGCGGTATGAAGAAATCCTCGTTATCCAGCTGAATTTTATCCTTCTCCCTGCATCTGGCACAATATTGATCAAAATATTCCTTCACGCTTTCTCCGGCCAGATTGTTGTGATACATGACAATGTTGAAGAAATCCATCATCGCCAATAGTTTGAATAGTTCCTCATGTTTAAATGTTATACTCTCGTTACCTATAGGTACCTGATATATCTCCAAGAGCCCTAGCTGGTTCGCGGGATATTCTTCCGTTGTAGATTTCAGATGCTTTAGGTATGTGTGTAGTGAAGTCCATTGGTTGTAATCTATTGCCAGCGGGGGTTGTCCATTATAACGGAAGATTATTTTTGAATGAAAAGTCTGCGGGTCGAAGCCGATTGTAACTTTAAAATTATGACAATTGTCCAGATAGTATGTGTAGTTAAGAAAGACATTTTCACTATCTGCTAGAGATTTTGATAGTTTTTGAGTCGAAGTCTTTTTCCTTTGCTTAACGCTCGGAGATTTGAAAGGAGTAGTCTCTGATGCTGTTTGCGTTGCCTTGTTCCGCTTGCGAGTGGATGACAAACTTTTTTCTGGTGTGCTAGCCATTTTTCAGGAATACGACTGATGAAACGAATGACTCAAATGTTAGTCGACGTACCCTTTTATACTCGCAGTCTTTTACATGACTGGTTAATATATAGCCCCCCCTTTTGTGACGAGGGTTTTACATAAATTTTTCTGTATAAATCAATTATTTCACCATCATTGAAACTATAATCTGTAGAGGAAAATCGGTTCAGGAATTTTCTGAAGCTCTTACCACTGCAGCGAAAATAAAGAAAAACACAGCAATACTGTCCGCATGTAGTTGAGAATGCACTTTGTAGTCTCTGCTTATTATTTGCAAAAACTTTACCATTGAGACGAAGGAATCTTTTGAAGTACTTGTTAGTAGGATATGTACCGAAAGAGTCAAAGTACTCGATAGGACCTTTTCTAGGAATATAAAAGGCCACCCAATGTGTTCCGCTTTTATGAGCTGAATCTGTATTCGCAATAATACAAGCAGGTTTCTTTATATGACGGGGTAAGTGATCGCACGGAAAAACGCCCTTGAAAAATCTTTTAGTAACATGATTTCGCTTTAGTGAACTATCAAGTTCGATCGTGTTCATTCCTGTTCCTTAGAGGTGATTGCTTCAAGGTTAATGATCCTAGTACGAGGTGTAACGTAGTTCTGGAGGAATTCCTTTGTTGGCTCCCCATGTACGAAAATAGTTGAAAACTTTGCGAGGGTTTTTATAAGATCCTCATCCAAGCGTTTAAGTTCAAGGTTTCCAGACACGCCAGTATGATCTGTAGTGCTAACTGTTGATGTAGGATATTTGTAAACGATCTCCTTTGTATACACTTTATCTGGTGAAATAAAGCCTGCAAAAGCAATTTTTTTAAAGAAGGTAAAGTGTCCCTCTGAAAAATACTCGGTATTTACTAGACAGTGAGTCATGGTACTGTAGTTATCTCCAACCAAGGCACAGATAAATAATACATACAGAAGTGTTGAACCTCTTTATATACTTTTTTATAGACTCGAGTAAACGTTTCGATTTTTATCGATTTCAATATTCGTATCGTACTCTGCATATACAATGCATGTCACACTATTCTTTAAGGCCTCTTTGAATCTACCCTCGATTCGCACAACACCCTGATTCAATAAACTGCCACAAGTTGATTCGTATGAATTATCCGCTGTCAAGTCAAATGCTAGCAAAAAGCAACCATTGTCGAAGAATTGTTTGGATATCTGATGGCCTTTATCGAAATAATTGATACCAGTACCCTTGAAAAGACTCAAGTACCCCCGGGTGCTCAGTGGTTTTTCTTTTGAATAATCGAATTCTATAGGTTGATTTGGTACTTGTACGCCATTAACTGACAAATTAAATCTCGTGATGTTGTTGTGTTTGAAGTTATATGGATTTTTAGTACGTTTTCCGGTATAGGCGTCGTTGTCTACCATCCCGAAAATGAGCAAGTTCGGTAATTGACCAACCACTATATTGTCCAGCGATAGTGTGAATGTATTTGTTGGTAACGTGTATGTTTTCACTTCGACGCGTTTGTACGGGTATACTGCATTTGAACGTTGCAGTACTGTTTCATGTGCCAGGAGAATATTGGGATTGACGCTTACATGATTCATGTACATTGTTGCTTCCAGTATTTTAATTCGAGGTGAGAATTTATCATCTTTCGAGTACAGGTAGAATTCAGGTTTCTCTAAAGATAATATGACGCGCAAATCCACACCATTAATCAATAGTTTTTCTTGGTTAAATATGTCGCTATGGATCTTTCCCATTAACTCGACGACATTACTTTTCTCTAATAGCGCCGATCTACTAAGATAACCTTTATTCTCAGACTTTGGACCAGAGCCTTCAATCATTTCCATTTCATCCTGGTCAAGATACCATCCAACCGATTCGAGATGAGTTGTTGCTGCATCTTTCCCGTAATTCAATAGATTTTCAATGTATGCCCTGTACTGGTAGTTGTTGTCTGTTTGAGCTATATTCTTCCCATTCAGCTGCACTGTACATTGTCTAAAAAGCGAATGCATCAAATTATTTGCGACGCCTATTGGATCAGCTGCGACTTCTCTTCCATCAACACCCTTGATTACTTCAGTCCCTGTGAATAACATCTCTTTGCCATCCTTTATTTTAACCATCTGCACTTTGAGCCGTAGATATATGCTGGACAAATCACGATACGTATCACCATGGCCGAGAGAGATGAATTCCAGTACAGATGAGTTATCCAATGAAGCTATTGGCTTGTATGCAACTTCTTCGGTTTTTAAAATGTTGCTTTGAATCGGTGATGTGGAGAAAATGTCCAATTCGGATTTCATGCATTCTTTGTAGGAGGACATGTTAATTACTTATCAAATATGTCCAAAACACGCTTCTTGATAACTTTTCGTTTACTTTTCACCCTTTTAATCTTTTTACGTGACACTCTTTTTACACTTTTTTTCAATTTACCAGCTTTACGTCGCTTAGGAGAAGACTTGAATTGAATTGTTGTGAACGGGTTAGCTCTTTTTATAGCCATTCGATTACCTGCTCCATTCATCTTATCAAAAAGTTTGTTTATACCTTTCTGAGCTAACTCCTGTGCTGCAGTTTGTCCGTGTTCTCTTAAGAGTTCTTTAAGAGGTTTGTTCCCAACCTCCTGTATAATAGCCTTACCGGTTTTGACCGCTTGTCGTTTTATAGCTTTTACACCTGACGCAGCCAAAGGTTTTAGATAACGTAATAAACCACTGAAAAAACTTCCTATACCTCTACCGCGCTGATAGATAATTGGGGCTCGATAGAGGTCTCCAATATCTGATAAATTTCCACCACTCTGGACCAAATAATACCGTGTGTAGTGCGAGTTCATGTCGTTAACATCGGTATTGAATATTAACACTATAACGCCTAGATCAATGGATGTGAATATTTATAGTTTTTCCTATCGCCGTTTGAAGTGAAGCATTATGTATGTGGGAGTAAAACTTGGTTCAAAATCTACTGGTTCACCTTGGTGATCTGTGACTTTAATAGAAATGCTTTCTATAAAGGTTTTTCTACCGGACAGTACTCCACATGTTTGAATCGGAAAACACTATCACAGTCCTGTAATGGGATCGTTCGAAGATTTCTTACCAATTTATCAGCTATTATTCTAGGTTTGATAATGTCTGTGTAAACGTGTAATAAATCATTTTTTCCACAATTTTCTCTGGTTGTGAATGGCGTTGCTCGACGGATTCTAGTATCAAACTCATGGACGCTTTTTTCCAATCGACTTAGACTGTCAAGAAGTATTGACTTATCAAAAGATTCCTTTATTGATGAGTCAATCAACTCTGGATCTCGTTTCTCAATAGGTGTTTTTAAAAATGCGTCAATGAATAAACTGGCAATATTTTCAGTTTTAGACACTTCAATCGGTACTGGTGTGGTACCCGTTGTTCCATCAGGCTTTTTGTATGGAATGGTTAGAATTGTATCTGATTCAGTTTTCAGCCATTCATCAGGTAATATATCGGTGCCGGATTCTTTGGCAGCAACACTTATGGAATGACGAATTGATTGCCCAATTTTGTAAAATAATTGTTTTCGTAGTTGGTATACTGTTACATCGGAAGTGCCAATTTTCCCTCGTAATTCTTCATCTGGAAACTCTATTCCACTCAGCAAGAGTGCCACTAAATCCGTGATGTTAATTGGAGATGGTACTGGCAGCTCCACATTAATTTTCACACCATAATCTTTTAAACTGAACGTGTGAGAGGTAAGTTTAACCCCAACTTCTTTATCCCTTCCTCGTTTTAAACTATGTGCAGGATAAATATATTCATCAATCATTCGTAATAGTTCGGAATGTTTTCTCTTTATCCTCGGAATCTGACCAATTATGTAATCAAAAAAGTCTCGAAATGAGTCAAACTTGTTCTTTATTTTCAAATAAACTCTCTCGGCAACTTTTTCACCTTGATATATGTGAATGCAAAACTCTCCTGTTTCCTTAGAACCACTTATATCAGGGATAACTTTTTTATCGCGATCATCTTCAATACGTTTGCAAATTAACTCCTTGATTTCTGTCAAGTAGTAGTTGTAGTAATCAGGTCTGATTGCGGTGAAAAATGATGATAGAAATGTAGAAAAGTTAATATCATTTTTTTCATAGCATAGTTTACGTAAATCGCCAGCACTCCACCTAAAACGAACATTAAGTTTTTTTAGTGGCAGGACTTTTACAATTATATCTGGAGATTCGGGTTTAGGAAGTTCCACTTCGGCGGTACGTCGGCTTCTTTTCATCACACTAGTTTCTTCTTCTTCGATACTGTATTTAGAACGCTTAGAAACACTGCTGGTTGACACTGTCTCTCCTTTTTTTCGTTTTGGCAACATTATCTCCGTCATTCCAACACACCAACCGCTACCAAGCTTACAAGAAGCAGGAAGAATATTCTCAAAAGATGATAATGTGTTTTCAGGATAAATGCCCAGGGAACTATTGCTTAAAAGGCATACGTAGAATTCATCATCTGTTACTGTTACAGGCATTTCAAATTCTTTCCCAAACCAGATCTGGTACACTCGAGCTACGCCCTTTTTTTTCTTTTAGTCTCTCACTCTGTCGAACAGGATGTTTTCTGACGGCTTGATCAGACGTGTATTGATTAGAATCGAACCGAGAGGGCCTTAATATAGAGTAACTAGGCAGCTCTTGCATTTCCACATCCGCGATACTTTCAGAATCTTCTTCACCTTCTTTCTCCATTTTAAAGACATTAGAAACCTCATCATCAAGATTGTCTATCTCCCCTAGAACGTCTTCTACTTCATCAGGACTCATATCAACAGGTACTGTGTATTGTGTTATTCCGTCATCGCCAGTTATTATCCTATAATCTTTGTCAGTTGAAGTTTTTCTAAATTTCGATGGTGGCTTCAGACTTTTCGCTATTCCACTTGCCGATAGACGACGCTTTGCTGCAGCCGATAATACACTCCTTGGAGGTGTGATTTCACCTAATGATTCAAACAATTTTTCCACTCGTACAGGTGTAGTTTGCGTAGGTTTCTCATCTCTGAAAACATATTTAGTTTGTGTCGTGTTGTCTCGCAAACTTTTCTGTTTCTTGTGTACATGCTCGCTCGAAGAAGGCATTTGAATTTTTCTTTCTAGAAATCTTTTACTTCTACGACGTGTGTTTAAAAATTTTATAAGTTCGTTTCGATAATGATACCATTTGTCTTTATCGCTGAATTTTTCACTTTTCAATATCTTATTCATAGCCTTATCGAACAAACTCTGGTTATTAGAACTTTCAATAGTGTCTTTCAAATTTGCATATACTTCAGGAGACAGAAGTAGCATTTTATTCAGATTACTGTTCCTATACATATTTCTCAATTAGTGAACCAATCACCCCTGAAAGTACACTGCCCAGTAATACAGGTAGAAATCCGCCTTGTTGAATTAGTACTTTACGTTGTCGTGGAACTGACCGTTTAGCATCTACTAACTTGCGCATACACTTTTTATATTTACAGAGACGGTTATATATCTTTCCACGAGGTCTGTGGTTACCATTCAACGTATTCAATGTGATTTCGCAAAGTGTTTTAATTACCTCTGGATCGGCATTCTTAAGTATAGCATTTCTCAAACCCGGTCGAGCACGTCTAAGCACGTATAACATATGCTTGTTGTCCTTTAATCGCTTCATTCGTGACACCATTCTCTTGCTTTAAACTATCCTTCGAGCAATAACATGTTACAAAGTTTTTGTTAAATAAATCAGTACGGAATCGTAATATCTCATTTGTATTCTGAGTCAGGTCTATTAATAAATAGCTGTGTGGCGCCTGCGTGATTTCTTTATATATTCTCACAAGCTCCTTGCTATTTTCAGGGTAAATTTGTTTAGCAAGATGATGAAATTGACTTTTATCACGTGGATTCTTGAAGCATACCAGATACTTACAGTTCAATGATATGTCGCGGCAAAATTTTCCCTGATGAAATACATTTTGTGTTACTAATATAACCGAAAAATTCCTATGATGTGATCCTTTGGTAAAAAGTTCGCAAACTTGTCTTGAAAACGCATTTAACATCATATCGTCCAAAACAATAAGTATCGGCTCATTCGCATTATTCTCAAACTCTTCTGGAATCGTGCTTAAATATTCGATATTCTTAAAACCTACTTTTGCTGGAATAGCCTGAGTTTCAGCATTACACCAAATAACCTTCTTCACCCGCGGCTGTATCATAGTGTCGTTTCTTAGAAGTGCCTCTATAAAACTCGTCTTGCCACATCCAGATGGACCGGCAACCATCATTGTGAAGGGGTGCATAAAGTGCGTCATTTTTGCAAATTTTCACAGATTTTAACATAAAAACAAGTAGATGACCTATATTTATACATTTAATCGTTATGAGTAGAAGGCAAATTGTCAACGAGTTACACAGACCTGCTCGTAAAAATTTTAAACGACGTCGGGTCACTATCAGAGGTATTGATGATTTATGGTAGGCGGATTTGGTTGATATGAGTGCATACTCATCAGAGAATAGAGGCTACAAATTTCTTCTTACAATAATTGACACTTTTTCCAAGTACGCTTGGGCATTACCAGTCAAAAATAAAAGCGCTATTGAAGTGACAAAGGCAATGGAAACAATTCTCGAACAAAGACGTATTCCCAGAAATTTACAAACAGATGATGAGAAGGAATTTTTCAATAAAAGATTTCAACATATTATGAAAAAGTATGAAATTAACCACTATTCAACATTTAGCGCGTTGAAAGCATCGATTGTAGAGCGCTTCAACAGAACTCTAAAGGGTATTATGTGGAAGAACTTTAGCATGAATGGAAACTACCGATGGGTCGATTCCTTACATAAGCTAGTTACCCGACACAACAAAACAAAACATCGGGTTATTAAAATGCGTCCCATAGATGTTAACACATCAAACGAAGTGCAATTAATCTCAGATGTTTACAGGAAAGTTAAGGTAACATCACAACCTAAATTTAAGGTTGGTGATCATGTCCGCATAAGTAAGCATAAACAGATTTTTGAAAAAGGCTACACCCCTAACTGGTCGACGGAAATATTTAAAATAAAGGAAGTCAGAAAAACACAACCCCGTACCTACACATTGGAAGATTATGAAAAAAATTTAATTCAAGGAGGATTTTATGAACCAGAGTTAACTCCAGTAAAATATCCCGACACATACCTTGTTGAAAAAATTATAAAAAGAAATGGTAGTAAAGCTTTTGTAAAATGGCTTGGCTTTCCAGCTCGCCACAATTCTTGGATTAATATAAAAGACGTCTTGTAACGACTGAAGCTAACAGTCAACATGTTGAAATTGAAGTACGAGCACGCCCGATTCAAAACCTTTGCTAATCTGTCTGTAGATGAAAGGAAAAGCTCAAAACTTGCACGTAGTGGATTTTTTTACACCAACATAAAAGATCTTGTGAGATGTTACTTCTGCTCGTTACTTATGAGCGCCACTACTGCACCGGATGACATTGAAACTGAACATTTACGACTTTCGCCAGAATGCTGCTACGCCAACGGAAAAGATGTCTGTGGACCTTATGACATTCCTATTGTAGTGAACAAACAGAAACAAACACCTATTTTTAACTATTGCTGCAAAATAATAGGAAGTATTCTTTTTATAATGATTAGTTGTGGAGTTTTCATTGATCTATATTTAGCCTGTAAAAGATTGCATGACATGAATCATAAGTAAAAAACGTTTGTGTTTTATTACTACTATATCGTAACATGCCTGAATAAAAAACTTGATTTCAAAATATAAAATTCTTTCATTCATTAATCAAAGGTTGTGTACAAATCAACACGAAAAAACGTATGCAAGTCGCGAGATCATCACCTTCCGTAAAAAACCTGCACCCGTTCGTTCATACGTGAAGACGTGCTATTGATTACCGTCTGGCTCTCGATGTCTTAATCGTCTTATCTCGATCAGTATATTCATTCATGGTTTACGGGAAAATGTGCAAAGCAGAATCAAAAGAATTAATAGCTATCTGGCCGTCGACATCTTAACCGTCTTATCTCGACCGGAATTTTCATTCATCATTTACAATGAACCCAATATAGCGGATAGCGCCATCGTGCCTGGTGCTTCATTTAAAAACCAGATCAGGTGAAACGTACGATGCATCATTAGCTTACAACCATGAGTTTTATCTTCTTTTCTTCATGTATCGACCGGCAAGTCTCTGGCTAAATGGATATGTATGTTTGCATACTGACGACGGCGGCATAGTTTACGTACACTTGAGTTTTTCTACTTGTGACTAATTCGGTCGCCTCGTATGCATATGCAGCAGGTATCGCATAGACATTTCCTCTAGAAAAGGATTATGACGGCGGCAGCCGCGGTGGCGGCGGCAAAGATCATACGTATTTTTATTTTTTTTTTTTTTTTTTTTTTTTCACGTATCGGCCGGCGAATCTCCACACACGTGGACAAGTTCCCCGTCTAAATGGAGGTGGGACTTGTGGAACTTACCAAGAGAATAAGTCTCACATCCATCCAACAAGTAAAGTTTTTCAAGAGAAAAAAGGCGGGAAGTAGCCCCCCCCCCATTCGAACGATTCAACCCGAGTCAAGGCAATGCAAAGCGCGGAATTCTGATGACGTAGTCTGAAAACACCATACACTCAACTCCTCGCACCCAACGCCCATTCTCTCGAAAAAAGCTGTTTTCCATCTGCTTTTCTCACTCTTTCACATCACCAGCACACATCGCTCAACTCCTCGTCAGCACTTCCATCCCGCCTCCAGCCAAGATCGTGGTGGCACTCAGCTATCTAAATACACGGGGGGCGTATGGTGGCACTTTGGCGATTTTGTGGTACTCTTTACGCTAGTAAAATTATATGGACTGGTGCCTGTCTTACTACTGACAATGGACTTAAATGAATAATGAATTCTCAACAATATATATATATATATATATATATATATATATATATATATATATATATATATATATATATATATATATCTATATCTATATATATATATATATATATATATATATATATATATATATATATATATATATATATATATATATATATATATCTATATATATATATTTATGTATATATATATATATATATATATATATATATATATATATATATATATATATATATATATATATATATATATATCTATATATATATATATATTTATGTATATATATATATATATATATATATATATATATATATATATATATATATATATATATATATATATATATATATATATATATATAAACTTATTTCTGCTTCGTTGGGAAAGTGTTGCTAGCACTGAACATTTTCATCATTTGTGTTATAGTTGAAATTTGTCGCTTTGGATAAGGAATGGTGGATATTATTCTACAAAAAAAGTGTGGCAATTCTTTCCACATTTTTTTGTCACTCACAGACAATTTCTTCGAAAATTAGTTTTCTAGCGGTTCTGACTTTTTACTAATGTTCGACGAACAATAGTATTAAACTCGTTTCGCCGAAAATTCATATTTCTTTATATATATATATATGTGTATATATATATATATATATATATATATATATATATATATATATATATATATATATATATATATATATATATATATATATATATATATATATATATATATATATATATCAGCAAAATGATTAAGGGAGATACTCTCTGGAGTGGCCAATCCGATTGAGCTGAAATTTTCGGAGAACGTAGATGTATATAGTAGGTAGGTCCACGAATTTTCAAATTCAGATATTCAAAATCTTTTGGCGGCGGCGAGCGTTTTAGTGAATTTTGAGGAACTCCTATATTTCCAAGCAGTGTAAATTTTTGTTAAAAATAAGTATTGGAAATGAAAACTAATTATGTTCTAAGCATGTCTTTGATAAAGAATTGGAAATTTTGAGCCGTGTGTGGGTGCAGGGTGCCTAAAAGTAGGCAAGGAATTTTGTTCAAGTTTTTATTTGTCATTACTTGTAAGAAAAACAATGGATCATCGTGAAAATTACACAGCGTATTGATGTTCACTAAAATATGGTACATATAGATTTTCAGCATAAAGCGGGTAACCCTTTAGCTGTGGCAGGCTGCTGAAAAAAAATCCTTCAAATCATTGACCTTCCTGAAAAATTGATGAATGAAAAATTTTATCCTTTGTTCTTCATCTCAAGATAAAATTTTCAAAATTCCGATTTGCATAAGAACGGCAACCCATCACCAAATTACCTCTATTTTCAGCACTCAAAAGTTCTGTTCACGAGAACTGACGACCGGATAATCCGATCATAATGAAATTTACAGGATATGTTTTGCCTGCTCAAGCTATTTTGAAATCCAGGCAACCCTGTGGCAGTGGTACCATCTTGAAAAATAGCTGAGAAAAAAATCTGGTTTTTGGCCTATTACTTCCGATTCAGCCATCAGATTTGGACAAGATTCATACAGTACTTGGATCTTACCTTAGATAATTTGATGAAAATTTGGTTGAAAAATTAGAATAGAGTTACCAGCTATGGTGATTTTTGTCTCCTAAATCTTGCAAATTTGCTCAGCAAAATAAAGCTTTTTTCCCTATAACTTCCGGTCCAGTGCCGAAATCAAATCGAAGTTCGCGCAGTAAATGGACCTTAATGTAAACCAAATGTCGTAGAAATTTCACACCAAAATCATGAAAGGGCTGCCAGCTATGACCATTTTTGTAATTTTATGAAATTCCTTTACTGAGCGATTAATGTCATTAGATTTGCAAATGGAAATGATCCAACAATGAAAGTTAACCACAAATATTAACGCTTTAAAAATTTGAAAAGTTTTGAGGGTGGTAACCCTCAAATTTTTTTCACCCGTATAACTTCCAGCGCAGTGATTCAATCGATACGAAATTTACTGGTTCGGTTTAACTTAACTTAAAGCAGATTTGGTATGTATTTTGCTTTGCTGCTGGCACAGGCTAACCAGCATTAGCCATTTCCGTAAATATTGCACCAACAGATGCTTCAAATTACGTTCTCATATGCAAAGCATTTGCAATAAAAATAAGGAACCAATTTTCAAATTTTCCGAGTTTTGAACATTTTTCGGATGGCAGCCTCAAACAACATTTAACCGCTGAAACTTTCGATGAAATCCTGCGATGAGAACGAAATTCAAAGGATAAGTTGATTTGAGTATGAGCTTGTTATGGTTAACTTATTACTGCTTCGTTCGGAAAGTGTTGCCAGCACTGAACATTTACGTCATTTGGGTTATAGTTGAGTTTTGTTGCTTTGGATAAGGAATGGTTGATATGATTCTACAAAACAGTGTATTACGTCTTTCCACACTTATTTGTCACTCAAAGACAATTTCTTCGAAAATTTGTTTTCTAGCGGTTCAGGTGCGCTAGAGTATTTTTAGTTTTCTAGCGCTAGACTTTTTATAATAGCAACGCTTATTCCCATCCTTATATCCTGATTTGAATAAAATTTAATTGTAATGTGCCTAATCCTTGCCCATATTCTATGATTTGGATGCATTTTTGGATAAGTTATTAAATTCGTTTCGCCGAAAGTTCATATTTCTTTATATTTATATAAGCAAAATGATTTAGGGAGATAATCTCTGAAGTGGCCGATCCGATTGAGCTGAAATTTCCGAAATATATAGTAGGTAGGTCCATGACTTTCTCAAATTCAGATATCCTAAACCTTTTGGCGGCGGCGAGCGTTTTAGTGAATTTTGAGGTACTCCTATACATCCAAGCAATGTAAATTTTTGATAAAGAAAAGTATTGGGAATGAAAAATAATTATGTCCTTGCCTATGTTAAAGAATTGAACATTTTGAGCCGGGTGTGGGTGCTAAGTGCCTAAAAGTAGGCAAGGATTTTTTTCAAATTTTGATTTGTCATTTCTTCTGACAAAAACTTTGGATCATCATAAAATTCGCAGAGCGTATTGACGTTAACTAAAATTAAACACACATGGATTTTCCAGATAGTGCAGGTAATTCTATAGCTACAGCAGGCTCCTGAAAAAAATTCTTCAAATCGTTGAACTTCCTCAAAAATTTTTGATTTTTCACAAAAAATTCAAATCATTGATAAATTTTGACCTTTGTTCATCATGTCAAATTAAAATTTTCAAAATTCCGATTTGCACAAGAACGGCAACCCATCACCAAATTACATCTGTTTTCAGCACTCGAAAGTTCTGTTCACTAGAACTGACGACCGGATTATTCGATCATAATGAAATGTAAAGGACATGTTGGTATTAGCTAGGACCAACTCTGATCAAAGTGATTTTGATATGCGGGTAACCCAGTGGCAGTGGTACCATCTTGAAAAATTACTGAGAAAAAAAAACATTTTTTTGGCCTATAGCTTCCGATTAAGCCATCAAATTTTGACATGCTTCACACAGTACTTGGATTTTACTCAATGTAACATTTGGTGAAAATTTGGTTGAAAAATTAGAATAAGGCTGGCAGCTGTGGTGATTTTAGTCTCAAAAATCTTGCAAACTTGCTCAGCAAAATTAAGCTTTTTGCCCTCTAACTTCCGGTCCAGTGTAGAAATCAAATCGAGCTTCATGCAGTAAATGGACCTTAATGTGCAATAAATCCCGAAGGTGAGAAGGTGATTAGTTATCTGAGTCGTGCCCCAACTAGTGCTGAGCAAAAATATTCGACGACTGAACGGGAGTGCCTGGCCGTGCTATGGGCCATTGAACAATTAAGACCTTATGTAGAGGGAACCAAGTTCAGGGTGATAACTGACCACCTCTCTATGGTCTGGCTGCACAATCTAAAAGACCCCAGCGGCCGTCTAGCTCGGTGGGCGGTGAGGTTGCAGTAGTATGATTACGATGTCGTCCATCGCAAAGGTAAGGAGCATCTGGTTCCAGATGCTCTCTCACGGTCCATCGAGGTAGCGGAGGTGCGTGGAGGCGAAGTTAAGAGCGATCGCTTGTATGAGAAAATGAAAGAGCAGGTGGAAAAGAATCCAGGACGGTACCAAAACTATCGGCTGGAAAAGGATCGGGTATGGAAACACTTGGAAGGCCGATATCCAGAACTTCAAGCTGACGATGCGTGGAAGATGGTAGTTCCTTCAGCTGAACGGTCAGCAGTACTGCATCAATGCCATGATGCGCCCACAGCAAATCAAATGGGAGTTCGCAAGACACTAGATCGGTTGAAACAGTGTTTCTTTTGGCCGAAAATGGCTGCGGACGTAAAAAAGTACGTCAATCGTTGCAAAGTATGTCAGTCAGTGAAGGTGGAACGGAAGCAACCAAACGGACAGATAGTGTCAAGGGTTGGCGAAGCATCATCACCCTGGGAGATGATCTGTGTGGATCTGGTGGGACCACTGCCTCGTTCCTTGCACGGACACGCGTACATCTTGACAGTGGTAGACTACGCAACGAAGTTCCCACTTCTATTTCCTTTAAAGAAGGCAACAGGGATGGCCGTAGCTCGCACCCTTGAGGAGCAGGTATTGTTCTTGTTCGGAGTTCCACGAGTGATGGTAGGAGCTCACGAAGATGGCCGAGACTCACAGTATGACGCTGAAGTTCACTGCGCTGTATCATCCTCAGGCGAATCCAGCCGAACGGGTGAACCAAAATATTAAACGGTTGTTGCGGTCTTATGTGTCGGAAAATCACTGGGACTGGGACAAGGTGCTACCTCAAATTGGCTGCGCCCACCGAACATGTACTCACGAAAACATGAAGTTCACCCCATATTTCTTAAATTTCGGAAGAGAGATGACGGTCCATCCGGAGAACCGCAAATACCCACAGGATAGAGAAGGGGACAGGAGGGATGATGGAATAAGAAAGGCGAATCTATTACAAAAGGTCCGGTAAGAAGTGCTCGTGCGTTTAAAAGAAGCCGCGGATAAGTCAAAATCAAAATATAATCTGCGACATCGGGATGAAAAATTTTTACCAAAAGATCTAGTATGGCGACGAAATTACGCACTCTCGGATGCTGCACGGTATTTCTCGGCCAAGCTAGCCCCGAAATTTTTAGGGCCATTCATAGTACGAAAGCAAGTGTCTGGTTGGACATATGAGTTGGAAGACGTCTATAGTTGGCGAGTTCTGCCCGATTGAGAAGAAAAGCAGAGGTAGTGGCACCAGCAAAAGCACAAACGTATATTCATTTGTGCAGGAAAAGGTCCTCGCAAAAGGGCAGCAGTTCGGAATTCGTGATGGGTGGACGCTTACGCAAACACTCGGCAAAGGTGCATATGGCGAAGTGAAATTGTTGTCTAATCGGCAGACGAGCGAAGCTGTTGAAGAAGCCCCTCCAGCATCACCATATCCTTCAGTATTTTGGTAAACGGTCCCAAGGCGATATCGAGTATATTTTCCTCTAATACGCAACGGGCGGAGAACTATTTGATCGGATCGAGCCCGATATCGGTAGGCCGCAATATCTAGCCAGCGACATTTCAATCAATTACTATCCGGTGTCCAGTACCTGCACACACGAGGCGTAGCACATCGTGATTTCAAACCTGAAAATCTCCTACTCGACGAACACGATAATTCGAAAATATCTGACTTTGGAATGGCTACAATGTTTAGGATGCGCGGTCAGGAACGATTGCTGGACAAACGACTCGGAACGCTACCATATGTAGCGCCCGAAGTTTTATGTCGTCCATATCATGCAACGCCTGCAGATATTTGGTCGTGTGGTGCTATTCTAGTCACGATGCTAGCAGGAGAGCTTCCGTGGGATCAACCATCTGCCAATTGTGATGAATTTCTTTAATGGAAAGACAGTCATCGTTGGATGACAATAAAACCATGGAGCAAATTAGATACGTTAGCAACAACGAAACAAACAAAAACAAAATAAACAACTTACCTATTTGACAGTTCGATCTCGCCCTGTCATGGCTGACATTTCTCGATAGGAATGATCGGCCATGGAACAGGGGAAGCCGAAACGACGGAAGTGAAACGCATGGCCAGCACCGACGTGCGTACACTGGAAAAGTGCAACGGCCGAGCAATGTACAGCCAAGTACAACCAACGGTTCGCGTGGCGGAGTCCCACTGATCGAATGGAAAAACAAGGCTGAAGCGAGTTGGCACAGGGACCAGAGGTCTTTTTTGAATCTGACTGGTAAGGAGACGATTGGTGGTGACTGGAGTCAGTATCTTTTTCTTCTCTTTTTGAATCTGACTGACTGGGGCGATTGGAGTCTGGCCATTCGGTGTACGAAGACGACCTTGAAGATTGATAGTTAATTTATGGTGTGCACGGAGCTCGAATTGGCCGGTGTAACTCTACAAGAAGCGGAACGCTTGGGGCAGGAAAAGGAACCTGCGGAAAACTTAGATGTCGGGGAGCAGCTACACGTCGGTCGAGCAGCGGCGAATTTCGAGAAGGGCCCCATCGTGAGTAAAGTCGACATTAGACAAGTAAGTTGTTGTAATCTTGTACTAAATAGTCTGTAAGCGATAGTTAGAATATATCTTGGCCGAGCAAAGTGTTAATGTGTAGAATCAGGGCTTAATAAACTGAATTGCTTATTGAAATCGCGGCGGTATAATTTCTTTTTTATAATTTAGACCCGTAATAAAGTGGCACCCAACGTTCTACGGGGTGACAAAACGGTTTTGAAGAATTAACGATTAAACTATTTTGAAAACGTGAATTTTAACTGAATGCATTTTAAATTTAAATTTAACTTTAAAATTTGAATTTTAAGCGAGTGTAAGTTTGAGGAATATTTTATTAAATATCATATATGCAAATATTGAACTTTATTTATTATATCTCATTTTATTACTTATGTTCGAAGAACATTAGTATTAAAATCGATTCGGCCAAAAATTCATAATTCCATATATATATATATATATATATATATATATATATATATATATATATATATATATATATATATATATATATATATATATATATATATATATATATATATATATATATATATATATATATATATATATATATATATATATATATATATATCATAAAAAAATTTCAGTGAGATAATCTCGGGAACGCGCCATCCGATTGAGCTGAAACTTTCAGGATACATTGGTGTATGTGCAGAATAGGTCCAGGTCTCACTGAATGTCAGTTATTGTTAACCTTTTGGCGCCGGCGGCCATTTAAGTGATATTTTTAATATACCTATTATTTCGTACATAAATAATTTTCGCAAAAATAAAGTTGACGAAATAAATTTCGAACGTGTTTTACGTGTGAATCGGATAATGTTTTGGAATTTTTTAACCCCATGTGTGCGCTGGGTGCCTAAAAAGAGAACGGGAAAATTTGAAAATTTTTAAATTGCGATAACTTTTGACTGAGCTATTCAATCATTACAAAATTTTCAAAACATATTTGTTTTATTTATTTGTAGATTTGTGTAGCTTTGAATGAAGGTGCTGGCATTTCTGTAGCTAGGGCAGGTACTGAAAGTGAAAACCTCCAAATCATCGCCTCTCTTGAGAAAATGCCGCTTCTTCAAAAAAAAGCCACTCATATATAAATCTTGTTCTTTGTTTACATATACAACAACAAAAATGTGATATGGTATTACGGGCACGCCTGGTAACCCTTGCCCAATTTACCTATATTTTTAGCATCAAAAACTTCTGTTCACGTAAACTCACGATCCGATGAGCAGAATTAATTGAAATTTGCAGAATGTATTGGCCTTACATAGGACCAGGTCTGATAGAAGTGATTTTGAAATGCGGGCAATTAAGTGCCGGTGGTGCCATCTTGAAAAATCACTAAAAAAGATAACTGTTTATAGCCCTATAAATTCTGATTGAATCGTTCGATTTAAACGAAATTCACACAGTAGCTGGACCTTACTTCAAGCCACGTTTTGTGGAAATTTGGTTTAAAAATTCGGTTGGAGCTGCCAGCTATGATAATTTTGGTGTCTTAAATTTGAAAAAAAAAATTTGAAAATATTCAAACCATCGAATATCTCAAAAATGTCCGTTTCTTACAATCAAACCAATCTGTATACAGATTTTATGTTTTATCTACACGTTCAAAGTTAAACTTTGGAAATTTCATGTCGGACAAGAACGGTAACCCTCTCCCAGTTAACCTATATTTTTAGCATCAAAAACTTCTGTTCACGGGAACTCACGAACCAATAATCAGATACAGCTGAAATTTACAGAATGCATTGCACGTAAGTAGGACCAGATCTGATAGAAGCGATTTTGAATTGAGGGCAACTCTGTGCCAGTGGTGCCATCTTGAAAAATTACAAGGAAAAAAAACTGCTTTTTGCCCTATGAAATGTGAATTAGTTACCAGATTTTCATGAAATTGACACAGTAGCTGAACCTTACTCTAATCTCTGTTTGGTGGAAATCTGGTTGAAAAATTCGATTGGAGCGTCCAGCTTTGGTAATTTTTGTGTCTTTGGTTTTGAAAATTCGCTCAGGAAAATAAAACTTTTTGCCCTATTACTTCCAGTGCAGTCATGAAATCAATACGAATTTCATACAATTAATGGAACCTATTATAAACATTATTCAGGCCAAATTTGGTTGAAAAGCCACGATAGGGTTGCCAGCTATTGTTGGTTTTGTGTTTAATTGCAATATCTTTATTAAGCGGTTTTATAGTAGAATTTTCAAATGGTAATGATATTGTAGTGACAATAAACAGCAAATATTAAGTTTTCGATTATTTGAAAAAACTCGCTGCAGGTAACCCTAAATTTCTTTATACTCCTATAACTTTGAATGTAATATAACAACGTGAAGTAGATGTGATATATTCTTAGCTTTGATACTGGCAGAAGGTTGCCAGCACGAGTCGGTTGTGCTACTTTTGTATCAATAAATGCTTACAGTTAGTATTCATACCGGAAACATTTACAATGAAAATAAATAATCAATATTTCAATTCCCAAAGTTCTGCAAATTTTTCGGATCGGAGCCCCAAACACCAACTTCAGTTACAGTGCTGCAGGTACTGACCATTTTCTTCATTGATGTTATATGAGATGCTGCTTTAAAAATTATGTGAAATAAGAAACTGATAACGAATATAATTAACCCGTGTTTCGCTCTCATAAACGTTGAAATTCATACCAGCGGTAATATCTGAAACCTTCCACCATATGAGCTATAATGCATTCTTGAGACCAAAGTAAAACGTGGCATTTGAAACAGTTTGGCCGTAATAAGCAGCAAATATGGTGGAATATGCACTCAAAACCTGCACGATTCTTCTACTGTTCTTCGAACATTAGTGTTTCTAGCGGTTCAGACGCGCTAGAGTTTTTTTGATTTATTCTACTTTGATAATATGCATTTTCTGGGTGGAAAACTGGTTCTTGGTTCTACCTTCGGTAGTGTGTGTGGACCTAAGTAAAAATTTATGGTGTAGTAACATCAGGCAGTCAATATCTTCAAGTGTTGGTTTTTGCGTTACTTGTGGCGAGCGTTATTAGCGTAGGAGTTTAGGAAATCGTGTCAATATTTGCAGACCGAAAAAAACCGAGGTGGAAAAATTTACTGCCCGGATTTTCAGTGCGGTGTGTAGAAAGTATCGGTTCCAGTGCTGAAAATCGATTGTTTAATGTCGTAGCGTGTTGCCCTAGTCACAATTATTGTCGATTCAATCTGGGATGGTTGTGGATTCAATATAGCAAAGAGAAAGTAATTAAGTACGAAGCGAGCGCCGTCAATTGGGGATTTTGAATTACGTTACGTTGTTTCAATTGGAAGAGGGGTATTGTATTGTTGATGGGCGTGGTTCCCCGATGCTCTTGTGGTCAACAACGAAGACGCCGTCGAGTTGAAAAGGAAGGTCAAGTAGACAGGTTACACGGTAAAAGTTGAAATCCGAACTTGGTACTAATTTTTCGGCTAAATGTTCTAGCGTGGATAGGGCACGGGAGTTGTGGAATTTGGATATTTTTGTCGATCTCATTGGGCAACCACCATTGTCTCATCAGTTTTAGCTACGCTAGTTCTAACGGTTGGAAACAGAGCGGGAAGTTACATGTGAAGTGTAAAAATCGTTTAGCTAAAAACAAATTTTCTTAGTTTAGATTAGTTTTGGTGAATTTGGTTGAAACAGAGCGGGTGGTGAAAAGGAAATTTCTAGCGTGCTTTGTGTTAAAAGTTAAAGGGGATACGTAAAGAAATGCCGAGCGTCAGTGCGGGGAAGAAAATCTCCGTGGACCGTCTCAGTAAAGACGAGCTCTCTTCTGAGCTCGCGATTCGAGGCCTAGAGGCGGACACGGTAGATTCAATGCGGAAGGTGCTGCGGGGGGCTTTAAGAAGTGAGACGATTTTGGGGGAGCCTTTTGCGTCGACCACGTACCTTTTCACTTTTGTTGAAGATCGGGAGGCACTTTGTGCGAAGTTAGAAGAGGTCGGAGCATTAGTAGTTTCCTTTTCGGGAGATTTCAACTCGGGAGAATTTCTTAAAATAAAAGGAAAAATATGTTTTGGGCTACGACGACTAGGCTACATGAAGGTGGAAACGGCCGAGGAAATAGATTTGAAGTTCAATGGGGAGACTGAGGCTACGGGTGAAGTTCAATGGGGAGACTCCTGGCTCGATCTGTCGAAGCAGGGAAGAGTTAGTAAAGGAGTTGAGGGTAGAGTTTCTCCCCGCTGATTACGACGATCGTCTGTTAGAAGAGATAAAACGGCGGACTCAGGGTAATTCAGAGTCTATTGGGGTGTTTGTGGCCGTAATGGAGGGATTGTTCGGTCGACTCGGTGTGCGGCCCAGCGAAGGGGAGAAATTAAAGTTGCTAAGGAAAAACATCGCTCTCTTTTACCAGACTCAACTCGCATTGGTGAAGATTGAGTCGATTGCGGAATTGGTGAAGCTCGGTAGGTCATTGGAGGCTATTAGAGTCACCTCTAAGTCCTTCGCACCACCTCTACCACGCAGGACTTCCAGACTATTGGAACCGGACCTAGCATACCTGGAGTCAGTAGACGTAGCCTCAGCCGCGGTATCGGGAACTAACCAGAACAATACATGTTGGAACTGCCGTAAGTTGCGCCATACTTCTAGGGAAAGTGACCAAGCGAGAAGATGTTTCGGGTGTGGAAAAGTAAGAGCAAGAAGAACAGAATGTCCAAACTGTCGAGTCGGAGGTCGAAGAAGTACTGTTTCATCGGGTAATCAGCATAGCAGCCAGAATGCGCCTTCAGAAGATCGCTGACAGGAAAACGGCAATCGGGCAAAGTTAGCGACGAACTAGGCCCAGTGTCAATGCCGGAAGTCGCGGGGGATAACCAAATAAGTTATGTGCTGGATCAGCTTAAGGGAGATAGCCGTCCGTACCTAGAAGTATCAGTGAATGGTCAGACATTTCTTGGCCGGGTCGATTCGGGAGCGTCCAAATCGGTGATTGAAGGACAAGGTTGGGAGCTAATTAAACGACTGGGGATTGAACTGGGAAAAGAAGACCGGACGGATATACGGCTGGCTAACGGAGTTAGTTGTAGGTTAGAAGGAGTGGCGTATTGCCCAATCATAGTGCAGGGGAAAGAGAAATGACTGGGGGTCTTGGAAGCACCTGCGATCCCTCATCTCATACTGGGGGTAGACTTCCTGAAACTTTTCGGCATTGTGCTAAATGTAGCGGGGGAACAGTGGGAGATGGTTGCATTGGTAGAGGGTCTTAAGCTGGAGCAGCTGGTAAGCAGAACGCATTTAACGAAAGACATCTGGAAGCGCTACTCGAAGAGGAGTTTGGGTTGATGGGTGAGGGGATTGGCTGCACTAATAGAGTGGAGCACATAATCCAGACTGATTCTCCACCAATCAAACAGCGGTACTATCCCGTCTCACCGGCGGTACAGAAACATATCGATGCGGAACTTAATGAGGTGCTTGAGGCTGGGATAGTGGAACCGTCGTGCAGCCCGTGGGCTTCGCCGATTGTTTTAATTAAGAAGAAGGACGGGTCGTTCCGGTTTTGTGTGGACTATCGGAAGCTCAACAAGGTGTCGGAAAGAGACGCCTATCCACTGCCCTTCGTCACTGCAACATTGGTTAAATTAAGAGACGCGAAATATTTATCTTCACTGGACGTTAAACCCGCGTATTGGCAGGTGCCGATGGCGGAAAATTCAAAGGAGCGCACCGCCTTCACTGTTCCTCACAAAGGACTGTTCCAATTCCGTAGGATGCCTTTTGGGCTACAAAATGCACCGGCAACTTGGCAACGACTCATTGACAGGGTCTTGGGGCCAGATCTGGAGCCATTTGTCTTCACTTATCTGGATGATATAGTGGTAGTCACCCAGGATTTTCCTAAACATCAGGAGGTTTTGAAGGACGTTTTTAGACGGTTACGCGAGGCGGGATTGAGGGTCTCTAGAGAGAAGTGCGAATTCTGCCGTTCTCGCTTTCGTTATTTGGGCTACGTGGTGGATTAAAATGGTTTGGACCCGGACAAAGTCAAAGCAGTAATGGACATTCCTCGTCCAAGAAGTGTGAAGGAAGTCAGACAATTCTTGGGGATGGTTTCGTGGTATCGGAGATTTATTCCGGAGTTTGCGACGCTAATGTCGCCATAAACGAACCTCTTCAAGAAACAAAGGAAATTTCTTTGGACTGAGAAATGTGAGATGGCGTTCACCCAGGCTAAGACCAAACTGGCATCTGCACCCATTCTGACGTGTCCGGACTACAATCTGCCGTTTATTGTACAGACCGACGCTTCAAATACGGGGGTGGGAGCGGTGTTGACGCAAGAGCATCCCGAAGATGAGAAAGTGATTAGTTATCTGAGTCGTGCCCCAACTAGTGCTGAGAAAAAAATATTCGACGACAGAACTGGAGTGCCTGGCCGTGCTATGGGCCATTGAAAAACTAAGACCTTATGTAGAGGGAACCGAGTTCTGGGTGATAACTGACCACCACTCTCTGGTCTGGGTGCTAAAAGACCCCAGCGGCCGTCTAGCTCGGTGGGCGGTGAGGTTGCAGCAGTACGATTACGATGTCGTCCATCGCAAAAGTAAGGAGCATCTGGTTCCAGATGCTCTCTCACGGTCCATCGAGGTAGCGAAAGGAATCCAGGACGGTACCCAAACTGGCGGCTGGAAAAGGGACGGTTATGGAAACACTGGGAAGGCCGATATCGAGAACTTCAAGCTGACGATGCGTGGAAGACGGTAGTTCCCTCAGCTGAACCGTCAGCAGTACTGCATCAATGCCATGATGCGCCCACAGCAGGTCATATGGGAGTTCGCAAGACACTAGATCGGCTGGCACAGTGTTTCTTTTGGCCGAAAATGGCTGCGGACGTAAAAAAGTACGTCAATCGTTGCAAAGTATGTCGGTCAGTGAAGGTGGAACGGAAGCAACCAAACGAACAGATGGTGTCAAGGGTTGAAGAAGATGATCTGTGTGGATCTGGTGGGACCACTGCCTCGTTCCTTGCACGGACACGCGTACATCTTGACAGTGGTAGACTACGCTACGAAGTTCCCACTTCTATTTCCTTTAAAGCAGGCAACAGGGATGGCCGTAGCTTGCACCCTTGAGAAGCACGTATTGTTCTTGTTCGGAGTTCCACGATTGATGGTATGCGACTACGGGGTTCAATTTCGCTTAAAGGAGCTCACGAAGATGGCCGAGACTCACAGTATGACGCTGAAGTTCACTGCGCTGTATCATCCTCAGGCGAATCCAGCCGAACGGGTGAACCAAAATATTAAACGGTTGTTGCGATCTTATGTGTCGGAAAATCACCGGGACTGAGACAAGGTGCTACCTCAAATTGCTGCGCCCTACGAACATGTACTCACGAAAACA
The DNA here is from genome assembly GCA_947369275.1 of Nemotelus nigrinus. Taxonomy (NCBI): domain Eukaryota; kingdom Metazoa; phylum Arthropoda; class Insecta; order Diptera; family Stratiomyidae; genus Nemotelus; species Nemotelus nigrinus. Next base: position 126,923,350 of record OX376372.1, on the reverse strand, counting down.
TGAAGTTCACTCCATATTTCTTAAATTTCGGAAGAGAGATGACGGTCCATCCGGAGAACCGAAAAAACCCACAGGATTGAGAAGGGGACAGGAGGGATGATGGAATAAGAAAGGCGAATCTATTACAGAAGGTCCGGGAAGAAGTGCTCGTGCGTTTAAAAGAAGCCGCGGATCGGTCAGAATCAAAATATAATCTGCGATATCGGGATGAAAAATTTTTACCAAAAGATCTAGTATGGCGACGAAATTACGCACTCTCGGATGCTGCACGATATTTCTCGGCCAAGCTAGCCCCGGAATTTTTAGGGCCATTCATAGTACGAAAGCAAGTGTCTGGTTGGACCTATGAGTTGGAAGACTCCAATGGGAAAAGTACGGGGGTGTGGCACTTTAAGGATCTGAAACGATATGTGGTGTAAAAAACCGACACTCGGATAAGCCATTAGAATTAAAAGACGTTATAGCTCTGGCTGAACTTAGGAAGATAGTAGTAGGAAATAGTAGTAGCCGTTATAGGGGACAGGTCAATAAGGTGAAACAGAAAACTCGAGACTAATGTTAAATTAGACAGACATGCAGTTAAACAGAAGTTTGAAGCAATAAGGACAGCAAGCTAGCTGTAAGAATTTAAATTAAACTTAAGGATGCCTAATGGAAAGTAATTATTCCTGACAGCAGTGTGAAGTAAGGAGAAGCTTGTTAGTATAATGGTGACGGGTAGATATAAGTAATTTATAAGAAGGTGGTGGGATTAATTCTACGAGTAATCAGGAGCGGTGGGGAGAGTTTGTAAAAAGGAGTTAGTTCGGATTAAGGAATAGGAGTAGAAGTCCAGGAGTAGCAGACTACGATATAATTTGTAAGGTGAAAATAAATGTAAACTAATGACAGAAGGGTTACCATACGTCCAATGAGTTGCTGAGCGTGGCCCTCGTGCTGTTTTCCTTCTACCCGTTTTTTCCCCTCTCCTTCAGTCCTCATTGATGGATTTGGTGAAGGTTTTCTGCTGTGAATCTTCTTGTTTTTATTTTCTTTTCTTGTTGTGGTAGTCCGTATTCAACTAAAAGATAAATAAATGAATTAGCTGGATGTATGAATGTGGTGAGATGTTGGGTTAAAAGAGTTACCTGTAAGGTAGAACCAAGGATCAACACGAAAAGAAAAAGTCAAAGGGCGGTCATGCGTCGAAGACATTTGATTAGTAACAGGAATAGTGTCGAGGATTCCCGTAATTCTCTGGTGAGGGGGAAATGTTACGGCTTGGCAAGAAAATTAGTAGTTTATGTGGAAATTAATGTATAAATTTGAAATAAGTAATTGAAATATTAGTTTTATTTTAATTAGATATTAAGTGAAGCACAGATTTGAAATAAGTGATTGAAATAAAGAAGCACAGATTTGAAATAAGTAATTGAAGTCAGATATAAAGTGAAGCACAAATTTGAAATAAGTAATTGAAATATTAGTTTTATTTTAATTAGATATTAAGTGAAGCACAGATATGAAATAAGTGATTGAAATAAAGAAGCACAGATTTGAAATAAGTAATTGAAGTCAGATATAAAGTGAAGCACAAATTTGAAATAAGTAATTGAAATATTAGTTGTATTTTCATTAGAAGCATGTAAAAATTAATGTACCGAGTGATAATAATAAGTTGGAATAGCTGTGCGCCATCAAGCCTCGAAGATGAGGGCGAACTAAGATGTCGCGGCCCACAATCCCCCGGATCCGAGAGCGTACGAGCCAGTTAAGCACCATCATCGTCAGCAGCATATAAATATGAAATATAAATATAGAAATAAATATAAAAGAGTAATACCGAAAACTTCTAGTCACACTTGTTTGCAGCACTAGACGCATTGTACAGATACTGTTTGTGAGAACTTGCCAACAAGAGCCTTGTGGAGACTAGTCGTCTATGTGCCGTCTATAGTTGGCGAGCCCTGCCTGATTGAGAAGAAAAGCAGAGGAAGTGGCACCAGCAAAAGTATAAACATATCTGCAGGAAAAGGTCCTCGCAAAAGGGCAGCAGTTCGGAATTCATGATGGGTTGACGCTTGCGCAAACACTCGGCGAAGGTGCATATGGCGAAGTGAAATTGTTGTCTAATCGGCAGACGAGCGAAGTTGTTGCTATGAAGATGGCCGATTTGAAGAAACATCCGAATGCAATGCTGTCTGTACGCAAAGAAGTCTGTATTCAAAAGCCCCTTCAGCATCATCATATCCTTCAGCATTTTGGTAAACGGTCCCAAGGCGATATCGAGTATATTTTCCTCGAATTCGCAACGGGCGGAGAACTATTTGATCGGATCGAGCTCGATATCGGTAGGCCGCAATATCTAGCCAGCGACATTTCAATCAATTACTATCCGGTGTCCAGTACCTGCACACACGAGGCGTAGCACATCATGATTTGAAACCTGAAAATCTCCTACTCGAAAAACACGATAGTTCGAAAATATCCGACTTTGGAATGGCTACAATGTTTAGGACGCGCGGTAAGGAACGATTGCTGGGCAAACGACGCGGAACGCTACCATATGTAGCGCCCGAAGTTTTATGTCGTCCATATCATGCAACACCTGCAGATATTTGGTCGTGTGGAGCTATTGTAGTAACGATGCTAGCAGGAGAGCTTCCGTTTGATCAACCATCTGCCAATTGTGATGAATTTCTTTAATGGAAAGACAGTCATCGTTGGATGACAATAAAACCATGGAGCAAATTAGATACGTTAGCAACAACGAAACAAACAAAAACAAATAAACAACGTACGTATTTGACAGTTCGATCTCGCCCTGTCATGGCTGATATTTCTCGATAGGAATGATCGGCCATGGAACAGGGGAAGCCAAAACCGACGAAAGTGAAACACATGGCCAGCACCGACGTGCGTACACTGGAAAAGTGCAACGGCCGAGCAATGTACAGCCAAGTACAACCAACGGTTCGCGTGGCGGAGTCCCACTGATCGAATGGAAAAACAAGGCTGAAGCGAGTTGGCACAGGGACCAGAGGTCTTTTTTGAATCTGACTGGTAAGGAGACAATTGGTGGTGGCTGGAGTCAGTATCTTTTTCTTCTCTTTTTGAATCTGACTGACTGGGGCGATTGGAGTCTGGCCATTCGGTGTACGAAGACGACATTGAAGATTGATAGTTAATTTATGGTGTACACGGAGCTCGAATTGGCCGGTGTAACTCTCAAGAAGCGGAACGCTTGGGCAGGAAAAGGAACCTGCGGAAAACTTAGACGTCGGGGAGCAGCTACACGTCAGTCGAGCAGTGGTGAATTTCGAGAAGGGCCCCATTGTGAGTAAAGTCGACAGTAGACACGTAAGTTGTTGTTATCTTTTACTAAATAGTCTGTAAGCGATAATTAGAGTATATCTTGGCCGAGCAAAGTGTTAATGTGTAGAATCAGGGCTTAATAAACTGAATTGCTTATTGAATTGCTTATATTCTTTTGCTAGCTCACAGTGTATTGTAGTAAATCGTGACGAAGGGTAGAGTAGTGAGCCAAACCGTCCTTTTCTTCTCGCCTCCGGTGACGGGAACGGCTTAGCTTCGGGGTGGAAGTGAGTGGCGCCTACCCACCCCATCTCCGAAGAGTGACGGCCCCCGAGGCTAACCCCTTTTGTTTCCAATAGGGAATCTTAAAGGTTTTTAACGCGGTAATTTAGACCCGTAATAATATATATATATATATATATATATATATATATATATATATATATATATATATATATATATATATATATATATATATATATATATATATATATATATATATATATATATATATAAATATATATATATATATATAAATATATATATATATATATATATATATATATATATATATATATATATATATATATATATATATATATATATATATATATTATATATATATATATATATATATATATATATATATAGATATATGTATGTTTATATATATATATATATATATATATATATATATTATATATATATATATATATATAATATATATATATATATATATATATATATATATATATATATATATATATATATATATATATATATATATATATATATATATGTATATCTAAAGAAATATGAATTTTCGGCGAAACGAGTTTAATGCTAATGTTTTTCGAACATTAGTAAAAACTAGAATTGCCCCGCGAGCAGGGTACCCTAGAAATGGCCGTGAAGGCCCCTTGTCCGCATTAGCGGACTTAAACCAACCCCGACGGATGCTGGTATGCCGCTTTGCTAGCTCGCAGCGGCTGGGGTGGGTTCTTTAAAAATGTAGTTGGTTGCTTCTCAGAAAAACAGGATGCTTCGTGTAATTCATCCGTTATTACAGAGTAGCCGCGAACTGGTAATTTAATAAATATATTCAAAAAGGAAAAGGGGGCTTAGTTTTGTAAAGGAAACCACCCGTGGCTTTGTAATATGGGCTGATTAGCCAGGCCCAGTGCACGTATCGACGCACGGAGCCACCAAGCTAGAAAATTTTACGCAGAGAAGGGGAAAAAGTCTAGCTCGTCAGAGCCCCTGGAAAACTTATTTTCAAAGAAGTTATCTTTGAGGGATTGAAAAATGTGTGAAGACGTTATACACTTCTTTGTAGTATCATATCAACCATTTTTTACTCATAGAAACAAATATCATTTTCTGACAGCATTTCCTATAACACAAATGATGAAAATGTTCAGTGTTGGCAGCATTTGTCCAACACATCAGTAATAAGTCTACCATAATATGTTCGTGCTTAATCAACCTATCCTTTGAATTTCGTTTTCATCCAAGGATATCATCGAAAGTTACAGTGGTTAAACTATGTCTGGGGTTACCATCCGAAAAATTTCCAAAACTCGGAAATATTCAAATATCGACTGCTTATTTTATTGTAAATGCTGTGCTTATGAATACAAAATGGAATCATCTGTAGGTGCAATATTCACGAAATTGTCTGGTGCTAGTAATCATATGCTAGCACCATAGCTGCTTTGCGTTGTGTTAAACCCACCCTATGAATTTCGTTTCAATTGAATGGCTGCGCTGTAATTATAGGAGTGAATATGATTTTAGGGTTATCACCGTCCAAACTTTTTAAATTTTTGAAGCGTAAATATTTTTTGTTAATTGTCATTGCAGGATCATTTCCATTTGGAAATTTTATGACAACATTGCTCGATAAAGAGATGTAAATAAATTAAAAAATTCATCATATCTGGCAACCCTTTCCCAATTTTCCAACGAAATTCCTACAGAATTAGAAATGGAACAAGATCCATTTATCACATGAAAATCGTTTTGATTTCGTAGCTGCATCGGAAGTTATAGGGAAAAAAACCTTTGTTTTACTGAGCAAAATTACAATATTTAGGAGACAAAAACTGCCATAGCTAGCGTCCCTATACTAATTTTTCAACCAAATTTCTATGAGATCTATCTTAGAGTAAGCTTCACCTACTTGTCGAAATCTGGTGGCTAAATCGGAAGCTATAGGCCAAAAACCATTTTTTTTCTCAGCGATTTTTTTAACGGCACGGTTCAGAGATTGTATAAATTACTTATTCGCTCAGAAATTGTATTAATTTATTATAAGAGATATAATAAATAATAAGCTGTATTTTCCAAGAGCCCAACCATTTCCCTATCAAAGTATTCCTTCGCAACAATGCGTGGAGTCATATTGTTGATCTCACACAATTCCCTGATCTCGCACTTTGCTGAAGTAGAAGCTACTCAAGCATCAGCATTTTAACAATACAAAGTATCTAGATATCCATGCAGATCCAATTTCAGTCTACATATTAAATAAACAAAATATAACTAGAAGCTGATAAAGTCGCGGTCAGCGAGTTGTGTGAGATCGGAAAAGTGCCAGTCAAGCACGTTTAAGATTATTTGATAAGCGTGGCTATGACTTGGGTTCCGATTCAAGTAAGCATCAAGAAAAGTTCTATCATAAATTAGCTGAGAGTTTTATTTTTCCTGGGTGCACGTGAGAAATTTGAATCATATTGGTTATGTACCAGGGCGATTCTAAAATCCATTGTTACTGTGCATTAGTATTGGACCAACGCAATTGAACTGGGGTCAGGTGGATTTCTGTATCCAACTGAAATTTAAACAAAAGCGGGTGGATAAAGAAATCCCTTTATTCGCGATACAAACATTTTGTTGACCCCGACGTGATTTTGGTGAAAAACAGGGAATAAATTCTTGACTCGGCTGAACGTTGGCTAGGCCAGAACATAGCCAGATACCTTATGAAAATTAAAAAAATTCTCAATCACTTTTGCGTACAACATGGCAAAGTTGGAGCAACAAGTACAGGAGCTAAAGCAGCTCCAAGACGTCAAAGGAAGGGAGCTCGAGAAACTTATATCCAATTACAAAAAGGATTCATCCTCGCGTAAAACTGCAAGCTACCTAAATTCCAGGCTTGCCTAGTTAGAGGAGCTGTGGGAATCCTTTTTAACAACGGACGAAGTGCTACAAGAATGTGCCGAGTCGTACTTTAAAAAAGGGTATTTCATTTTGATGCAAGGAGAATATTTAAGAGCACGAAGCTCCATGACAGAACTATTGCATAGCCTGGTGTCGGTGAAGTCATCAGGTAAGGAAGGTTTCACAGCTCCGATAGGTCACAGCTCCAATCTGATGGATCATACAGAGGAGTAGGTTAAAACCCTAGGCATGACTTGGTTGCCAAACAGTGATGAATTCAGCATTCGGACATTCAACAATACGATCAAGAAGGTCACAAAAAGAGCAGCGTTATTCGGAATTGCCCACATGTTCGATCCATTGGGGCTGATGAGCCCAGTTATCATCTCAGCGAAAAGTTTCATACAGAAGCTTTGGAAACTTAAACTCGATTGGGTTGCAGCTCTCCCAATGGATTTGTATACCACTTGGGTTACCTTTCAACAGGAATTGCAATCCGTCAGCCACATAAAAATCCCTCGCCATATCTTTGGGGCCAAAGTCCCCATCCAAACCCAATTACATGCTTTTTCGGATGCCTCCGAAAAGGCCTTTGGAGTAGCCGTATACTTCCGCGCAGCAAAACAGGATGGAACTGTAACCGTGCAACTCTTATGTGCCAAGTCTCGAGTGGCCCCGATCAAACCTACTACAATACCTCGCTTAGAGCTATATGCAGCAAAGCTAGCAGCCAGACAGCAGCCAGACTAGTGCATCGTTTTCAAACCGAACTGTGCTTATCGCCTCTCGAATGTTATTTTTGGAGCGATTCAGAAATTGTCCTACATTGGCTTCATGCTGAGGCAGCTTCATATCAAACTTTTGTAGCCAATCGAATTGCCGCCATACAAGAGGTTTCCGCATCACAGCAATGGAAGCATGTCAGATCTAAAAAGATTCCGGCTGACTTGGCATCCCGCGGAATATCACCTGAAAAACTGAAAGATTGTTATCTATGGTTCAATGGGCCACTGTTTTTGTACGGTCGCAAAGACCAAAGGCCCAAGGCACATGTAAAACAGGATATCGATCTCGAAAAGAAACGTTCTTAAAACGTTTTGCCTGCAGTACCAGACATGGCTCATTTTTTGAACCAAATCAACCACTGCAACTCCTTTTGAAAACTTCGTCGTATTGTCACATTCGTTATTCGTTTCACGAAAATCGCGCAAAAGTGAATGCATCACTGACCGGCTCTCCCATAGTCACAGAGTTGGATGAAGCCCTAACAGTTATTGTTAAGGAAATGCAGAGGCAGGAGTTCACTGAGGAAATTGACCCTCTTTCTGACGCGGTGGTGTTGATGCTGTATCCGAGGGGAGTCCGAGCGTTTTAGGTGGAGATGCAGAGGATGGGGCGGAAAGGGTAGCGTAAGATGTGTTCCGATAACCAACATCCGGCCGTTGGTGCGCTGAGAACTCAAATGTCGTGGCGCCATATTCTCCACGTCTGCAGATCTCTGCTTCGAAATCTTCTACGCGAGAACTGCTTGTCGAAGCGACCACACTGAGGGAAGATTGTACGTTGGGCAACATGTTGCGGCGAAGGATCCCTGGCAACTCTCCATCCTCCATTGGCCGGACCATGCGGCTGACTAGCCGGAGCACTTCGGAGTGGAAGGTGTCGAATGGCTCGCCAGGTTTTTGTTGGCGGTCTCTCACCACCTCCGCGAGCTCGAAGTCGTTGAATTGATCTCCAAAACGACCCCGCAAAGCATCGCAGAGATAGTTTCATTCGACACATCCGTTGTCGCGATGGTATTTTCAGAACCAATCTGCCGCAGGCCCAACATGATGGACAGCGTGTAGCAGAGAAGGTAAAAATCTCCTTCGAGTGTCTGTGGGTGCTGTGACAGCTTCTGTATCTGTACAAAAACGATTCGAGGGGCAACGAGTCCTCGAAGCCAGAAAATAAAATATCCTAGCTGTTGAGTACATCTGGTACCCAATCCGCTATTGGTACTTTCCAATAAGACGAAGAGCTGCTCAAAAATCTGTCATTACCCCTTCCTGATTACATGTTTGCCTTAAATTTCCAGCGAAAGAAATAGAGTTCAGGTTAAGATATTTTGAAAGATTATGCGTTATTGCGTAGGAAAGAGATAGTTTGAAATGATATATAATTTGGAATGACTGCGAAGTAGAATATATTTTTGGCTAATAGAATATGCTAATAAGAAATTGAATTTGAACTAATTAATCCAATATTACGATGTTGGCCCCCTTATCGGGATCCGTCCCGTTCAGAACTTCCCCGTCCGCTGGGTGGCTGGCTGATTCATGAACGATGAAATTTTACTTTACGAAATTAAACAAATTAAAGTTGGATATAAAATTTAAATGTTTGCGGCTATTAGGGAAGAGCGAGCTGTGCATGTCTTACAAATGGAATTGTTCTGTTAAACAAAATAGAATTGAATCGCAATGGA
>OX376372.1:126865874-126914224 GCA_947369275.1 Nemotelus nigrinus | reverse complement strand
TACATTTCAATTCGGTGCAGAAAATAAGTAAGTTCCACCTTAAGGAACATTGAAAGTAATTTATTTGGCTAATCCTATAGAAGCAGAAAACACACAAGCGATGGCGGAAAAAAACGTGGTGCAGCAGGACAATTTCGAGAAACTTACCAGGATTATGTACAGCAGTATTGAGCGGGGGTACGCAGGTAGCACCGACTACTTGGTCCCCACTCTGTACTTCGAGCGGGGATATCAGGCGATTGTGGGGGATGGGCAGGATTGGAATCGGGAAATGGGCGCAGCAACTCCTAGCATCTACACTGATGGCTTTTAAACATCGGCCGGAGTGGGTACTGCAACATTTTCCGCAGAAGCAACTATGGAAGCAGCTTTCAGGCTTCCTAATCACTGTAGTATTTTTCATGCGGAGGTTTTTGCGATACGTAAAGCCGCAGACCTAGCATACGCCAGAGATACCACAAGTGAGGCAATCAACATCTTTACAGACAGTCAAGCGGCGGTTAAAGCCCTGATGTCTTACACATACAAATCGAAGTACGTACTTGACTGCATTCAGGCCCTGAATAGACTGGGCAACAACCGAAGAGTCAGCATTTTCTGGGTTCCTGGTCACAAGGGCATTGAAGGAAACGAGAGGGCGGACGCGTAAGTCAAGCACGGGGCTAGCCTTCCCCTGGCAGGATCGGTTGATATTCCTACTCCAATCTAGACAATCAAATACTCAATTAACTCGATTATGATGCAAGCTGCGACGTGCAGATGGCGTGCAATTCAGACCTGCAAGCTAACCAAAATCATGTGGGGGTCGGACAATATCGTAGCTACTAAGTGCCTACTCGAATTGACACGAACTGACTGCAAACGGCAGGTCGGTATTATTACCGGCCACTGTCTTTTAGCAGCTCATGCCATGAAAATGGGACTCCTAACCAGCGACACCTCTAGGAAGTATCAAGAACCAGGAGTCTCGGAAACAATCCAACACCTTTTGTGCCACTGCCCGGCACTGGGAAGAACCAGGCAGCGCTGCTTCGGTGAGCCCTGGCTGGTGGATCTCTCACATGTAGCAGAGCAGAGGCTGAAGGACATACTTCAGTTCGCAAAAAAGTCTGGGGCATTCGATGGCCGTTTGGACTGAACTTTCCTTCTCCGGGTCCATTTATCTGGTACCACTACGGACCAATGGGTCTATATGTGGCCTTGTGCCAGCCAGGTGAACCTAACCTAACCTAACCTACCAGGATGATGACAAACTTTCGGAAGGACAGCAAGGAATAGCATTCGTATGGATACTTTAAGGCGAGGCAGCAATGTCTAGCGGAAAATTGGACCATGATCATGACGTCACATCAGGCTATCCTGTCCGGAGGAAAGCTGACTAGCGAGCATCAAAAGCAATACTCGCTGGAATACGATAAGGTTGAGGAAATCTACCTGGAGCTCCTCTCGATTTTTGAGACTGGTGTCAAGCAGCACACTAGTCTCACTGGCACAGCAACCGCATCGAAAGCGATCATCGAGACAACTTCTGGCTCCAACCGGATCAGATTGGAGCGGATTACCATGCCACTATTCGATGGGATCAACGGTCGATGGAGATCGTTCTTTTACCTCTTTACGTCGATGGTGCACCATAGTGAAGGTCTATCAGCCGTCAAAAAGATGCAATACTTAAAAACGCATCTTACGGGTGAAGCTACTTGAGTAGTTAAGCATTTAAACTCAAGGAACGAAAACTACGAAGCGACATGGGAACTATTAAATGAAAGATTCGACAACAAAATTGCATGGAATCATATGCACAAGTTTTATCATCTCGCTGCAGCTAAAGAGGAACGAGATTCAGCCGTTAAAAACTTAGTGGATGCAACTGTTGAATTTCTCGCGAACATGAAAGGGTATTACGGGTCTAAATTGCCACGTTAAAAACCCTCAAGATTCCCTATGGGAAGCAAAAGGGGTTAGCTTCGGGGGCCGTCACTCGTCGGAGATGGGGTGGGTAGGTGCCACTCGCTTCCACCCCGAAGCTAAGCCGTTCCCGTCACCGGAAGCGAAAAGAAAGAACGGGTTGGCTTACAACTCATACACTTCATCACAAGCTACTACAATACACTGTGAACTGGTCACAAAGTTATATCGCCGCGATTTCAATAATTAATTATATTTATTAAGCTCTGATCCTATTAATTCCACTTCGCTCGGCCGAGATCTATTCTATCTATCGCTTACTGACTATTGGTACAAATTTTCAACAACTTACGTGTCTAAGTCGACTAAGCCACGTTGGGGCCCTTCCTCGAAAACCGTCGCGGCTCGGCCGACGTGTAGCTGCTTTCCGACGTCTAAATTTTCTCGCCGATTCCTTTTCCTGTACCAGCATTCCGCTTCTTGTCGAGTTCAACCAATTCGGCTTCCGTGTATACCATCAATTAACCACCAATCTTCAATGTCACCTTCAATGTTGCCCAATGTCGTCCAATGGCCAGACTCCAATCGCCGCCAGCCCGATTTCAGAAAAAGAAGAAAAGAAATTCAGTAGAGCTCCAAGCACCGCCAACCGTCTCCTTACCAGTCAGTTTTTGAAAAGACCCTCTGGTCGCTGCGCCAACTCGCTTCAGGCCTTGTTTTCCACTTCGGCCAGCGGGACTTCGCCAAGCGAACCGTTGATTGTACTTGGCTGTACATTTGCTCGGCCGTTGCACTTTTCCAGTGTACGCGCGTCTGAGCTGGCCATGCCTTTCGCTTCCATCGTTTCGGCCGTTCCCCATCTGGTGGTCTGTTGTCGTCGTTCCCCTTGTCACTTGCTCAAGTGTCACGCAGTCGAAATGTCAACTGTGTTTTCATTTTCGCTAATGTTCGATGATGTTGAGTTGATGTTAATTCACGTTTGGTTCGTCGTACTGGTAACGAACAACCAATCGACGAGAGAAGTCAGGTAGATAGTGGTCAGACTTCCATTCAAAAAGGAGGGTGAACCAACCAAAGCACTACGAGACTCTCAAAAGGCCGCACATATTCAATTTTCACGTCTTGAAAGACGATATACCGCGTTCATCCAAAAATATATCAACCTAGGCCACATGACAGAAGTCAGCCCAAAGGAAATTTACTTCATACAATTACTATATGCCTCATCATGCCGTTTGCAAAGAAGATAGCACAACAACGAAGCTCAGAGTCATATTCAATGCATTGCAAGTCGCTCCAAGCGGAAAATCTCTCAACGATGTGTTGGTAGTAGGCCCAAGCATTCAAAACAACCTAGCAACGAATCAACAACCTAGCAAAGATGGATTTCATGTAAGGAAGTGGACTGCAAACCACGAGTCTGTACTAGAAACGATTTGTCCTGCAGGAAGAGAAACACAGATACCATTAAATTTAACGCTGACTGATAACATCAAGGCATTAGGACTTCAGTGGAATCCAGCAAAGGATACATTCACATTTAAAGTGTGATTGAAAGTGAACAAAGATACCCTTATTACAAAAAGGCAGATACTATCATAAACTTCGTTGGCTATGTTATAGCAAGAATGATATTCTTGAAGTGCACGGCTTCTGCGATGCATCGGAATCAGCATATGCCGCTGTTGTATACGCTTGTATACAACATTCGAATGGTGACATAACTACACGACTCTTAACATCGAAATCAAAGGTGGCACCTTTCAAAATATTGTCCATTCCACGTCTGGAGCTTTGTGGGTCAGTTTTATTAACACCGCTAATGAAGGCAACCCTGGAAGCGCACTGCTGGTCTCACGTCACACCGAATTACTGGACAGATTCTACGATAGTATTACAGTGGATTCAATATCAACTTGTCCAATGGAAAGCCTTTGTGGCCAATCGCGTTATCCAAATACAGACTGACTCCGACTTCAAGCAATGAGAACACGTGTCAAGCACCACAAACCCTGCAGACATTGCCTCCCGAAGAAGCCTCCCTCAAGATTTACTAGGAAATAAAATTTGGTGGGATTGTCCAGTATGGCTACGAGAAGATTCTTCCAAGTGGCCAAGAAGTAAAGGCTACGAGAACAAAGCAGCAGTTAACACAGAGTAGCGATCGAACACTCTTGCGTGTTCTACGACCTCAAAGGAACACGAAAAAATCAACTTAATTGAAAAATTATCTTCCTTATCAAAGCTAGTAAGAGATAAAGCAGGATATAGAAGAATCACCCAATCACCCCTTTTCTGAGTGCTGCAGAGTTACGTGATACCGAATTAGTATGTGTGTGATTGGTGCAAAGAGAAATCTTTCCAAACGAAATAAAATCACTAACAAAGAGGCATCCATTGCCCAAATCAAGTTCTCTGATACGCTTGACGCCATTCAACGACTCAAACCAGCTAATGAGGATGACTGGGTGACTTCAGCACAGTTCTAGCGACCCAGACAAAAAACACCCAATCATACTACCCAGAGGTGATTTAGCAAATTTGATTATAAAACAAAGCCATCATTTAACACTACATGGGGGAGCCCAGTTAGTGCACGCCACCATTCGGGAAAAATTTTGGATTATCAATGGCTTAACGGCAGTCAAAGCGGTAACCAGAAAATGTGTGAGGTGCTTCAAAACAACAGCCAAACCTGAACAGCAGCTGATGGGTCAGCTTCCTAATGAACGCGTCACTCCCGGAAACCCCTTTGCACAAAGTGGCATTGATTATGCTGGTCTTATTACCATAAAATGGAGCAGGGGGAGAGGCGCAAAACTGACGAAAGCGTCCATAGGCGTATTCATCTGCTTGTCAACAAAGGCAATGCATCTAGAACTAGCCAGTGATCTAACAGCAAAGACTTGTATTGCGGCCATAAGTTGATTTATTGCAAGACGAGGAATGTGTCACATATTGATGAGCGACAATGGAACAAACTTTGTCAGTGCAGATGAAACATCACGACGCGAACTATTAAGCATGATCTCAAAAGTACAAGAAACATTAGCGATTAACAACATTAACTGGAAGTTCATTCTTCCTTGCAGCCCACATTTCGGTGGAATTTAGGAAGCCACCGTAAAATCGATGAAGCGCCATTTATTTAAGGTCATCTGTTGCACGCTTCTCAACATTGAAGAAGTGTATACACTGCTTGCACATATCGAAGCGTGTATGAATTCACGACCCTTAACTCCGATGAGCACTGATGCCAATGATTTCGCAGCTTTAAACCCAGGTCATATCCTTACCGGTCAAAGTTTGTTTGAACTTCCAAATGGTAACACCGAAAACAACCTTTCGAAGAAGTGGCAAATGATTCAAAGCATGAAACGACTATTCTTGCAAAGGTGGAGTCTAGAGTATCTGACACAATTGCAGCAGAGAAGTAAATGGTTCAGCGAAAATCGTCGATTAAACGTGGGATATTTAGTGTTAATAAAACATTTAAGTTCTACTCTGCCCATTGGCCGTTACTACACTGGCCAATGGGCAGAGTAGAACTTCGTACTTCCCAGACAATAAAATATTGGTATAAGGGAAAGCACTTCATTATAAACTATCGTCTTCAGATTACATCGCCTGTTTCTTGTCGTCAAGACTTATGCCCAGAGAAAAGTTTAGCAAAAATTCTGGTTGGCGTCTTCTTTATCTTTGTAAAAGGAATGATCGTAGCTTTTCCTTAAATTTAACCAAATTCACTGATTTTCTTATATCCTCAGGTAAGGTATTGTAATGTGCCAAAGACTGTTGCACTGGATCCATTTTCAAACGATCTGCCCTAGCTTTTTTAATAGCAAGATTATTCGCCGATCTTGTAGCTGTCTGAGTTATTTCTCCAACATTTCTTATAACATATGGCCATTTGAGTTTTTTGTTAAGTATCTTGAATATTAGCTTGCCTTGTTCAAGACACATTATTTGTTGTATGCTTAATAGTCCTGTTTCACGATACACATGTAAGCTTGGAGTCAAAGTTGCCATTTTGTATATAGTCTTGAAAGCCTTAGTGATTAGTCTTCCGATCAAATCGATGTTTTGTTTCGATGTTTACTTTCACAAAACTGCTCCATAACAGATGTTCGACAAAATAAAAGCATTGAATATGTCAAGTTTGATGTTGAGAGATAAAAAATCATATTTTTTTAGGATTCCTATCATAGGCGCTACTTTAAGTCTGATGTTATTGATATGTTGTAGCCAAGACATTTTCTCATCTAAAGTTAGTCCTAAGTATCTAATTGACTTGACCTTTTCCAATTGTATTCCATTGATTTGTAATGACGGATTAATTTGCTGCTTGTTTTTTTGTTGGAATATTTTATTATTTATTTATTAAATTTTTTAGTCTTTTGGATGTTTATTATTAATTTACTTTGTTCGAGCCAATTCCAATATTTTCCCAGGTCATCATTTATATTTTGCTGGAGAATTAATTCGTTTTTACCGGAATACAGCAGTGGTGTGTCATCAGCAAATAATACTATTTTTCCCAACAGATAAATGTCCTGTACGCTGTTGATGTACAGTAAAAACAGTAATGGCCCAAGGATTGATCCTTGAGGAGCGCCAATGTTTATAGTGCATTCCTGACTTTTATACATATTGTTAGTTGTAATAATACGCCTGTTGAACAGATAATCCTTTATTAACAGCTTGAAGTTGTGATGGATTTCGTATATTTCGAGCCTCTGAAGCAGGATTTCGTGGTTAATGGTGTCAAAGGCCTTTTTCAGATCCACGAAGATTGCCGCTACATAGTCGCCCTTATCCAATCCATTGTTGATGAAATGTACTGCATCTAATGTTGCTGCTAGTGTGCTACTGTTTTCTTGAAAACCATATTGAATTGGCGTCAAAATGGAGTTAGACTTAATGAATTGAAGCAATTGTTTTTGAATGGCTCTTTCAAATATTTTACTTAGGACACTTGTGACTGCTATTGGGCGATAATTTGATGGATCTGCTGGATCACTACCTTTGAAGATTGGAGTGATTTTCACTAGTTTAAGACAATCAGGGAATGTACCAGTTGCTAGGTGCTTATTTATTATTGTAGTTAGAAGCTCCAAAATATGATTTTTCAGAATTTGATATCCTCCGATGTTATACTATCCAGACCAGGAAAAACCTTTGATTTAAGTTTGTCGATTATTTCAGATATTTCAACAGGAACCGTGGGACGCAAGTGAATTGAAGTGCACATATTAGGCTCAATATGAATACTCGAGCGTGATGAGTGTTGCAGTTGCTCGGTGACAAGTGTTCCAATGGTAGCGAAGAAGTTGTTTAACTGCTGTGCTTCTTCTTCAGGGTCTGTAATGGATGTTCCACTTATCAACAGATTTGTTTGGTTGTTTAGACAAGAGCTGATTTACGAGTTACCAATATCTGGAGGTATTTGAGGCTGGAGCTTCAAACTTATTTCTGTAGAAACGTTTTTTGGCCTCCATGATAGTTCGATTTGATTCCTTCTTCATAGATAAATAGATCTGCTTCTTGGACGTGGAGTTTGGATCTGCTATGTATTTTTTGTAAGCAGTTTGTTTTCGATTTGCAGCATCAATTAAATTCCTAGTAATCCAAGATTGTACTCTCACACGAACTTGTTTCGTTGTTGTTGCTTTACCCTTAGCTTCGGTTATCTTCTCAATCAGCTCATCAAAGTCCGAAGTTGGAGACCCTTGGAGACTATCTATGAAGTTCCTCAAGAAATCTTTATTATTGGTTCTGCTCATCGATATTTTTTTAGGCCGTATTTTAGCTTTAACGAGATTTTTGATGTATAAGTTGATTACTTTATGGTCTAAGCCGGGCCAGTCGTCATGATTGTAAGACATACGTTTTATGATCACATTATCGAGTAGTGTTTTGGACGTCATAGTCATGCGTGTTGGCTTTGTCCTGTTAAATACAACTCCATTATTTGTGGCAATTATATCGAGATATTTGCTGCATATGGCAGAAGATGTTAAAATATCAATATTTGTATCTGCTACAGTGATTAATTTCTCAATAGTAGAATAGAATTCGTCGATATGATTGAGAAAGAGATGGTCTTCTTCATTTGGTGCTTTATAAAAGGTGCCGATGCTAATTTTTCCTGAACTAAGTGCAAGCTCAACTACTAGATTGTTAAATTTATCAGACATGCTGACAAGCTTTGAGCGAATGTTTGACTTCACAAATATTGCTGTGCCTCCTCCACGGCCCGATTGTCTTGTGCAGAAATAGCCTGTATATCCTCTCGGCGTATAGAGTTCCTATTAGTTGCTATATATCCATATTTCATTAAGAACTACAGCATCGATGTTTTTGTTGGAACATTAATAAATATTGATGTCGTCAATTTTATTACGAATGCTTCAAACGTTTGCGTAGAAAATGTTTAAAAGACTATTTTTTTCGTTTGCTGTTGATCTAATATCCATAGTTGATTCGCTTTTGGTTCACTTCAATCATTTTCTTAAATTCCGGGCACTCATAACTGTCTGCGCGATGTTGTGTATCCAGATGATTTTTAATTATGCAATAATTGCATTGTAAAGAAGATACTGTAGATGCATGAGTAAGATGATTACCAGCACATTTAGCACAGACTTCCTTTGCCTGGCATGCTTGGGATTTATGGCCGAATCCTTGACATTTAAAACATCGCATTACGTTGTGGTCTTCAACAACGTAATGGGAGCCGCAACTGATATTGATGTGTTGGTTCACCATTCTTTCAAATAGCTTCCCACCAACCTCCACAAAAGCTATCCATTTATTTGTTACTAATGTTCGAATAACAATAGTATTAAACTCGTTTCGCCGAAAATTCATATTTCTTTATATATATATATATATATATATATATATATATATATATATATATATATATATATATATATATATATATATATATATATATATATATATATATATATATATATATATATATATATATATATATCAGCAAAATGATTAAGGGAGATAATCTCTGGAGTGGCCGATTTGATTGAGCTGAAATTTTCGAAGAACGTAGATGTATATAGTAGGTAGGTCCACGACTTTCTCAAATTCAGATATTCTAAACATTTTGGCGGCGGCGAGCGTTTTAGTGAATTTTGAGGTACTCCTATATTTCCAAGCAGTGTAAAGTTTTGTTACAGAAAAGTATTGGAAATGAAAACTAATTGTGTTCTAAGCTCGTTTATGATAAAAAATTGGAAATTGTGAGCCGTGTGTGGGTGCAGGGTGCCTAAAAGTATGCAAGGATTTTTTTTCAAATTTTGATTTGTCATTACTTCTAAGAAAAACAATGGATCATCGTGAAATTTGCAGAGTGTATTAATGTTGACTAAAATTTATCACATGTGGATTTTTAGGATAGTGCGGGTAACCCTGTAGCTACGGCAGGGTCCTGAATAAAAAACCTTCAAATCATTGACTTTCCTGAAAAATTTTTGATTTTTGACAAAAAAATCAGATCACTGATAAATTTTAACTTTTGTCCATCATGTCAAATTAAAATTTTTAAAATTCCGATTTGCACAAGAACGGCAACCCGTCACCAAATTACCTCTATTTTCAGCACTCGAAAGTTCTGTTCACGAGAACTGACGACCGGATTACCCGATCATAGTGAAATTTACAGAACGTGTTGGTATTAGCTAGGACCAGGTCTGATAGAAGTGATTTTGAAATGCGGGCAACCCTGTGCCAGTGGTACCATCTTGAAAAATCAATGAGAAAAAAAACCGGTTTTTGGCCTATAACTTCCGATTCAGCCATCAGATTTTGACAAGATTCATCCAATACTTGGATCTTACTTTATGTAACGTTTCATGAAAATTTGGCTGAAAAATTAGAATAGAGTTGCCAGCTATGGTGATTTTGGTCTACTAAATCTTGCAAAATTGCTCAGCAAAATAAAGCTTTTTTCCCTATAACTTCCGGTCCAGTGTAAAAATCAGAACGAAGTTAACGCAGTAAATGGACTTTAATGTGAACCAAATGTCGTAGAAATTTCGTACCAAAATCATGAAAGAGCTGCCAGCTATGACCATTTTTGTAATTTTGTTTAATTTCTTTACTGAGCGATTATGTCATTAGATTTCCAAATGGAAATGATCCTGCAATGAAAATTAACAATAAATATTAACGCTTTAAAAATTTGATAAGTTTTGAGGATAGTAACCCTAAAATTCTTTTCACCCGTATAACTTCCAGCGCAGTGATTCAATCGAAACGAAATTTACTGGTTGGGTTAAACTTAACGTGAAGCAGAATTGGTATGTATTAGGCTTTGCTGTTGATACAGGCTAACCAGCATTAGCCATTTCCGTAAATATTGCAATAAAAATAACGAATTCTTTTTTAAATTTTTCGAGTATTGAACATTTTTCGGATGGCAGCCTCAAACAACGTTTAACCGCTGAAACCTTCGATGAAATCCTGCGAAGAGAACGAAATTCAAAGGATACGTTGATTTGAGTATGAGCTTGTTATGGTAAACTTATAGCTGCTTCGTTCGGAAAGTACTGCCAGCACTGAATTATA
This sequence comes from Nemotelus nigrinus, assembly GCA_947369275.1. Classification (NCBI taxonomy): domain Eukaryota; kingdom Metazoa; phylum Arthropoda; class Insecta; order Diptera; family Stratiomyidae; genus Nemotelus; species Nemotelus nigrinus. The sequence continues at coordinate 126,903,727 of OX376372.1, read as the reverse complement.
TGTGCTGAGTTTTGTTGCTTTGGATAAGGAATGGTTGATATGATTCTAAAAAACAGTGTATTACGTCTTTCCAAACTTTTTTGTCACTCAAAGACAATTTCTTCGAAAATTAGTTTTCTAGCGGTTCAGGTGCGCTAGAGTTTTTTTTTGACTGCCTCATATGTACCACCTCAAATTTATCATTAATGTCTATGTTATAGTTTAGACTGATTATTTCTTCTTTCAGCTCTTGCGTGCTGTATTTTTGTTGGAGTCCTCTTATCATCAGTCGAGGCAATTTCTCCTTGGTACACTCGATTTTGTATTGCGCTCCTAGGTTTTCTTCTAAGTTTTTTAATAAAACCACAGTTTTTTGTTGGTTATTCGATTTCATTAATATACCCCCACTTCTAAGTAATTATGTAAATTCAACAGGGGTTTTCAATTTTACCGGGTTGATGTTTTTTTTTAATGTCCCTCATCGTACTAGCAGCATCTTGATCACTTTTTGGCTTGATGATAATGCCTTTGTTGAACTTTTTCATTCCAACCGTTTTGGTTTTGCCCTGGTGACATCTGCGTATGTAGGAATACGAATTGGCGTAACAGCTGCTTTCGTCATTTGCTCAATTTTACCACTAATTGATTTTAAGAGCTCGTGGTTTTTTGCTACTTGCAGTGTAATTCTGTCCTCACGACTTTTGCGCAGTGCTGTTTCATACTTCTTGCAGAACCACTTCACTTTACTACCAAGCTCTTTTATTAATTGATAATCTGCTTTTGTAATATTCATGCAGCCGATGTGGTACCACTTGTCGCCACAATAGCCTTTGCAAGCGAGTGCAGGATGTTCTACCGATACTTGCTTTTTGTATTTCGCGCACTTTTCCTCGTCAGTCATTTACTTTTTACTCAAATAAAAAATAAAAAGTAAAAATATAAAACAAAAATTCAATAAATTGAGAAAAATGAATATAAAAAGTGAATTTAATTTAATGTTTTTAATGGTAACACCAATTTCAAGCTCTACACAACTTGGAAAGTGTAAAGCTTTTTTTTTTCAGTCAATCAAGTTTTGCAAACACACTTAGATCACAAGCTTAACACCCACTCTGATCTTTAAAAGCTACAACAGGCGCTCACGTTTCACAAACTCAATTTGAAAGATTAGCTTAGCGTCCACTCAGCACGTCACACAGGAGAAGAAGCTTATCACCCACTCTGATCAACATCAGCTATCACAGACACACAAGTTTCACAAAGCTCACACTGAAAGGTAGCTTTAGCATCCACTTATCTCAAAACAGTCTAACAGTCACACAAAATCGAGCAGTTAATTCAAATCAAGGTTTTTACAAATGAAAATTTTCACCAAATCCTTTCGGTTTCGCTTTGGATGCACTGAAACACTTCCGAACCGCGACAGATTTTAACTTATCTTTAATTTAAAACGAAGAAATCGCACTAAACCACTGTACAATTCTCTCAATAAGCCACTTTCGACAGACAGACTAGACACACGTCTCGACGCTTGATCGCTTTCAAAAGCTTTCTCAACATAACCTTTTCTTGTCTTTCGCAATTTCCGTGAATACGATGGCACTCAATAATTTGCTTGCAATTAAAGTTCAAATCATAAACGCATGTGTGCAGTTTATTGTAGTAATTGCAGTTCAATATAAATATATCCGATTTTGCATTTTGTTAAGCTAGTACGTAAGCTAAATTTAGGTATAAAAAACTCTAGCGCACCTGAACCGCTAGAAACACTAAAGTTCAAAGAACAGCAGAAGAATCGTGCAGATTTTGAGTGCATCTTCTACCACACGAGCTGCTAATTACAGCCAAAATGTTTCAAGCACCACGATTTACTTTGGTCTTAAGAATGCATTATAACTCATATGGTGCAAAGGTTTCATATATTACCACTGGCATGAATTTCAAAGTTTATCAGAGCATAGTACTTGTTAACTATATTCGTTATCAATAGCTTATTTCACGAAACTTGGAAAGCAGCATCTCATATAACATCAATGAAGAAAATGCTTAATGCCTGCAGCACTGTAACTGAAGTTGGTGTTTGGGGCTGCGATCCCAAAATTTTGCAGAACTTTGGGAATTGAAACATTGGTTATTTATTTTCATTGAAAATGTTTCCGGTATGAATACTAGCTGCAAGCATTTATTGATACAGAAATAGCACTACATACTCGTGCTAGCAATCTTTTGCCAGTATCACACCTGCATCACGTTAAAATTAACCTACCCTAAGAATTTCGTCTCGATCCGATGAGTGCGTTCGAAGTTATAGGAGTATAAAAAATTTAGGGTAACCAGAAGCGGCATTTGTCAAATAATCGAAAACTTAATATTTGCTGTATATTGTTATTACAATATCATAACCATTTGAAAATTTTACGATCAAGTCGCTTAGCTGGCAACCCTATCATGGCTTTTCAACCAAATTTTCCCTGAATAATGCCTGTAAAAGGTTCCGTTAAATGATTGAAATTCGTATTGATTTAATGACTACACTGGAAGTTATAGGGCAAAAAGCTTTATTTTCCTGAGAAAATTTTCAAAACTGAAGACACAAAAAGTACCATAGCTGGTAGCACCAATCGAATTTATCAACCAAATTTATATCAAACACGGCTTAGAGTAAGGTTCAGCTACTGAGTCAATTTCACGAAAATCATTATCCTCAAAACTTTTCAAATTTTTAAAACGTTAATATTTGTTGCTAATTTTCATTGCAGGATTAATCCCATTTGCAAATCTAATGACATAATCGCCCAGTAAAGAAATTCCACAAAAATACAAAAATGGTCATAGCTGCCAGCCCTTTCATGATTTTTGTACGAAATTCCTACGACATTTACTTCACATTAAGGTCCATTGACTGCATGAACTTCGTTTTGATTTCTGCACTGGACCGGAAGCTATAGGGAAAAAAGCTTTATTTTGCTGAGCAAATTTGTAAGATTTATGAGACACAAATCACCATATCTGGCAGCCCTATTCTAATTTTTCAACCAAATTTTTACCAAATGTTACAAAGAGTGAGATTCAAGTACTGTATGAGTTTTGTTAAAATCTGATGGCTGAATCGGAAGTTATAGGCCAAAAACCAGATTTTTTTCTGGGTGATTTTTCAAGATGGTACCACTGGCACAGGGTTGCCCGCATTTCAAAATCACTTCTATCAGACCTGGTCCTAGCTAGTACCAACATGTCCTGTAAGTTTCACTATGATCGAATAATCCGGTCGTCAGTTCTCGTGAACAGAACTTTCGAGTGCTGAAAATAGAGGTAATTTGGTGATGGGTTGCCGTTCTTGTGCAAATCGGAATTTTGAAAACTTTAATTTGACATGATGGACAAAGGTTAAAATTTATCAGTGATTTGATCTTTTTGTCAAAAATCAAAAAATTTTCAGGAAAGTCAATGATTTGAAGGTTTTTTTATTTAGGAGCCTGCCGTTGCTACAGGGTTACCCACACTATCTTAAAAATCAACATGTGCCAAATTTTGGTCAACATTAATACGCTCTGCAAATTTCACGATGGTCCATTGTTTTTCTTAGAAGTAAGGACAAATCAAAATTTGAAAAAAAATCCTTGCCTACTTTTAGGCACCCTGCACCCACACACGGCTCACAATTTCCAATTTTTTATCATAAACGAGCTTAAAACATAATTAGTTTTCATTCCCAATACATTTTTTTAACAAAACTTTACACTGCTTGGAAATATAGGAGTACCTCAAAATTCACTAAAACGCTCGCCGCCGCCAAAAGGTTTAGAATATCTGAATTTGAGAAAGTTGTGAACCTACCTACTATATACATCTACGTTCTCCGAAAATTTCAGCTCAATCGAATCAGCCACTCAAGAGATTATCTCCCTTAATCATTTTGCTGATATAGGTATATACATATATATATATATATATATAAAGAAATATGAATTTTCGGCGAAACGAGTTTAATACTATTGTTCTTCGAACATTAGTAAAAAGGAGCAACCCTCTCTCGAAAAGGTTGCTCCTAATCAAATCGCGAAGCCACCACTCAATTTCGTAGACAATTAAGCTATATCTACCCGCCACTTCTAGGGATGTTAGGTATCACGGTATCCGACTTGTGTCTTGTACTTGTCGGATGCTGATGTTATAGCTATAAAAATTATAAACGAAACGCACCAACAACGGAACAAAATGTATCTATTGACGCGAAGCCAACTCAACGGCAAAACGCCTTACGACCTGCCGCGGCGAATTCCTCGATACGCGGACACCAGTAATATGACCGGCTAAGCGTGTCACGTAGAGTACTTCTTCACTCACACAGAGCAACAAACTAACAAAACAAACTCATCTGAACAGAGTTTTTTTGAGCCGCGACTTACCGCCGAAAAGAAACTCCAGCTTGCTGGGCTTATCCCCGGAACAAATCTCAACGGCGGCATAGACAGGGCGTAAGCAGATATATCCATCAGCGACCTGAAAGCTGGAAATGAGTCACCAAGAATCGGGTCTAAGTTAAAGCAAAAGAAGGTACACTTATCTGATCCCGGCTTTTTGGGAGGCTGCAAACAACAACTTTCAACGTTGGCTAACGCCAACAAAGCGTCACGCCCGTATTATTCATCCTGGAGCCAGGCCGGACACGGACACGATGATATCTCACGAATTTCTCAAAATGTGACCATGATTACCCGCAATGTTTACCTTTGATGCAAACATTCATCCGACGGCGACTTACGAACTGACACCATGTTGAACGACCCACAACGTCCTACATGAGTTCCACACTACGCGAAAGCTACAGTGGAACAACCACATGGATGAATTGAGTAACCCACCATCGGCTGGGATTTCGGGAGACATGCTTGAGCCGAACATTGAACTCGAGCAATGGAGGCTTGGAGAAAACCATTGGCGGGAGTTGGATGAAAAGGAGAACTAACGCATCGAAGTTTTTTTCAATTTATTGCGGCAAGGTGTATAGACCACGGGAAAAATTGGCTGATCATAGTTTACATTTTACCAGGTGCGTCCAGGAATGATTTCTTTTCAATTTGTGGCGGCAAAGTGTATAGACCACGGGAAAAATTATGTGATTGCAGTTTTCATTTAACCAGGTGCGTCCAGGAATTTAGTTTTCAATTTGTGGCGGCAAAGTGTCTAGACCATGGGAAAAATTGGGTGATCGTAATTTTCATATAACCAGACATCGACAACGGGAGATGTGTGGTGTGCGATAGTGGCGTTGAAACGCTTTAAGCAATTGGGAAAAAATATGTTCTGCATCAATAGCCGAAACGATGACGGAGCAGCTCAAGTTGGAAGATCGCTTGTCACCGACGGCTCCGTGGCGTAGAGGGTAGCGTTGCAGGTCGGCACACAGCAGGTCCCGGGTTCAAGTCCTGGGCCGGACAATGATGACGGCGGCATAGGAGATCATCTGAAAGGCTTTTGATAGACTCATCCGACCTGAGTCCGATGCGTTGCAAGCGACGGAGTTAAGATTTTGTTTTTGGTACAGGTCAGTGTTAATTAAGTTAATGATAAGAAAATGCGGTTTGAACGATTTTAAATTTATTTATTTCTTTATTTACCAAACAAGGTATAATACTAATACATATAAATGAAATAAATATAAAACATAAAAACAAACCAGACAAATTTAAAGAAAAAAAAACTAGCGCATCAGAACCGCTAGAAATACTAATGTTCGAAGAACAGTAGAGGATTTGTGCAGATTTTGAGTGTATTGTTATATATTGTTGTTATATTGTTCTTATTGTCTTATATATTATATATTGTATGCATTGTCATATATATTGTCATATATTGTATATTCGCGATGTGAATACTTAATGCAAGCATTTATTGGTACGAAAATAGCAAAAACACCTCGTGCTAGCAGTCCTTTGGTAGCACTGAAGCCAAAAATAAGTCATATCTGCCTCACGTTGAAGTCAACCTGCTCTGTGAATTTCATATTGATCCGATTACTGCATTGGAAGTTATACGGATAAAAAGAAATTTACCATTCGCAAGAGCTTTCAAACTTTCTAGATCTTAGTATTTGGTGTGTATTTTCACTACAAGACCACTACGATTTGAAAACTTTATGATAAAATCGCTTACTAAAGCTATGTCAAAAAATACAAAAACAATCATAGCTGGCAACCCTAGCATTGTTTGTTCAAACTAAATTTCTACTGAATATTGTCTACAATAATTTAAATTTGCCATATGAATTTCGTTATGATACCATGACTGTACTGGAGGCTATAGGGCAAAGAGCTTTATTCAAATAAAATAACATTATAAAAACAATTTAGCGCAGTTGCACCAATTTTTGACGATTCTAAAAGCATATAGATATATAACTTAGATGCTTTGCTTTTAAATATTCTTTTAGTGCTTTTATATAATCGAAGTCGTTTGTCATAAATTATGCTTACCATAGAAGGGGGATGATGCAGATGAATTAGCTAATAAAGTTGGTTATAGATTCAAGTAACAAACAATAAAATTTTCAAAACTCGGAACATTTAAATATCGGTTGCTTATTTTATGGTAAATGGTTTGCTTATGAATGGAAAATGGAAGCATCTGTTGGTGCGATATTTACGAAACTATCCGGTGCTGGCAATCATGTGCTAGCACCATAGCTGCTTCCCGTTGTTTTAAACCCAGCCTATGAATTTCGTTTCGATTGAATGGCTGCGCTGTAAGTTGTAGGAGTGAATTAAATTTTAGGGTTACCATCGTCCAAACTTTTTAAATTTTTGAAACGTAAATATTTGTTGTTAATTGTCATTGTATTACCCACCCCGCCTAATTGAGGGGGTATTGACCTTCGGCCTGGTCCGTTTGGGTCCCGGGTTCGCTCAGGAGACTGGGCGTGGGCGCCACTCACTCACCCCAAAAATGGACCACGAGCCGCTGAGTGAGCTTACGGCTCACCGAGGTCAGAAAATCTGGGAATGGGGACCGCTGTTGCGTGTAGCACAGCCCCTCTATTTCACCGACGCCGAACCATCAAACCGCGAAACGTTTGATACCACTTCTTGAAAAATTTTGAAAAATACGATCTCGTAAGTAGATGACAAAATCTTTATTTTCTCAACGCGATTTCGCGATATTACTAACACCGAAACAATTTCCAACTCTAACGCCTACGCTACGTTAGCTTATGTTAAATAACGAATTCCACCACTCCACCGTAACAATATTTTTTTACACAAGAATATGATTCGAAAAATACTGGTTGTGTGACAAGTTTTGAAAATTTTCTCTTATCTCTATGCAGAACTACTTAGATCTTAATGAAATCTATTCTAAATTCTAAAACATGAATTAACCTTCTTCCTTCGATTCCCGCTGATTTTCGGATGCTTTTTTTTAAGAATTGGTAAATCACTGACCTGCTCGTTTCCACTGCCGCACACAGAATTTCCGTACCTGATACTGATAGTTTTTCCAGAATTTATCGATCTGCTCGTTACCACTGTCGCACACAGAATTTTGGATTTCCGTACCTGACAGTTTTTCCAGAATTTATCGATCTGCTCGTTACCACTGTCGCACACAGAATTTAGATTTTCCGTACCTGATAAGTTTTCCAGAATTTATCGATCTGCTCGTTACCACTGTCGCACACAGAATTTAGATTTTCCGTACCTGTTAGTTTTTTCCAATAAATTATCGATCTGCTCGTTTCCACTGTCGCACACAGAATTTAGATTTTCCGTACCTGTTAGTTTTTTCCAATAAATTATCGATCTGCTCGTTTCCACTGTCGCACACAGAATTTAGATTTTTCGTACCTGTTAGTTTTTTCCAATAAATTATCGATCTGCTCGTTTCCACTGTCGCACACACAATTTAGATTTTCCGTACCTGTTAGTTTTTTCCAATAAATTATCGATCTGCTCGTTTCCACTGTCGCACACAGAATGGAAAATTTTCTTTCCTTCATCAGGTGCCGCTGCTTTCTCCTTTCTCACTCGAGTCCCGTACTTTCTTCTTTCCCGTACGACCGGGTGAATGTACTTTCTCCACGTGCCGATCGAGGATTTCCACCAATCCAATAATTTACCGTGGTCGTCGTTAAACCACCCCTGGATTTCATTGACTTTTGAGTTGTGTCGGTTTCCGATGTTTGTTTATGTTCTCGTCTGTCAATTGGTATATCGGTTTCGTGAGACGTGAATTTGTGGTAGCCGTGTAGTTCGCGAAGTATAAGTTTAAATGGTGTTCGGGAGCATGTTCGCGGAGCCGGTTGATGCAGCGGCCTTGCCTTGAATAGCGGTGGCGATGGCCTATGAAGCTGCGTAGCAGCTCCAACGCCTGCTGGACATTCGACCTCGGTGAGGTTGGCAGTAGCTGTTGGCCGAGTCAATGGGCCCCTCAGATAAGTATCTGTGATCTGTTTCAACCCGAATGTGGTTCTTTGTGTGGCCTATTTCCAGGTGCTGGTTCTCGATCCTCCATTGGCTTGACTTTGCTGCGGGATATGAGCCAATGAGGTAGGCATCATGACCACCACTGAGGTATTGGCGGAGCGATGGACGAGATACAGCGCCCGACTGGTGACGTCAAGCCCAGGACGCCCAACTGTAAAGAAGTCTGCCATGGACCCAATGGTACTATCTTCAACGCCGGTTGGCCCAGAAGGTTAGTGGCACCGCAGTTTTCTTGCTTACAAACTATGATATTGAGATTAACCATGCTATAGTGATATTAACTATTCTATGTCGTAGCATCCGGCGGGTACACTACACGGGTCGGATGCTACGACCGTACCTTCCCTATGAGTGGTGGCTACAGGCACTCTACTTAGTGGAGTGGTGGTTATCCCGCGATTGTTCAGCCTTCCCCGGGGAAGGCTGTATTTTTTTTTTTTCCAAAGTGAACGCGCCCCCCTTGTTACCCCGTAACAACTCCCCCCTTACCCGAAAAGGATTTCCCCGGAAATCCTTTACCGATATCGTTGTCGCGACTGTCCCGGTAAATATAGTTTCTAGTCTTGCATCGAAAATGCCATACGTCGGATCTCATAGTCGGTTTTGATGGTTCGCCTGACGCAGCGCTGGATTAATTGCCCAACGCCTCGTTGTCGCACTGTGTAATTGTTTACGCGCGTTTATATAGATTTTCTGATTGTAATCATAAGTTCTGACCCCAGTTCCTATTCGACTTTGAGTATGCCTGCTTATAAAGCGACACTAGTTCTATTTCATAACCCCCAGTTCCACTACAGTTTCCATTTGCTGAATGTATATTCCGAGACCCTATTCTACTTTGAGTATGCCTGCTTATAAAGCAACACTAGTTCTAGCTTCTAACTCCGAATTCAACTAAAATTCCATCAGTGTAGTGTCTAATCTGTAGTCCTATTTTACTTGGAATATGCCTGTTTAAAAACAACATTAACTCTAACTTCTAACTACTAATTCAAATAAAATTCTGTTGGTTTAGTATCTAACCCAAAATTCTATGCATGTTTCTACAAACACCCTTACTTTAATTTCTAACTCCTACTAATCCAAGATTCTATTTTCATATGACGTTGCTAATTTTTTTTCTATTTTTATATGCTGTATCTGGCTCGCTTTACTTTGTTAAATTGAGTTTGTTCGAAATTCAAATTTGACTATTGAGTTGCCTTCTATCTGAGATTTTAATTATTCTACATTTTAATTATTCTTTCAACAAATTTTTGTTTTGGTTCATAATTTCATGGATACTGTTCGCTAATAACTAATATTGACCTAATCTAACTTTTAATTCATTCTTACTAATGCACTATGTTTCTACCCCGCTTCAACTAACACTCCGCGCTTCTATCTAATGCTACCTAGGACACTATAACTTTTCTAAATTCTACCTAAATCTATGTGGTTATGGCTAATTTTCTTTTCCTTTTACTTAGAGCTCTCTAATCCCGCTGATTCCCATCTAGCTATCCTTAATTCCATCTGATTGAGTCTCTCCAACCTATTGCTATTTCATAAATTCACCTACTAAATCGCACTTTCACGGTTTCTTTTAGGTTCCTCGACGTGACGTCAACATCGGGTGCCTATATCCCGTGATAGGTAGGCAGCGGGACGTTAGTGATCCCGGACTGCCAGCGCCCCCCGAACAGAAAAGGAATTTTCGAGCGATATCGGCAACAAGCAGCGAGAAGAGAAACGAGACAGCGGTGATTTAGAGTTTAAGACTTAGAAAATTAGGTGTAATTACTTATAACTAATAACTTAAGTTAAGATTTCCCGGCGTAGTTGTTTAAGTGTAAATATTCATACTTAGAATTAAAATCTAGATCCTAAGAATTAGATTGTAAGTTTAGGTTTTAAGGATTAGGTACTTCGTCTCATCCCGAATCCTTACTCATTCTTCCTCAAGACCTCTTAATTGACATATTCTTTTAAATCCGGCATTCTGGCCTTTTCCATCTACCAGTAGGTAGATTCCCCATGATACCCGTTTCTTGACCCAAAAGGGCCCCACATATTCAGGCGCTAACTTTGCCGAATAGAATTTGGTTGCGTCCGAGAGGGTATAGTTTTTCCGCCACACGGCCTTTCCTTCCGCGAACGTTACTTCACGCCTGCGCAGATTGTATCTATGAGCACTCCGCGTAGTTGCGTGTTTCATGCGCTCCAACACATCCATGCGTACTCTGGCAAGCTCTTCGGCCCTAGCCTCGGGTTCTACTGCCGCCTGCCCCTCTCCTGGCCGTTCTTGGCCGTCATGGTACGTCACCATCTCCCTGCCGAAGTTACAGAAATATGGAGTGATTTGCGTCACCTCATGTTTGTAAGTACGGAGTGCGCATGCGATCTTTGCCAGATTCTGGTCCCATGCCCGATGGTTCTCCGCAATGTAAGATCGTAGCATCCGCTTTATGTCTTGGTTCATTCGTTCGGCTGGATTGGCTTGTGGGTGATAAAGCGCGGTATACTTGATTTGAGTCCCATAGTTGGTGACCATTTGTTGCAGTTGCTTGCCCCGGAATTGAACACCATTGTCACATACTAACCACTTAGGTGCCCCAAATAGTAAGAACACTTGGTCCTCCAAGACTTTAGTTACCGCCGAAGCTGTCGCCTGCCGTAAAGGAAACAACAAGGTAAATTTGGAGACATAATCTAGGACGGTCAGAATAAACGTATGCCCGTGGCTAGATCGTGGGAATGGCCCCACCAAATCCACACAAACCATCTCCCAAGGCTGCTGTGGCTCCCCTTGTCGAGAGGACATGAGCCCCGCTGGAGCTTTCCTCTCCACCTTATTAGCTTGACAGGTTTTACATCTACGAACATAGATCGCCACATCCGTCGACATCTTTGGCCAATAATATCGAGCTGCTACCCTACCCAGCGTGCGACTAATCCCCATGTGTCCCGCCCTGGGATCATCATGACACCTCTGTAAAATTTCCTTTCTCTCCGTTTTAGTTACCACCCTCTTCCACGCCTCGGCTCCCTCCAATTCCGGATAACGTCCTGGCAGATGTTTCCATATCTGTCCATTCGTTACTCTCCAATCCGCGTACTGCGCTGGGGCCTTAGTTATTTTCTCCTTCAATCCTAGATACCAACGGTCTTCTTGTGTTTCTACCACGGCCACTGGATTCTCTGGCAACAGTCGAGACAGTGCATCAGGCACCAGATGCTCCTTTCCCTTCCTATGAATGATTTCGAACGGGTATTGTTGAAGTCGCACAGCCCACCTGGCCAGACGTCCCATCGGATCCTTGAGGTTATTCAACCACACTAGTGAGTAATGATCCGTGATTACCGAAAACTTGGCTCCTTCCACGTATGGCCGCAATTTCTCCACTGCCCAAATTACCGCCAGACATTCCTTCTCCGTAGTTGAATACCGTCGTTCCGCTTTCGACAAGGACCGACTCAAATAGCATATTACCCTCTCGCCATCGACGTACTTCTGCGACAACACCGCCCCCAAGCCCAAGTCCGATGCGTCCGTCTGGATCACGAAAGGCAGACTGTAATCCGGGCAAGTGAGGATGGGTGCTGTTGACAGTTTCACCTTTGCCTGTGTAAAAGCCGTCTCGCAGTCTTGGGTCCACTCGAACTTCTGATTTTTCTTGAGAAGATTCGTCAATGGTGCCGTCATCGTGGCAAAGTCGGGTATAAACCTCCTATACCACGAGACCATTCCCATAAACTGGCGTACCCCCTTCATATTGGTAGGCGCAGGGATCTCCATCAGACACTTCACCTTGTCGGGATCCACATTCAGGCCTTTCTCATCCACAACGTAGCCCAAGTACTTTAGTTGTGGGCAGCAGAATTCACACTTCTCCTTGGAGACTTTAAGGCCGGCTTCCTTTAAGCGACTAAATACCTCCTTCAAAATTTCCACATGTTTCCCAAAGTCTTGCGTTACCACTATTATATCGTCGAGATATGTGAATACGTACGGTTCCAATTCTGGACCTAGGACTTGGTCTATCAGACGTTGCCATGTCGCTGGTGCATTCTGAAGCCCGAAAGGCATCCGCCGAAATTGAAACAAACCACGATGTGGTACCGTGAAGGCTGTGTATTTCCGGGACTGTTCTGCCATGGGCACCTGCCAGTACGCGGACTTAACATCAAGCGATGACAGGTACTTTGCATCCCGTAATTTATCCAGCGTAGCCGACACATATGGCAATGGATAGGCATCATGCTCCGTGACTGCATTCAGTTTGCGGTAGTCTACGCAAAAACGATACTTGCCATCTTTCTTCTTGACTAGGATTATGGGCGAAGCCCAGGGACTAGAGGATGGCTCGACTATACCTTGGGTTAGCATTTCGTTCAGCTCTGAATCAACATGTTGCTGAACCGCAGGCGAAACAGGATAATATCGCTGTTTTATCGGTGGTGCCGAAGTCCGGATGACATGTTCAACTCTGTCTGTACAGCCAATACCCTCCCCCATGTCCTCAAACTCCTTCTGCACCAACTGACTGAGTATGCTTTCTTCCTTCTCGGTCAAGTGGCTTCTCGGTTTCAGCTGTTCTGTCCCTCCTCCCTCTAACGTTCCAACGAACTCCCAGTGCTCTTTCCTCAGAGTCATAACCAGTTCAAACTCTCGCAAGAAATCTACCCCGAGTATTAAAGGATGTGGGAGTTCGGGGACCACCAGCACTCTTAACCAATCCACCTTCCCCTCCAGCTTCACCGGTATGGCCACTGTTCCCGCGATTGAGCACCCCTGATTATTCGCCATTCTGATGGACTGTTGCTCGGATTTCAACAGCTCCACTCCCAGCTGTTCCAAAACCCGCCATCCTTCTCCACCCATCACCGAATGGGAAGCCCCCGAGTCCACCAGCCCAAGGAACTTGTGTCCTAAAATTTCCACCTCAATATATGGCCTATTATCCCCTTGCTTCCTGTTTAATAGATAACTAACCTGTGCGCCCACCGCGGCTTCGTTTTCTACCGATTTAGTGCTCAGGTTGCCGCCTACTGAGCACACCGCTCGTTTCCCGACTGTTGGCGTGTTGAGGCTATTGGCCCTACTCTACCGGTACTACCTTGGGAATTGACTCTACCCTGGTTTGTATCGGAACGAACTCTGAAATTTCGCCCTGGGTTTTGCGCTCCACGACAATTAGGGCAGGTTGCCTTCCTCACCCCCACTCGGCCACAACCAAAGCACTTCTGAGGCTCTGAACAAGTTCTGGTCGTATGCCCGAGACCTTGGCAGTTCCAACAGCGTATTTCTTCTCTCTGTAAGGAGGCAAGGTTTGGTCCAGGATTAACTCCCACGTACGCCAGATCCGGTTCTAGGAGTCGTTGGGATTTCCGCGTAGGGGGTGGCATATATGCTTCAACCGCGACTCGTGTTGCCTCCAACGAACGTCCAACTTTGACTAGGTCTGCAATGGTCGTCACGGATGTCAGCGCCAATTGGGTTTGGTAGAACGGGATTATGTTCTTGCGGAGGATCTTCAATTTTTCTTCCTCTGTGCAAGGAGTGGCACGGCGTCGGAACAACCCCTCCATTGCTGACACGTATACGCCAATTGTTTCGTCCGGCCCTTGAGTGCGTCTCCCTATTTCCAGGAGAAGCCGGTCGTCGTAGTCTGGAGGCAGGAACTCGGCGCGCATCTCCGCGACCAACTCTTGCCAAGAGTTGACGCGCGTCCGATTTGCCCGATACCAAATCAGCGCTTTCCCTTCGAATAATTCGACTGCTGACTGGAATAACTGCCTTGATGATATTCCTCTGGCTTCCCGCAACTCTTCGGCTCTCTCCAGAAAGGCACTCAAGGACCCCGAATCGCCATTATAGCGAAGGCCCCATTTAGCCACATCCTGTCCCTTGGACGCCCCAACAGTCACTCTGGGTGTGAAGAATAAAGGGTTCCACGGTCCATCCCCATCCTGGATATGCTCTCTGATCCTGACGGCTTCCCTCGCAGGCTCGTCACTCTGGTTCTGTCCATCGCGATCGCCAATACTTCCGTTGTCTGGTTCTGATTCCGCTTCCAACTCACCATCTTGTCCTTCCGCTTTAACCAAAAGTTCCCCCATAGCCATGATCAACCGAACTCTCAGCTTGTTGGCTCCTTCACCCATCTCTTCAGCCTCGTGATGTGCGTTTTGCAACCGCCGCATTCCAAATTCAACTTTCGTCTTGATCTTGAGAAAGTCCGACGATTGTGGGGTGCCCGTAAAGGTCGCAGTCAGGGTTTGGATTTCCTCCAGCTTCTCTTTGACGGCTTCCAAGTCCTCTTCCAATGTAAACGGATAGGCTCGAGTTGTAATCAGCGACGTATCCATCGAAGTCTCAGCCCGGAGCGCCACCCGAAGCGTCTTTCTCATGGCCTCCACAGTCCCGGTAGGTTGCCCTCGGATTTCTAGTTCGTATGCCAACTCCTCCTTGCTGAGTCGGTCAATTAGAATCCTGGTTTTCGACGCCATACTGGATTTTCCCCACTGCTAGGTGCTTAAGTTAAAAATGCTAAGTTCGTATGTTACTTAAGAGTAGAATAAAACACAAATTTTTATTTCAAACTGAATCTTGATTAAAATTACAAGTCACAAAAAAAAAATAAAAGTAATCAACCGCTATTATTCTGTCTCGCAATCCTCACCGCCTAGCTGTCGCTCCTTGCACGCTCTGCTTGAAATCGGTAATTTGATCTAAGGTCCCAGGTCTTCACCTTGTCAACTACTTTTCCTATTCCAACTAATTTTTGACACTAATTTTCTGATTTTCACACTTTCACTATATTCACCAACGAAAATTTCCAAGAAATTACCCCGCGGTAATCTCCTTTTAGGCCCCACGTTGGGCGCCAATTTATTACCCACCCCGCCTAATTGAGGGGGTATTGACCTTCGGCCTGGTCCGTTTGGGTCCCGGGTTCGCTCAGGAGACTGGGCGTGGGCGCCACTCACTCACCCCAAAAATGGACCACGAGCCGCCGAGTTAGCTTACGGCTCACCGAGGTCAGAAAATCTGGGAATGGGGATCGCTGTTGCGTGTAGCACAGCCCCTCTATTTCACCGACGCCGAACCATCAAACCGCGAAACGTTTGATACCACTTCTTGAAAAATTTTGAAAAATACGATTTCGTAAATAGATGACAAAATCTTTATTTTCTCAACGCGATTTCGCGATATTACTAACACCGAAACAATTTCCAACTCTAAGGCCTACGCTACGTTAGCTTATGTTAAATAACGAATTCCACCACTCCACCGTAACAATCTTTTTTACACAAGAATATGATTCGAAAAATACTGGTTGTGTGATAAGTTTTGAAAATTTTCTCTTATCTCTATGCAGAACTACTTAGATCTAAATGAAATCTATTCTAAATTCTAAAACATGAACTAACCTTCTTCCTTCGATTCCCGCTGATTTTCGGATGCTTTTTTTTAAGAATTGGTAAATCACTGACCTGCTCGTTTCCACTGCCGCACACAGAATTTCCGTACCTGATACTGATAGTTTTTCCAAAATTTATCGATCTGCTCGTTACCACTGTCGCACACAGAATTTTGGATTTCCGTACCTGATAGTTTTTCCAGAATTTATCGATCTGCTCGTTACCACTGTCGCACACAGAATTTAGATTTTCCGTACCTGATAAGTTTTCCAGAATTTATCGATCTGCTCGTTACCACTGTCGCACACAGAATTTAGATATTCCGTACCTGTTAGTTTTTTCCAATAAATTATCGATCTGCTCGTTTCCACTGTCGCACACAGAATTTAGATTTTCCGTACCTGTTAGTTTTTTCCAATAAATTATCGATCTGCTCGTTTCCACTGTCGCACACAGAATTTAGATTTTCCGTACCTGTTAGTTTTTTTCCAATAAATTATCGATCTGCTCGTTTCCACTGTCGCACACAGAATTTAGATTTTCCGTACCTGTTAGTTTTTTCCAATAAATTATCGATCTGCTCGTTTCCACTGTCGCACACAGAATGGAAAATTTTCTTTCCTTCATCAGGTGCCGCTGCTTTCTCCTTTCTCACTCGAGTCCCGTACTTTCTTCTTTCCCGTACGACCGGGTGAATGTACTTTCTCCACGTGCCGATCGAGGATTTCCACCAATCCAATAATTTACCGTGGTCGTCGTTAAACCACCCCTGGATTTCATTGACTTTTGAGTTGTGTCGGTTTCCGATGTTTGTTTATGTTCTCGTCTGTCAATTGGTATATCGGTTTCGTGAGACGTGAATTTGTGGTAGCCGTGTAGTTCGCGAAGTATAAGTTTAAATGGTGTTCGGGAGCATGTTCGCGGAGCCGGTGGATGCAGCGGCCTTGCCTTGAATAGCGGTGGCGATGGCCTATGAAGCTGCGTAGCAGCTCCAACGCCTGCTGGACATTCGGCCTCGGTGAGATTGGCAGTAGCTGTTGGCCGAGTCAATGGGCCCCTCAGATAAGTATCTGTGATCTGTTTCAACCCGAATGTGGTTCTTTGTGTGGCCTATTTCCAGGTGCTGGTTCCCGATCCTCCATTGGCTTGACTTTGCTGCGGGATATGAGCCAATGAGGTAGGCATCATGACCACCACTGAGGTATTGGCGGAGCGATGGACGAGATACAGCGCCCGACTGGTGACGTCAAGCACAGGACGCCCAACTGTAACGAAGTCTGCCATGGACCCAATGGTACTATCTTCAACGCCGGTTGGCCCAGAAGGTTAGTGGCACCGCAGTTTTCTTGCTTACAAACTATGATATTGAGATTAACCATGCTATAGTGATATTAACTATTCTATGTCGTAGCATCCGGCGGGTACACTACACGGGTCGGATGCTACGACCGTACCTTCCCTATGAGTGGTGGCTACAGGCACTCTACTTAGTGGAGTGGTGGTTATCCCGCGATTGTTCAGCCTTCCCCGGGGAAGGCTGTATTTTTTTTTTTCCAAAGTGAACGCGCCCCCCTTGTTACCCCGTAACAATTGCAGGATCATTCCCATTTGGAAATTTTATGACAAAATCGCTCGATAAACCAATGTAAATAAATTACGAAATTCATCATAGCTGGCAACCCTTTCTCGCTTTTTCAACAAAATTCTTACAGAATTTCAATTGCAACAAGATATGCTTTTCACATGAATTTGGTTTTGATTTCGTCACTGCATCGGCAGTTATAGGGAAAAAATCTTTATTTTCCTGAGCAAATTTACAATATTTAGAAGACTAAAATTGCCGTAGCTAGCGTCCCTATACTAATTTTTCAACCAAATTTCTACGAAATCTATCTTAGAGTAAGGTTCACCTACTGCGTGAATTTCGTCAAAATCTGGTGGCTGAATCGGAAGCTATAGGCCAAAAACCAGTTTTTTTTCTCAGCGATTTTTCCAAATGGCACCACTGCCACAGTGTTGCTCGTTTTTCAAAATCACTTCTATCAGACCTGGTCCTAGCAAATTCCAACATGTTCTGTAAATTTCATATTGATCGCATTATCCGATCGGCAGTTCTCGTGAACAGAAGTTTTGAGTGCTGAAAATAGAGGTAATTTCATCACGGGTTGCCGTTCTTGTTTACCGCGGAATTTTGAAATATTTTATTTGACTTCAAAATTTATCAATAATTTGAATTTATTTTCAAAAAACAAAAAATTTTCAGGAGACTCGATGATTTGAAGGATTTTTGATCAGGAGCCTGCTGTAGCTACAGATTTGCTCGCACAGTTTTGAAATTCCATGTGTGTAAAGTTTTAGTATATATCAATACGCTCTAAAAATTTCACGATGATATATTGTTTTTCTTAGAAGTTATGACAAATCGAAATTTGAAAAAAAATCCTTGCCTACTTTTAAGCACTCAGCGCCTACACAAGGCTCAATATTTCCACTTCCTTATCATAAGCCAACTTAAAACATAATAAGTTTTCATTTCTAATACTTTTTTTTAACAAAAATGTACACTGCTTGGAAATATAGGAGCACCTGAAAATTCACTTAAATGCCCGCCGACGCCGAAAGGTTTAAGATATCTGAATTTTAGCAAGTCATGGACCTACCTGTTATATACATCTATGTTCTCCGAAAATTTCAGCTCAATCGGATCGGCCACTCCAGAGATTATCTCTGTTAACCATTTTGCTGATATATATACATATATATATATATATATATATATATATATATATATATATATATATATATATATATATATATATATATATATATATATATATATATATATATATATATATATGACGAATTTTCGGCGAAGCGATTTTAATACTATTGTTCTTCGAACATTAGTAAAAAACAGTTTTAAAGTAGGTATAAAATACAAACAAATATAATATAAATAAATAAACATTCGATAAATAAATACACAGAGCTAATTTACATGTAGGTCACAATATTAAATACGCAAAACGCAAAAACGAATTTAATTAATTATCTAATTAAACAATTATGAAAATAGTCCTTAGTCATAAGAAGATACTAGGCCGGTAGACTAGGGAGGGTAGGATAAGAGAGCCTTGGTAACTCTATTTTTAAAGGACACTTTGGATATCGTGGGGGAAAAGTGTTGGCTCATACTGTTGAATATTTTGCAGCATCTGTTAATTGGCTCATTATCAGCATATGCGGTGCTATGCTTATATTCAACTAGCATTCGTCGGGATCTAGTGACTCTCAAGGGCTGATTAAGCACAAATCTTTTCTGTATATAGTCGACATTAACAGCGTCTCTAATGACATCGAAACTGAAGCAGGCAGATAACATTAATCTTCTGGATGCAAGAGGTAATAAGTTTAGAAGTCTAAGGCGAAATTCATACGACGGTAAATTGCTAAAATCACTTGGATAGTAAAGACCTCTAAGAGCGAATAGCAAGAATTGCTTCTGAATAGATTAAAATCTCTGGCTGTAAATTTCGAAAACTGGGTTCCAGATAATGCAAGCATACTCAAGAAGAGGGCGAACGAGCGCGGTGTAAAGTGATTTTGTAACCCAAAGGTTCTGAAATTCCCTGGCCCGTCGCTTAATGAAGCCAAGTCGTTTACTTGCTTGAGAAATCATTTTGTCGTAATGAAAATTAAAGCGGAGCTTTTCATCGAGCACCACACCGAGGTCTAAAATATTGTCCACTCTACTAAGTGCCGTATTGCTTAAAAGGTACGTATAATGTACGCGCGTACTTTTTCTAGAAAAGCTAATTACATGACACTTTGCGATGTTGAGAGGTAGGTTATTCACGCTGCACCAATGTTCGAGGGAATTTAGTTTTGATTGAAAAAAGCTGGCATCTGAAGACGACTTTATAGTATAATAAATTTTCAGGTCGTCCGCATAGAGTAGATGAGGCACATCAGATAAAACCTCTGACAAGTCTGATATAAAAATGTTAAAAAGTAAGAGCCAAGATGGCTACCTTGAGGTACACCTGAATTGACATGAATTTTTTTAGAAATAAGCCCTTGGAATTTCACATGTTGTGAGCGGCTGTGGAGGTAAGAGCTAAGCCATTTTAGTAGCGATCCGGCAATTCCGAATTGCTGTAGCTTGAAAATCAAAATGGAGTGGTCAACACGGTCAAAAGCTTTGCTAAAGTCAGTGTAGACTGCGTCAATTTGATCACCTTTCTCCATTTTACAAAGAACATGGGAAACCAGCACCATTAGGTTGGTAGTGGTAGAACGTCCTCTCCGAAAACCATGCTGCTGTTCGTTAAGTCGAGAATCGACCAGAGGGGATAGTTTAGCACATATGATTTTTTCGAAGAGTTTAGTTGATAAAATGGCAATACCTCTATAATTATGAATTGATCTTCTATCGCCATTTTTACTAATTTTCGAAGAAAAGTAGTATTAAACTCGTTTCGCCGAAAATTCATATTTCTTTATATATATATATATATATATATATATATATATATCATCAAAATGATTAAGGGAGATAATCTCTGGAGTGGCCGATTCGATTGAGCTGAAACTTTCGGAGAACGTAGATGTATTTATTAGGTAGGTCCACAACTTGCTGAAATTCAGATATTCTAAACCTTTTGGCGGCGGCGAGCGTTTTAGTGAATTTTGAGGTACTCCTATATTTCCAAGCAGCGTGAATTTTTGTTCAAAAAAAGTATTGGGAATGAAAACTTATTATGTTTTAAGCTTGTTTATGGTAAAAAATTGGAAATTTTGAGCCGTGTGTGGGTGCAGCGTGCCTAAAAGTAGGCAAGGATTTTTTTTCAAATTTTGATTTGTCATTACTTCTGACCGAAACATTGGATCATCGTGAAATTTGCTGAGCGTATTGATGTTGACTAAAAATACACATGGATTTCCAAGGTAGTGCGGTTAACCCTGTAGCTGCGGCAGGCTCTTGAAACAAAATCCTTCAAATCATTGAACCTCCAGAAAAATTTTTGATTTTTGACAAAAAATTCAAATCATTGATAAATTTTAACGTTTGTGCATCATATCAATTTGAAATTTTTGAAATTCCGATTTGCGCAAGAACGGCAACCCATCACTAAATTACCTCTATTTTCAGCACTCGAAAGTTCTGTTCACGAGAACTGACGACCGGATTATCCGATCATAATGAAACTTAGAGGACATATTGGTCTCAATTAGGACCAGGTCTGATAGGAATGATTTTGAAATGTGGGCAACCCTGTGGCAGTGGTGCCATCTTGAAAAATCACTGAGAAAAAAAACAGCTTTTTGGCCTATAACTTCCGATTCAGCCATCAGATTTAAACGAAATTCACGCAATATTTAGATCTTACTTAAGGTAACATTTGGTGAAACTTTGGCTGAAAAATTAAAATAGGGTTGCCAGCTATGGTAATTTTTGTCTCCTAAATCTTGCAAATTTGCTCAGCAAATAAAGCTTTTTTCCCTATAACTTCCGGTGCACTCATGATATCAAAATGAAATTTATGTAGTAAAAAGATTTTGATGTGAGCCAAATATCATAGGAATTTCGTACAAAAATCGTGAAAGGGCTGCCAGCTATGACCATTTTTGTAATTTTTTAGAATTTCTTTACTGCGCGATTATGTCATTAGATTTGCAAATGGGAACGATCCTGCAATGAAAATTAACAACAAATATTAACGCTTTAAAAATTTGAAAAGTTTTGAGGGTGGTAACCCTAAAATTTTTTTCACCCGTATAACTTCTAGCGCAGTGATTCAATCGAAACGAAATTTACTGGTTGGGTTTAACTTAACGTGAAGCAGATTTGGTATATATTTTGCTTTGTTGCTGACACAGGGTAACCAGCATTAGCCACTTTCGTAACTTTTGCATCAACAGATGCTTCAAATTACATACACATATGCAAAACATTTGCAATAAAACTAAGAAACAAATTTCTAAATTTTCCGAGTTTTGAACATTTTTCGGATGGCAGCCTCAAACAACGTTTAACCGCTGAAGCTTTCGATGAAATCCTCCGATGAGAACGAAATTCAAAGGATAAGTTGATTTAAGTATGAGCTTGTGAAGGTTAACTTATTGCTGCTTCGTTGGGAAAATGTTGCCAGCACTGAACATTTTCATCATTTGTGTTATAGTTGAGTTCTGTTGCTTTGAACAAGGAATGGTTGATATGATTCTACAAAAAAGTGTATTACGTCTTTCCACATTGTCACTCAAAGACAATTTCTTCGAAAATTAGTTTTCTAGCGGTTCAGGTGCGCTAGAGTTTTTGAATATTGGTGTCACGTAGGAGGATTTCCAATACGACGGAAAGTACCCAGAGGAAAGAGATGTATTAAATATAATGTGAAGAGGAGTGATTAACTGTGTGGCACATTTAATAAGAAACATTGGAGGAAGAAGATCAGGTCCAAGGCCTTTTTTACTATCAAGCTCCAAGATAGCTTTAGAAATATCATCTCTGGAAATGGTTATAGCCTCAGCGAAAATTGGTCTAGTTACTCTTGGGGAATGACAGGATGATGAAGTACTTGCTGGATTAAAAACGTCTTGGAAGTTATCTGCGAAAAAGTTGCAAATTTCTTGAGGAGAAGAAGACATTGAGGTGTTATAACACATAGAAGAGGGATAGCCAGTTGTTTTCCGTTTCATATTCACAAAGTCAAAAAACTTTTAGGTGTTGTGGATTATATTCTCGCCGGTAGTTTTAATTAATCTGTCATATGCTTCATGAGACTTGTTATGGAATTCTTTGGCCACTGCATTGTATTCTTCTTTAATACGATGGCTAGAGTCGACATTATTTTTTATTGATTTGTACAGCTTATTTCTATGATTTCTCATACGTCCAAGAGTCTTATCGAGCCAAGGCTCAGAAAGTTTATTCTTTCTCCTAATTTTAGGGACATATCTTTCGACCGCGTCAAACAGAATATTGTAGAATGAATTTACATTGTCGTCAATAGATTGGGATGCAAGCGTATCTGTCCAATCGACATTGTCAAGAGAATGGTGAATGCTATAATAATCAGCATTACGGAAATCGTATACAATGGTATTATTGTACGTTTGAAAGATATTAGAATCAGTAGTGGATAAATCAATAGTAAGAGCAGAATGGTGAAGGCTATTAGAGAAAAGATTCTCCACGTCGATAGTAGGGCTAACCACTACTTTGTCATAAGCGTTTGTAAATATAAGGTCTAACCAATTACCATAACTATTGGGAGTCGGAGCAACTTGCTGCAAATCATTACCATACAAAGCACTCACAAGGTTAAAATCAGAATTATCAAGATGGTTAATAGGAATTAGGTAATTATCAGTTTCATCAAGAACGAAACGTAAATTAGGGCGATTAAAATCTCCAAGTAGAATAATTTGATCCTCAGCGCTACGAGTTGCCATGAAAGTAGATATAAATTCGCATATATAATTGTAATTAAGAGTATAGATAAGAAAAATTAAGAGTATAGATAAGGAAAATTGTTCGAAGATTCCTGTATAATTTGAGTGGTGGTAGCGATACCGTGCATTAAATAATTTAGATGGTACGGAAGATTGTTGAATTAACGATTATGACAAATAGTGAACAAAAGCGGTGTATGAGTTGAAAGGAGGTGTTTAGACATTAGTTTTGTTGTACAGAAGAGCAAATTTGTGACTAACCGTAGAAACCGATAGAGATTTAGGTGAATAGATAAATGAGGCTGATTCGATCGTCGGGATTCGTTGTAGACCGTAACGTTTAGGGCGAAGTCTGGGAGAATACGGGTGAAGACGATAGATAACCTATTACGGTCCGTAGTCCAACGCGTAATAAAAAAAAACCACCCCACTGGCTTTCTACTGGAATAAATGGGGAGTTAGCTTCGGGGGCCGTAAGCTTACCGGAGTTGGGGGTGGGCAAGCGCCTCTCGCTTCCACCCTGAAACTGGACTTCATTATCTTACACTAGCCATTTCGTTGCTCCGAAAAGCAAAAATACATGTTCCTCTAACGTACGGTAAATGGCCGCTCCTGTAGCCTGTCGCAAAGGAAAAAAGCAACGAGAACTAAGACGCATAGTCCACCGCTGTGAGTATTTGTGCATATCCATTAGTCGATCGTGGAAACGGTCCAGCCAAGTTGAAACATACTTTTTCCCAAGTGTGTTTCGGCGTTACGGCCCGTGAGACCATGAGCCCTGCCGGTACCTTCCTCTCTACCTTATTGGCCTGACAAACCTCACATTTCTTCACGTAAGCTCCCACGTCTGCCAACATCTTTGGCCAGTAATGTTTTGCCGCCACTCGACTTAGCATACGCCCAACCCCCATTTGTCCAGCTGTTGGGTCATCATGACAACGCTTAAAAGTAACTAACCCCTCTGCTTTAGACACCACCCTTTTCCAAGACCCTTGCTCCTCCAGTGCGAGATAACGCCCCGGCGCATTTTTCCACAATACCCCGTCTTTCACCCGCCAATTCACGGAACGTTCCGCTCACTCTTCGACTTTCCTTTTCAAACTGTCATATCAATGGTCACTGGTGGTCTTGAGCATTGCGATTTCATCTCTAGGTAGCACACGCAATACAGCATCAGGTACGAGGTGTTGCTTCCCTCTTCGGTGGACAATTTCGAATGGAATCAACTGTAACCTGATTGCCAACCTGGCCAATCGTCCTGCCGGGTCTTTTCAATTGCTCAGCCAAATCAGGGAGTAATGATCCGTGATGACAGTGAACTAAGCTAACTCTATATATGGTCACAGTTTCTTTTCCGCCCAAAGCATGGCGATGTATTCTTTCTCCATGGCTGAGTACTTCATTTCTGCTTCCTAGAAGGATCGGCTCAAGTAGCATACCAGCTTTTCCCCGTCCGCGAGTCTCTGTGTGAGCACCGCTCCCAACCTCAAGTCTGAAGCGTGTGTTTGAACGTAGAATGGTAGATCAGAATCCGGACAGTTCAGGATTGGAGCTGTGGACGATTTTACCTTCGCCTGTGTGAATGCCACTTCACAGTCCTGTGTCCATGCAAACTTTTGATTTTTTTTGAGAAGGTTCGTCAATGGTGCAGTCATTGTAGCAAAGTCCGGTTTAAACCTCCCATACCACGAGACCATTTCTAGGAACTGCCTCACCCCCTTCACATTTCTAGGCGAAGAAATCTCCAATTAACACTTCATCTTGTCTGGGTCTACGTTCAAACCTTGCATGTCTACGACATACCCGAGATACTTAAGGCGACAGCGGCAAAATTCACACTTATCACGAGAAACTGTCAAACCAGCTTGTCTGAGATAACCAAAACCCCCTTCCAGGATTTCCAGATGATTGTTGAACTCTTGGGTCACCACTTTGATGTCATCTAAGTATGTAAACACATGGGATTCGAGATCGGGACCAAAGACCTGATCAATTAAGCGCTGCCAAGTCGCGAGTGCGTTTTGCAGGCCGAAAGGCATACGCCGGAATTGAAATAAACTGCGTTGCGGTACCGTGGACGCAGTGAACTTCCGTGACTGTTCTGCCATAGGAACCTGCCAGTAGGCTGACTCCACATCCAGAGATGAAAGGTATTTGCCGTCGGAGTTAGTCTAAATGACGTGTTCTACAAGAGTGGCGCATTCGATACCTGCCCCCATGAGATAAAACTCCTTTTCTAACAGACGGCTGAGTGCGGCTTCATCCACCTCCGTCAAGCGACTACGTGACTTTAATTGTTCTCCTGCTTCCCCCTCTAGTGCATCCAGAAAACTCCAACTTTCTTGGCTCCGTGCTAGAACCACCCCAAATTGCCTGATCAAATCTACTCCTAGTAAGAGAGCGTGCGGAAGCGACGGAATCATCAACACTTCTAGCCATTCTGTTTTGTTTTCCAATTTCGCTGGAGTAGTGACCATTCCCACGATGACACAGCCCTGACTGTTAGCCATTCTGATAACTTTCTGGTTCGAACTCAGCATCTCTACTCCTAGCCTTTTGAGTATCTTCCATCCTTCTCCACCTACTACCGTGTGAGTAGCGTCTGAGTCTAGAAGGCCCATAAAATTCCGCCCAAATATACCCACCTCTAAGTGTGGATGGTTGTCTCTGTTCCTCTTTGCTTCCAAATAGCCTAGTTATGTAGTCGTCGCGCCTCCTACTATATTACCTCTTGTGCCCAAGTGACCGCCTGCTGGGCACAACGTCCGCTTCCCGGTTGCTGTCTCGGTCGGAGGATTGCCTCCATGCCCGGATTACTTCGTTCGTCGCCACGACGATTCGGACATTCCGCCCTAACTGTCCCTACTCTGCCACATCCAAAACACCTTCTAGGATCGTGACACCTCCTAGACGTATGGCTCGGTCTACGACAGTTCCAACAGGTGATATTTCTCTAGGATCCCACTATTTCCAATGTTGCCACGTTCTCCGCCTTCATATACGCTAGGTCCGGTTCCAAAAACCTTGAAGTTCTGCATGGCATAGGTGGTATGAAGGCCTCAATGGACACTCTCGTTGCCTCCAATGAGCGCCTCAACATCACTAGATCCCCGAATGACTCAATTTTCGCGGATTCATGGTAACCTTGCGTCCACCGTCTAATCTCTTCTAGCAGCCAATCATCATAGTTGGCGGGAAGGAATTCGGCACGCAGCTATTTCACCAGACCCTCCCAGCTCCGGCAGTTTAACGATTTGCTCGAAACCATATCAAAGCCTTTCCTTTAAAAAGACCTACGGCTGATCGGAACAGCTGCACCTTTGACAGACCTTTTGCCTTCCTAAGCTTATGCAAGTCTAGGGGCTTTAGAGGCTGAAGTATCGGAGTACCTGGAGCTGATGACGTTGCACTGATAAGAGTCCACCCTTCATCAGATTTCTCGCTCATCTCACCGCCTGCCTTGTAGAAGAGGTCCCCCATTGCGATTAAAAGTTGACTCTTGGTTTGCCTGAGGAAATCTACTTCCTAGGCAGTTTCCCGTCTCATCTTGCCCAAACGGTGAAGGGGGAAGCATATTTTTCTTTTTATTTTGAGAAATTCCCCCAAATTAAAATCTCCGGCGAAAGGGTCCATCAGCTTCGCACTTAACGCCTCCTGATTCTCTATGAATGAGAAAGGGTTAGTGTCAATCGCGAAGGATTCCCCCAAAATAGCCTCGGTTCTCAAAGTTCCTCTCAGCTGTTTACGCATTACCTTCACCGTATCAGCCGCAAGGCTCCGAATGGCAGGCTCGTACGCTAATTTGTCTTTGCTGAGATGATCTACCGATATCTTCGCTACTTCACAAATGTTAGACATTTTACAAAATTGGTTGCTTAAACACTAACGTTTAAAATATGATAATTTAAATGAAACAACGGCAAATGGGCTTTTAATTTATATATAAATAGAAAAAAAAACTATAAGCACTACACTTGAGCTACTTATTGTTTTTCCGTTTAAAAACTCTTTAAACTGATAATTTAAATGAAGCAACGCCAAATGGGATTTTAAATTATATTGAAATAGAAAAACAAAACTATAAGCACTATACTCAAGATACTTATTGCTTCTCCGTTTAAAAACTCTTTAAACTGATAATTCAATTGAAGCAACACGAAATGGGCTTTTAATTTATATATAAATAGAAAAACAAAACTATAAGCACTACACTCGAACTACTGATTGCTTTTCCAGATTCATGTAATCCACAGTCCAACAACCGTCTCTTTTTTCCTTCTGACTCACACAGCATGCACCAATCACACTATTTCATTCCCTATTTACACTCACTCTTGTCGAATCAACCAACATTAATTTTCAATATTACATTGGTCTAAATCCAAAATTCATATTCGATTTATATGACCGACCGACAGTAATTCTAATATCACGTTAGTTTTAAATAAAAATTTCCGATCTATGACCAACTAATATTAAAATCAATATCCCGTCAATTTTAAATTAAAATGTTCTCGCTATTTTTTTCACCGCACATAAAAACCCTTGGACGTTGGGCGCCAATTTATTACGGTCCGAAGCCCGGCGCATAATTAAGAAAACACCCCACTGGCACCCTACTGGAACAAATGGGAGGGTTAGCTTCAGGGGCCCTTAGCTCACCGGAGATGGAGGTGGAGACACCCCGAAACTAACACTTTTCCCGTCTCGGAAGCGAGAATTTAATGTGACGGTTCGTACGGATCTCACAATCATTTTCCTCGAAACTATTCTTTCCGCAAGTAAGGGCTATTTAATGTATTGTTCCACTATGGTACTTATTAACAACACTTATTACGCGATTCGAAATTAAATTTCAGCAATACACAAACACGATTAACTGCAATTGACTGAACTCGTTTATTAACCTAACCTTCCTGGCGACCTTCACTAGAGAAATTCACTTAATCTAACAGATTTTACTTCAAACTACCTTAAGCAATAGCGCTTCCACGTTGGGGCCCTTTCGACGAATTTCCACTTCCTTATCGTCTCCAGCTTGTCGTTGTTTCCCTTAACTCCAATATCAGCTCTTCAGCTTGCCACTCGCCCAGATTTCTCCAATCTTCCGCTTCGATATCCCAAACTTCAATCGTTTGACAATCCTCCGGATTCCAGCCGAGATTCCAAAAATAAAATCAATAGATTAAGGCTCGATGCTTCCACTTACCCAGCCCAGCCAAAAAGAGACCCTCCTTGTCTGAGCCACCTTGCCATAAGCCAGCCTGCAGCTCGTCAGCCAGCGAGACTTGGTTGCACCTAAGTGCAACGCCCGGCCGTTGCACTTATGTAAGGGAATTGCACTTATCGTTGCACGAGCGCAGCTGGGTGGCAATGCCCTCCATTCTCGGCCGTTTTTCAATTTGACGGCCCGATTCTGGGGTTCCACTGTCAACCTGCTCCATTTGACAGGTCGAGTATAAACCGTGTTCTTTTTCGTACATGAAGGATGAACTGAAAATTTGGGGCGCAACCGCGATCAATAGATTCATATAATGTGCTGCGCATGATCAATTCATTTAAAATTGCAGTCGATTTAAATGGTCTAAGTGTTATTGCCGTCGAAATTTCTGCAACTCGGGTGAACTGGACCCATCGGCCTGACATTTTGTTCGGCTAATCGGTTAGCGTGTGATTTCGTTTAATAGAATTGTTTGTGATTATAATAACAATTCGGTTGTTATCAAGTGTTTCGAACATTAGCCCCGGTGGAAACTTGAATTTTCCAGGTTGATCGGAAGAAGTTTTTGCCTAACAGTTTCGATATATCATTTGAATTGGTTTGCTGGTGGGTTCCAGTTTTCTTCGAGGGATCTGGGAAGATTTCGTTTGATTTCGTAATTCTCTACTGGTAAGTCTCATGATTTGCGTGCGTGTTTCCTAAGAATCTACGACTTTGATATTTTCAGAAAAAAACAGTACTCTTTATTACTCGGTTTGTGATGACGGACATCCTGGTTACCCCTGGAAGACTCACTCCCGGGTTGTGGTTCGTGATATGTAAATCAATCACACGTGTCGTAGCTTGTCAACGCGCCCCCGTATGTTCGACCGGCCCGTACGACGACTCACATTTTCTTCTTGACAATTTCATTTAAAAGTTTAGTTTCCTTATCTTATTCGAATTATTTATCTTTTAGAACATATTTTTTTGATTGGATGCATAGTTAAGTTACATAGTTTAGTTTCCTTATCTAATTCGTATTATTTACATTTTACAACATATTATTTTGATTGCATGCCTAGTTTATTTACATAGTTCAGTTTTCTTATCTTATTCGTATTAATTACATTTTACAATATATTATTTTGATTGCATGTCGAACCGTAACAAACCATAAGGTTTTGAGTCGGTTAACGATACGGGCTGGCGATAAGCTCGGGAATTTGAATTTTGGATATCGCCAAACTGGGCTCACCGCGTGAAATCAAGAGTCTAGGGGGAGCCAAACCTCACTCGACGGCTACAGGTCTATATTTGGGGTGAGTGAGTGGCGCCGACGCCCATCTCTGATGAGCTAATCGGGACCGAAACGGACCATCCCCAGATCTCGACCTCCTGAAGGCAGGGGAGGTAATAATAAAAAAAAAGGAATTGGTAAAAACCAATTCCTGGATTCAGCTTCCTATAAGCCCTCATACAGGGTCCGAAAAGGCTAACTTATCATCGTAGCCAACATCGCCAACTCTCTATTTGGTGTACTGGACTTAGACTATGTCAAAAAAATCGCTGAAATTATTGGAATAATCGACGAAGCACACACTGCAACATTTGAACACGGTTTTAAATCGAACTATGGCATGACTAAACAGCATTGCCAAGCGGTAAGGGGATCACGAAGCGACACAAATGCTCTCCTATGCAGCAATGCAACTGCCTAGCTGCCAACAAAAACCAGCGAATACAAGCTTTGCTTATAATAGTTCTTGTCGATATGCATCATAGCAAAATAAATCCACAGCTACTATCTCATCAGCAGATGTTACAAGCATTGCACTTGACAAAGAAAGAGCTACTGCCACATATACATTTGCCAGTCAAACTAGAAAACTTTCTGGAGCTTTACAGCATCACTTCAATAGGGGGATTTATTGTATCGGACAAAATTCATTTTTAGCTACAATTATAACTCTTTTTCGACGAACGTTTCGAGCTTTTACATGTTATTTCCGTACCAGCTGTGGTGAATGACGCCGCATTGGTATTACAGACCTCTACCAAATATCTCGTCACTTACTTGAATCGTGATAAGTGTTTGTCGCGGTCTAGTCAGGAAATAACAATAAGCTTAAAGATGACCATCCTAAATTATATATGCAGATTTTATATGAAGATTGCGTCATAATTATATATGAAGATTGCGCTATAAAAGAAAAATGTGCAACGTTTCAAGCGCACAAGCTATTTCCCAGTCATTTCGTCATTTCGTTTGTTTCAACTCGAAACATCACCAAAGTTATTATCCTGAACAGAAACAACTCCGATTCTCAGGAATTCTTTACTAAGAATCTTGCAAAATTAAAGAAAGACCTGAGCACTCTGCGGAGGAATGAAATTCTTCATACTGAATCTCAAACAACGGATATCCGTCACTTCACAGTTGTTAAAATCGAATTAGTTGGATTGTTCCTAGTCCTAATATATCTGCTATGCAAATATAAGCAACAATCGACTCCTTCAGCTACACAAACATCACCGATTCCTCGGCCCCGAACAACATATACAGAGGCCTTTACGCTTTCAGTGGGTCCAGACGATTAATTCGTTGACCGAAATCGATCAACGCGGGGGAAAATGTTTAATTTCACATGAATCGACAATAATTATAATAATAACAACTATGTCTTTAATAGCTCTCAAGTTCTTCATTTTTGTAGCCTTAACGTTCATATATATATCTATTTCGACATATTAAAATCATTAGATAATTTATGCTAATGCGAGATACACTAAGCAGCGAAATTAGATGCCATACAAATATAAGCGTAAATAGATTTCCTCTTGCACTAACCAAATCAAGGTTGAATAAAAATACGAGATTTCTGTAAGGTGTCAATTGCTGCACGAGCACGTGACAACAATGCGAATCCAATGTGTTGTTCCTATCAAAGCCGAAACGACCCAGCCACATGCTAAAATTTCGAATTCAACGAAACCGGCTAAATTACTGTTGCGAAAATTTAACGGCAATTTCAATGACTGCAACTTCGTGCAGCAGTACACGAAAAAAAAATGTATCAGGGGCCAAAAAGTTTAATTATTTTCAATCTGTATTGGTGGGAGTCACTGAAAAAACCATAACAGGCTATACTCCTACCAAAAGCTACTATGATGACGCTATTGCTTTGCTCCAGGAAGAGTTTGGCGACACCGATAAATTGGTGGAAGAAAGCACGTTAAGACTTATGGAGTTACAGACGGTCACTAGTAAGACTGACTCCAGTAAACTACGACAGTTCTACAACACCGTCCTTTCATGTACGTGATCTCTAACAGCATTGGATGTTCCGACAAACAAATATGGAATGATGTTCAAACCAATTTTACTTAAATGTCTACCCAAGGAAATACGTGCTGATTATCATCGAGTAAAGTGCCTCACAGCCTCATCCAGTGACGTGGTAGAAGCCAATGGGATTATACGCACGCCATGGGTCCCTTCCAGCTTCCATGTCTGATTCAGTTTCAAACATGTTCGAAGGAGATACTGAAAATTGCGCACATTTTGAAATGTGTTAAACGGAATTGGGAAAAGCAGTTGCAAAAAGGGAACGACCGTTGCCAGCACAAATAGGTGAGCAATACCACATAACTGCAGCAACTATGACCATTATTGTAAACGGGGTTTGCAAATTTTACAGCTTACACAACCACGCTGCCTCTGATTGCATGGAGTAACGCTTCAGCGTGCCTGATAAGAAAACATTTGTAAGGACTCAAGGCAGATGCTTTCGATGTTTAAAGAAAGGACAGACTTCAAACCGGTGCAAAGTTTATGTGAAGTGTAAAGCGTGATTGAGTCACCATGTGAGAGCCGTTTGTGATTCGGAATATAAGAAAGTGTCCAAACCCGTTAATGCAACAAACCTATGCTCATACAGCGTGCCATATGTTGGCCATATATTTTTCAAACAGCTTGTGTAAAGGTTATTGGCAATACTTGCAACAGGAGTTTATTGACTCGTTTAGTTATGGATAGTGGATCGCATTATACGTTTGTGTAAGAATCACATGCTTGCAAGTTGAATTCTCCAGTAATCGAAAAGCGTGTCTTAAAACTATCAACATTCGAGAAAGAAAACGCACAGCAAAAATATAATTTAGTGAAGATAGAATTTAAAGGTTCAAAAGATGGAATGACCGTGATAGTGAGAGCTTTCGTTGTTCCAGAAATTATTTATAATGCGATCTCAATGCCAAAAACATAGCATAAGAACTTATAAATAGCATGGGAAGAACGGTATTGTGCGATATTTGCCTGATGGAAAAAATTTGCTGAGAGTGAAAGCACCTAAAAAGAACCAAAACCAAAATAAGTTCACTTTATCATATGCGAACGTGAGAAAAGCATACTCTCAAACGATAGGTGAGAATATCTATATATATATATATATATATCTATATATATATATATATATATATATATATATATATATATATATATATATATATATATATATATATATATATATATATATATATATATATATATATATCCGTGTCAGCTGATAGGTGAGAGTGTGTTGGCGTGCGTATAATAATTTTATTTCCCGCGGACTTTGAGTTGAAAAAAAAATAAAACACGACTTTCGAATTTAATTTAAAAACGCGCTTTATTACTTTACTCAATTTTACAATTTCAATTCGCGCACTTGAACCGATAAGCACCCCAAAAGCACCCTCACTCTGGGTTCCCGGGATTATGGCTTGGCCGTGCTTGATAACCGCGAATAGAACAATCCAACCGATAGAATGTAATCCGCCGATATTTATGCGAAATAAAATGATGATCTGTTGCAGTAATTAGTTCATGCTAATTGTTGCAACAGCAAAATCAATAGGTGCACATATGACACCTGTACATTCACGATCTATTTTGCATAGAGAAAAAATGCGCGTGGCGGAAATGCTTTAAGTGCAATATGATGCTTGAACTAACTAAATGTATGTAACAGAAAAAACGCGCATGGCGGAAACGCTTACGAATGCAATATGAGGAGTTTCATTGGGTTTAATGAAGTTCAAATAATGGAGGGTCAATGGACCGTACTGTAACACCCCCACCGTTTGATTGAGGCTCCGACGAAATAATGAGCTTATGGCGTTGTCGATTCATGTGCACATACAAAGTTATTAACAATGTTATTATAATAATAATTATCATGATATCTGTACTTATGCTTATAATATTGGTACTATCTGTTTTAACTAAAATTGTATCAATGTTATTTTCATTACTGATTTGTTTCAGATACAATTCTTCAATTTTTATGTCAGTCATATTATTATTTTCTTTAATAGCTTTGATAAATTTTGGCAAAATTATTTTATCATGTATTTTAAGATAATGGTTAGAAAATGTTTTGTTCATAACTTTCATTTGACAATCTTGGAATTTTACGAGGAAGGTTCCTTTAATTTTCATATTTTCTGTATTACAATTATGTTCTATTTTTCCATAAAAATGTTTGAAAACTACGACTCCGGGTATAATTTGTTTGATTTCTTGTTGTTCTGATAGTTTTGTCTGACATGAGCTTTTTCCGGGTTGTATAATGCTTTTTATACATTTGTCATTTATTTCTTCTAAGTTATCTCTAAGGTTGTCTTTAATATTTACGTTGTATATCTTATGGCTAGGACTTATTAAGATGGTGTTAAAGTTTAATAACAACGACCTATTTTGGATGGTTGGGATTGGTTCAAGAATGATTTTTGTCAAGCTATCCTGAGAATATTTTGGTATTGCCAAAGTTATTACAATAATTTTATCATGCAATGAAACAGAAGTTTTTATGTTTAAATATGCCTCGAATTCGTCTATAAGGTCGAGTTCTGTCTTAGTTAGAATGTCCTTAGTAACTAAACCTATTTTACTAGAAAGTATGGTATGTTCAATGTCCGTTATGTGGTTTCTCAGTAAGGAAATGTCGTTATCGATTTGGTATATTTGTTGAATGAAGTTAATTTCGTCTCTAAGTGTTGCTATGCCATTTTGACTTATATCTTTGAATTTATTTAGATAATTCGCTATTATAAATTGTTGCGTATTTATGTGATTGGTTATATTTTTAATTTGGGAGGATAAAATATTATTTGTGAATGTGTTTTTATTTATACTGTTAATTAAATTTTCTTCTTTTTCCTTCATTGTTTTGATTATACTTTCAATATTTGTCCTATCGTCATTGTCCATAGTTCCGGTGACGTATTTCAGTCCTTTACCTAAGAAGTTTATTAGTCCACGTTTCTGTCGTTTATGGGGAGTTAAGTTATTTATCTTTGTTTCTATTAGTGCAAGGTTTCTGTTAACAGTTTCTAATATGGTTTTTGATTCCGCTGTAGATATTGAAAGAGTGTTGATGTTTTTTCGAATAATTTTGAGTGTTTGTTCATATTCTGATGTGTTGACAATGTGGTGTACCTTGTAGTAATAGTCGACCAGCTTTACTTCGTCCATTTTAATTGGTATGTAGCCACTGTTGTTGTTCAAGTCTTCAATGTAAATTGTTTGAGCTCTTATTATGGTCCAGAAAGTGAATATAAGTATGGGTAACATTTCTGTAAAGGCGATTAGGTGTTATTAGCAGAAGAATGAGAAGTTGAAGGGATATTTTTATTTTTCTTTTTGGTCTTTGATGTTATAGTGGGATTATTTATATCTTGATACTTCTTTTTCTTTTTAATATGAGTACGAAAGTATTTGTTTTGGTTTTCTATATCTACTATGTGGTCATCATCTATTTTATGTGAGTTAATTTTCCTATACTTAGAGTGATTTTTCCCTCCTCTGGTTTCTTTAATAAAATTTTGGCCTGTTTCAATTTCGTGGTCTGTTCGATTTTCGTTGAGTTTGTTTATGATTTTTTGTTTCTTTTGCAACATCAAATCATATATATTTCTATATTCATCTTGTGGGATTTTCCCATTAATGAAGTCGATAGGTCTTTTGTTTGTTGTAGAATGTATTGTATTATTGTAAAATGTAATTATTTTTAGGATTTTTTCTTCTACTGTACCTTGGTTATTTACAGCGTCATGTTTCAAAAGTCGGATATGTTCATTTATAGTATTATGTAGGCGCTCTACATCTGCATTGGATGTGTGATTACTATTCGAGGTGTAGTGAATTTCTACGTTTTCTTTTGAAAGGAAATCTCTTAAAGGAATTGCTTTGAATCCTAATTCGTTATCTACTATGATTTTCTTTACACTGCCAAATTGACTGAAATAATATGCTAAGGCTCTTTTGAACTCAGTCCATGCTCTACCTAGGATTTTAAATGCAAATGCGTGTTTTGAAAACTTATCAATTATTGTTAGAAATAGAAGTTTTTCTAAAGTGTAGAACACATCTACATGGATTATTTCTCCAGGCTTTTGTGGAGTTTCTGTGGTTTTAAATAAAGGTTTAGGTGGATTTCGAACGTATTTTACGGAGTTGCAAACATCGCAATTATTTATAAATTTCGTGACTCTATCTATCAGTTTAGGACTATAGTACTTTAGCTTGAGTTCTTTTGAGACTTCTTCTATTCCTCTATGATTATTGCGTAAATGTTCCTCTTCAATTATTTGAGCTAATTTTTCTTCGTCTGTTATATCTTCTAGTAAAACACTACATCTTACAATTTTAAATTTGCTATTACTCGAGAAATTAGTTTTGAATGTTGAGCAAAGAGTTTGAAAGTAATCTTCGTTTTCGATAAGAATTGCATTGAGGCTATTCGGGTTAAAATGGTTTTTCAATATTGTTATAAAATACTGCTCATCTAGATGCTTGGCACTAATTATTGTCCTATTTTTATCAAATATTTTATCTTTTTTTATTCTGAGTGATCCTGAGTTAGATTTATTTATAACTATTTGGTTTTTAAATACATTAATGCATGACTTACTAATAGGGATGTCAGAACTGCTTTGCGCTAGATTTACTTCCGGTTTAGGGATTCTGGATAGGGTATCTGCATTTATATTTTTCGCACCTTCTTTGTATTTTACAGTATAATCGAATTCAGAGAGTTTTAGTCGCCATCTAACAAGTTTAGAATTTGGTTCTTTGATGGAAAAAAGCCAAGTTAGTGGTCTATGATCCGTTTCAATAAGGAATTTTCTACCAAACAGATAGGGTCGAAAGTATTTCGTAGCCCAGACAATTGCTAGGAGTTCTTTCTCTATGGTACTATAATTGATCTCATGCTCATTCAAGGTACAACTAGCATAACTGATTGGACGTCCTTCTTGTGACAGGACCGCACCAAGAGCAAAGTTGCTAGCGTCAGTTGTCAAGACGAAAGTTTTATTAAAATCAGGGTATGCTAAAATTGGTTCATTAATTAAAAGATTTTTCAAGGTTTCAAAAGCATGAATATACTCAGGGTCTGAAATGTTTAATTTTGCATCCTTTTTAAGATATTTGGTCATTGGTTTGGCTATCCGGGAATAATCCTTGATAAATTTTCTATAATAGCCAGTGAGGCCAAGGAACTGTTTTATTTCTTTTGTGTTTTTAGGAACAGGGAATTTTTGTACGCATTCAATTTTCCGTGGATCAGGTTTAATACCGTCGTTTGTAACTATATGCCCAAGAAATCCTGTTTCTCTCTTGAGAAACTCAGATTTGTCCAATTGAACTTTTAAATTGGTCTCTCTAAATCTATTGAATATTTTTGTAATGGAATCTAAGTGCTCTTGCAAGGACGTAGAAAATATTATAACGTCGTCCAAATATACTAAGCATAATTTATTGATGTAATTGGAGAGAATGTTGTTCATCAAGCGTTGGAAGGTAGCAGGAGCCGTCTTCAATCCAAATGGCATTCGAAGGAATTCATAGTGTCCGCCTTCTACACTGAATGCAGTTTTATGAATGTCCTTTTCCATTATTTTTATTTGATAGAATCCTTTCGCTAAGTCAAGCGTTGTGAAATATTGGCATCGTCCAAGCTTCTCTAGGATCTCGTCAATGTTAGGAATAGGATACTTGTCGTCGACCGTGACTTCGTTTAGTTTCCGGTAATCGATGACAAGTCTCCATTTGCGTTTTCCGCTTGCGTCCAGTTTCTTCGGTACTATCCAAACTGGCGCTGAATAAGGAGATTTGCTTGGTCTAATGATATTTTTCTTTAACATTTCTTGTATTTGATTCCGTACTTCATCCTTATGAATGTACGGGTACCTATATGTTTTAGCAACTACGGGTATGTCGTTTGTGGTTCGAATTTCATGTTTTATTGCATTTGTGAATGATAAGTCCGATTCTTCGTTAT